>CM051632.1:13097500-13712500 GCA_028020825.1 Podargus strigoides | reverse complement strand
ACGTTCTTGTTCTCAGTCAACAGAAATAAAAGCTGCTGCTCAGCCCTGGCACCTTTACCCCAGAGCTGCAGCAAGACCTTCACAGTTGCCCAGAATTGGTTTTGCTCTTAAATGCCAGTAGGGTTCCCTAATTGAAAATTGGAAAAAAGAATGTAATATTTTTTTCCTTCCTATGTTCAACCCAGAGCTAGATGGAGTGGGTTGGATTTTAAAGTGTTCAAATTTCATAAGAAGGGGAAAATTTCTACAAACATTTTTTGGTAGGTTGTTGTATTTTTTTCAACCTGGCCTAATTGCCTCAATCTCACCAACTGCTTTATCATGTTGTAAAGCATTCTGGGGCTGACAGATGCTAAAATCAAATTCTGCTCTTCTCTGCAGCATTGTACATATCTAAGAATAACCCTTCTATAAGGCATGCTATACAATATGGCACTGGTCCCACTCAGGCAAAAATCTAATTGACTTGTATAATGCATATATTTTGCAAGGTAACCAACTGAGCAATAGTCACCATATGAATGAAAAGTAATTACTTCTGCTGGGGAACTGAAGCCATGACACAGCTTCCACAATGCCTTCACTACAAGCCTGCATGCATCAGTGTTAGAGAAATCCCATAGCTGATAAAATGCCCATAAGGAAATGGATGTAAAATCAGTTTAGTTTAAAACAAAATCCCTACAATACTGTACTTTATCATTATTCTGATGGAAAAAGAAAAGAAAAAAAAAAAAAAGTAGAGGTAGTGCTTTATTCCACACAATAGGATAACCATTAGGGGCAGAAACAGAAGGTTTGGGGCACATGGGTTTATGTGGATCGTATGACCTCAATATTGGTCACATGTTATTTACATGTGCTTGAAAAACACAGTCACACACATGTGAATCGCATGTGAATAAATGAGATTGGATCAGAAAGTCATGAGAGCTGCTTGAAACTCCATGTGTGAAATCAGTAGGCACAAGCCTTCAGACTACGCAAGATTTTAATGGGAGTGGAAGATGGCAGTAAAGAGTCTCGGCTGCCACACGAAATGGTCGCGTCTCTGTTCCCTGCTCAGCAACTACACCGTGTCTGCCACTGCAGTGCAATACGAAACAATAAGAGAAAACAACATTAACATAACCAGACCCCCTCTCCCACCTACAGAAACGCAAAGCAATTGCATTGCTCACTTGTTCTCATGAATGCAGCTATTGCCCACCTGGGTTTTATCCATTTTTGCTTCTTGGGCTCTTTTGCATCTACCACAAAAAAGCCGAGCTGCCCAGCTGCTGCATGAGCAATTTCTCCCCCTTTTCCCATGGTGTCCTCAGTGCCAGGGATGAGGCAGGGAAGTCAGGGCTGAGCACTAGGCACAGCTTCCCTCATCCTGCCCATGGTGGGCACAAAACACCTCTTCACTATGGGGGCACAAGCTGGACCACCTACCTCTCCTTTGATGGCCAAGGTTCAGAGGAAAGCTTGAGAGGTTGGAGGCCATTTCGTATCTTTCCCCCCACAGGCATGACAAAACCTTCCCATTTTTGTCTATGGTCAAACTTAGCTCAGTTTGCAGTAAGAGGACTTTCAGAAGGATAATTGAATGTTAATGCAGAGGGGTGAGGGGCTGGCTGGATATAAGGTTTGTGTCCAAGGTTTCTAGCCAGAACCAAGTAAAACCTCTGGTGTTTCCAAGGCTGATTTTCATTGGTCCCAGATGATGTTCCACACCTGTAGCTGACTTCTGTGCATCCTATTTTTAATCTGACTACCTATCTATTGCCCACATATTTTCTTTATCCAGGGAAATACCTATAAAGTAATAGTAGGTACATTAGTGGATCTGAATTAAAACTCCCCAGCCAAACACTCCTGTTTTGCTGAATATTTGGATCTGTTATGCCATCACAGGAGGTGCTGGACAGCTGCATTCAGGGGCTGTTGATCCAGGACCACCACAGCCCCAGCTGCATTGCCAGACAGTGGGAAATTCCAGGCAGTGTCCTGCACTGGGCAACAATGTCCCTACTGCTCTTATCCCTGCAGTAAACTCATGGTAACTACCCCTTCCCACAGGCTCGAGGTTTCTTTGTGCACACACACCTCTAACACTCCACATAGCTAGAATCCATCCACCAGTTCCTGGTCCTGCCTCCCAGCCTTCCTGCACTTCCCCTCTACTTGCCAGCAGAAATAAGCCCAGAGGAAAGACAGTGTAACCACGCAGTTCCCTAGAAGGACCCTATTTTACAAATAAGCACATGATGGACAGCTTTTTTTGCAGGCTATGAAATGTGATGTGGGCTTGAAAGGGATGCCTTGGGTTGTTGGAGGGTAATGACAAGGTGGACACTAAATGTCAGGGCAGATGGATGTGATTCTCCTCTTCCCTGGGGCTTTTGAAAGGCAATGGGAAAAACGAAGCTTTTTCCAGACTAGGATGGCAAGGTACAACCTGCTTGCAGGGGCAACCAGAGACCTTCATGCATCTAAAGGACCTTCATCAAAGCCACAGGGATCTCCCACTTCTCCAGCTGCAAGAATTGTGCTTTTGTTTAAAAAAAAAAAAAAAAAAGCAATTAAAAACAGGGAACAAATTCTGCTACCACCTTGCCCTGCCCTTACAGGGAATTGGTTGGTTCTCAAACCAAAGGTGTCTCTTCATGCTGGGCAGCCTCAGCCAGCCAGCCAGCCATACATCTACTCATACCCATCCCCTGACGGACGCATGGCAGCGCTCAGTTGATGGGCAGTGCAATGTCCTTCATTGCTGAGCTTCAGGTCTTGCCTGAATAAAAACAGCCCAGTGTTTGGTGTAAAAGCTCAACTTCTGGAGCCACCATCTGCTCTAAGGACAATTCATCTTCTATGGAGACCGCAACAGCTCGAGGTGCCATCACCCTGTGCTGCCAACAGGCTCTGGTCACGCAGGGTGAAAGAAGGAGCAGCCCTGCTGGGAAACCAGGCAAATTTGGCCTTAATGCCTTTCAGCCAAGGAGGATAAATGATGACAAAGAGGATGACGGACATGCTGCCATGTTTAGAGGAACAGAAGGGAAGGTGCCCGGTTGCTGCAGAAACAAGGCTGGGCTTTCGGAAAGATGGGTTTTTCTTTCTCTTTTCACCTGCCAATCTTCCCCCCACGTCAGCGCTCTGCCGCTGCGGGAGACGAGCGGTGACATTTACACTCCCACTGACAAGCTGGTTAGGTGATGGGCAGCTCCACAGGAGAGCATCTGGTGTCACAGAGCCCGAGCAGAGAGGAGGGTCCTCTCAAGCAGTTAGCGTAATTTAGGAGTTATTATTATGAGCATTATTAGGGCAGGAGCATACATGGAAACAGCAGGCAAAGCCTCGATGGGTCATGCAGAGTTTCCTGCCCTTTGTGTAGGTCTGGTCCTGCACCCGATGGGAGCAATGAGATGTTGTTCCCACCCAGAGAATGTCTGCATGTCCTGCTGGGAGAGGGAAGGAAACAAAAAACAAAAGAAAAAGGAGCAGATGAGCAAAAAGTCAAGCGAGACCAGAGGAGCAATTTCACTTCTCAGCCTGGGTCATGTCAACAGGCCGGGTTTCCCAAGGATCTGTGGTGGCAAGTCAAAGACCCATTTGGAATCTCTAAAGTCTAGCGTGGCTTGCACTGATAAATTTATTTGTGTGAGAGCATTAATAGGTTTCCTCTTCTCTGTAATGTCATTCTTTTACACAAAGCTTGAGGGTTCTGATATCTTAGAGATCTCCACCCTTCTGTCAAATCAAGCTGAAGGTATGGGCTGAAAATTGAGTAAGACACAGACTAATAGGCTCCTCCACCTTCTTCCTTGTCCCCATCCTTCCCTCTGAGCACAGAGCATGTGCTAATCAGCCACTCTTCATTAAGGAGCCAGGCTAAAAGATTAGGATGTCAAGGAGGGCAGCCCACATCTAGTGTCTTTGTCCCTCCCTGAAGCTGGTGCAGCCCCTTCAGACTGAATTTGAAGAGGCAAAGTGCCTAATGTGTTGTAACCCAGTTTTCACAGAGTAATTGCTCAACTGTTTTATACCTTCACTAAAAAACTCCCTACGTTTTTCAGCTGGTGCTTAAAAGTATACCCAGTAATCTGCAGAGATGTCTGAACAAAGGTACAGGCAAGCCTGGGGGGAAAAATGCATGAAGGCAAGTTGTGAAAGACCAGAAAAATAATACTTCCAATGTGGAAACTGCAGAAATTAGGAGGATATTTGCAGAAATCTCTCATTACAGAGAGCACACAGGAAGCATCGGCAAGATTACAAACTGACCAGTGTATGAAGGTTATACAAGGGAGAAACCAAACCTGTCCGCCAGCGGCGACCGTCACATCTGCAGCGATGTGACGAATTGCAGCGGCAAATCTCTTGGCAGCGATGTCAATCAGCGAAGCATGGAAAATGAGATCACTTGTGGAGTTTTTTCCAGCGACTGAAACTCTGCAGGGGTGACCCCTAACCAAACCTCAGCATCTTTCAGCAGAGGGTTCAGGATGGAAAGTTGCTCCCTGTGGCACTGGAGCCTGTGGTGAGAGCTCCAGCTGGGCAGAAGCTTTGCAGCTCACATGGGCAGTGGGGCCAGATGAAGGAGCTGTAGAAAAGTAAATGGTTTTTTAGTATTCTTTACTAGAACCCTTTTTTCTTCCTACTGAAAAAAAAAAGGAAAAAAAGAAAAAAGAAGTTAAATTCTCATCTGTAACAGGAGGATTTTTTCATTTTGAAAATGGAAATGTTTTCATGTTTGTGGGTTAACTTTTTTGCCATCAAACCCTAATACTGCAAAAGACAGAATCCTCTTGCAAAACATACTCACCTGAAAAACAGTCCTGGTGCCAGGAAGACTTCTCTTGAATCAAAACCTTCCCTGCTCGTGTTGGTGTTTGACTTTGGACCCTTTTGACACCGCTACGATATCGTTTTCTGCTTCCTGAATCCTTACCCTTCCCGAAAAGTGTGGGTTGCTTATTGTAAAACCTGCCAAGCAAAGCATGTGAATCAACTGTCCTACAATAGCAAGGTACAAGCTGTGCCACCCACTGGTCCACATGTCCACGGAGTAGCAGGGAACACCAAGGACAGCACAGAGGCTTCGTTACCAACTGCAGACACTTCTACAGGCATAAATATTATTCTTTAACTGTGTGACTGCATCTCAAATGATCCATATGCGACTTTCCTCCCACATCCAGGGAGCAGGGTTGTCAATGCTGGTCAGAGCCTGGTCCCTCCAACAGAGTTACACTGACCTGTTGAGCTTGCCCTGAGGAATCTGTACCAGCAAATAGGTATCAAGTCGATACTGCAAAGCAGCAACAAGCACGGAGCAGAGGACCTCTGTCTGGTTGCACTATAGAGAAAGCATGTCCTAGAAACAGGAGCCTCGTACATGGAGCTGAGCCAAGCTTTTGGGGTTAGATATGGGGACTCGGTTTCCCCAGCAGTGAAATGAGTCTTTCCGAGACTCGCCGCTTCCCCAGAGAGCCATGACGATTCATTAGGAAATTGTAAAATCAGAATGTAGCTGCTGACTGTGAGTTGCGGTCCATTAATAGCCCTATTTATTGCCAACCAAATAATTAGCTTAGACACGCATCAACGGGTCTTGATTGCATATGAAATAACGGCCTTATTACACAGAAATCAAATGAGTTCCTGAGGACAGCTCAGGTGTCACCTCAACCTCAGTACTGAAGAGGAAAATAAAAAAATAAAAAAAGAAAGAAAAAAAAAGCCCAGCCATTTAGATGTGTTGCTCAGCAACAGAATTTGCGGGGGAAACAATCTAGGAATGAAGGAATGAGCATTTCCAAGAGAACAGGTTATTTCAGGCGAGACATCAGGGATAAGCAAATGTCACAGAAGCGGAGAACTTTTTTTTTTCCTCTCTCTCTCTCCTTTAATCAATAATTTAAACTAGGCATTTTGGGTAATATAAGCATTTAAGTTAGCTGATTGAAAAATGGAGATCCCAAACCTTTGCAAAGAGTCACATTGCTGAAGAAATGTTTATTTGTTTGTGTGAGGGAAACATTAGATTTACTAGACACTGAATTAAAAATTGAAAATGCTCTTAGAAATGTCACTCGTTCATTTAAAGAGGAAGATGATGTGATGCCAACATTGCTATATTGTGCAGCATCCCTCCCGGAGCAATCTCATATTAATTTTGTTGTTCTCCTTCCCACGTGCCCTCCCCTCCCTCCCTTCTCCTTTCTCTTCTAGGACAAGACGAGCGCGCTGAGTCTCAGCAATGTGGCGGGGGTTTTCTATATCCTCATCGGTGGGCTCGGACTAGCCATGCTGGTTGCCTTAATCGAGTTTTGTTACAAGTCCAGAAGTGAATCAAAGCGGATGAAGGTGGCAACCCATTCCCCGGCCTTTCACACCTTCTCTCTGATCCTACCCCGGCTCCAAAGCTGCCTTCAGAGACGGATGCAGCCCAGACCATGGGTGGAAAGCCAAGACATAGGGATAACGAAGTGACCATGTCACTTGACTTGCTAGAAAGGAATAGGAGCATCAGAGGAAGTTAAAAGGGGGTCAAGTGGGCCGTGGTGGGGAGCTGATGCAAGATCAGACATGTGGCATAATGCTACTTCAAAATCCAGATATAGAGCAAAATCACAGCACAAACAGTAACGGGAACACATTGCCATTCCTTAAAATTAACGGAAGCAGATTATGGCAACGAGTGTGCAGCATGGACGAAGTGTGCTGGGGTTGGTGTGATACAGCCGTTACTGCAATGTGCCAAGATCCCCTAACCCAAGCAGCTAACAGCAAGATAAAACTGGGGTAGCGTGGTAATGAATCAGATCCTGTTGTTCCCTTTGCTGGCACCCTGCTGGCACCATTTGCAGGTTGGCAACAGTGATATATGCTCAGAGCGTTGTTGCCCTGAAATGGATGATGTGGGTCTCCAAATTCAGAATTATGAGTCCTCTTAGAGAGAAATTGGCCTCTAATATCTCCAGTGATATTTTTTTCTCCTCCACCCTGTCATGGTCTTGCAGAAGCATACTTCCTATGACCCAGGAGATTTGTTTCAGCCCTGAATTCTAGTGTGCCTAAATTTTATTGTCATGTCAAGAGTGGATTAGATCTGAGAGTCTTGGTCTTACACATTCAATGCAGAATCTGTGGAACAAGTGTGTCTTGACTCAGATGACTAGCAGACATGATCCCTTATATTGATGTCATTGTGTGCAAGGGTGCAGTGGGATCTGTGCTGCGAGAGTAACACATCCCTGTTCTTCCTCATCTTGACCTCTCCCGTGAGCATGGCAGTCGGTATATGATGTATGCAGTGAACTTCATACAATTTATAGAGATTTTCACTTCCCCAAGCACTAATACTTACTCAGAAACAAAAAGAAAATAAGCAATCATTTCTTTGGGGTTTATGTCACCATTTCACAACATGCTTAATGTTCTGCCAGCAATAATAACATTTCTAATTCAATGAAAATGTGCAACAGCTCTTTTCTCATTGAGCTTCAGAAAATTCTACAGGCAATGAGAGGTACATTGAGCACAGGGGTAAGATAATGTAAGCAATTAATGTCCCTGAATATACAAAAATATACAAAAATTAAATTATAATTGCTGTAAAGCTAGGTATGTCACAAATATACCGTGAAAGAGTGTCAGAATGCAATAGCTCCACAGTTTTAGTCTTAAGGAGATTCTGCCCTATTGGTGAGTTCCCTGCGTTACTTGGAATGAGTGCCCAGAAAGATGGGCCAGGTCCCCCTCTAAACCCAACCTCTGCTAAACAAGTCCTTACAGAGCCCCTGGGCGAGCTGCAGATCCTATCTCCTAGCCAGCATAGGAGGCTGCCTCATGTCTGGCAAGGCGCTATGTTGATTGTTTCTGAATAGCTGTTCCAGATTTATCTGTTCTGGCTAATTCTTCACCTGGATATCCCAGTCCAGAAAGGATGACGGTGCCTTTAGAGGATGTTGGTGCTTAAATGCAAACAAACCAAATTGACTTCACATTTTAGTTTAATTGTTCTAAATACAGGGGGGTTGGAACTGGATGATCTTTAAGGTCCTTTCCAACCAAAACCATTCTATGATTCTATGTTCTCTGAAAGCAAATGTTTTGGACAGTATCTGGAACAGGAAGATGAGATTTGGTTTCCTGAATTAGGTTTGCATTTCCTGGTTACCTCAGTTGTCACAGTAGACAAAAACACAGGCACATGCTCTCACATGAGGAAAGTTAAACATATGCTTGCAGTGAGTTAGAGTCCACCATACGTAACAGTACTGGAGTAGTAATAGCATATCTATGGGGGAAGTGTGTATAATACCTTTGCTCAGATCCAGGATGACTGTTCTTATGTTGTAGAGTTTGAATAGTTTTTGCATATGGCATGTATGCTTTGTAGCCCAAAATACTGCTGAAACATTTAATTTTGAATGTAGGAGAGGTGCAAATTAACAGAGCAGATGCAGTAGGGATAAGGAAAGTGAGAGTCTGAATGGAGACAAGGAGGGAGAGAACAGTGACAGAAAACACTGGTTTATATTGTAATTTCTCCAACATTTCTAAGGACAGGGGGAGACCCCCCCGTCCTTCCTAAAAAGGGTTTTTGTTTAATCCCACAGCAATCAATCAACGAAGCCATACGGACATCAACCCTTCCCAGGCCGGCTGCAGCAGGAGGCAGTGGAGAGAACGGACGTGTGGTCAGCCACGATTTCCCCAAATCCATGCAGACGATCCCGTGCATGAGCCACAGCACCGGCATGTCCCTGGGAGCTACGGGATTATAATTGGCCTTTTGACCCATTGCCTGGGTGAGAGCAGGGGCAGCCCAACTCCACCCCCTCCAGAGCCAAAAACAAACCCAACACCAACAAGACAAACGACGACAACAGAAGGGACAATTGGATGGATCTTCTCGAGGAAATCAAATCTATTTCCCTTTTTATTTGCAAACAGATCCACTGGCAGGAGAACAGAAACAGGTCTGTACTGCAATAAGGAGAGTGTAATGGGATTTAACAGACTCGTGAACCGTCCCTGATCAAAGAACCACTGGAACACTAATGAGGACTATGCCATTTTGTTTTAACTTGGTTGTTAATAAGTCTTAGTGTGTGCAATATATATATTTTTTCTTACTAATTCCTGTGGTGTCAGGGTAACATCAACCCTTTCCCCCTTCCCTGCTCAGTCCTTCAATCTGGTTTAGTTTGGGATGCAAACCATAATGTCTGAGCTACTAACAGCAAAAAAGAAAATCCAATCAATGGCAAGTTGAACTCCCTGCAGGGCATCAGCATTGACTCCTTTTGTCCATCGTGATTCTGCCTTCCGTTGTTCTGTTGTGAACTCGAGCTGTGGAATTACCGTGACGAGGCAGAGCTGCAAACGGCTCTCCCTGCAACAGGGAAGGACTTGATGCGAGAAAGATCCAGAACGAAAACACAAGGCTGTTTTACAGGGGCAAAGTCATCAGCGAGTGTGGAAACCCCAGGTAACCTGAGGACGAAGTGATAATTCTTCCAGAGATGATGAGTGACGGTTCAAGAGAAGAATCATGTGCCTGGAGTGGAGAGCGTCATGCGTGGCAGACTGGAGCAGATGATTGGTCTAAGATCATGGTTAGCTGCTGTTTATGGAAGGAAGAAAGTAAATGCAGCATTCCCCTCACATGCAACTCTCCTGCCTAGGTTATTGGGGGCTAATAAGCAATTGTGAACCATTTCTTCTTTGCTTTGCTTCTGTGTGTGCTCACTTTTTGGTGGTCACATAAGGGAACCACCTTGAGCCGGGAATAGACCATCTCAAGACATTCAGTTCCAGATGGGTGTCTGTTAACCAGCAAAACATGCTAGAAGTCATGGGGCTGCAGTGGGAATATCCCTGCCTTTTTGCTCTGAAATCCCTTTATGGCCATTTTTCTAATTAAAGAGGGACATTTTGTAGATAGTTGGCGAGAATGACTTCCTGGAAGGAACTGCTGAAGCCAACCAAGGAGGAGACCCTACAAGAGCTTCATTCAAGCATCCTTGACATTCGACAGCATCAGGGCTGGTCAGACTCAGCCTTCCCATCAAAATGTGGCCTGTCTGGGTACAAAGCCAAAAGTAGCAGATTCCCAGTCATATATCCTTGGGGAGGGGGAAGCATCCACAAGTCAGGAGAACAGGTTGCTGACCCCAAACTCCGTATTGCAGAAACCTGCACTGCCAGACAGGCAACTGGGAGTCCAGCCACAGCATGGAGATCAAAGAGGCAAGGATGGTTTTCCAGAACTGCACAAAAGGTTCATTCTGTGAATCACTGGCATGGACAGATAAATGTTCCCCACCCCGGTGGGCCTGAGACACCTCCCCAGAAGTGAAGGATTCCCAGGGGAGCATCTGGAGAGAGAGAAGATCTGTGGGACAGGGACCACAATGAACCCACTTAGCCTTGTCCCAACTCACAGGTCCATCACTGATGACAAATAAAATTCAAAGCTTCTCACAGGACTCAGCAAATATCTGTCTGGAGACTGAGCTGCTACTGGAACATTCTGAGCTGCTTTTTCTCATTTTTTTAATTTTTTTTTTCTTTCTCTTTATTTTTTATTTTTTTCTGCAATGTAGCAAGAGAGGAGCAGGAAAACGAGGGAGGCAGGTGAAGAGAAAGTGATGCAGGCAAATGACTGGCACATGTCTACGAGGAGGATCTGTCTATGCAGCTGTCCATCAGTACAGCTGGAAGCTGCCTGAATACCAGTTTCCATTAGTGTATGAATGTGCAGAGCAATACATATACCACCTATAACACCAGCCTGGTCTGAAGTATCTGCTCCATTTACCCACTTATCATGCAACACTTTGGAGACCAGCAAGTCAGAGTCAAGGTCCTAAGCTTGGGCACAGCATGTCTTGTGCCAATATGTTTTCCTCTCTCCACCACTGGAAACCCTTGTGATCTTCATCTCTCATCACCGTACATGAACTCTGTTATCAGCCACTCCAAACACCTCTTCAGGTCACTTTGTGTTGGTTATCATTATTTTTAACCTGCTTTTCTTAAGTTTGACTTCAGTTCTGTGAATGTGCTAGCACAGTGGAGGCATCCCACAAGCTAGCCTGTTTCCATGCCCACAGCCCTCGGATGCATCTCCTGACCCAGCTCTTGCCACCCGGCACTGTGGTGGGAGCAGGCTGCCAAGACCCATCAGTTCCCTGTCCTCCTCCAAAGACAGGACCACATGGCAGCAGGTTGTGGGGAGCCCGACTGGGCAGTTAGATGGTCTCGTGAGAAGCAGCACATCTGTGCTAGGACTGGCTGCCTGTGATGTGAAGATGTGAGATGCAGTTTTCAAAGGCTTTTGGTCAATGGAGGGGTTAAAAAAAACAAAACAAACACAAAAAAAAAAAAAAAAAGATGAATAGGACAAAAGCGTGGAAAATGTTAACTTGTAATATGTATTTTTACTACACTTTTCTTAAAAATAGAGTAATGGTAAAACTCTTACAGACATTGACATTTTTTCTCAACAGGAATCCATATTTAACAGTTTTGGCTTTCATTAAATTTTGCTCTTTGGTACCTGGATCTTTTATTTAACAGCTATATTTGTTTTAACTCTCTTTTGTTTTTTCTTTATTTTTTTCTTTTGTCAGTACTGCAAAGGATTTTGCTTTATCAAACGCAACCGTGTTTTCCTTTTCACATTCTCTTTTTTTCAAGCAACATTTTTATTGGTGATTATTATTTACACAAAAATGAAACTATCAGCTGGAATTTTAGCACCAAGGATCCACGATCCATTTTTCATACCTGTCCATGCCGTTTTGTGCCAGTGCTGGATGTGTGGAAATGAAAATGATGTTACCCCTCAGGCAATATTACCCAACCTGAATCAAACGAGATTTCCTTGATTATTGCTGTGTCTGACTTGTGAACAGCAGCCAAATAAACTGCTTCAGGTTGAAATTGGGAATCTATCTAATATTTACCCAAGAGTCAGGAAAGTAAATATTCATTGGGTTCAAAGTTAATGATTTTGCTTTGTTTGGAGTTTTGTGGGTTTATTTTTTGAGGAGGGCCGTTAGAGGACTTTAGCTTATTTTTACAGTGAGAGAAGACATGGACAGCTCAGAGATAATTCAGAACCAGCACTGGTCCAAAAATCCTCACCAGGATCAGCTTTCCTAGGACCTCCCATGCTGTTTCAGACACTTGGACATTTTAGATGTTTCTCATGAGGTTTCCACACAATTAACCTGTTAAATTCCTCATCCAAAAGTCTGTTGAAGGGGGAAAGAAAGTAGGATTTAAAGGGCCTTGAATATATATGCAGATGCTGACAGCTGCTGAGGTTAACTATAATCATTAACGTCATGCTCTTGCGTAGCGCTTGGTGTAACAGAACTGGAAGGACTTCCCTTCCCCGCATCATCATTCCCATGTATTGGCTAGGGAAGCTGAGACACAAAAGTGCCTTGGACCAGGCATCCCAGCTCACCCCACAGGGCCACAGTTACAGATTCAAGGTCTCCAACATTCAAAAGAGGTTTTTTTACCTGCTGGTAAGTTTTAAAGGTAAAGTCAGCAAGGGGCAGGATTAATACATTTTGAAAGGGGCTGTGAGCCCTCAGGCTTCAAAGCACAAGAGACTCCCAATCAATGGGGCCTGAAGGAGAGGTTTCCCATGGTTAGACTATGCTGGATCAGCCCATTTTGGTCTTCCACAATTGCTTAGGTATCCAGTACTGTACTATGGGCTTGGATCCTGTCTCAAAACACTCTTCTTGCTCAGTGGTTCACTGTTGGCTCCCAGTGGGGTTGCAGAAATGCACGAGAAATGTTCCCTTATATCTTGGCATAAATTGGGCAAAATTCCCTCCTAGTGGCAAAAGCAAATATTTCTTGTGAGAAAGTCTCCAGCAAGAATCCAAAACCATCTTCAACAGTTGTTGAAGCAAAAAAACACCCGACCTTGATGTGCAGCAGGTGAGGAATAGATGCAATCACCCAGTCCATCCCTTTGCTATGGGATGATAGCCCTGGCATCTGGACACAAACCTGGAGCGCTCCGAAAAGATTTGGCTGGATTTGATTGTCCGTGTGCCTACCTGATATCAAATGCAGGAACTTACTCATCTAAGCTCAGTTAAGGGATGGGGCAGGAGCACATCAATGTTTGCTGTAACTCAGTGGGTACCACTAACCTGTTCAGCTTCAGCAACTCAGCCACATCTCCATCAAATGTTTTGGAACACATGGGGAAGTTTTCACTGTGAACACAGGCTCGTGCTCAGTTTTCACTGACGTGGTCAATCCCCCAAGTCTCGCACATCACCCTGGGTCCCCAGGAGAACATTTTTGTGCACGTTTCTAATTAACATGTTGGTCCACCACCAAGGCACATGTCAGAGCTCAGATGACCCATCACAGTGGTGTGTGGGACACTTAGGACACTTACTGGTACTCTTCACTGCCATGGCATGAGAAATAACAGCACAGCTTGGGGCTCGGCTAGTGGCGGTTGCTCTGAAACACCACCTTGGAGACTGGAGGAGATAGGTTCAAACCCTTCCTACCAGCAAAGGTACCAGACTAACCCTAAATACATTTTAGAGACTTGTGTGGCCTGTGTTTTCATGGCTTTTGTAGCTGCTGACCTCTCTTAAATACAGATTCCTCAGTTGCCTTCATGTTACCTATGGGCACAAATCAATTTGTCAGCCACCAGTGCTGGTTTTGTGTCTTGGCAGCCCACTGCTGGCTGAAGACCCCATGCTTGTATCTCTGCCACCCAGTTCATTAATTAATTAACAGAAATACAAGGATGTCACTGTGCCATGCACAGCTGCTCACCAGCCCACAGGAGGACAGGGCTTTTGGAGCAAAATCTACATGCAATCCCTGGCTCAAAAGATGCCAGATGGTGCCAAACAAAACTGCTCGGGCTCCATGTTGCTCCAGCTTCATCACAAAGATGTCACCCCTCCCAGCTTCCTTCTTACACAGAGCTGCTCTGCTCTTTTCTTTCCAGGCACTTGGTCCTGATGGGTTGATTGTATAAGAGTGATGAATTTAGTGTGCAAGGACCTGGAAAACGTTCTCCTAGGCATGGAGAGGTAGCACAAAACTAATTTCTCCATCAAAATCCTGACCATTCCCACTCTGGGATTCTCCAGTCAGCCTGACCTGCAGCATCACCTCCCATTTCCCTTCTGTCCATCCCCATCTCTCCTTCATCTGTATATCAGTCTCACCCTCAGCACTGCCAGCTACTCCTCTCCAGGACCTGGAATAGACTCTGGGTATGCACATGGTGGTTATATTGTTGCAGATAAGTCTATATCACCATATAGCTTTAGAAAGCAAGTGAACTCACCTTCCTTTGGGATGGGGGCAGAGATGTGACTTCGACTCTGCACCGGGCAGAAGTGATCCCATAACCCATCACACTGTACTCAGGCAGCAAGGAGCCTTTATGTGTTATGTGGAGCCACAATCTTGCAAAGTGCTGTTATCTGGCTGTTCCCAGAGCACTTAGACTTAATCTCCCCTTTGCCAGTGCGCACTTATCTCAAGGAGACATCACTGTCTGGCTTCCAGGAGGTACACCTGGCTCAGGGATGGAGAGAGGCAAGGGTGCAGGGCATCATCTCCACCAAGCTGGTACCTAAGTGAACTCACCTGCCAAACATGTGCAAGGGAAGAGCTGTCTCTAGTGCAGTGAAACAGAGTCATCCTCACCCCTAGAAGGGATATTGAGAAGTGTAATTAACCAATGCTTGAACATCCCTTTCTCATACACTTAATTATATAGTACACACACACACACATCCATACACAGATATGAAGAGATGCCTTTGATGGCCCAAATTAGCTGTCAAGGTACCTCTTCGTTCCTAAGGATCAATATGGTATAATGTAACAGCCACAAAGTATGTTCATTACTCTGCAGGGCTGGCTTAACATGCTCACTGGATCCCTTTGGCAGTAATTCCTCCTCTGTTTGAGCTGGCATCAAAATTAATGGCATGTCGTGTTCTATAAGTCCTGACTTTTTAGATGAAAGGTACATGGTGTTGTTCGCACCAGTATTACAGTGTAATAAATCAATGCTTTTCCATGGGGAGGATTTCAGACGATTTCACAACTTGCTCACAGGAACTCAAAAGCAAACCTACCTGCTAGGACATGGGCTGATAAAAAAAAATTAACCCATAAAAACAGAAAAAGGAGAGGGGAAAAAAAAATAATTGCAGTATTGTTGCCTGCTTCTTGTAGGATGCTGGAGCCAGGGCAGCAATGCCAACGTTCCATCAGGCCCCATCACACAAGGTGCTGAGCAGCTCAAGGGATCACATTCCCTGCACCCTGGAGGTCACAGACAAAGCCAGCAGAGGCTGGGGAACACAACCTGATTTCACTTGACCAAATAGGAGCAGAGACAAAAGTAGAATTTGCCTTCTGATTGCCAGGCCCAAGAACAAACTGCTCCCAACTTTCAGAAAAGCAGCACAAAAGGGGAAGAGGAGCAAAGACAGAGTGTACCAGGACAGAGCATCCAGCACCATTCCTGAAAAGTGCTCACAGAGTTACCATCCCAGCTTCTTTGCTAGCTGCTGCTGAGTGCAGTTCACTTACTTAGCGCATCTTTACCAAGCAAAACTTAAATCCCCTGCTCCCAGGATCATGTGTGCAAAACGGGAAGAGGCTGAACTTGAAAGGGGACCTGTTTTGTTGCCTCAGATTAGCTCAAGCTGTGTGATGAGCTTTTCCCAATTCAAAACCAATGTTTTTAACCTTGAAATCTGCATTATTAATATTTCAACATGAGTCCCACCAGGAGCTGCCAAAAGAGCTCTCCTGGACTCACGACAGCTCGTCCTGTTTGATTCTAATCATATATGGATGCATGAGTTAAGCAGACATCATTAAAAGTACATTAAGTTTAATTATGCTAGCAGTTGCAGGCAGTGGAGCATCGGCTTAATGCAGAATGCATAATTAGATCAGACCTAATCCATTAGATTCGTATTTGTTAAAGAAAATGCTCCTCGTCCATGTGTCACTACAAAAAGTGATCCATAGAGTTTGGCATCGTTTTCTGGGGCTCCCCTCTCCCCTCCTCCCCCTCATCACCCCTGTGCACACTGCTGAGCCCTTACTCAGCTCATTGGGCATTCAGTTTATCAAAAGCACACAAATAACAGCAAGAAGATCCTCTGGCCTGGCAGCCAAGCCCTGGGAAGGTGCTGCAGTGGTTTAAACCATTATGGACCCACATCTCCTTTGCAAGGAGCTGACAGTGCCAGTGTCTGTAGATGCAGGAGTGCACCCAGTCCTGGGTGGGTGTATGGCCTCACAACCCAGTTAGACCAGTGCAGCCATACTGGGGGATGGAGACAGGTGGTCCCAGTGTGGCCGATGCCCTTTCACAGATTTCAGCCACTGCTGGCTGCTGAGTGGGTTGGGAAAACAAACAAAACAAAACCAAAAAAAAAAGACAAAACCAAACCAAAATAATGAAAGCAAAAGTGTTTCAGCTCCTTCCAGGGCTGGTCCAGCTCTCACCACTAACACCAGGAGGGCAGTGGCAGGGGTCTGCAGCTGTGGCAGCAGGGAAGGTGGCATGTCCCTTTCCCCAGCAGCACGGCATTACAAACCACTGCATTTGAGGGAAACTGCCATCGATGGTGAGCCCGAGCTAAGTCCTGAGATGAGCAGCAGTGGGTTGCCACCCCCATCTTCACCCCACAGCAGGGTCTCAGGGATAACTGGTACCAGCAACCCCTCACACCCCCGAGCAGCAGTAGGGATGACAAATCTGCCAGCGCCGGAGCCCCCCAGGCAGTCAGGTTGCTGTGGCTTGGTGCTCCTCAGGTGGGATACAGGGGATGTGTAGGATGGGATACAAGCCATGTGCTTGTCTCACGGAGCGATTTCAGCAGCATGTCCCAGCCCAGACTCTGCGGTGGTGGCCACTGCCGTGGCAGGGCATTTCCCAGCTCCTGAGGGCAGTCCCAGAGGTGGTGCACCCCACCAGCACCCCACAGTGCCCATGGGGCCATGTGCTCACTGCCATCCTCCTTGCTATGGAGAGGGGTGAATTTACTATGAACCTTTACCTGCCACAGGTTATCCACACTCATCGCCCCGCAGACTAACCCAGCTCAGCACTGGACATAGAGAGAGGTTCTCTGCAAAGCAGAGGTCCCAGTCCTACCTGAGGGTGATTTTAGTTGATGTCCCCTCCAGCCTGGAACCAGAGAGGGCTGGAAATGGGGACAGGTCAAGGCCACCACGTGTGACACATGCCTGGCAGCTGTGAGCAAGGAACTGCAGTTCAAGAGGGAACCCAGGAGCCCTGCGCTCACTGGCACTCATCACAGGCAGGAGACGCTTACCATTAACAGCTCAGCTGAGCCCTCTAACACCTGCCTAAGTGCTGAATATTATTGCTATTAAAATATAATGGCCTCTTGCTGCCTCTCCTCCATGGAGCTGGGTGAGGGCTGTGGTTGGGAAGCCACAGCACAGACCACAACCCCACAGGCAGGGCAGATGGGCAGGATTAAAACCTTTCTGAAGGCACCTTTTCCAGCCAAGGGCCAGCTCTTAATGGACCACAATTACTGGCTAGACAATAACTGAGATTTCCAGGAAGTTTTCTGAATAAAGCATCTGCTAACTTAGGTGTGGGGAGGGCTTTTTGGTTTGGTCTTTTTTTTCTTTTTCTTTTTTTTATTTTAAGAGAGAAAATCCATACCAGTCAGCCCTTTTATCCATATTTCATTTTCATCCTTGCCACGTCCATCCCACCTCCACCTTGCTTATGCAGGCAAGGGTGACACAGGCAGGTTAGGCTGTGCCATGGGGTCCAGGAGGGGATGGGATGGGGGTCAGCAGCCCAGGGGGTCCCTTCTCCCCCCTGTTTTGCCATGCTGTGGGACACCAGCACTGTCCTGCCCACAGGGTCTCACAAAGGGGCTTGGAGGACCCCACAGCTGTTTACTTGCCACAGAGATGGTTTCCATGTTCTCTGTTTTTCAGGGGTTTTAACTGACAATGGTCATCAGCATTTCTGATTTCAACCTAATAAACCTCGGGAAAGACTGGCTAAAGGCTGTTGTGATTTTCTTTCCCATTTGTGTGCTGAAGTGTGTCTGTTAGCCAATAGCCATCATAAGCCAGAGTCCTGGTTCAGCTGAGAAGTAGGAAGAGACACAGTAAAGACTTGGGAACACATTCTTCCTCTAAGGAAGCAGTTATCTATAGTGAATTGTGTGTACTCTTAGCTACTGATGTGCTTTTTGGCTGGGGGATATTTGGGGAGATATTTGGAAACCATCTAACCTCATGAGGCC
Organism: Podargus strigoides; assembly: GCA_028020825.1. Taxonomy (NCBI): domain Eukaryota; kingdom Metazoa; phylum Chordata; class Aves; order Caprimulgiformes; family Podargidae; genus Podargus; species Podargus strigoides. Next base: position 13,694,159 of record CM051632.1, on the reverse strand, counting down.
TTTTAGAGAATGCATTGATCTTTCTAAACAGGCAGCAATGGATATATTCAAAGTGAGCATCCTGTGCATATGTTTTTGCACACGTGTGCATCTGTGTGTCATTTAACAATAAAGCATCAACCCCAAAATAAATCAAAGGTGAGCACAAAGAGCAGTTCTTTGAAGAAATAAATGTCAGGACCTTTACATCCTCACTATCAACTCCCTTTGGTGTGGTAATTCATCCAGCTAGATGAAAGGGCAACCCCTGGCGCTGTTAATTGTTCTTTCCAAAGGAAAACAGCTAAACTATTAGGTCTTCACTTACTGAGATCTCAAAGGGAAATCTAAGTTAACTCCTCTGTGGACAGTTTGCCCCAGGCCAACCAACTGGTACCCCTGGTGGGAGATGGGTTAGAGCTGCAGCCCTGACAGCCACAAGCCATCTACTCCCAAGGAATCATAAGCAAGTTTTAGGCACTAACAACTCTCTCTGAGACCTCACCAGACATCTGGCAGAATTCAGCAAGATGTCAAATATCTCTATCTGCACTGCAATGTATTTTGACAGGATCCTGACACAGTGACGTGACCGCAGTGTGATCAGCTCTTAGGTTTCATTTGAAGAAGTGTTTTCACTCTGGTATAAGAGAAATCTACCCACCCCTCACAGACCATATGCCAGCTTTGTAGTACATTTGCAGATTATCCAGAAAGTACTACGAGAGCCTGAACACTGCACCAGTGACTTCTGGATCCTTTTCTACAGTACTCGGCACAGTCCCTTCCATGGAACCAGAGCTCAGTATTTCCAGAAATACAGGGGCATGCCCACACTGCAAACCCTCATCCTTTTAAAAAGGACTTTGTGACACCATGAGTTTGTGCCAGGTCAGAGAGGAAGGGAACAGCCTGTGGTTTGATGCAGTAAGGCAAGAGAAACTCCAGTTCAGCCTCCCTCTCTTTCTGTTATGTTTCTTGAAGGGACATGGTTTACTGGTGACCTGGCAGTGCTAGATTAATGGTTGGGCTTGATGATTTTAGAGGTCTTTTCCAACCAAGGCTGTTCTATGATTCTATGATTCTATGACCAAAACATTAATTCAGAAAGATATTTTCAGGCTTAAGAGAGGCAAAGCCCAGATATGTAGCTTTGCAGTAAATGCTCTGAGTCCAGCCTGCTAGGTCCTATAATTAGTTAGGACTTCACAACAGCAACACTGCCTCCTCCAAAGGGCACAGGGATGGCTTTCCAGGACAGGGTTTTCATCCCTGGTGTTCCCAGTGTCACCTGGTGCCACACAGAGGACCATACATGTGCTACATGGTGAGGTGTAAAGGTCTGTGTCTGGAGGCTGGTAGAGAAAGGGTTAACCCCATTCCCACCAATTAGCTGCAAAACTGGGCCAGACTGGGAGGAACTGGCAGATTACCAGGAGCTATAAAGGTGTGCTGGGAGGGCTGGGCTGGGATTTAGGGAAGGATGAGGCAGGCAGTTTGCTGCACTAGTGCAGGGAGGCTTCTGCAATCAATCGCTGCCTGCATCCCATCTTGGACCTATGGAGGAGATGGGGAAAAGGCACTCACTTGCTTTTAATACCACAGGTAGGAGGGGCAATTCTGCCAATGCCTTCCTCCTTCTGGCTGCTGAGCTGGTCTCTGAGCAAGTATGCAGGAAAGAAAGGTTCCTTATCCTGGGCTGTGGGACTGGTGGTTAATCTCTTCCATAGCAAGAATTTCTGCAGCTGTTGACAGAGACTGAAGGCTGTTGTGCAGGAATAATGGGGAGTAGATTAAAACAGGTCAAGAGACATCCTGAAAACTGCTGAATAATCTGCCTGTGGTTTCACAGGAGACTGGTGCAAAGAGGGGGTGAATGACATTAACAGTAAAGGGAATCAGGGCACAGAAAGGGAGAATTTCTATACACTGAGCAGAGGTGAAACTCAGCAATCCATGCCCTCCAGTGAGAGAAACCAACTATTCCCAGGTCAAGAACTGCTTTTTGGTAACTACCAGGTAGTGCTGTCTGCCAGGAAGTGTAAATAGCCTGTCTCCAGGCCAGGGAGGAATAACTAAACTCCTGCAAACCATTTGTGAACAAAAAAAAAAGCCCTGTGTCCTTTCCCAAAGAGAGATTATGACAGGCTGCTGTAATTTGGTTTGTTTGCCTGTTTTTTTTCCCCAAAGATGTTTGTTTTTCTAAGTGAGGGAGGTGTGGTAGGTTTAATGTAAATGAGCTTCACAAAAACACCTGATTTTTGCAGGGCAGCTCATTAGCTAAAATGAAGACTATGAAAGAAGAGCTGTCAGAGTGAGACATCTAAAGAGAAGATAATGAGTTGTGCTGCAAATCATAACTGGGTGGAAGGAAAGGTACGTACATAGTTTCTCTGAGGGATTTATCTTGCAACCACTGTTAACTCACATGAAGAACTGAAAGACTTCAAATTTGGGGGATAGGAAGATGGGATGAAAGGCAGTGGTTCAACATCATGATTGGAGGGCTGACTGTGAGACTACCTAGTGCTGGAAATGATGAAGATCTGGGTATGCTTGCTGATCCCTACATGGGTGTTTGCCACCATTGGGACAACAGGTTACAGTCCTTAAAAAGAAGGAACTGATAAAAAAAATAAACCACATTCAAGGGTCATAGCAAGAGAGTTCCATCTGGGAGGAACCTTTAGTGATACCAAAAATACAATGTACAGTTCTGGCCAGCCACCACTGAGAAAGCTGACCTGAAACTGGAATAACTGGGAATTCAATGGTGCAGAAAATCCTTTCCAGCCTCATTTATGTTCCTGCCTACCAGCAGTGTGGTGGCCACTGTCACCTAAACAGCCTCTATCTATGAAATGCCTTCTCTGTGGTGTCCCATGGGTTTGTAATCCCACTCATGAGGTTACTGGGCCATGGACTTGCCAAGGACAAGAGGGATCTACCCTGCCTGGGCTAGCTACCCCCACACTGTCTCTCCAAAAAGTTTTTCAACCTGCCTGGGAAATCTCTCCTGAAATTTAAGCAGGCAGGAAAGTGAGATGGAGAAGGGGCCAAGGACTCAGCAAGCTGGTAGACAGGAGAAAATGAGAGAGGGGAGGATGATAAAACAGGTGCTGGTGCATAATGAGTACCTTGTAATGAGCTGTGATGGAGCTCATCCCCAGCCAGCCGGTTTACAAGGCGTAGCAAGGCTGTGAGTACATCGCCGAGGGAGCGGGAAGCGCCGTGGCGCTCGCTGAGTGTTACTTTTCTGATTTAATAAGTTTCAGCTGCTCCCTGTGAACGTGCCGGCTCCATTCAGAGGTGCCAGCTATGTAACTGGGGCATCGCTCCGGCCCCCGTTGTCAGCATCTCTCGAAGGTGAGAGAAAATTCATACGAGCACCAGGTTTGCTGGCTTTGAGAGGCGCTGGGCTGCGAACAGCCCACCTCGGAAATACTACCGAGCCGACACGTGGGGCTCCTCCTACGCCTGGCAGGGAGGGGAGGCTTAAAAGCATAATTTGTACAGGAATTAAAAAGCAGCGTCTTTGTGCCAGTTGGCTCGGAGGCAGCGAGGTGCAGCAGGGAAAACATGATTTTGTTTGGTGGGTTTGTCATCTCTCCGGTGGAGACTGGCTCGTAATTACTGCTTTTTACCACTTCTAGGTGGATTGCGTGTTAGAGTGGGTTGTTTCCTACAGGGCCCTGATATGTAAATTGTGGAGCAGCAGGTTTTTTGCAAGGTGTTTCTGAAGAGCTGTGGGATGATGGCAGAGAGGCCGGGGATGACCTCGTGGTGTCTCTTTCCTGCTCAGATCTGACTTACCTGGGGTCCAGGTGCTGCAGATCCCACATGCACACCTTGCCATGGTCTTGAAGCTCTGAGCACTCCTTTGTCACCGACAATGAAGGAGAGGAGCTGCCCAAAGTGCAAATTACTCTGGAAGCATTTGGAGACCGGAGTGTTCCTCCATGACTCAGGTCAGTGTTTGGACAATTTCTGATGTTTTCCCATTTCCACACATTCGAGGAGAGGAAACATCCAAAGGTTTTTCACTGACACTATAAGAATGAGTAGATGTGTTCCCCCAGATGATGAGAGGGGGCAAGCACAGCTCATGAGGGACCTGGTGGTGAAGAAGATGCTGTGGCTCCCTGGGCAATGAGCAACTGCTGGGCAACAGCCAAAAGCATTTCAGCCTTAAAAAACATGGCAGATCTTTCTTATGATGGGATATTTCTTTCACTGGCTGATTGCTTTGCCCTCTTTCCCTCTGCTATTTTTCATGTGTAAACATATTCTAAAGAAAAATGAATTCCCAAGGTCACAGATCCCACCATGTTTCCATAAATGGTTGTTCGGTAAGCGCTGCAAAGGGCAGGGGATCCAGATGGCTGGTGAATATTGCACTGATCCTGTTTCCATGTGGCAGAGAAAGCCCTCCCAAAGGAGGAGAGGAGTGAGAAAGGAGATCTCATCATGTCTGACCACTTGTTTCGAAACCAACTTTGGGTCCTACCAGTACCAAAGTCTCAGGACACATCCTCTCGCTCTAATTTACGGTTACAGCCATGGAAAGCTTTCTCTTGCAAGATAAAAGTGGGCTAAAAGCAGCTGAGAGAAGAACTTTGGAAAAGATGACAGCAACGTGAGGTTCCCCTGCTCACACAGCTCAGCACAGCCCAGCTGTGGCACTGCAGACACCGCCTTGCGTGGCAAGGGCCAAACGACTGGGATAATTGCTCTCCCAGCAATACACTGACTATGTACATTTAGGTTTCAATTAATTTGCTGGCTCTAAATGAACTGCCTCCTATTGCTTTCAGCAATCAAGTCTTGTTAATTGAAAATAGCGTTTATCTTATCTCTAGGAGAAGGCTGGACAAAAGTAGGGCAACACAGTCCAGTGTGAAGGTAGCACCAAGTGAAGGGAGGCAGGGGGAAATGAAGCCGATGGAGGATGGCAGCCAGGGTGACCAAAGGAAAAAGTTCAGGCTTTTTTTCCTCAAAGGCTTCAATGCTTTCAGGGTGTCCTGATTTCAAAGGGGTTTTCATTTCACGTGGTCTCTTGTGGTCCCACTTCCAGCTGGTTCTGTGTTATGGGGTTATATGTGCTTGGAGGGGGGGCACTGGCTCATGCTGCAAGGGCTTGTGAACACGGGGCTTAGCCCTGCGGCTCCCTCTGATGTCTTGGCGCTGGCAGGGGCAGGTAAAACAGCACAAACATTGCATTTAATGCATTTTTTCAGGTGCCGGGTGAATCCTGAGTAGTTGTTCCTCCCATCTTCTTTTTCACAGCCATGCTCCTGGAGAAACAGTGGCTGAAATGTCAAAAGTATCTTGAAAATCAAACAACCCCAAAAGCCCCATTTCCCAAGGAAAGCCCTTTTAAAAAGGGATCACTGGCCATTCTGTAATGTTTGAAGAATAATCCCAGTTTATTACCTTTAAGTTGCAAATTAAGTCCTTAAAACAGGAGATCTAGCACAGGTTTGGGTTTCATTTTTCATTCTTTCTTGGTCTGATTACATAAAACTCTTCAGTGAGTTTCCCACCAACTGAACCTAATGTTATCTCATACACACAGTTGTCATGTCATTAAAGGGAAATGAGAGAAATTGACTTTAATAAATGTTAACACTCTGTATGAAAAATCTGGCAATTAAAGCTTCTTGCCCCCAGACCTTTGAAAGTGACACACAGAAAATCCCCTTCAGTCTTTAATAAGTGCAGCTCAACAAAAGATGGTGGCATGCAGGGGTAGGAGAGGAGGCAGTGTAAGGAAGAAATAGCATCAAGACTTAAAGAGACTGAAAGACAAAAGATGACCCTCAGTTTTTCACCTTCCTTCCAGAAACCGAGGAGAGAAAAAGCATCATTAGAAGAAGACTGATAAACCCAGCTCGCTCTTGAGGGGAGGGTATGAGAAGGTAGGTGGGATGCAGGTGGGTCCTACCAGGCAGCACCAGGCATGCACCATTACACAGAGACACTCAGAGAACAGTATTTACCCTCCAAGTACAGTTCTCTGATAATTTTTGGTTTTGCTAATCTCAAAAGGCAAAATGTTCCAATGAACAGCAAGCAGGTGGATATCAAGCAAAGCCATGGACCAGGCTGGCTGCTCATCTGTAGACTTTCTGGGAAAGCATCCTAGAGATAAATTTATCATCATGATAAATCCATCCTCCTCACCACTCATTGATAACAACCATTTGAGGGACAGCCACTCCTAATACTGTCTTTCTGGAGAAAGGGTTTGGAGTTTTTTTATGGATGGAGAGAAACAGGTGGGGTCTATCACTGCTGAAACTTTGCCAGTGGGAAAGGGATGTACTGACCAGGTGTTTCCTGTAATCAGATGGGAACCTCTCAAGATATCTTGGTCCTTCTAGCTCCTTCTGAGCTCTCAATCACCTGATATTCCTGGTTGGTTGTACAACAGATTATTATCTTCATTCCCACTCCCTTATGGCTCATCTCAAAAGTGCATAAATTGGCACAAACTTCTTGAAAGGCACAAAATATCTCTGTTGTTTTTATGACTTAGACTCTGATATCTCTTGATGTGGGGCTAAAATATTTCTTTTTTCTTTTCATTCTACTCCTTTATTATCTGGTCCTTTCAGGATGGCAGGAGATGGTGAAAGAAGGAGATATTTACAAAACACTGATTTTGTGCATAGGCAGGTGGAACACAAGCAGTGAGGAACTGATGATGGACTGAAACTCATTAACATGAAAATTCTCAGGTGCCTCATAAGGTTTCTCCTCTGAGTCTGCTGAAGAAATAACACCACTGGAAGTGGCTTTTCCAGAAAAGGAATAGCCAGACAGGGACTATTGGTTTGATTGGACTGCAGTGAAGCTTCACATCAGGCCTGAAATACAATCTGTGGAGCCAACAACAGTTTGCTAGACGGAGACAGGAGGCTGTGTATTGCAGCTTGGCTTTTGCCCAGCACAACAGCCAGGTGAGCTGAGCTGCAAGCTGAAAATGGATGGTGTAGCAGGTGGAAGGACATGAGGAACTTGCTCTAGGCAGACTGGAGAACTCAAAAAGATTCAGAGCAATTGAAAAAAAAAGAGAGCTTACAGTAGGTCCTGGATAGGTAACTGGGACAGAATTGTCTCTTCCCCTCTGGAGGGAAGGAAATCTGGTCAGCCTCCATGGACAATGTTTGGTAGCCATGTGAAGAGGCATTACTGCCTCTGTTTGACTCCATGGAGCACAGAAATGCTACAGGAAGACTTTTGTATTGAGGGCCGTTGATCCATCCTTCTTGGAATACCCAGACTTCTTCTCCTGTCTCCATATAATTCCTGTGACCATTTCTTCTGTCCCTGTCTTTCCTGTTACCCATTCCCTGCCTGGAGACCTGATCTCACAGACCTGATCTCACTGGGGTAGGCTGTGCTTCTGAGTCAAAAGGAGAGGTCTCATGGCTGATCCCTGGTGTGATGGACACACAGCCAGCTGGCAGCTCACTCAGTCTCCCCATGGTGTTTCCTGACAGATCTCTAGTTCTCTCCTGGCCACCTAGTGCCTGTTCGTTTAGGACTCTGGTTTATCCCTAAGATTCAAGCAATATTTGTGCCTCTTGGTCTTTAGGGAAGGTACTTGTTTTATTGAGTTGGCTTTTGTTGAGGCTGAGGTCAAAGAGGACAGACCATTTTTGCTGACACCAGTCCCACTCCATGTGCTTGCAGAAGCAAAGTGCTGTGCGTGGATGTTTGTGAACGGGGTGAGAGGGCACATTTCTCCAGTGGGATCTTTGAGCCCTTACAAAAATAGGAGGACATGGCTGCCCTGCAGACCAGATTCACCCAAAGCTTGTACAAACCAGTCAGATGCCATGTCCCAACCACCAGCTCTGTGCTGGGGACAAAGCCCAGGAGAGGACTCTGCAGGGCAGCACAATGTACTGGTTGCATGAAGTCCTGCACTGTCATTGCTTTTGGCTTCAGATGCAGAGCAGTCCAAGCTCTGGGTCTCCTGTCCTGCAGCTCTCTCTCAGCACAAGCCTTTCCTTATCAGGGAAAAATAGTCCATGGGCCTTATATTACATTGACAGGCCCTGCTCTGTCCCCTGAAACTCCAGTTCTTCTGTGACTACAGCAGCATTTAATTTCCAAGGCAATTTAGTTTTGGGCAAAAAAACAATCTCAGCACCCTCAGCCACTGCCCCGCAGCCGCCTGCCTGCAGCATCTTGCTAATCAGCTACTGGGGGGGAAACGTGGCTGGGAGCCCCGGGCAGGCACACAGGCCAGGGACTGCGGGAAGCCGAGGTGTTTGATGTTTGCCTTATTTATTTATTTAGCAGCCACCATCTCTGCAAGAATCCCTTTCTGTGGCAGAGCGATAAGCCGCTCTCAGCTCCTGCTTGCCCACCCCTGCTGGCTCCATTTTCTGCCAGGCACTGTCTCGTTAGTATGCACCAAAAAGCCCCTGCTTACATCCTTGCCGGGCTGCCCTCCCTGCCCTGCCTCTGAAACACCCCCACAACGAATGACCGAGCTGCCAGGCTCAGCAGAGCCCAAGTGTGTAAGGGAGAGGAACAAGAGGTGGTTCCAGAGATGCCCCAGAACCCCACAAGACAGAGATGTAGCTACAGAATTAAATCCCCACTGCTCTTCTTACAGCTGGGATGGGTGTGTACATTATGGAAAGCAATTTAAAGATGTATAATTAAGTCAACTTGCTTGTATGGCACTGATTTGCAGCTAAAGGTCAAGGCAACAGCTAAAGGAGCTGCACCAGGGGTGACTGAGGGCTGAGCCCAACACACCCCATGCTTGAATCCCTTTCCCTAATGCCACTGTTGGTAGCACATCCCTTGGTGTGGGCTTGGGTTTGGTAGTGCTTTCCCATCACAGCAGCAGCAGGCAAAGAGCGCTGTGAGTTGAAGAGAAGGGGTAACCAGCAGGGCAGGAGGATGCTATCACCCAGGCAACAGTTTTGTTTGTTTCCCCAAATACAAGCAAGGCAAGCTATGGCAGAGCCTTTCCCACGGGCCAGGCCAGCACCGAGGGGGCATTTGTTAACGTGCATGGGCTAGCTGCTTGTGAGCACTGAGTGCAGGGACACTGGAGCTACAGGAACATTGCTCCAGTCACTGAATTAACAGCAACCCTCTCGTGTCACTGGGCACTCATGGCTGCATGCACGAGCCCTGTGCTGGCAGGAGCTGGGCTCCCATCCTGGCTTGGCCACAGATCTGCTGGTCAGCCCTGGGAGAATGGCCCCACTTTTGTTGGAAAGGGCTGGAGAGGACCCAACTCCTCCTCAGAGAGCTATAATTAATATCTGGAACCTGCTGGCTGCTCTGGCAATCCCAGGCTATCTACATTGTGCCTGTGTCATTCACATCTCTTTCCTCCTGCTTTGTGAAGGATATTTATTATTACCTTTATTAATTACATGCTGCAGTGCACTTAAAATAAGGAGGAGGGGGAAGAAATGGCCAGTGCTTTCTCACCATGGAAAAGCAAAATATTACATTTGGTACTTGTTGAAAGTAAAAAATCTTTCATTTCACAGAGTGTGAGATGCATTACTAATTGCACAATTATTTTGTTCCATGGCACTCGCAAAACAGAACTTGGAGTGCTTTCAGCAAATTCTGGTGTTGAGGAAATAATGACTTGTTTTTAAAAAAAATATTACTAAATTAAGTGCTCTTCCTTTATAAGAATTATTTCTTGGATTTCTAGGATATTTCTTCCCTAGCCTCTAAGATACAAGAAGCAAAGCTTTGCTGCTTTAGAAATATTCTGGGGTCAGTGTGGACCCTGAGAAGAGGAAGGGGATGAGAAGGGACTGCTCCCTGCCCACTTCCCACCACCCAATGCAGCATTTGAGCCCCTTTCGGGCACGGAGCTGGGCTGCAGCGTGTCACTTGCTTCCTCTAGAAGGATGGTCCCATGAAGACCAGATGACACCTTACATGCAAAATTAATCCTGTGCCCTACAGAGATGCCAACAAACATCATGAGCAGCTCCTGCTCCCCAAGGACAGTGGAAAGGAGAAGGGCAATGTGTGTTTGCACTCAGTGAGAAGGACCATGGAGGAGCTGGAATACAGCAGATGAGTTCCTCTCACAAGATGTGCACAAACTGCAAATACTCCCAGGGAGGTGGATTTTGCAGGTATTGAAACTTGGAGGTCCCAAAAGTTCTCCTGAGGTGAGCAGTGGGACAGGCCCATCTCTGCAGTGCTGGGCTGCAACGTGCAAGACCACCCAACATCCCTCTCCCATCACAACTTGGCCAGCCAAACTCAATTTAATACAACTGTAAAACTAATGACATGGAAAATAGCTCTATGGACTTTTTCCTATATGGTTCTCCCTTGCCACCACACATATAAAAAACCAACTGTTGGGCCAGACTCAAGTCTCTCTTCCAGCTCTGCCCTAGGCTGGGTGTGTGCCTGGCAGCAGGCAGGAGCAGCACGGAGGAGCAAGAGCAATCTTGCTCAGCTCAGCAGGTAAGCGCAGATGTTTGGAAAACTAACCACTTCAAGACCAGAAGAAAAAAAATAAGTCTGTTTCTGCAAGATTGATCTGCTGGCACCAACCGAGCGATCAGATGGACTTCTAGGAGAGCAGCAACAAACAGCAAATTAGAAGGTGTCAGCCTGCTGAGATTTCAGACAAATTAGAAACCGAAACGGCGATGTCGTTACGCTGTGCCTTTCAGCAGCTGCTGCCTGGGCTGAGCTATAAGCTAGCTCCTTGCTTTTCTGAAAGCCAGCCCATGACTCTGCTGCAGTGGCTGGTGGCCACATTGGAGCTGCCACCAGAGCACGCCCCTGGGGACACTGCACCTGCTCCCTGCAGCGCTGGGCTGGCAGCGGCCATCACGAACCTTCAAGCTGAACTGTTCCTCCTGCCAGCCAAAACTTTGACTTCCTAGCAATTATCTATGTTCTTAAAGCAAGCTTGAAGCTCTTTCTGCTTGTCTTTCATAGAGGGCTTTGAAATCCAGGTGCCCAAAATGCCAGCGCCCCGTGAGCGGCAGAGCGCTGGGCAGGCTCTGCAGGGCGCTTTGGCCACAGATCACCCTTCTGCTACAGCCAGCTTTGAAAAGGAAATTTCTGCATCCACTAAGCAGCATCCCTGAGCAACATCCCTGTTAACTTGTGCAGCCCAATGATAGATCTGGATTTTCCTTAATGCCCCCCAATCCCACCTAACTGTGATGTTTCTAAAACTCTCTTCTCCTGACAGCAAGATATTCCTTGCTGTGCAACTGAAGGAGAAACTGAATCCTGTTCAGAAACAACCATTCCCACAGGAGGTCAGTGGGTCAAACAGCTGGAGTTGCCTTCCCAGACTGTGATGGTCTAATGACAGATGTTTCCACCAACACACAACTGTGCTTTAGCTGCACTAAGATCTGAGCACCCCACAAAAACTCTGTCTTTATCCCCAGATGCTGATCTAACAAACACTTTAAACTCCGATCCCAAGGGAATGATGCTCCCAACGCTTTCATCCACCAAAACTGATATTGCTCCGGATGAGATGGATCGTTGAACATCTCTGCTCACCCTGAAAGCCCTCAGAATCAAAAATCCCAGTTTAGGACAGCACAGAAGCACAGCACTGAGGAGTGCAGCTTGGCAGCCGAATTCTGTTCAGGTAAAAACACTTACGTGTGTGGTTTTGTCTTTTTCTGAAGCCACAGAATTTTAAAGAAATGTTTGTCCTTGGCTTAAGGAGACAAAACTTCACCTGACATGTCTGAATTTAGATTAATGAAGTCTGCTTTCACTCCTTCTCACATTCCCATCGAATAAAGGCAAACACTTGCCATTTTTTCCGGCCACTTTTATTGTAGGAATTGATGCTCCTTTTTGGCTGAAATGTCTGGGATGAGTTAAACTACCCCTGAGAAACAACTGCAATAGCTGGATGTGCAAGACAGGCAGAATGAAGAGTCTGCAAACAAAGTGGGGGAGGGAGAACACTTTCAAGTGTTTTATGATTACTAAGATTTTTTTTTTAATGCAGTTTACATTTAACTTTTCACATTAAATTCATAACCGTGGCGTGCAACCAGGTGCAGCAGCAATATACCAAATCTTATTAAGAGGAGCAAATGAAGAAGATGGGAGGATTTGGGATGGGAAAGGAGGGGCGTTGTGATGGAATTAGCACCTGCTGATTTCCATTCTTTCTAACAACAAATTGCTTGTCAAGAGACTCGATGGGGACCAACCACCGTCAGTTAACTATGCACTTGAGAAAAATAATTGGAATGCAAAAAGCAATGGCTCACAGCAATCTCCAAAACATCCTGGCTCCTGGTTTCCATCCAGTGGGCTCTGTCTTGCTGCAGCTTGGCTTCAGTGTCCTTTACGCTCCTCTCTTTCACTCGCTGATGCTAATTGCTGCGGTTTTTTACAAACCCTTGTTCAAACTTAAATACAAAAGAGTCTTGAGCAGCCTGGCTGGATTAAGCTATTGTGTCTGCATATTTTCAGCCCTGCTAGTGATGCTCGAAATAAAAGAGTTAGATTTTAACCAGGTTTGCTATTAGAATGGAAACAAGGATCAGCTGATTACTGGTGCTTATGTGTTATTGGCCATTTCATATTAATTGCTATAGAAATTAAAGTTAAGTGTCATCATCCTCCCTCCACAGAGACAGAAGTCCCGCACCCAGCGAGAAGTGACTTGTTAAGATTGCTCAGAAAAATAAGTGCCAAAACAGAAATTTATTCTCCACCTGAGGATTATTTAAAATTCTCATTGCTGCCACAGAAATAGGAGAAGGACCTGTACAGAGAAAAACAATGGAGATAGGGGTATGCTTCAGGATTTATACTGATATTTTTCTATGCTCACTAGGTAGACCTGCTCCCACAACTGGGCTGCATCCTGCACCTTCCCTTGGACAGTGAGTCACAAGAGCCGCCCTTGGACCCCAACACCACTCATCTTTGGAAAGGAAGGTAAGGTGCCAAATCCAGACCCGAACCCAGGGCTGAATCTGGGTTAAAAACTCCTATCAATCAGGGATGCAGTGACACCCCCAGACTCAGGCAGCTGGAGGCAGCAGCTGTTGGGCAGATGAATTATACTCAGTTGATTGAACAATCCTGAAAACCCAGTGACAAGCTCTGCTGAGCATCCCTGGGGTGACTCAAATGCACCACCCCATTCCCAGCAAAACTCTGGAGACTCTTAGACTGGGCAAAGGCACTAAAGTAGAAATGTGCAACAGTGGGACCCTGTGGCTCTGCAAACCCAGGGCTGAGACAGTCCAGGCTCCCCACGAGCACCTGGTAAAGCTAAGCTCAGTCTCACACGAGCCCAGGAGCCCGGCCAGCCTGAGCCTGCCCAGCAGCAGGATCTTTTCCATCACATAGGAAAACATCTCCTGCAGAAAACAGAGGAATGAGAGCTTATCTCCTGAGATGTCATCTCCCTGTGCTGCCTTCAGTTCAGTGTTATCGTGGAGCTGCCGGGGGACTCTGACCTTTGTGGGAAATGTTAAATCATTGCGGCTCTCATATTGTTTAATATTCCTCATTGATTAGTTTCTGTCTCCCTGAAGGCAGGAGGATTTGACTGAGAGCCAGAGCTCAGCAGTACCCGGTGATGTGGGTGGTATTGAGCTTTTGAGAGAGAGAACGCTGACAAAATAAAATGCAGTGAATGATTTTCAGAAAATAAAGACAAGAAAACAAATAACTTTCAGAACGGATGTATTTTCCTGACCTGGACTAAAATCCTGCTACCATTTTCATAAAGCTTTAACTCCCAGAGACAGACAAACATTGACAGCTTATTTCAGCTCCACACCACAGATTTCTTTTGTTGCAGCTACAGAAATGTCACGTGGGCCTGGTTTTATTTATTATTTATTTTTGTCAAGAATTGCCTGTATTTGCTGTGCCCACCCAAGAGCAGGCTTGTGGGTGCATCAGCAGCATGTCCTCGCCAAAGATCGAGGATGCTGGTGGCACGATGCTGCGTGCTGGCTCCTGAAGTGCTGGGGTGTGAACCCCGAGCCCTGAATTAAGGTTGACATATGGGTGGTTCCTGTGGTCCTTTAAGAGGAGGGGATGAGTTTGCCTTTTGGCTTTCCTCCAAGGTGCAGCCGGCCTTGCAGGGAAAGCCCTTGGGTAAACAAGCCCCAGGTGCCCTGCATTGGGTAAATGAGTGCCAGGTGTCCTGTTTGGGGATAAAAGCTGGGACCACTTGCAGGGAGGGTGGAGTGTTTGTCTGTGAGGTGGACACACTTCACAGAGTTTCCTGTTGAGGAAGGACCTCCTGACTCTTCCTGCAACTGGACCCTGGTCAGGTTTGGCATTTGCAAGCGTGGGCTTTGTGGAGGAACAATATGTGGCTACTTCTATCTTGTATGTTCAGCCTATTGACTTGGTTGTCTCCCATCTCTTCTATGGGAGACTTTGTTTCTTTGCTAATTCCACCTATTATGGGTCGTGCTATGTCATTCTTGAGGTTGATGTCTGTTATTTGTGATCTGTCTGACTTGTTTGTACCCCCAGCAATCCCCTATATACTGACTCTCCTACGTACAATAGAATCTGGTTACTGGATTGTTTTGCTGCTGGCTGTGTCCTTTGCAATAGCCCTAGTGATTGGTAAAACAGCTCCCCACCACACCACCTTCTCACTGACAGGACATCCAAGTCCAGCCTAGAAGCGGGCAGGAGGAGGAAGGGCTGCCTGTTCAGCTAGCACAAGTGGAGCTGCTGCCAGGGAAAAGGCTGGCAGAAGCAGGGCACAGAGCTAGGGGGAGGGCAGTTTTTCACTGAGTGGGGGCCAGTGCAGCTCCCACAAGGATGTCCTGCTTCTCCGGACCCAGAGCATCCATCCTAACATAAATCCACCCCTCTGCCAGATGTGCTGAATGAAGCAGAGCTGCTGAGTAAGGAGGGGACCCATTGTTATAGTCCATTTAATTGCCTCAAAGCTTTTTTTGAGGAACCATAAGCAGTAATCTCCCTCCTAATAGAATAGCCAAGAATAGCCATGTCTGGGCAGCTCTTGCTACTTGATTAATCTCATCCCAGCCCTGGCCTCCCTCTCCCAAAGCTCCTTCCCCAAAGCCCTGACTCGCCTCTTTCCACTGAGTCATGCACAGCACAGGTCTCTCGACTCCCAGGCTGTTTCTTCAGTCTCATGTTATTTTTAAAGCCTGAGTTGGTTCTTTTTCTCCCTCTGTGTCCAGCCAAGTATATGCTTATCAAGTCAGGTCTTGCATTTCCTGCCTGGAATCCCAGTAACAGCCTCCAAAGGGGTTCTGGTGCTTAGCACACCCTGTGCCATGCTGACTGTGCCACAGCTTTTGGCATCAGACAGCCCCAACTGCTGTGGGGAAACACATCACTCTCTTCTGCCCAGTCATTCCCTCCCTGGTCCCAAGCTCTCGGGATCTCTCGTGTTTTCAAATGAGTGTTACACCTCCTCAAACTGCCTCCCTCCTGCTCTCCCCACCTGCTTGCTCCTCTTCTCCGGTGTTCATTAATGGGTACCTCCTGCCCACGAGGCTGCAAAATTGCTGCCCTCACTTCTGCCAACGAGTATCAGAGACATGCAGAGAAGAAAGAAAACCAAAAGGAAAATATAGACATGAAGAGTCGTCGTTGCTTGTTTTAAGGGCTTTGTGCTATCCCATGTCAGCTTAGGTGAGGTCAATATAATAATACCAGTAGATAATGGAGAAATGCTGAGTATTAAGAAGTAGCTTTGAATTAATCTCAGATTTATTTATTTATTTTTCAGTACAGCAGTGTACCTCCTAGCTCCCTTATCTTTTTGGGTGCACCTGGAACTGTGTAAGCTTTAAACTTGCAAATCCAAAGCTTAAACGAGGTAAATAGTTCTGCTTCAAACACTTCAGAATGGTTAAAAAAAAACAAAACAAAAACTAAAAAAAACCAAAAATTGTGTTCTGTATTTGGCCTTTGGATTTGTTGCATGTGCAGAAGAGGAAGGTTTGGGGGGGATTTGTGCAGGAGCTGAAAAGCTGGTGGCTGCTTAGCAGCCTTCATTGCAATGCACGCAGAAAGGAGAGAGCTGTTCTTGTGTGCCAGTGTGACCCCCAGCACTGCCCATCCATCCCTGCTGGAGGGTCCTGCTGCAGTGTGGGCACTGGGGATGGATTTCCCCCAACTCTGCTCAATGTCTTTAAAAATTGCTTTTTAAGCATCTCTTTTCCCACCTCAGAATAAAACTTGCCTTCCTCCTACTGCAGTTATTTGTGGAAGCTATACAAAGTGTCCGGGAAGGAGAATCATTTTCCCCCTTCACTCCTGGGCCCTTCAAAATTCTAAAAAAAAAATAGTTTAATCATCTTCCTATAAAAACAATAGTGATGTCAGTGTGCCTGAGTGATGCCAGGAGTGGCCATGGAGACAGCCCAGTAACTAACCCCTGAAGGATCCCCATGGGTCTCTGCTCCAAAGGAGCCTGCAAGCAGCAGAGCGGGGAGCTGTGCCCTGCCAGCAGCGCTGGAGGTGACTGTCAGCAGAGAAAGCTCTGCCAGCGCTGACTTTCATCCTGCTGCTAAAGAGCTCTGACAGCACAGGGCAGCTGAAGCCGGGTGTTTGCATCAGCCTAACACCGCCTGCATCCCTCACTGCGGAAGCACACTCCAGCCACAGCATCCACTGCATTTCCGTGGTGCAGAATGTGCAGCTGGGGGCATCAGCAAAGGGGCTGTGACCTTGAGACAAAGCTTGGGCAGAGAGATGGGGACAGCTTAAACCATTTCCCAGAGGCAGGCACAAGGCAGGACAGGCCAAGTCCCAGATCTCTGGCATAAACTAATTTCCCAATCCATTGGAAATACCTCCACCCCCTAGTGGGGTATTTCCCACTGCCTGGGGCTGTCCCCCATGAGCTGTTATAACCCCTCAGTCTGAGCTGGGACCTGGGAACCACAAATGGGATTTTCCCAGTATTTGGGGTATGTCATGCCTGACTCCTCCAGGTGTAATTTTTGACCAGGATCTTGCAAGCTCTCTGGGGCTGTGCAGAGGATTCGTGCTACATGGTCCATCTTTTAGCTACTTGCAGCAAAGCAGAGCACTGCATATAAGAAAAAGAAGAGCCACAGCAGCAATTTGCTGACCCATGAATAAAATTTGATGAGGAGATGCCTCCATTCAGTCCTGGCTATGTTTTGCAATTAGACCACAGTTCCCAAAGTACGTGATGGTTGGTCATGAACTCACTGTTCATGACCAGAGGACAGAGCTCAGGTGGACTTGAATTTGATGTCAGAAACCCTAATGTAAGGGGGTTTAAGGTTAAAAACCCTGTTTTTAAGTTATCTTTCGGAGTCCAAGAGCACATTAATCTCTCTGTAGGGTCAAATTCCTTTCCCCATCTTTTCTTCAGGAAGAAAAGACGAGGTACCACGTACTTTCTGCTGGCTCAGAAAGCAAGGAGATGGAGAAGGCTTCCAATCTATTCATATTAATTACATTTTTTTTTTCCAGTCTTGACTTTTACAGCACTCTCCAGTTTGAGCTCCTCATTTTTCAGTGTTTGGGGCTAGCTGGCAGGTTTTCAGTTTCCATCAGTGGAGTAAAGGAGATGGTTACCCCCAAGTGCCTGAGAAAGCCCAGAAGAGCCAGGGGAAGTCTGGAGGAGAGAGCAGGATGGTGCCATCCTTGCAGTGGAGAGAATGAAGAGGGACAGCCATACCACGATGCAGCTCTACTTGATGCTTTTCAGTAATCACCCAATTTAGCTGGGTTTTTTCCCTCTCTTTTTTCACTATTAAGATTTATGGGGAGGAAGGTGCACAGCTGCATCTGGAGTGCAATAAACCTCTCGCGGCCGGTAGAAACCGAAGAGCTATTCTTCCAGCTTGTTAGCAGTCAGGAAGATAGAAGGAAGTGGGAGGAATCTAGAGGGTGAGAGTTTCTAATGCCTCACTCATCACTGCCAAACCCAGGGCTATTTATGGTGCAATTATCACCACAGACAGACTCCTTTATCATCCAGCCAATATTCTGAGTAGAAATCCTATTGCAGCCCAGCCACTCCATATATCATCTGGGCACAGGCAACGGCCAGGTGAAGAGGTTTGCTCATGGAGAACACATCTGCGAGATGCTGCTTGTCCCTGGCATCCCTGTCCACCCTGTATTTACAACCAGGGAGGAGACTGCCGTCCTTCCTGTCCTCCCAGCAGTGCCCCGAGCAGTGGGAGGAGGTGAGGATGGTGTAGGGCTGTTCTGTACAGCAGTGCCAACATGGGCTTCCTGCAGGAATCTGCTCCTGTTGGGGCATGAGAAATGTTTTTTTTCTGCTAGTTACACAGAGCCAGCAACAAGTCTGCTGGACTGAGGATGACTCAGGGCAGCAGGGAAGGGAGAGAAGTGCAGAGAAGTGACAGGAGGTGACTTTTGAATCCCCTGTGGTTTCATAAATGAGCCACAAGGCAGGAGAGGAGGAACCAAGTGCCTCACACCCTGGCCATGTCTCTGAACAGCAGGTCCCCTGGGTCTCTGCATACCCCTGCAGCTCTGGTGCACCCTCCTCACCTCCTGCCTGGCCCCAGCACTTGAGCCAGTGCTGCAAGCATCGTCCTCGAGGGGTCACCTTGGGTGGGCAGCGCAGACTGAAATTTGGGTATTTTATTTCTTTTTTCCTTCTCCAAATTCCTTTTTCTCCTGGGACCAAACTGCGCCTTTCTCCTTACTTCGTGCTGAAATCCTCCCAAAGTTTGGCTGCACTTCTCCACAAGGCTAGAGTCTCAGAGCAAACTCCCACACAGCCACTTCTCTGGCTGGTTTGGGACAAGACCAGAGCAGATTGGCTCATGGACAACACCAATGAAGCCAGGTTTCCTCTTAAACACCTGTCTGGAAAAAGACTTTGGTGTGGATTATCTGGTGTCTAATAAGGGTTGAGCACCCCTTTCTCTCCCCGTTGGCAGATGCATTTTTCTTCTCTATTTCGTTGCCCATCTTCACAGACCTTGTCAGGACCTTGATATATCTGGAAGCCTCTTCCCCTGTGTCAAACGTGGGTGGTACTGGGCAGCTGCTAGTGGGAACCAGCAAGAACGCACGCAAGGCTGCTGAGTCACATAGCCTAATTTTCCTGGGGAATCGGACTAAACTCCCACCCACGTCACTGTTTCCACTGCCAGGGCAGAGCAGAGATGCACCCTGGTCTCCACTCCACCATTTTCCCTTTATCTTTCATTGCACAGAGCCAGGCTGCATTTATTAGGGCATAAGCCTTACTACTTGCAAGGAGTGAAATTCTTGAGCCAGAGGAGCTAAAATAAGCATTGCTTGCACTGCCTGTTTACCTTCTGATTGTCACTGCCTCCTGCCTTTTCACGTTCCTGGTGCTTGAAAAAGGGAAGAACAGATCTAGGCAAAGTAAATTAATACCCCAAACATAGCGGCTTAATTGCAATCCCCATAAGCCAGCCACACAAAACTCTAAACAAATTCGATTAATTTATTTCAATTTGCACAAGTCTCTCTCTCAGGCTGTAATTAATGGAGGGAAACAATTAAGGTAAACACAGCACAGCTGAGAGAGCTGTCCTTGCTAAAAGTCACATTTTATTTTAATAATGCTGTATTTATGTAAGTTCCACGCTTTTAACAAGTTTCCCATTTCCTCAATGTTTAATCAGTCCTGTAAATATTTTTCCTGGGTTGAAATGGTTTTGTGAAATCAGAAATCAATGGGGAGGACACAGGGCAGAAACCAACAGGCACTTGGAGGGACACGGATGGCAGGCAGATACTCAGGCAAGGGGTCAGTATATACGTACAGGGCCTTATATAATCTCTTTCTCTCCACAAACTGGCATGCTCCAACCAAGTATTGGTGACTGGCTTTGCTGAGGTTTGCTTTGGTGGGGTGGTGGTGCCCTACACCAAGGGAGACCTCACCAAGCAGGCAGTGCTCGGTGCTTCCACCAGTGCAGCAAATGCCTCCCCATTCCTGGCTGCCAGTTCTTACAACCCTATACATTTAGACTGAAGCTAGTTGGTTTTCATTAAGACTTTGATAGCCCCCGAGAGAGCCGTTAGCATCAGTGATGCCATCCAGGGACATGGTCCCACCTGGACCCTGCCATGGCAGGGGCTGGACAGAGCAGTGTTGGGGGTGTACCTCCTGCCCAGTGCTCAGCCTCAGGTGTGTCATTGTCATGGGACTGGGGACAGTCACACACTGGGGGGGTTAATTCCTTCCCCAGGTGCTCCTCGGGGGCTGAAAGGTGGTCCTGAATCAGGCGGTGTGGGAGGGCTTAGAGGCAGCCCTGTGCAGCTGCCCCAGACCTGGGGCTTGCCAGCTGCAGGTTGGTGGCATTGCTGGTGTGATGGGCCCAAATGGGTTTTGAAAAGCCTGTCCCAGTAAATTTGTTTACTAAAGGAGTAAATGACCCATGGTCACACTTCAGTTGATGTATCTTCCCAGGTTTCCTGCTCCTGCTTGGATCAAGGCTTGGCTTTGCACAGCTCTGTGTGCAGCACAGCCCTGGGGACATGCCAAGGAGGCATCTCTGGAATGCCACCGAATGAGAGGCGAAGGCATTTGTCCAGCTGCCACTTGATCTCTGCTCCAGGTCACCTTCAGCATACCTCCACAATCACCCTGCTGTGTTCCATACAGGACAGAGACTGATTTCACAGCAGGCACAGCCTGGCTGGAGGAAGCCATGGGGCCATTTCCTCAGAGGGACAAGCAGGTCCCATTCCAACCGCTCCAGCAGCAGCTCTGAGTCACTTTTTTCATCACTTGTCATTTTCCATCTTTGAATACATCCCGTGGGTGAGTTCTCTTGAAAGAGACAGCACATCTGTCTTCATTGCTTCCCTTTATTTTTTTTTTAATAAGCAGGAACAATACGATCCATCTTTCATTGCACTAACTGGTATTGCTAAAGGATGGAAAAAAATTAGGTGCTAGTTTTCTCCCTTTTCTTCTGACCTTCATTAACCTTAACACGTACTCTGCTCCTCTTCCAGCACAAGCGTGGCCTTGCTAGAGAAGATCTTAGCCAGAACAATCTCATGTTGATTTTCCGCTATCTTAAATACTGGCTGGTCTAATTAGTTTGGAAATGCACCATTTGTTAAAGAAAGATGAGGTGCAGCCTGACACCTGCTGTATTAATTACTTGCCTCTTTAGCCAATTGATTGCCCACACTATTAGGTGAGGGAAGTTGTCACCGATGTCTCGAGTTGAAGGTGCCAAATGGGAAGGGAAGAAATGGTTCTGTTGGAGAGGAGGTCAGGGGAGCTGGAGGATGAGTTTTGGGATGGGGGGAGCAGGGGAGTGCTAGTTCTGGTTTATGCACCAACTGCTCAGTGAAGCAACCCACCATGCCAGCAGGGCTGTGAGATGCCAGGTCTGCTTTTGCAAGGGGTTGTGGGACACCATTACACCCCAGCTGTGTGCTGGGACAAGATGTTGCCTCATCTCCCATTTTTGAGCTGAGGCCATGACCAGCAGGGTGACCGGAGGAGGATAGGGAGGAGGACACCCCGCAGCTGTCCCAGTCTCCTGTTCCAGTCCCAAGAGGGGAAACAAGATCTTGCTGGCCAGAGTGGAGAAAGGATGAGGAGGTGGCCTCAAATGATGCACTGCAGCAGTCCCCAGCTTCACTTCTGTGCTGATGGAGAGCTCAGGGCAGCCCAGCCCTACTCACTGTGAGGGGCCAGGGCTGAGGGCAGGGCTGGTTTTGGGGCTGGAGGTGAGAAGATCATGGCCAAGACACTGGTAGCAGCTGATGCTGCACATCCCCTCCACTGTGCCTTCCTCCTCACCCGCACTCAGCCTCTTCCTGACATCTAGTGGGAGCCAGGCAACACGGCAAAGGGATGCAGTGCCAGCCTCAGACTCCCAGACACACGCAAGCCACCCAGCCAGGCACAAGGCCTGGGCTGCCAGAGCCACCAAAGGGACTGGCATCGGCCACAGCACGCAGCTGGGCTTCATCAGGGCACGGCTGTTCCTGTAGGGAATTGCTGGGGGTGAAATTCAAGGTGTAATTACTCATGGAGCCAGCTATTAATGGCCTGGCAGAGACCCTGCTCTGAGGCATGGGACCTTTTTAGGGTTATCCACCATCTCAGACCACTTGAGCCCCCTCCGTCTCTTCTACAGCTGTCCCAGGTTCCCAGGCAGCCCTCTTCCCATGGTTACAAGTCAGAAGAGGGACAGATGCTCTCCACAGCGTTCAAGAGGCAGACACCCTCCAGGCTCTTTCCACGCTGGTCAGCATCTCTACCTGACTGGTCTCCCAGTCCCCACCCTCGCCCAAAGCCTTTAGCTGCAATGACAGGCAGGAGTTAGTCCCTCCTGCCTTGTTTCACATGCTCATTTTCTGTGAGCAAAGCCACTTTATTTTTTTCCCTTGTTACCATCTACCTTTGGTGGACTGTGTTCACTGTGTCCATCTAACATGCTGTCTGAAGGCCAGGATGTCACGTCTCCATGTGTCCCCAAGTCTCCCTGGTGATGCCCAAACACCTTTATCAACGAGTGGCTACAAGTCAAACACCAGCAACAAAAAAAAAAAACCAACAAAAAAGGTCTTTATTTCAATTACCAGAAAGAAAATGTAATTCAAATACAAAGATATTAATACAAACCCCAAAGGCACTCCAAGCAAGCTGGAGCGATGTGCATGAGTCCTTTCCCAAAGCAGCCAGGCAGATGTGGCTCTGGTCCCTGGCTCTTCCCCAGAGGGGACATAGCACAGACCCACACTTCTCTCCTGCATCCCCCCCATGCCACCCCCTTGCTGGAGAGATCCACAACAGCCCAGGGAGCTCCCACACCTGAAGAACAGGCAGTTCAGGGGGCAGGTGAGGGGCCTCGGGGACGAGTGTCACTGGGTGAGCTCACATTGATCCTGCAGAAAAGAAAGGCACTTCCTAAACTCCAGTGGCATCCTGCCACCTGCATGCACCTGCCCTGGGACTGCACAGTGTCCCTCCACCACCTACCCCTGCCCACCCCAACCCGACCTCCTGGGGACAGAGCCCCTTGGGGGAGTCATGGTGCCCCAGAGAGAGCAGCAAAGTGGGAGAAGAAGTGGCTCAAAGGTAGAGGAGCAAATCCAGCTTTGAACTGTCCTCAGCCCCCAGCTCCCCCTGACTGTCACTCCAGGGAGGCACTTTGCTGGAGAGGAGGTACTGAGACCTCTTGCTCCTGGAGAGCACGGGACAGGGAAAGGTGGTGGCCCTGGGCAGGGACCTCTCCAGAGCTGTGTCTGGAGCCTCCTTCTCTGGGCCCAGCCCAGCAACACGTGCAGCAATGAGCACTTTAGTCCCAGCCTGATTGTTCTCTCCCACACACACGTCCAGCAGCCCTTCAAGCCCCGAGCTGGGGTGCGGAGCCTTTGAGAAAAGCAGGGACAGAATCCTGGAAGCAATGTTAATCCAACAACTAAGTGGATGTCACTGCTAAAATTCAACCCAAAGCCACTGAAATTATGGATGGGAGACAAAAATCCCAAACCTTCAGGATGTGCATGGAGGACAGCCTGGTCTGTCCAGGAGGATTGCCTTTTCCCTGTGTTTGGAGACAATCAGCAGTCAGGCCCTTGCAGACAGGCACTGGCTCCCCTGACATGGGGCTCACAGCCTTGGTCACTCGTCCTACCCGCTTCTCCAGAGATTTGATTCCCTTTGACTTCACTCTGTGCTCTTTTGGGGGGATCCTGAACTGTTTCTGGGTCCCGAGGCTCAGGAACAGCAGCCTTTGGATAGGGGGAAAAGCACCAGCTCTGCCAGTTCCTCCCTTTCCCACAGCACTTCATGGCAGTGGAGCAGCACTGGGGGAAGCAGCCAGCAGCCTCCAGCTTGGCTCTGGCCCAGGGAAGCAGACGGTGAGCTCGGCACAGTGAACACGGCAGAGCACTGAGCAGAGTGGTGGAAAGGGGTTGTCCTGACCTGGGCATGTTCAGAGAGCAGCATCTCCTCACTGGGCGGCCATGGAGGTGGTTGTGAGCAGCACTGTGGGTTTCAGATTGTTTAATATAACCTTTCTTCTTGTTTGAACAGAAAGGAAGTCAAACTCATAAGCAGAGGCAGAACCATCAGCTCCTTGGGCTGGGACAAGCTGTTGGGACCTCTCTGCCTCCCAGTGCCACCTCGACCAAGCCTGAAAATCTGTACAGAGCAGGACCATCTACCAAAAACCCTACGTTGTCCTTCAAAGAGGAAGAGGCAATCTCGGCACTCAGTCCTCTGCTCTAAAGAGAGTCCTCCTTAGCACCGAAGCAGCTCAGCAAGTGACTTTGGTTCCCAAGACACAACCCAGCTTTCCATCCCCATTCCCCCTCCGATGGCTCGGCATGGCCGTGTCACCAAGCAGCTCCCACAGGTGCCACGGACGGTGTAGTGTTGCTGCCAGTGCAGCACTGGCCCCACCAAGCTGGGCAGAGAGTGCCCAGCTCATGACTGAGGTCACTTTTGGGGGGGCTCAAACCACAGGTAAAACCATGAAGCAACACACAGAGAAGGCCAGCGGGTGGAACCGTCCCTTGCAGGGAGAGTGGGGGCCGGGGGGCTCAGACACGGCCCTGGGGGGTGTGCTGGGGCAGTGGGTGCCTGGTGGGGGGCTGCTGCAGCAGGGCAGCCAGGATGCGCTGCAGCTGGGTGAGGCGGGCACGCAGGGAGGTGGTGGAGAAGAGGTTCAGCTGGTAGGACGGGTCAAGGGGCAGGATGGAGATGAGCCACCAGCACCACGTCGGGCCGTCTGCTGAAGCCTGGAGAGGAGAGAGGGAGAGACCCCCGCATCAGGAACTGCAAGGTGAATGGGTGGCCTTTGGGTGACAGTTGCTTTTGTCAGGATGGCAATGCCAGCTCTGGCTAAGGTATTCCTCTGAACAGCCCTTTTGTCTGTCCAGGCTCAAAACTGCTGAATAAACTAATTTAATTTCCAGACAAGCGTTCCCCAAGGAGTCTCCAGACACAGATGTAACCGGGCAAAAGTCTATGCTAAAGAGACAAAGAAATATCTTGTGCATTTCCTTGTTTAAGGCAATGCTTTTTGTAAAGATAAATCCTGTGTGGTTGGGGTCTTTTGGGGCATTTGTCTTATTGTCACCCAAAGAGGTGAGGTGCAGGTCGGGCAGGCGCAGCCACTGGGCAGTGCTTTTGTAAACCAGCTTTGTTAAAACCTGAGCCAAACTCAGAGGGAAATGTTCAATTCAGCTGGAGGAGGATGAGTCGTTTTGAGCAGAGTGCTGATGTGACTGCTGGCCAGGACAACCTTAGCCTGGGACAAGCCAGCAAAAACATACTTGTAACCATCCAGGCAGAAAACACTTCCTTAAAGGAGTGAAAACTAAATTTGGGACTTGGTTATTTTTTTCCCCTCCAGATTTTGTCAAAGCCATTTAATAAGCAAACTGGATCCTGCCCTCTTAGCATCTCTCCTCTGGCCAGCTCTGGCTGTCTCAAAGGAACATGATGAGAAAGGAGACCACAGACCCGCTGAGCTCATTTCTCTGCCCATTCATTTTTGGTTCGGTTTTTTGGGGTTTTTTTCCCCAGGTGTTTTCAAATCCAGACAGTTCAGTTTCTCAGTTGTCATTTAGGAAAAGACTTCAGGAAAACTTTAAAACTCAGTGCTCAGTTTCCAAGAACAGTTTAAACCCATCAATATACATTAAACAGTTCTAAGTAAGCCCTACCATATCTTTGAGCGAGAGATGCCATAAACAGTAATGGGAGTGAAAAACAGGGTTTGCTTTGCTCATCTTGGGGTGGGGAACTGAGCAAGAAAGCAGAGCGGTCAGCGCAGGAACTGTGCTGTTTCTTGGGACCTTCTCTATTTAGAGCATCCCTTCCCTCGGGGCATTACCTGGATGTCCTCTTCCTTCTCTGGCAGTGGTCCGTGCTGCATCAAAATGTGCCTGGAGGCAAGGTCCCCGTGCTCACAGAACCGCTGAGCCAAGCGGTAGGTGCTTTCATGCAGGCACTGCAGCTCCTGCAGCTCCTCCCCGGCCACCTGCATGGAGGGAAGAGGAATGGAGGTGGCCATAGGGAATCTGTGTCCCACCACAGAGAGGATGGCGTCGGCCCTGGCCCTGCCCTCACCTTCTTGTCCTCCAGGTACTCGATGTCAGCAGTGTTGTAGCCATCCCTGTGTCCCCGGCTGAGCACCCGGAACCGCCGCCTGCCGATGGTGTCCACCAAGGACCTCCCGTCTGCCAGCAGCTCGATCTGCCTGATCTCCAGCATGCAGCCATAGTCAGCAAAGCTGCAGGGAGCCAGGGAGAGAAAAGAGGGGCTGAGATGGGATATTGGGGGTGGGAGAGCTTCTTCTCCTGAAGGCACCACCTCCAAGGAGGAAAAGGCTCAGGAACAAGCTGGCTGGGAGGGGGCAAAGTGGAAGATTCATTCAACTCTGTTGAGTTACCACTTGCTGCTAAGTGGGCAGGGATTTTCCTTATACCAAAATTACTTGGTTCCTCATATAGCCCTGCTGTCCTGTGTTCCTGGAGGCAGTGAGATCCCACACACCACCTCCACCTCCCTGCTGATTTTAGCTGCGAGGTGCAGTGGGGTAAGAAATTGCACTTTGTTCCTCCTCTCCGAAACACTTGGGATTTTAGGCTTTTGGGGCTGGGGCAGAGGAAGCCGCCTTGCCCAGGAGCTCACCTTTTCCCATTCTCGTATATACACATGCCAAACTTCCTCGTGCCGGTCTCCTGGCACCGCCGGATCATGAGGCGGTAGCGAGGCTCGAAAACGTGCAGAGGGCAGGCGATGCCTGGGAAGGACATCGTGCATACAAAGATGGGGATGTTCTTGGTCAGGCTGAGGGACAGGAGGAGAGACCACTATGAAACCTCCTGCAGCAAATCCCACCCCAAGGGCTCTGCATCAGTTGCTCCCCTGAACCAGAATGTGTCCTTTACCCCAAGAAGTGATGCCCTGGTGCAGAGCAACACCAAAGCTTCCACCAAGATTCCAAGGCCAGAGTCTGCCCACAAACAGCTCCTTGCAAAGATGCTCCCTCATCCCCAGGTGCCCCACATCTGCACCCACCCAGCACTGCTGTGACATGGTCCTAGAAGTGGGATAGACATCACTTGAGCAGAACCAAGCCAAAGCACTGGTATGTGGTGCAGACAGCCCCTCAGAGCCCCTCTTGGACCCCATGCACATGCACAGGGGAGCAGGGCACTGCTTACTTGGAGAGCTCTGCCATCTCAGCCTGGTGTAGCTCCCGGCGCTCGGCCAGCTGTGCAGGGAAGGTGGCCAGCATGATGTCCTGCAGCAGCACGGTGGGGCTGTAGCTTCCAGCCTTCAAGTACTAAAAGAAATTAGACCCAGAAATAGGTTGGAGAAGAACAGGGGGGGAGAGCCCTGAGGCCCTGCCGGGCTCTGAATCACGCTCACTTTTATTGGAGCTGAGGTAATTTTAGATCAGAGAAAGACAGGGACAAAACCTATTGGGGGATGTCGAGCCATCTAGCAGGACGGGATGTCAGCTCTACCGAGACCTCCAGACGCAGCTCCAGACCCAGAGCCCATCCAGCGCAGTGTCCTGTCTCTGACAGTGATGCAGTCCTTGTATGACAACCTAATTTCCCTGACGGTCTCATCCAAATCCCTTTTCATTAAAGATTAAAGCAAATCTCCAGGCTAGCAGGTTTTCCATCCATTTCCATTTTTAAAAGTAATTAGCATTCACTTCTTTCTTTCTCTCTCTCTCTCCCCCTCTCAGTCCTGTTTACAATCTCACTAAATCACTGTGGCATCTTGTGGAAATGAATCTCTTGGTCTTAATTATCAACTGTCTGGTCATTCCCATGTGAGTGGAGCTGACACCACCGTGCCAGGGAGCTGCTAATATCAGAGCACCACACCTTGCCACTCCAGCCCTGGGCAGCCGGTCCCTGGCTCTCCCTCGGGCCCCCTCCCGCAGGACATGTGCCCTCACCTCTCTCAGGCTCTGCTTGCAGAGGGGGCAGTTGGGTCGGTGGTCCAGGCAGCGTTCGAGGCACTCCCTGCAGAAAGTGTGCCCGCACGGCGTTGTCACTGGCTCGAAGAACATCCTGCAAAGCGACCGAAGTCAGAGGACCACAAGGAGCAATGCAAGGGAAGGAGCACAGGTAAACCCAGCAGCAAGAGACCTAACAGAGTCTCTATACACAGGGCTGGGTGCCCTCAAAGCTGTTGTTCCCCAGGCCTGGCTCAGCATCCTGGTTTGGAAACCCCAGATGGTCTCAGGGGACCCTCCCAAAGCACACGGGGACTTGCAGAGGCCCAGATTGGTGCTGCAAAGGTCGAGTAGGACAGGGCGGGCAAAGCCATGGGCACAGCTTCTGGCTGTCCCCAGCCTTGTACCTGCATCTTCCTCAAATCCCCTTGCTGAGAGTGAGAGATTTTGCTTCCAGCAGGAACAAGACCTTTCCCATGTCCCCTCCTACCATTTTAAGGGAAATCTGCTGCCTTCCCCAGCCTTCAGCACTGAAAACAGCAATGCTGCAGGGATGCAATGCCATGGAAAGGTACCTCATGCTGTGTTTTCCAAGCCCTGGCAGCCCATGGCAATGCAACTCGCCTTCACTAAAGCTGCATTGGCTAAGCTCTGCTCATAACTCCTGTTAATTACATGTAAAAGTTCCTAATTGGCTTATTCCTTTAATTAGAAGTCTGGGTTCAGGCTGTCAGACTTACATCATGATGGGAGATGAGAACAGTCACAGGCCTGAGCACTGCTCCCCATCCCTGCAGGGTCCCTGTCGACCCCATCAGTACACACATGGCACCCCTTGGTACTGGCAGGGCTGCAGTTCCCCAGACACCCACAGTGGTGTGTGTCCTAAAAGGCAGTGACACAAGTGCCCCCTTCTCCCCTGCTCCAAGAGCAGAGCTGGTAGCAAGCACTTGGGTTCATCAGAAATGAAATGGACTCAGGAAAGTCCCGCTCAGCACTGAATCCCAACTCCTCCTGAACATTACATCTTCCTGCTCTCAGAAGAGATCTAAATTCACCTAATTGGGATCAGATACAGCCTTGATCTCTCTCTCCCCTGTGTCATTCCCCCATGCCATGCCCAGACCTGGAAAAAGCTGCCATGCAAAAGACCTTGACTGTCTCGCACGTCTGGTGGTGCAACTCCCAACCCTCTCCCAGCAGCCACTTGCACAACTGCTCAAGGTCTTGAGACATGCCAGAAATAACAGCCTGGTCTCTGCATGTCCTGTGGCAGCACCCAACCCTTCCCCAGCCCTGAGTCAGAAGATGGACATGGGCTCTAACCTGGTCCCCTCTTCCATCCCTGGGCACAGAGCTCAGAAATGCTCCCCTCTGGGTTTGCAATATCCCTGTTGCTGATGGCATTTCCCTGGGGCAACACCTTCCTGTTCCAGCCTGCTGTTACAAAGGGCAACCACCACTTTCAGCCTTTGGCCCCAGTGAACATCCCCACCTCTGCTCCGACGTCCCAAGCGATACAGACCTCATGATCCTGTGCCCTGAGACAGGGTGATCTGAGCACTTACAGCCTGCCAGGGCAAAGCATGCCCCTGTCCTCCCCTCTTATCTCTTATCTCTACTGAAACCTGTGTTTCAGCAGTACTAGAGACTGAGTTTGCTATTAGTATGTGAAGAAAGATCCACACCAGGAAAGAAAACCCAGCAGGTGCTAATTCTTCATCCTAAAACTCTCCCACGGGAGAACTCACCGTATGCAGAGGGAGCACTCCAAGTCAGACACACTCAGCAGCTCCCTGAAGCATGTCTGGGTAAACTTTGCTTCTGTTGTTTCTTCTTCACTATCTAGTGGCAAAAGAGAAGGAAAGAGATGACCTCCCATTTCAATACTGAAAATTAATCTTTGCTTTCTGACCTTGTTCTGAGGCGTAAGTAGTTAACTGCTACACGAAGTGCTTTGAAGGTTAAAACAAAACTGCTAGGAAATGTGACATAACTCCCCCTATTAACCCATCTGTGTTCACCCATAGCTTTTCCATCAGTGGGTCTCATGGTACGTGGTAGAGGAAGGTGGTACCTCCCTACCTCCTTTTGCAGGCAGGGAAACTGAGGCACTGGGAGGAGAAGTGGCCTAAGAAGCTCCCAGATGGAGGTCTCTGGAGACCTGCCACAAGACATCATCACTGATTTATGCAAACCCATATACGTGGAAGCCATCTGGCTGGACACTGATGACAAGTTAATGCCAAACGAGGTGCTGCCCCCCCTAACACATACTGTGTCCCTCACAAGGGAATATAATCTAAATCTGCACCCATCTAAACTCCTGGGAACCAGAGGAAGCCTCTCCATGACTGCACACAGGGAACAATGATGTTTGGCTTTAGCAAGATCTTTTCACCAAGCGACACCCAAAGGTTCGGTGTATGTTCAGTGGCCCAACACAGGAAGATTGGATCCTCCTCACGTGCAGGAGAAGCAGTGACTGTGCCAGACAGAGCTGTCCCATCGGGTTCCCCTGTCACCTCTGCTCCCCTAGCTGGCACAAAGCACAAACACTAAATTTCCAGTGCCAAAATGGATTTTAAATAAGTATTTTGCATGAGATGAGATTCTGGTACCTTTGATGACACTCACCTACCAACAGCCAGCCCTGCCTCTTTGTCGAAGCCTCCTGGGAAAGGGTGGCTGTCCCCTGGCCGTCCCCTCTGCCATCTGCCAGCTCTCCCTCCTGATCATAGACACAGCAAAGACAAAATCAAGCCCAAAACCTCTTCTCCCTGTGAATACACTGCCCCATCCACCCCACCAAGCCCAATGGCATCGGGAGTTTTTCCAGCGTGTTGGTGTATGGGAACATTTTGTATCTGTGGGACGGCAGGAGAGCGTGGCCTTCACAGACATCCCTGCTCATCTCATGGTTAAAACATGGGTTTACTCAGTCCAGATGTACCACCCTGTATTTGGGTGCATCTGTGCCAATTTTCTCTGATTTTCCCCTCTCTTCAAACCTGCCAAATTCATCTATAGAAGGCAAAGAACAAAAGAGGAGCTTTCCTTAATAGCTCCTAATGGTCTCAACTGTTCTCAAACATGGGTTTTGGATGAAAAAAAAACATTAAAACTGACCCCTTTTTTTTTTTTCTGAATGTAGTGTGACTTGGGTGTTTTAAACACAATGAGAGTTTAAAATCTTACCAGAAGTGTTGCAGAATAAAATGGGGCAAGGAATAGAGACAGAAAGAGCCTCCTCCGTTTCCCCAGTCTCTGCAGCATCAGCTCTGATGGTGTCTTTGCTTTCCCACCCTCCACTGCCTGCAGCTTCTCATCCCAGCACACAACCATGTGCACATAGCTATAGTCCTGCACTGCACAGCCTCCCTTTATCACACCTCCTTTCCATCACTGGAAAACCCCGATTCGGGATGTTCCAGAGGGACATTAAGTTCCATTGCAGACTCGGATCATTGCAGGCTCTCTCACCTGAGCTTGCACAGAAGCTGATGGGAGAGCAGGGCTCCCTCCTTCACCCTGGGGACCAGTCAAGTCATGGTGAGCATCACCTGGGTGTGCAGCAGTTGTGCATGGCTGAGGAGCATCCTCCTGCATAAGAATCTGCAAGGAGAAAGTAGGGCTCGGGGTGTGCAGGGAGAAGGAAGCAGAGAGGTGGGTGGGCTGCCAGGCTCCCTCCTTCCCCAAAGCAGCCTCCTGCTTGCATCTTGTTTCAGTGCTGCCTGAGCTCTTTGTAAAAAAAATGCCTTAGCAGCATGTAAGGAAGAAAGCAGAAAGCAGCACAAGGCAGCAAACAAAATGGTATATTTTAAGGTGTGGGACCCATGTTCTCCATCACCCACAAAGATCAGGAAGGGAGTGAGCTGTGGAGAGTACAAGGTTGTTGGTCATTCCTTTGCCCTTTCCCTCCTGGAAGCCAATTGTCCATTTGTGGCATGAAGTCCCCACGCTGGGGACACTGCCACAAGCCCCAGTGTTGACAGTGATTTTGGTACATGGGTGGGTGCTGGCCTGAAATCATCTGCAGAAAAGACATTGACTCTCCAGTGGCAGCTTTCAGCTGGCTGCTTTGCCTTGGGTGACTACTGCTGCTGCCTTGAAGCCCACCTGATGCCACGCCAGCATCTAAACTCTGCAAAACCTGACACTTGAAGATATTGACTGGGGAAGGGGAGTTTTCTTTATGGGTGAACCTGCACTGGAGAGATGGGAAGGCTCTTGGACCAGGACTCAACTTCACTAGATCCCAACGCTGGCCAGAGCAGCACAATCATGAGGGATGCAATTCCTTCCAAGGACAAAGGCATCTCCCTGTGTGATGCAAGGACACAGGACCCTGCCACAGTACAGCCCACATACCTTCTCCATCTCTCTCCGAGCAGGGTGGAAATGGGGACTGAGTGTCAGGCAGTGCTCCCACGCCAGCAGGGCTTCGGCTCTCTGTCCCATCTCCAGAAGCACCTTCCCTTTCCTGAAGAATCCCTGCAAAGCAGAAAAACCCACAGTGACTATGAGACAGTGATGAGGTGAGCACATGTCCCTTCAGCCCCGCTGAGAGCCCTGAGGGAATCTCCCTCCAGCCTCCTGCCTGCTCCCATCCCAGGCCAAAGCACCCAGACATGTTGCTACTCCCAAACTTGTCCTTTTTGCCCACCAAGTCCACCCACAGCCAGGGACCCACAGGACTCTTCCAAAACACAGCAGCTGCAAAAGTAAACCCTACAGAGACCTCAAGAAGGAGTCAAGGGCTTCTGCCTTTGAAGCTGCAAAACTATTGCTAATGAGCACTTCACAAATCAGCATGGGAGCTCCCAGGGGTGATTCCTCCCAGGGCAGCTCAACCTCCGGCCACCACTTCCCCGAGCCCCCAGCTGCGATCCTGTGCACCAGCACGGCCACGTGCCCTCACTGCGTGCGAGCAAGGATGGACGTGGCACCAGACCTCTCCTGTTAGCGCAGTGCAGCGCTTCCAGCCCGGATTTGCAACTTAATGGGCATGGTAAGAGTATTTCTGAGCAGGATGGAGCCAATGGCTAAGAGAATTTGGGAAAGGGAGAAACTGCTCCCACACAATAATATTTGGCCAGCCACTGGGGCTTCCCCTCCGCTCACCTCGTGCTCTCCAGGCTCAGCCCTGCACACGGCATCCAGGTCCTCCAGTGCCCGCAAGTGCTCTCCCAGTGCCGTGAATGCCTCTGCCCGGCACAGCCGCAGGGAACTGGCGTCTGGAGCTGGAAAGGGAAATATCATCACTTGTGTGGTGAGCCCATGCCCATCCTGAGGCAGTGGAGCTGGATGAGGCCAGGGAGATGCCACCACGGTGGGACACCCCCTGCGCTGCTGCCTCGTGCTGAGCACAGTCAGCATCTGCGCTCCTCTTCAGCAGGAGTCACTGACCTCGTAAATCTCTGCAAGGAAGGTATTTCCCCCAAACATCTAGGTTTAAATTCTCTGAGGCTCTTCCCTTTGTTTTTACTCATCTCCCCTGAACACCTTCAGCCAAGGGACCCCACCGCTGCCTTAGGGCTTAGCTTCAGCACTTAATGGCTCAGCCCCGCTGGGCTCTGGGCTCTCATCCATCCCTCTGGGATGCAGCAAAAAGGCTGTACCATACACGTATTCCCTACAGGGGCTGTTGCCACAGGAGGCTCTGCGATGCCATTCCCTCAGCAGAGCCACAATAACACGTTACCAAACAAGCCTGCAGCTGCAGAGACCTGCGATCCCAAAACGCCAGGGAGCCTCCTGGACCCACCTGGCTGCCACCCCTCTCCTGGTAGAGATAAACAGATGGGTACAAAGTCTAGAGGCTTATTTTCCATGGGGGCAAACCCATGCAAACATTTGCACAGCCCAGCAATAAAGCAACTGATTCAGTGAGAAGATGTGTAAAACAGCGCTCTGAATTCTGTATTTCTCTTCTGCTGCAGCTATTTTTGATCTATGATAACATTAGACATTAGGGACGTAAGCCAGCTGGCACCTCGGCACTGATGAGTGACTGATAGTGCTCCTCAGTCTCCCAGCTCCAGGCATGTTGGGAGGCCTCCTGTGTTACACATTACAGTGCATTATTTTTTTTGTTCACTTAGAAAAACAAAAGATAAAAAGTTGATCATTTCTTGTCTCCCAAGCAAAGAATGCTGCTCTGCAGGCTGGGCTGAGCAGGACACTGCGTGCAAACTGACCCGTTGTGTGACACTGACCCACAAAATAAAACATTTACGGGTTGAACATTTATCAGTGGTGATGTTTAGAAGCAAAGGGAGCTGGTAAGAAGTTCTGCAGCCTGAAAGCAGGCTGTAGGAGTAGGAAAACACATTCTGAAAGCATCACCCACGAGGCTGAGCCCAAGCAGCACCAGCTGCAACTGTAATTTCCTCATTGCCTTAAGCCGGACTTCCCCTGTCCTTCGGGGAACGGAACGTGCAGGGTAACAGAGGACAGAGCTTGCAACGTTTCGTCTTTATACTCACAGAGGCTTTTTTAAAAGAGATCTATAACTGTACCCCCCAATCAGACAAAGCCTGGCAGTAAGACAAACAGTACCAGGGAACAGCGCACGTGCATTTGCACTGAAGGACGGGGGCACAGGGTATGAGACGGATGCCTCGGGAGGTTGCATAAAGGGATCTGATTTCTGCTGCCAGCAGCAGGATCGGCCAGCCCGCACAGCCCTCTGGTTCCAGGCGTACCCTGAACCTCTGGCACACGTCACGCAGCGGGCGATGAATAAGTGTCTGACTGCTGTCATAGAAACGCCGGTGGAGAAAGGACTTTCTGCCTCCATCACCCCAACCCCCTGCTCCAGACACATTGTATAACCCCTTTTATTTAAGCATTACTCTCCCAGAAATCCACTTACAGCCACAGACGAAAGCAGCTCAACCCCTCTGGGCCCAATCCTGACCCTGCAGGCAAATGTCTCGCCTGAGCCGGCTGCAAAAGGGGGCTGAGGGGGTGGACGCATACACGAAACCCTGCCCTGCGCTGTAGGGCTGGCGCAGGAGCTCAGCCAAGGCTGTGTCCTCAGTGTGTCCCAGACTGGAAAAGTCCCAACCACTTTACATAATGGCCACCCCCCCTGGGCAGAGCTCTTCCTCTGACCCTGAAATATTGTCAGGCAGCAAGATGCAAGAAGCTGTTTTATGGCTCTTTCCTCACTGTCCACTTGCTAATGCCAGAAGCGTGTGGCCGATGGGACACAGGCTGTGCACCCTGCCCTGCCCACAGCCCTGGCAGCTGGGATGAGCAGCAGGGTTTGCCTGACTACTTGCTCCCTCCCATCACCTTTGGACACCTGTGGACACAGGAGAAAGGCCCAACACCTGGATCCATCCCTCCACATCCCCACCAGTCCTGCCTTCCCAACACTTCCAGCTTCCCAGGTCTCCCAGCTCCAGACTGTGCAGGCTCAGAGGGTGCTGTGACAAAGTGACCCACATTGGTACCCGCCTGCTCCAACTGCACAGTCCGTGCATCCCCATCTCAGCTGTCAGGCTGGCACCGCGCACCCCTCATCCTCACTCCCAGCCCACCCCCCCCAGCCCCTGGGGCCCGGTGGTGCTTACCCAGCTCGACCCCTTTCTGAGCCATCCTCAGCGCCTCCCGTGTGTCCCCACGGGTGAGGCAGTCCCGGACACGGGCTGCCAGCCCTGCCAGCCGGATCTCCCGCTCCACGCATTTCTCCAGGAGGCTGCAGAGCACCACGTTGCACCTCGCCCCCGCGACGCCCAGCAGCTTCAGCCTCTCCTGGCACAGGGGGCAGCGGGAGGGCACGGCCCCCCCGAGGCACGGCTTGCAGAACGAGTGACCGCAGGACACGGTCACCGGCTCCCAGAGGAGGAGGAGGCAGGAGGGGCAGCGCAGCATGTCCGAGCCCCCTGGGCAGAGGGGCTGCCGGGCAGGGCTCCCCCCCGGGGATGGGGAGGACGGGCTGGGGGGGTCGCGGCTCATGGCAGCGGCTGCAGCCGGCGAGGGGGGAGCGGTGACCCCAAGGGCCAGCGGTGCCCGCACAGCCCGGCCGCACCGCCCCGCTCAGCCCATCCTCCCCGGGGCTCCGGCGCGTCCCGTCCCGTCGGGGCAGGACCCCCCCACCCCGGGCCGAACCGGCGGGGGGCGCCGGTGGCGGAGCTGCAGGGCCCGCCATTGGCTGCCGCCGCCCCGCCCCGCCCCTCCAAGCCCCGCCCCCACCCCCGCCCCGCCCCGGCCGCGTTTCGTAACGGGGTCGCTGGTACCGGGGGCACCGGGGAGCGGGCGGTACCGGGCGGGCAGCACACGGGATGGGGGGAGGGGGAGTACCCCCGGAGTGGGGTCGGGTACGGGGTGCGGGGGGGCTGTGGTGGCGGTTCCCGGAGCGGGGCGCGGGGATGCTGGGGCGCTCCGGAGCAGCCGGGGTGCGGGGTACATGTCAGGCACCGGAGTGTGAAGCCGTGCGGGGGGTGCTGGAGAGCGCTCGGGAGCAGCTGGGGTGCAGGGTCCCTGGAGGGGACCCTGCTTTGAAGCAGGATCAGGGTGCAAAGTGCTGGGGGATGTTTTGGGGTGTCCCAGAGTGGGGCCACGACACTTTGGTACCAACCCATGGTGCGAGCTCCTGGGGTATCTGGGCTGGGGTACAAAGCCTGGGGGCCACAGGGTGTGCTGGGGTGGGGACAGGATAGTGGGGTGCTCCAGAGCACCTGGGGCACAGGATACAGGGTGCCTGGGGTAGCCGAGGCTCTCCAGAGCAGGGCTGGGGTGCAGGCTGTTGTGCTGCTCCATAGCAGCCAGGGCTGGTGAGACTGGGGCACACGAAGTGCCCTTTTGCAGACCCCACCCTGCAGACCTGTCATGGCAGAATGTTTTGGGGGAACGGGGTGTCCCTCTAGTGTAGATGGGAAACTGCATCTCCTCCAGATGCTCTACTTACCCAGAACCACTGAACCAGTTCAGACCCTGTTTGAGGAAGGTCACCTTCCCACTTACAGACCCCCAAGATGGGCTTTGTGTCCCAGGGAGATGCATCCTCCCACCACACAGCCATGCAGCAAAGGGCCAGCAGCTCTTGCGTAGCAGGTGCTGGGAAAAACAGCTGACGTTTGGCAGCTCTGCAGCTTAGTAAATCAGACTTTATATAAGGATGATGCACATTCCCCAAGGGCTCTTTTGTGTGTCCCCAAAAACAACCTGAATCCATGCACACACTGGAGGGGAGGAGGATGCTCAGGGAGGGAGAGCACCAGTAGGATGTGAGTGCTGGTGAAACCCATGCCCCACTGAGGGAGTGGCTGGCAGAGGTTTGGGCTGTGGAGCAGGTTTTGTTTCCAAATCTACTGTGATTACATTAAACAGCTCATGAGTGGTTTTATAAGCTCAACAACGAAGTATTTTATGTGGGCTTGGAAGGCTGTGCTGCTCGCTCCGTTACCTTTCTCAGCGATCTCTTCAGGCTGGAGAAATCTCAGGCTCTGTTTAGCAGCACAGCCCTGAACACCTCCTGAGCATGGCATTAGGGTCAGCGGTTACCCCAGGGGAACTGTGGGGTGCTCTGCCCTGTGGAGGACATTTTCCTTGTTCCCCATCTGCAGGATCAGTCACTGGTTGCCCTTCCAGAGGGACCTGCCACATCACTTTCCCCAGCAGTTCTCCCATGGACTTTTCTCAGATGGGGAAGGCTCATTCACACCACACTGTCGTCTCCTGATTTAGTTCTCACCATGGCTAGTGTTTCCACCAAAACCTGGCTCTTCACTAAAACAGAAGATTGCCACCAGGGAGTCCTCACCAGTCTGGATTACCCCTCAAGAAGGACATGTTCATGGCTCCTGAGCCATGAAATGAAGGTGATCTTAGCTACCACAGCGAACTTTGCAGCAACGTGCTTGAAGAGTGCTCCCATCACCTGTGTGTATGGCTCAGCTTGGGAGCAGCAGCCCTTTGCCACAGGCAGCCGGTGTCAGGTGAGGAGAGGAGCACCTTCCATCACCCCAGCCAGCTGCTCCAGGAGACACCAGCCTGTTCCCTGGGACCTGCCTCATTCTTTTCCTCACCTCCTGATTCACTCCACAGACATTCTCACGCGTGTGGGCTCTCCAGCACCTTGCAAGCGGGGAGGACGTGCCGCTGCCTTTGCGTCACGCAGTTAAAAATCAATCAACCACGACACTCGAGTCCATTGGAAACCAGGCTTCATTAGCGCCAAGCACAAGGACAGTTTGTTTTCTTCATTCCATCCAGAGCTGAGCTGGTTCTGAACTCCAAATGCTTTCTCTTGTCACTGCTGTGTTTGTGCTGACTCGGTACATAACTGCAAAATTAAAAAAAAAAATAATTAAAAAAAGCTTTAAATGCTTTAGGCTAACCATTCTGCTGGCCAGATGAGGACTTCATGTTTTGCATAATGCAGAACAGATCACGCTGTGTTAAGGAACTATTTGCAAAGCATAATAGGATTTTATTTTTTTCCCCCCTCACTTTAAAGGTGGGAAACAGCCGCGGGTCAGTGCAGGGTGAGGAGTCCCAGATGCTGCTGCAGGGGAAACCCGCTCCTCCCTGCTGCTTATGCTTGGGCTCCAGTACAGCCTCACTGGTATGGTCCAGACTGCTGGCAGAGCATCGTGGGGCTCAAGGATTTCACACCGGCTCATTTCTAGTGCATAAATATTTGTTGCAAGCGTTGGCATTCGATTTTGACACATGAGGGATGACTCAGAGGTGACAGCACCTTCCCAGTGGTGCAGAGAGGAGACCTGTGAGCTCCTTAAGGTGTCTTCAAAGGCACCACAAGCACTTGCTAAACAGGAACAGGCACCCTGAATGTCATGAGCCCTTCTACACACAGCTATCCCGCTCTGCCCACCAACCTCCTCCAGTCACCACCAGACCTGAAAGTCCTGTTGTACTGTGGTAAAACCAGTTTCCCTGCTGCAAAAGGAGGAAGGTGTGGGCATCCAGGCTGAGGAGGAGGGGGAGTGTTGCCATCACAGCAAGGGCCACGAAGGGCTGATGGTGGCACAGATGTGTGAGAGCCAGTGCAGCCCGCACAGGACCAGGCCCCAGGTTGTTTTTTTTCTGCTTGGGTGAGCAGGCAAAGAGCCAGGGCTAAATCCAGCACCTGTGCATCCCCAGTCCTGCCCCCATGGCTTACAGCACTGTGCCTGCATCTCAGCTCGTCTGCAAGCCTTAAGTCAGCCTAAGCAATTATTTTTGCACCTCAGTATGTGCAAATAACATGGAGGGGTTATTTGCATCGTACCCCTCCCAGCCTGTCAACAAACACTTCAGCTTCCTGGAATTTTTGCTTTCTTTGCATGCTAGTATTTCTAGATCCAGGATGTTATTCAACCACCAGGTTACTCCGTTTGCCACATGTGGTTCAAAGCCAGTCCTGGTAAGCAAAGCAAAAGGAAGTGGAAGCAGGTGGTGTGGAAGACCCTTTGTCTGCAGTCACGGCTCATCTTGTATAACGAGCACCTTTTCTTTCAGGTCTCTCCATGCAGTAAGGGAAGCTGCTCCATGCCTGGTTTTCTCTCGGACAGACAAGCAGATTGCCATACTGCTCCTTGATGTTTGGTGTTGGAGGTCTGTTGGGCCGGGAGCAATTACTTAAATTGCATGGTATTGTTCCTGGGTCCTGAAACTGCTGCTTGAGAGCTCAGAGAGGCCATGACTGTCTCAGTAAGGAGGATCAGACGTGAACAGGCTTGGGGAATTAAAGAAAACTTTAATACTTTCCTTTAAAGAAAACTTTAATATTTTCCCTTCTGAGTCATACAGGCTTTGCCCTGAGGCATCACCGTTCCTAGAAAAATGAGTGGACTATCACATGGATTGGCAGGACACAGAGCTGCGATGTAATGTTATCTCATCGCTCATGTAACTGGGCTTATGCCTGAACTCCTGGAAACTGGAGAGTCACAGGGGGAGAGCCCAGATCCGTAGCTGGCTTATTTTACTTCTCTTGGGCCAAACATCTTGGCAAAGAGGTTGGCAGAACATTTATGACTCAGTCTTGGAAGCAAGTCCCACATAAAATGCATGGAGATATTATTTTCCATGGGCAGTAAGGTACAAGCCACATACTCCTGAGGTGGTCAGCATTGTCCCCATTATCTGAGGGGAAGCCCTAGGATGGGTGGCAAGACCATGGTCTGCAGTGCAGGGTGTTGTAAGCTTGCCTTGATGCATTGCAATTGTTTCATTGGTGTTTCAAGGGCAGCTGAAGATCCTCCACCTGTAGAAGATCCCATGGAGGGGCCCCAAATCAGTATGGCTCATTTAGCACCATCTAATTGTAGGGTACATAAGGGCATGGATAACATATCCAAGTGATGAGAGAAGGAAAAGCCATAAGGAACTCACTTTCTGAGGACATGACTCCACTTCTGTGTTGCAGCAAGCTCCACCACTCCCAAAGGGCTTGGTGTCCACAGGCAGCTGCATCCCAGCAGGGGATCAGAGGTCACAGCTCCCACTTCATCTTCCGGATGGGGAGAGCTGATTTATAATTAGTCGATTCTACAGGGTCAGGTACAACTTACCAGCTTCACAAGCTGCTGTGTGTCCACACGCCTGACTTGGGAAATGTGGCGAGGGGTGACGCTGTGGTGGCCCATCACGGCAGCTTGGGGACTTGCCAGGCAGCCCTACCCTACTCATTCACCAGCCCATGTGGCCTTGGCTCCTTGCCCCAGCGAGGAGCGAGTACGTGCTGCCTCCCTCATTTCTTCCTTTTTTTACTTCTCCTGTTTAGCTCCCACCCACCTGACAAAGATGCCAGCAGGGCTGGCGGGGACCCAGCGCTGCCTTTTCGCTTTGCCAAAGAAGGCTGCAAGTGGCAGTAGGTGGGCTCTGCAGATGGCAATGATGCCTCTATCCTGCCACGGTCAGGTCAGGTCCAGGGTCCAGCTTGTCCCACCCATCCCATGCCTTAATGGGTCACAGGAGGGTGCTAATTGGCAGAGAAACCCAGCTCCCCTTCACAGGGTACCAACTGGGAGTGAATCTGCTGGTGCCAGCAGGGCTGTCTGGGTGCAGGGCAAGCTGTGCAGTGCTGCAGCTGAGCATCCCCTCCATGAATACTCCCTTCTCCAGTGGCTAAGAGCTGCTGGGTGAGTGCTTGCCCCAGCTGCAGATCTTTCCCCCTCTCTGCACTTGGTGATGGCTTCTGTACAGGTGTTTTTCCAGATGAGCTGCTCTGTGTAGCTTCCTCATCCACTGCCCTGGTCTTTAGTCCTTGAGCTGCAGCATCTCCTCCACCACCACCCTGATAATTCAGTGTCCTTCATGAGGACAAAAGAGCTCTTGCAAAGCCAGTGGCTCAAATTCCAGCTAAGATCTGACCATGTCTGACCATGGAGGAGGACAAAGCACCTTGAAGACTTGGGGAGCAATGCAGGGGACTGCTCAGAATCTTCCTGCAGCCCCCCTTCCCCACAGCCAGCCGGTGTGAAGCTCTAAACACAGGCACAGGGCTGGATTTCAGGCAGGATGAACAGGGCTGTGTCTCTACCACAATTATAAATAGCTGCTTGTGGGCTCCCTGGCTGGCTGCAGTGGCGGTGGCCTGGGCACAGCTCTCTGCTTGGGGACCAGACGAGTATTTCTGGCTGTGCCTTTCTTTTTTTTTTTCCACAGGCTGTTATGCCTCCACCTCTCGCTGCACTTTGGACAGCAGGTGAATCGTGTTTGGGTAAGTGAGTCACAGTCCTCGCCGCCAGCGCAGCCTTTCATAATGCGCAGACGTCACGGCTTTTAAAGAGGTCAAGTTGTGAGTGCTCAGCGGAAGATCTGTCACCCAGAAACCTGTCCTGGTGGATCTGCCCCAGCAAATTGCAGGTTTTCCTTCGCAAGAAGCCTGGCACTGTTTCTGTTTGGATTTGAGGAACGTATTGCAGTGAGGTTTGGGGAGTAAAGAGCCTGCTCTGCTCTCCTGACAGAGCAAAGGCACGAGGCCTGGAGGGGTTTGCAGGGGAGAGAAGGGTGCAGTAAAGCTGTGTATCCTTAGAGTCATTTTTATGAAAATGAATCCCAAGCAGTTCAGTGAATAAAGCTCTGCTATAACTTTTAGCTGCTGATCAGCACAGCAAAAAGCCTTCATTTACAGGTTTTCAGAAGGAAGGGACGAGCTGCAGAAGGATGCAGCGCAGAGAGGAGCGAGTGTGAGCGCTCTGCAGGGAACAGGAGCAAAAGCAGAGATTTGACCTTCCAAAACACCCTTCACTTGCAAGACTCGGGTTCTGTTTGGGGTTTGCTTTTCTTATTATTCAGCACAAAAATAGAAGAGTCGTTTTGCAGGAAACCTCTGCCCGGCGCTCTGCAGAGATTAGCAGATCATAAGCAGGGCTGCAGGAATCAGCTTTTCTGGGCAAGTCAGGATTTCTAATTCTTTCCATTTTTTAGCGGAATGAAAAAGCAGCTTGAATTTTTCCATGAAGAAGGTCACTTGGGAACAAAGGAAAGATTTCTCTTTGATCCCCACCTTAGAGAGGCTTGTTTCCCTAATAGGACACTTTATATAATAAAGCCCCTAGATGCAAGATGAAAAATTTCATCACAAAATAAAGGGCCAACCTTTCTGTTCTGAAATTGTGGGCATTTATAGAAAATCACCTTCATTTGGGGGCATCTCTGCATTCAATGGTATGGAAATCAGTTCTTTCTCCACTCCTAAGCTCTCTTGGCATCTCCTCCGCTCTGAGGCTCCTGATGTCCACGTGCCGTGCAGGGTCCCTGCAGGTCCCCCCAGATGCTGTGCTGAGGGGCAGCACAACCCCTCCTGCTCCCAGAGGTTATTATATAAAGAGGAGTAGATGTGTGCAAACAAGACTTGCTTAAGTAACTCCATGGCTGCCAGTTTCTCTTGCTGGTCTCCTTTTCCTACTCCACCCCTCCAGAGCCTGACATGATGAGCGTTCGGCACAGCTCTGTGTACGCTCCTCTCCCAGCCAGCTGAAGGCACATCAGCTCCAAGGAGCCCCAGATTGAACCTTCCAGATGCTTCAAGCAAATGAGGTGGCTAAACACCTTGATGAAGTCAGACCTCGTGCCCAGCAGCGTGTGGGAAGCTGCTGGCTGTCACGTTTGTGGGCAAGCACCCATCTTGGCACACTGAGGTTGTGCTGGGGGACGTGTCCCCATTTGGCTGAGGGTCCTCAGCATCCCCAAATGTTCCACCTGCTTTTTGCCTCTTGCCTTAAGTGCTTTTTGAGCGCTAATCCATGCAGCTGGCACGAACGCTCACGCTATACGCCCATTCACGTCGCCTGGCCTCAAGCCAGGGCTGAGATGCAACGAGGACTTAGGGACGCCAGATAATTTGAAATGGTTTTTCACCCCCACAGCTTTCTGTGGAAATTTGACCGGTTCAAATCAAGGCAGCACATGGGCACAGAGGGGAGCGAGCTACGTGCGGGGCGAGGTGCCGAAGACGGGACCGAGAAGCTCTCAGCTGCCGGAGGAGACGCCTGGATGTTCACACAGCCAGTCCCTGGGTGTGTTTTGCTTTTTGTTCTTGTGCTGCAGGGATCTGGCTGCACACGTTATATTTGCACAGAGCTTAGCACAGTGACCTGAAGCGGGAACTGTAAAACACAAACAGCAAACAGACTCTGCCTGGCTCAGCGCTCGCCATCATGCAGCGGCGTGGGGGGTACCCACACTGGCTCCAAGGATGTGAAGATGCTGAGATTTGGGGCAGTGTGAGGACATATTAATGGGGTCAGCTGCTGACAGCCATCTGTAAGCTTCACCCACTTTAGGAGCTGGAGCACAAGGTACAGAGGACAATTTTGGGGCTTTTAGCTTGTTAGGTGAGATGTGCCATCAGCTGAAAAGTAGAATCTCACTGCAGTGAGATGCAACACCTCTCAGCTCTAACTAAGCACCTACGGGCATGCTTAACTTCAGAAAACACAGTCTGGCACAGCGTGCTTGAAAAGTTTCCAACCTTTAACTTAAAAAGCAAAGGCAGGGCCTTCCTTTTTTTGTGTCCAGACACAGAGAATTTATTCCAAGAGATTCCCATCCTGCAGGAGCGTGTCCCAAGGGGACTGTAAAATGC
Organism: Podargus strigoides; assembly: GCA_028020825.1. Lineage (NCBI taxonomy): Eukaryota > Metazoa > Chordata > Aves > Caprimulgiformes > Podargidae > Podargus > Podargus strigoides. Next base: position 13,650,206 of record CM051632.1, on the reverse strand, counting down.
TACAACTCCATACAGTATTTGGAAGTCATTGTGTCCTGTGCAAGAGCCCTGTGTTCTAGCACGGAGAGGATGCTGTGCTGGCCGCACTGGGTTGTTTTACATTAAGGCAGCCTTGTTCACAGAGCAATGAGGCACTTATTTAGACTCAGCCTTCCCCTGCTGCAGCCAAACCAGCGCATTGAAACCCAGTTTAGCTTTTGGGATTGTTTGTTTTACTTGTCTTCATGTTTTCCCTTTAATCGTTCTGCTGGATAATTAAGACAACATTCCTCGGCATCTTTCCTGCTGTTTGTTGTCATTATACAAGAGCCAGCTGTGCTTGTTCCATGAAAACAACATCTAAAGCCACGTTCTGTGGTTTCAAGTAAAATCCTCCACAGTGTTGACTCTTAAAATCGAGTTTGTCCGAAATCTGCATTACTCAGGAAAACACCCTTAAAAATAGACTCTCAAAGGAAAACAAATCAAAGCAGCGACGCAGCAGGGGGAGTTTGTGCTCAGGTCTGCATTGAAGTTTTTATTGCCGGTGAGACTTCTGGGCTCAGCCTAACAGTGCCAGCAGCAGCGGTGGGTCAGGGTGCGGGCAACAAGGACACGATCTCCTCCTCCTCGGTCCCTCTTGGCTGCGGGAGCCCCGCACCGCCCCGCCGGTGCGCTCCTTACAAAACAGCCGGGAGGTTATGAAACCCGGGATCCCGCTGCCACATGTCCCATCCCCGGTAGATGGCGATGCCAGCTCATTTTTTCCCCCCTATTTCCCGCCCCCCGTCCCCCCCTGCCCTGTTTTTTCCTGGCTCTGCTCTCGGTTCCAGCCCCAGGCTGCTCTGTCCCATACTGTCCCACAGCCAGTGCCATGGAGGGGACAAGGGAGGATGTTGGTACTGCCTGATTAGCGGGGACTGTGCAGAGCCAGGCAGCCAGAGCACCTGGGATTTCACTCCAGACTCTATCATGGTCCTGAAGAAAACCTGCCTGTGCTCACCCAGACCCCGGCTCCCACCACCAACCTTTCCTTGGCTCGCTCAGTGATAGTTTGGAGGAGGCAGTGGGACTGGATGAATAAATAGCATTTCTCTTTGGAGCCCCGCAAACACCTTTATTTGCCTAAAAGTGGCCCAGGCCCCCTCCAGTGCGTGCTGCCATTGCCATCCACACCTCCTCAGTGTGCCCAGGGCACTGCTGCTCCAGCACAGAAAGGCTAATCTTCATCTTCCTTCTCATCATCCTTGTCACTGCCGCGGTCCTGAGGCAGGAACAGAAAGAAAAGGGACACCATGTGAGGGGAATGCTGGCTATTTCGTGTCCCATCCCCCAGTACCTCTAGGTATTCTATATGACCCATAACCAGCACGAACACAGGGGTGTGTAGGTGCAAACCCCACGGAGCTGGTGCACAGTGGGGCAGCCAGGCCCCAGCACAGAGCTCTTGGTGTGGTTACCTCCTCCAAGTTGCTGCCAGGGCTGCTGCTGCTGCTCACGTCCTCTTCCACTTCTCCCTGCAGGAGTGAAGAGATAAGGACAAGTGTCACTGGGGACCCTGGCACCCCATCTGCTGTTTGAGCTAGAGCCTCGAGTCAGAGCTCTTGTGGGTATCTTGAGCTAGGCTTTGCACCACTGCTGCTGCTGCAGACCCCACGTGTGCCCATGGCCCCGCAGAGTCCTCCAGAGGCAAAAGCAAGTGGTGTGTGCAGTGCAGACAGCATTGCTGTCCACAGCAGCATCTTACACGGGTTGATATAAGAGGAAAAGGAGGGAGAACTAACTGGGAATATTGGGAGCAAAGGGAGAGCTGCTGCTCAATGGAAGAGCCATGCACATAGTGTGATTTCCAGGCTGTGGCTGGCATAGCTCTATCTGCCAGCGGTATGGGGTTGCCATGGGTCAGACACAGCTTCCCTTCCCAGCCAGGATGTAAATCAGTTGGGGCTGGTGCTTTCTGACACCTTACAAATTCCTGCTGCCACCCATGCCTGCCTGTGCCAAGCATCCTTCCCAAGGGGGCTTGGTGGCAACCTGGCAGCTCTGCATCACTCGTGTCCCTGCTGCACCATGCTCACCTGTGGAGGTGGCCCTGCTCCATAGCTGCCTGCCTCCCCCTGGAACACCGATCCTCCTCTCAGGAGCTGGCCCCATCCTGCCGCATGCTGGGCAGCGGGTGCCCAGGGTGGTGGGTGCCCCACAGACACCACACAGCCAGCAGCACGGTTGGTCCAGGGGCTCCCCAGCACAGCCCCCAGCACTCACTAGTTTGGGAAGTGCTGGGCTCACCCTGAGCACCGTGCTGGGGACTTTGGGGCTGGAAACCCACTGGCAAATGGTTCAGCAGCTGATCTGCTGAAAACTCCATCATTCCCCTACCTTTTCCTCATCCTCCTTCTTGTCCTCCTCTTTTTCTTCCTCGGTCTTTTCCTTCTCTTCTTCTTCCTTAACCTTTTCCTTCTCCTCTCTCTCCTTATCTTCCCGTCCAAACCCTACAGCAGGGCACAGAGGGAGGTTCATTGCCAGCGTGCAGCATCCAGCACATGCAAACCCAGCAGGTCCCCCTGGGCTCACACCAAACACTTACATTTCAGGATGGTCGACATTTCACTGAAGCCAAAGAGCTCAAGGGCACGAGACTGTCACACCTACAGCACAGAAAGGACCTGAAAGAGTGACTGGAGGATGGAGTAAGGTGATCTTTTCAGGGATAAAAATGTCTCCCCAGCCCCCACTGTTCAGTTTTCTCCCTGGGAGAAGAGGCCCTGTGCACTTCCTAACCCCCAAACCAGCAGGGCAAGGGGTAAAGCTGTCTGTGGCCTCCAGAAAAAAAAAAAGGATCAGACCTTGTGCCCACCAGGCAGCTCCCACTGCCCTCCACCCAGGGAAGCAGCAAGGGGAAAGTGATGGAGCCAGAGAAATCTCTGGGCAAATGTGCAGGGAGATGCCTCAAACCCCCCATGAGCAGGTACAAATTACAGAAGTATTTAAAATTAGATGAGATGAGGATGAATCTGTAGAGAGAAGGTGTTGAGGCTCCCAGGAAGCCCTGGCAGAAAGGAGACCTCTGGGGACAGGGTGATAGCAGGGAGACAGACAGAGACAGCAGTGAGCAGAAGAGAAGCTGAGAGCAATAGCAAGAAAACTCTGGGCATTAATTAGGTGCCTGAAAGGTGACAGGTGAAAAGAAAAGAAAGGTGACAGCTTGCTTTAAAAACAGCAGGACCAAACAAAGTCCATGAAATCGCCATGAAAGAGCAGAGGGAGGGCAGCAGGGGCGAGGGATCGTGTCCATTCTACTCACAGGGGAGAACAGGTCATTCCCCTGCCACAGTACATAATTAGGAAAGTTTCTCTTCCAGACACTGATGGAGGGAGGCAGGATATTAATGCTTTCTTTTAATGTGGGTTTTGGGTTTTTTTAGGCACAAAATGACATCATCTGGTTGGTATTTGGGCTTTTAAAATTGCCGATCACAGCCTCTGAGCCAGTAACATTGACCTGTATTTTCTAGGCAGGTTTTAAACCCACAGGGTGCTGCAGGGCAGTGGGAAGCAGGGAGGTTTGGGGTAGCATCAGGGGAGAGGCAGGCTGGGTGGGGAGGGCAGGAAGGAGGGAAGTGGCTGATAAAAGGCATAATCAGTGCAAAGTTAAAATCTAATTAATAATGAATGGTAATCTAATTCATCTCCCTAATTAAGAAGTGCAACTACTAATTGAAAATAATTACATTTTAATCCAAAATCATGAAAAATAATCAAACATTAATGAAAGAAAAGGCATCCCCTGGGAAGGGGCAGGAGAAGGTGTAGCTGATGCCCTGACCCCAGGTCCTATACACCAAAGCTGCTCCTACCATACATACCCAGCCCTAAATCCACAGGGCACATCCCTGCCTTGTGCCTTCATTACCAGGGGGAGAACAGATAGCACAAGTTACACAGAGGTGGACCTCAAGCTTTGTATTAGGAGATGGGCAACCAGACCAAAGCCCAGCAGCTGGGGCTAGGAAGGAGTAGTGCTGCCCCAACACAGGCTGAGAAATGCCACTGTGGGGGGGTTTACAACCCTTAATTCCCCACCAAATGACAAACCCTGTCCCTGGTGGGCTCCTCTGCCCCATGGTTCTGCCATGCTCCTGTCCGGGGGGTGCCACCCAGCACCCTGTGCAGCCCCCACCATGGGTGGTGGCTTAGATGATAGCTGCCAAGGCTCAGCTCTTTTTCCCATCACAGACCAGCAGAACCAGTTGTGCCTGTTCCTTCAGAGCCCTGTTTCTGGCAGGCAGATCACCCTGCTCCACAAGAGTAGGCAAACTAGCGAAACCCAGTGATGAGCTCACCAGGTCCTCACTGACAAGCTGCAATTTTTTTCATGGCCGAGCAACACCCTAAGTACATGTGGATCAGACCTCTGGCTCACAAAGCAAACCTGTGTATTCATAGCCCACCAGGTACAATAGCCCAGATGGCCTTAACCCCCAGGCACAATGGCCTCACAGGTCACAGTGTCTGTGCCCACTCCCATCTCACCCATGGGACTGAAGTCCTTCCCACAGGGCTCAGGCACGAATCCTGATCCCCATCCCCAAGACCATAGGGAACACGAGCCATCTCAGGGATGCTCCTGCTGCACCCTCTGCTTCTCCAGCCCATGAAATTGATAAGCAAGTCTGTAAACCCCCTTGAAGACATGAGGGAGACAGGAAAGTGCCTTACCTAGAGCTGAAGAAGACAAGTGGCCTCCTCAATGCCTGACTGGCAGCTGCCAGGGATCTGGGTATTTGAGTGTTGCTGTCTCCTCCCCAGTCCCACTTTCATAGCAGAAAAACTGGCTCTGCCACCCTCCATGGACAGCACATGACACCGGGAACATGACCAGTCGCATTCGTACCTGCAAGAGGCATTGCCTCCAGCACAGGCAGGAGCAGAAAGACCTCCTGACCCTTTGCAAGCAAGCCAGGGCAGCTCTGGAGGCTGCAGACATCCATGGGGACCAGCCCTGAGACCAGGGAAGGCACTGGGGCTCCATCTGGGAATGTGCTGGATCCATCAGGATCCTGCTGGAAGTAGAGAGGATTTGGGGGTGTCCTTAAAACCCTGGTGAGAGGAACCTCCAGCAGGTCCTTGCTCCCCTTTTGGTGGGAGGTGTCAGGCAGCTCCAGGAGGTCCAGGCAAGGCCAGTCAGAGCTCAGCACTCCCAGCTCCCTCCGATGCTTGTCCTTGCTGCTGGCTTTCACTCCAACATATCATTAAGCAAATACCTGTCAGCAGAGAGCAGTTACCAGCAGGTCTAAACACTTGCATAATGTGCTTCCCCTCTAATGCAATGCCCTCATTTCTAATAGCACCAATATGGGATAATAACAGTAACAATAATGTCAAGAAGGGCTTGTGTACCTGAAAGCTAATTTGTTTTCTCCACCTAATAAAAGGTATTACCTCTCCCACAAGATTCGCCCCATTTAAAGTCTTCAGCTGTACAACAAAGTTGCTCCCGCAGTCATTTTGCTTTAATTTACAGTAATTGCAGCATACATGGAGCCCCCTCCCACCGAGTGAGACTAACCTGGGTAACTCATGCGGGGAGCAAGCAGCTGTACAGAAGTCACTCATCCTACAAACCTCGCATGTCTGCTCCAGGCCACCTCCACCAGCCCCAAATACAGAGCAAGAGTCCCCTTGGCAGGTTCAGATCAGAAATAAGGGATGGGTTTTAACGGCAAAGGTGGAAAAGCCCAGGAGCTGTTCAGCAAAACCAGTGGCAGAGTCCCCGCTGCTGCCAATTTTACAGTCAGTAGCAGTGGTGCTTTCTAGCAGAGATGCTTCAGCTGACACAGAAATCATTCAGGGAACTCTGGTGAGCAGCACTTAGCCTGGGGGTAAACGATGGCAGTAATCCTGCTGATCGCAGGGTGACACAGCCAGGGGACTCAGGGCATGGCATGGGAGCTCAGTGGAGACGTGGACGGGAGCACAGCATGGGGCCGTGGGTCGGACCCAGGGAGGCTGTTTGGTGTTGGGACCAGCTGGAATCCAGCCCCATCCTCTGAGCAGGTCATGCCACCGCTTTAGGAGGATCCTCCCCCGCAACCACCACGCTCAGCCTTATTTTAACTGGTGACCTCATTTCTCACTCTCTGCCAGCCCCAGCCGGGCTCTCAGTACTCTGATGCAAGGGACCTAAGCCTGCAGCATCCTCCAGTTAGGGGACAGCCCAGGGGGACAGCCCTGCCATCGCTCCTGGGACACAGGGACACAAAGCATCACCCCAGGGAACTGTGTCTCAGGGACTGCCCCAACCACCGTCCAGGCTGCAGCCACAGCATGGGGGTGGCTGCCACCACCCAGCAGGACAGCAGAGAATGGCCACCGCTGCCACTCCTAGATCCCAACCCACAAACCACAGGGGCTCTGCTCTCACCCTGCAGCAGGCACAAAGCTGCCCTCGAAGGAAGGAAAGCAACCTGCCAGCCAGCACCCGAAACGTCAGCACATGGCCACTGCTGTCAACATGCAGAGCTGTGAAACTCCCAGAAAACATTAATTAGCGCAGTGCTGGGCACTTACACTCTCCATTTCTGTGCCAAGGTGCCTTTGGCTACAGAAGACCAATCTCTCTGCTTAAATCACATCATCGCAGACCGCTGTTTATTTAGGATGCAGTGTGCACACTTGGGAAAGAAATGCGTGTGCTCTCCTCCTCCTGCCACAAGTTCTCCCCTTCCTGCCACTGAGTCAGTGTTTAATTTGTGCTGTGGGTGACCTGGGACAGCTGTCCCCTTGCTTGGGGCCACCAGGAGCAATGTAGTTGCTTCTTCTTCCAAACGAGGACAACTGCTCATCCCACCTGTGTCAGAGGTTTTGCTGCTGCTGAACGTGCACGTTTTAATGATGAAAAATGAGTCTCTGGGAAGGAGGTTGGGTAAAAGCTGGGAGCAAGTCCCAAAACCCATCGAGAGGACTGAGCCTTTTGTATGTTTTAAACCTTTCCACAGCAGTTGCCAGGAAGCAGCTTTTACAGCTGCAAGTAACAGAATCACTCCCAAGGAAAGAAAATAATTGTGGAAGGCTTTTTTTTTTCTCCCCCTTTAAGTCACTGCCAGCATCTTAGCTAACTCTTATCTATTCTAAGCCACCTCTCACCTCCCCAGACACTACCAGAAGTGCTCAAATTACTGCCAGCTCTCGTTAGGTCCATGCGCAAGGCAAGGCCAAGCGATTAAGACCTCCAGACAGTTGGATGCTGAATTCTGATTAATCCTTTGGGTAGGAGATTTCAGCAACTGTGGAACTGTTTCTGTTGGCTAGCTATTGCAGTCCTTGCACTGGCACACAAGTGAGGCTGGTGCACGGTTGATTATTGGCTGCTAGGACAAAATCTAGGTGGGCATATGACTGAAAGAATTACTGTCTGAATATTAAAAAAAACCCATAATCACCTCATTTCCTTTAATTATTAAACTACTCTACACTACAGCATTGCAGGTCAGTAGAATTTATATGTAAGAAAAGCAGCTGCTGCTTGATAAAACCCCGTTATCTCTGTATCTTCCCTTCTGACATTTCTGTAAATTTTAGCTCTGTGGCAGGAGCAAAGCTGCTATTTTGCACTGATGCAGAAACTGGGAGCTCAGCTGTGGGAGCTCTCACTCCCCAGCCTGGGTTCAGAGCTCTATTTCCTATGACATGGTACTCCACCACAAGAAAAGCCCCAGCTGCCCTGGCCCCAGAGCAGCTCCCTGCCCCACAAACCACAAATCAGGGCTGAGAAGAAAAAAAACCAAGTTCTTCCTTCTCGTTTCGTTCGTGCCCACTGCTATCTTGATAGCTTTTAACTGAAATGGTTGTCAAAACAAATCCTTTTTTAATAATGCTGTGAATGTAAAGGGGAAAAAATGTTTATTGTAGTGCAGATTTTTGTACCCCAGACACACTCCTTTCAAGTCTAGTTTTCTTTAAGATGAAAACAAGGCTCTCCCTTTAGAGATCTGATCAGTCTAACCAGGACTAAGGCAAGGCTTTTTCCATATATATAAAATCAGAGGAGCATTAGCCAAAAGGTATTCTAATAATAAAAACACTTCTCTACTGTACAAATAGAGCAGAGGAATGCTAAGCCTTCAGTACTGCAGAAATGTGCAAGACCTGCTAAAACCCAGAGGATTTTCAAAATGGGATTTGAGCATCAGTTAGCAATGAGCAAGGAGAGGCAGGTGTGACACTGTCACCTCTGGTTAGCTATTCTGGACTTCTTCAAGTTCCATTTTAGCTGTGCATTTCTGCTTTTGTGATTCCAACAGAGGCTGCTCCCTCCCAATGGGCAGGCTCAAAAGATAGAAACTGCAAAAAGGAACAAAGCAGGGAACTTAAACAGCACAAAGAAACAGGTACCGTATGTGGAGCAGCTTCTGAGCCACATCAGGACTCCTGCTAACAGAACCAAATTGATTCCCCCCCTGCTTTAATATACCTTCCAAGAAGGAGCATTGTGTTATAGTGTTTTTACACAGAAACAGGAGAAAAGCAGTACCTGAGTTTGTGAACAGTCTGTGGCTGACCTGTCAAGCTGCACTGAAAAGGGGGAGTCCTCCTGCTATATTCTCTCATTAAATTGCCCAAATACAAATGAATCCCTTTTAGCCAGTTCTCATTTATTGCTATAAAGAAAAGTACCCACATTCTTAGGGGCAGATCAGCATTTTCCCAGCTCATGCTGAAGCAAGCACTCTGCAAGAGAACGGGAAACAGCACCCTAGTGAGATTCCCCATCCCACATCCCTGAGTCATTAACAGGCATCTTCAGGAAGCCAGGGCTTCTCTTCAGCAGCAACAGCTCAATAAGGAATCCTCTTCACTCTATTCTTTCCCACCTAAGAACTGCTAGGTTCATAATCATAAATGTTTACCTTTTCTTGCACCTCCTCACCAATATTCACTTCAACACCAACACAGAGCTATCAGGAACCTAATTATGTCTCTCTGACTTAAAAATCACACCGTGATTTTAGCTCCTTCACTAGCCAGCTACTACTCTTTTCTCCAGCATTGTCTTCACAGTCCAGAGAGCTTCTCCCAAGAGCTTGTTAACACATACAGCGGAGGGATTTCAGTGAAAAGATACAGACAGTCCATGAAAACAGAGAAGCAATCTGCACGTTAAGTCTGTCACGTTGTCCACCAGCCTGGACTATGCTAATCACATCTCACAATGTGCTGTAAGAGCTGTCATTGCCAGACTGCATTTAATCACCATTCCTGCAGCAGCAGCGATCAGAGTTAATCTTTTTCCCTTTAATAACAGCCATTACATCATTCTCCAGCATGGAAACTATGAAGTGGGAAGGTCAAAAAGTTCTTAATTAGAAGGATTTTTATTGCTGCGATAGTTCCGTTTTAGCCTCAATAAGAGAGATCTGCAGTACAGGCAGCAGGAGCTGGAAGGCATCTTGGATATATGAAGCACTGTTTGAAGCCTATGAAAACAAAAATCAAAATACACACATGAATAATTAGGCTACCAATCAGCTTTACTAACCACATAGTCATTTCAAACAGCATTGATTAATGCACGTAAACAGAAGCCTAGTGCTTGTTGATTTCCAATTTAATATAAATTTTTGAGGGGCTTTATGCCACTAGGCAAAAAAGCAACTGGCTTAAAAACCGCCAAACAAGATCAGGTGCAATCCAAATGTAGGATACAGTTTTCAATAATAGATGAGAAGAATTTATTTCAAAGCGAAGCACAAGCATGCTGTGGCAGGAAGGAAGAACATACCAGCAGGAAACACCCGTTTCCTACCACACCTCAGAATTTTACAAGCATTGAGAACCAACTTAACAGCTGGGAAGTGTTGGGACTCAGGCATGCTAATTTCTGAGCTTGTCTAAGGTTTGACTTTGGACATTTAAATTCTAGAAATCCAGACTGCTGAACAAGCTAATATGTGTCTTCTGACCCATCGTAACTGTCAGCTGAGACTACATAAGGGTCATTATTCACTCACTCATCTCTTGTGCAAATCTACAGACATTTATTAATGCTTTCAAGTTATTAGATAGGTAAGCAGAATCGTAGACCACGGGTTAGAGAACTTGGCATGCATAAGGATAAAGAAGTGGAAAAAAAACAGCATATGCATTTTTAAAGTATTAGCTTAAAGTTTTAACTTTAGCATAACTGACCTCCAAAAACACACCAGTGATTAAGGGATTAAGCACATCTGCTTTCTCTTTGACCTGCAGAGATCAGACATGTATTATCCCGATTGAAAATTTGATCACATTTCTTCAAGCAAGATAAAGCTAAATCCTCAGTAAGTGTAAAATCACCATTGCTCCCTTGACTATAGAAAACCTAAGTCACAAGCTGCAGAGGACCTGCCCTGTACCATGCAAATAAGAACAAATTATCCCACGCAATGCCCAACACAAGTCATATATGAATACACACATGGCATCTTCAAATGAACTGTGGACAACTGGAGAATTTAGAGATAACTATCTTATCTTCAAAAACACCTGAGTGTTTTGGAAAATCCACAACAAGGTCACAAACCTTACTTCTTTTGTCTCCTTCGTACTGTCAGCACCAGTTCCTACCCCCACTCTGTGCCAGGCTGAATGCAGCAGGAGGCATTCAAAAGCTCAGCATACATTCAGCTGCCTCAGTTTGGGGAACACTGACCTAGATCTGTTCACAGGGCAAAAAAACTGCATGTAGGAATGTGCCAACACAAAAAGCCCTTCGTGGTGAAGTTCCCAAGGCTATAATCAACTAACCACATCTCATTCCTAAGGACTATGGTGTAACTCTTACCCCTACAGTCGTTAAGCATGTAGTAAACTTTTTAGAGAAAGTTGACAGTTCTTTACACAGCACAATCGTCAATCTGTGAAGGAAGAGTGGGAAACACATGTAGTAAATACAGTCTACATGAGTAACTTTCTTTTAGCATTCCTCTAAAACACAATACCTTGTTTCCATGCATATAAAGCTAAATTAAATCAAAACCAATATAGAGCATACAAACAGTGTATGAAGATCCAGAAGTTCCTCAAATTAGGGAGGAGAAAGATGGAAAAATAAATAATTAAAATATCTGAAACACCTGTCAGAGGACAAACACATCATTCAAGAAGGAACAGCACTAACTTCCCCTTTTTTTTTTTTTTTTTACTGACAAGCATCATGCCCAGAATTAGAAAGTACTGCATATTTCATACACTTGCTAAGTATCTCCAGACATAAAAGAAAAATCTCATGTTATGCATTATTGGTAAGACCAATCTACTAATTAGTGGCAGTAATTTTACAGTATCATGTACCTAACATACTAAATTATTAACAAAGAGGTAATTAAGAACCACTTTCATACAACTGCTTTGTCATATTTTAAATGTCTATCTACCAACTAGCACAAGCTTAGGGCAAACATTCTTCTTGACTACATAAAAGCTTTCAAGTAGGGTTTCCTCCTTCTTATCAAGAAATGTCTTTAAGCTGGAAAAAGAAAGAGACAGCTGAATTCTGCTGGGAGATAGTGATGCCACCCATTGCAACTTTGAACACATATGCAGAATTCAAGAGCCCTGCATCCCATGGATTATTAGACAGTTTAATTAGTATGTAAGTCATTATATGCTACACATTTACTACAAGAGGAACTTACTGTGAAAGGGACTTGGCTCTGTCTGTGGCTGTCACCTCTTGTTTCTGACCATGGAGAAACAAAGCTGCAGTTTTGTGAAACATTTCAATGGAGCATGCTGTCAGTTCAGCCAGACTTCTTATGGCACACGCATGAATATCCTGCAAGAGTTAAAAAGATTCCCCATACCATACAAAAACTGGCAACTTTAATTATTTAAAACAAGTGAATCACACAACATACTATCACTACACTGCCGTTTCAGACCTCATAATCAGCACAGAAATAGAAACCCACACACTCTGGAAATCACAACTGTAACTTAGCAGCCAGATAAACACTCTGCGGTCAGATATTCTCTTTCTTCATTACTGTTACCTCTGCTGATTTTTTAGCATCATGGTCACCATCTCTGGATTCTGCTTCTTGGTTTTCTTCACTCTCTTTTTCTTCTTTAGGAAGATTACTGTTGAATCTTGCTATCCATTCATGAGCAGATGTCCTCACCTGTATGAAGATGTACAATAGTATTTAATGGCTGGAATGAAGTCCCCTGCACACCACAAAACATAGAGTACTGGATCTCTCTAGAGGAAGGAAACAGCTACGACTGCTGAGCCAGTGAGAAGAACCAGAACAAATGATCCTAGTGCCTTCAGGACTTAGTAGAGGGTTGGCTACACTGATGTAGATGAGGGCAGTCATTTCTCTACCACCAGGCGCTTGAGTTTACCAGCAAGACCACAACTAACAAAGGTGCTTTAAAAACATGTCTGCAGAATGCTGCTGCCACTTGGTGGATCTGAAGGGTAGTGAAATGAAGGCAAGAAAGGCAATTCTACCTCATGCCAACTTATAGTAAAACCAGTTGCTTTGTACCAAGAGGAGGGCTTCAGTTCACGACTGCAGGTTGATCTCACTGTGGTGGTAGAAGCCTTACTGCCCCAGTTATCTTTGCCACCATGTATTACTGCCCAGTGACAGGGCAAAGACACACTGGTGTCTACTGATTCAGAACCAAAGACATTACAGAACATGACTGTACCCCATAAAGTCAAAGGAAAAGGCCCATCTCTTTTGCCTACCATTGTCAAAGGATCACGGAAAAATGTGAAACACTGAAAACATGGCTTGTTTTCATGCATTTGATATTTTTACATGCAAAGTAGGACTAAGAAGCAACTCCTGTGAGAAACCAGCTTTTAAAAGATGGGAAATAACTCACCGTGATCAGTTTGTTCGGCTTTGAGGAGATACACAATTCTGAGAACAACTCTGTTACTTCTTTTGTGAACTCCTCCTCTCCTAAAGGACAGGAAAGGTTAAAGAATCCACACAAAGGACAGACACAGGAATAAGCAGCACTGCAATGCACAACTAGTTCTGCACAAGTCTGTCAACTCTATTTCTCTTTGAATTATCATGTCAGGCAAGAATGCATCAAACCTGGCCTTTTTAGATACAGTTTATAAGGTAAGTTCTGAAAAGGTGGAGACACCAGTGCCAGAAGGTAAGCTTTTGCTTTCTCAATTCTGGTTCTGTAGTTAAGGTAATTCCATTTCTGGATATTTTTTTTGTGGGTTTTTTTTTTTTTTTTATAAAGCACTAACTTGTGCATCACCTTGGAGAGTCTGAAATAACACTTAAAGCCTATGGTTCTCTTACTATATTTGGCAGGGCAGATGTTAACAGTGGGGGGAAGGCTGTGAGATCCACCATGTGCAAATATAAAAGATATTTTAAATGTTAAATGATAGCAAGTGCAGGTGTGTAAGCCCTCCCTGATGAGCCATTTAGGTAAAAGCAATGCAAGAAATTTACATTTAAATCTGTGTAATCCTCAAGAATCAGATGGCTCTTGTGTATGGAGGCACCTCTGAGTCTTTTGGTCTGTGTGACTAATTCTCATTTAAAAAATAAATAAAAAGGCTTTTTGCTCTCCCACAGGTTGGACAACTCTATTCACAGTCTTTCCCCTCATGGTTGGGGAAACCCAGCATCTCTTTGAATTTGCATCTTGGCTCAAGGTCAGTTGTATGAACTACTCAGGAGTCAAGCAACTCTAATCCTGCTCTGGCAAGAAATCATTCCTGCTACAGAATTAACACACACCAGCTTTCCAGAGAAAAAGGGTATTGCTACCTGTTATGCTCCTGGCCACAGACAGCTTTAGGATTAAGCATCCAGCTATAGAATAACTTAACTTTGGCATCATGCCCATTGCTAGTAATCAAGGCTGGCTGCTTCTACACTGAGAATTTCCTTGAGAACCAGCTTCTCCTCCCACAACCTGGGGCTCTCTTACCCTTCTTTTCTTCCTCTTCTTCTTCAAAGAATTCAGGTAAAGAAAATGCTTCTTTCAGTTGTTCCACTTCCTCCTTCAGTGTGTCCAACTCTTTCCCAGAGAGGGCATTTAGAACTGATTTCACCTAGTTAGGGGCAGCAGAGCCAAAGGGAGAATCATAAATCCAATAAGAAAAAGAAACAGGATGGAAGATGCAGCACTGGTTTACATTGCATATAAAAACATCACAGACTGATATTAATGAGAAAGTGGTATTTTCCTATGAGAAGGATGAAAGGGAAAAAAACCTATTTCTGAAGTCTCATTAGATAATAATGGATTCTTGAGGAGTTATTCAAATAATTTCTTCCATTAAAAAAAGTAAATGAATTCTGAAACTGCATGCTGATCTGCCTTCCTCCCTGCCCCAAGACAGAGAGGACAATCTATGCTATCTCCTCTTTTCCAGAGCAAGGCAGCAAACAAGCGGGTACGACAAGAGAGTAACTTGTGAAAAGCTGTTGAAGACATGCAGGAACTGAGGCTATAGCTGGGGAAAGAGAATGGCTCAGGAGCTGAGGACAGGACATAAAGCTCCCAAGGCAAACACCAGATCATAAATGCAGGGGTCAAAGTGAAGCTGTGTAATGAATCATTTTATAGCAAGTTCTGAGCACCTGATTTTACATGTATATACATATATTTCTAATCTTTTTTGCCCTGTTCAGCTGAACCTAAAATAAAAGGCAAATTGCTCAAGGCCATTACCTTTGATTCACTCTCTCTGGAAAGCATCTCTAAGGCCTCCAGATGCGAAAGACCCTGAAACTCATCAAACAGTAACCCATAATGGGCCCTCTTCTCTGTAGCCATGGTAACCTCAGTAGCTGTCTGCTGCTCTTCTTTCTCCTTTGCCTCTCGTAAGACCTGAAAAAGAAAAGCAGAGGACTGAGGTCAGTGCCAGAAGATACAGCATATGTGAGGAGGCGGTTTTTGGTTCAATAGTAAATGGTTGCTTAATGACAGGACCACAAAAGAAGGGAGAAGAAAGGAGAGAAAAAGAAGAAAAAGGAGAGAAACCAATGAGAAGCTGATACAGAACTGCCATACCTGAGACAACGTAGAATTTCTGTTCATTAAGCCCTTTGTTTTTTTGAATCCAGGGTCTCCCTCAGCTATTACATCCATTGTCTTTTTCCCAATGAATTCCAAGGCGTCCAGACCTCCACTAATAACACTTTTTCCCTAGGAATTAGATTAGGTTATGGACAGCATGTAAAACTCACAGAAGACTACACAACTGAAGAAATTGAACTGGGGGATTTGTATCGAGCCAAACTGGTCCTTGTCCCCCTAAAATTCAACCCTAATCACCACAAGATTCAGAAGGATACAGAAAGAGCCACAACACACTATCATCCAACAGTTTAATATAGCACTCAGACAGCTGCAGCAATCTGATGGGAAATACATTTTGATTTCCTGAACAAGCTGATCCTCAGTACATTAAAGTATCTCATTCTCACCCCTCCAATCAGAAAACACTAGACCTGTGGGCTTTGGTTGTTAACTCTTCTTTAAGCCTTAAAAGCAGAAACAAGCTTTCCATCTGTGTAGCTTTCAGATTCATGGGCAAATTGACAAAACAGCAGATCACAAAAGCACAGTTTCTAAGGGGAATGGGTTCCTTTGAAGTGCATTTCCCATGGTCACAGGAGCAAGCTGATTTCCAAGCAATTTGGGCTAGTTTCACAGAAGTTTTTGAAGAGGAGAATGGATTCCATCTCTAGACAGTTCTGTAGAAATCACTGAAACTATTCCAGGAATGAGTCTGACTCTGCATTTACCTGAATACTCTAAAGGAAGGGAGCAGAGATAACAGAGTACAGAGGTGACGTGCACAGGAATGCACACACCACACCATCACCATTAGGTTGATTTGGGTTTTTTTTTTGTTATGTATCAACATTTAACACAGAACTATCACAATTCAAGACAACTTACACAGTAAGTGCCAGTTAGAAGGCACAGGATGAAGGCTGTCAGAAGGCTGAAATAGATTCTCACCATTCATCCCACAGACATAAAAATTAAGAGTTTCCTGTTACGACACTTCAGATGCAAGGCAAAAATCCCAATGCCCTCTTAAACCCATTTTCTCAACTTCCCAACTCACTCACTGTGCTTTGGACAGCAGTAGAGATGGTTGATAAAACTCCAAGAGCCCCAGCAATAGGAAAGGAACTGCCATCATCAACTGCATCTGTGCTGCTAACACCAAGATTCTCGCTTCCTGCATTAGAAGGCAGAAAATTAACTTCCTCGCTCCCAAAAAAAAGATCCTGTCAGCTACAGAGCAGAGAAAATTAAACACACACCAAGTGTCAGCCAGGAAAAGGGCTAGAATTGGGATTATTTTCCTATCTATTTTTCAGAGCTAATAGAATTAAGCAATAGAGTGTCATTTTAGCGCATAGATATCTACCTCAAAATGCAAGATACAGAGTAAGGTCATGCTGTTTTAGGGCTGATTATGTTATGAGAAATGTTTCAGTGTTGATTTTATGCAGTAAAAACTGACCTCTTGTAGCATCTGTAGTTTCTGAGGAGATTTCACTAGGACTGGGGATCCCAAGGGTTGTTTCTGCTTTTTCTATGACATTTGAAATACCTTGACCTAGAGAAGACAGCAGTAGTACTTTAACCATGAGATACGAGAGAAATGAGAACAGAAACAGGATTATGGCTGCATATTGTTTTTTATTTTTCTGGATTCCTCCTGTTCAAGACAGTTTGTTTACTCAACACTAAACCCTCAGCTTGCTGACCAGTGTAATGAACCCAGGTTTCATCTCAGCTTTTAAATCAAGTTGTAAATACCAGCTGAATATAAGTTTAAAATATCAAATGAAAATTATGCAAACATCTTAAAAACTTGAAAGTAATTTTGGCTGTGTATATCTCCTTAATCTCACTGCACCTTTTGGTACAAGCTTTACCCATTACTTGAACAATCCTCTTGGCAGTTTTCCAGTAATTGCTTCTATAACAGAAATCCCCTTCTGTAGAAACAAGCTCAAGAGCACTAGCTTGAGACATGAAGTATGGATAAAATATTTATCAAATACCTGAAAAGAGCCTTACCTACAGTAGCTACAGTAGCAGATGCAGTTGACAAAAGAGATTTCCCCCAGCTTCCCCAGTACCCCCATCCTGTCTGAACTGCAGCAGGAGAATCTGAGACCTTTAATGAAGAAAAGCAGAAGAGAGTGATGCAGGTTTATGGTGAGGAGAGGAACACAAGCACTCTGTGACATGTGATTTTTTTTTGCACTTTTTTCTTTTCAGATGAACAGCAATGTACATTTTCAGCAAAGGAGTGGGACTTATGCTCAGAATTCTTCTGTGCTCAAAGCCATGAAATGTGCAGTCACATTATTCAGAGCTAGCACAGGAATATACCTTGACGGTTTCAGCTGCAGGCTTTTCTGTGGAAGCAGGCTGGCTTGGGGGCTTGGGCTCAGGTCTTTTCCGAGTCATAGCAGGCTCAAGCTCTTGCTCTCTCTCTGCATTGCTCCCAGCACAGCCAAGTTCCTCTGCTTTCTGTTCATTTTCATCTTTGCAAGATGTTTCTTGTTTCAGATTTTCATCGCTGTCTTTCTCAGACATGACTATGACATCCACAGAAAGCAAAGCAAAGATAAAGTGATCACTCCCTTGTACACTTTGACATTGGTTCAAAAGCATCACATTTGTGTTTTAAATAATTAAACACAACTAAGACAGAAATCCCTTCATGTTGCCAAACACACCCACACAAACAAATTATATTTTTAAGGGAGTGTGTACACCAAGTTATGTCTGACTGGAAGAACTGTCACACTTGAAAGTTTAAAGTCCCACAGAAACATGTGGCTTTATCTAACTGACACACCCTCTGCACAGAAAAGAAACAGGCTGCTAATTCTGAAAACCAAATGAAAGGTACAAGAGGCCTTCGGACAGTTAAATCCATGACTTGCTTCACCAAAAAAAAAAAAGGGAAAACAAATTGCTAGGGATGGCTGCTTTGAAGGGTGTGGGATACAGATGGGGATAGCTGTCAGACAGCAGGCAGGTAGCAAGACAGTGACTGGTCCTCTTCTGTATTTAGGGCTGATCTTCATTAACACCAGCCAGGAGGTGAAACGTGCTCCAGCTGCCACAGCAATTGGCTGCAACATCACACGTCGGGATGATGGCACCCACAAACAGGGCTGCCATGCCACAGCCTGCTCACGGGACAGAGGTTTCTCTCTCCTGCTGGCTTCGCTGGTGGCACTTCACCAGCTCCGGGGCAGTGACTTGAAAGCAACAGCAGCAGGCAGGGACACGCCAAGCACCCCTAAGCCCTCCGGTATCACTGCAAGCGTGGAGCAGTGTCCCCAGCGAGGTGGCCACTGATGCAATCAGGGCAGCTACCCCCCGTCACGGGGTTTTGTTGGCTTTAAGCAAATAAGGGGGGCAGCAACACCCTACACAAAGGATCGCCCTGGGCGGTGGGCTGGGGACCCCCAGCTCATTTCCCCATGATCCCCCTGCAGCAGCTAGTGGGACCCTGCAACAACCTGGCTGTGGTGGGCTCCCACTGGCACCCGGGTCACCCCACCGGGCCTGTCCCCACACGGGTCACCCCACCGGGTCTGTCCCCACCCGGGTCACCGCCCTGCGCTCCCCAGCCCGGGGGTCCTCCCTGTACCTCCACTTCTCCAGGAGACCCCCAGGGTCCCATAACTCCCATATGGGGCTGCCTGACCCACAGGTGACACCCAGGTTCCCTAAAGCCTTCCCCATGGGACTCCTGCCCCATCAGGGGACACTCAGATGCCCACAAACACCTCCCCCCCCACCTTGGTACCGCCTGTCCCACAGGAGACCCCCATGTACCCCAAAGTCCCCCTCCCCTTGGGACTCCCCGTCCCACAGAAGGCCCCTTCGAGATCCTTGTGCCCCAGGTCGTGCGAAGGCCCCCTCCGCCGCCTTCGTCCCCTCCCTTCCCCTGCCCCGGTCCCGGTCCCGCCTCACCCGCCGGGCAAGGCCGGGCCGCCCCACCAGCGCCGCTCTCCCCCTGCTGGGCGGACCGCAACCATCGAGTCGTTGCGCAGAGCGGCACCAGCCGGCTGACCCCGGAAGTGCGGCCCAACCCGGAAGGGCGCGGAGAAAACACTTCCGGGCGGCGGGACCGTTGGCGGCGGAGGTGAGTGGCGGGCCGGGGTCCGGGTCCGGGGAGAGCGGTTTATTCCGACCTTACAGCGGTGCGGTGACGTCAGTTTTTACCCGGCGACGTCAGAGTGAGGGGGAATGGCGCAACGCCGTGCGGGCCCTCTGCGGGAGTAGTCGGGGGTCCGTGATTTACCTCAGTGTTTTGGCATGGAAATGCTGCCGGGGGGAAGGATGGTCTTCTGGAGTGACTCCAGGTCCCTTGTGACGTCGTAGAGCGTAACGTCAGTCCAGCGTGGCATGGGTTCCTTTGGCTGCGTGTGGGTGTGCGTCGTGTTTCCCAGTCCCTCAGGCAGCCCAGCTGGAGTGGGGTTTTTCTACGCGCAGACGAGGCCTCGTGTGGGGGTAGGGCTGCAGGGGACAGGGTGTCCCTTCTGCAGAGTGCTGTCCCTCATCGGTTTAGCTGACAAAGGGAAAAAGCTTTGTTTTGCGCACAGCCGATCCCATGCCCTTCGCGTGTTACCCCGTGACACGTGTCATGCAGCCTAGGGACCGCGTATATGGCACGGCAGCCCCTAAGGCAGCCACGCATGGGAGAAGCCTGCCCTCATCTCCTGTAGATTTGCTTCTCACGTTGGTTTTTGGGCTGTGGGTGCAGCTGCTCCCCTACGGAGCCTTCACTGGTGCTGAGAGTGAACCCTCCCTGCGGCCTCTCCTGCGCTGGGAGCACTGGTAATGGCTCTCATCGACACCATGCCATCTGTTTCCACAGATATCCCAGGAGTTGATGTCTTCAGAGCTCTGCCGTGTGCTGCTCCCAGGTTTGGAAGAAGGTCAGAGGGGCCTTGTGGGATGATCATAGCAGCCTTTTTTCTGCAAGACATCACACTGTGAGTAGGAGGGTGTGCTCTGTGCAATAGCCATCCCTTTCGATCTATTTAGTGTGCGTTGTTACCAGTTGGCTTGTTGTAAATGCTAAAGTACATTTCCACACCATGTGCCAGACGTGGCAGTCAGTCAGAGCAGGCTGTGGTCAGTCAGGTGTGTCTCAGTTTATTGCTTCATGTTTCTCCAGGTATGAAATGATGTTATCAGTAGTGAATGGAAAGCCATATAACTTGCAACCTCTTGGGCCCCAATTTTGCAGTGCCTTATAAATGTGTGTAATTTGAAGTACTATCAGTACTTCCACTGACCTCAGTGGGACTACTTACAGTGCTCTCAGTTAGACACACATATATTTTTTCAGGATGAGAGCCAAAGATGACTCATACATCACAGATTTTTGTCTTTCCACAGGTATTTGTAGTTACAACTTACAGTTTAATAAAGGTTAAATATGTTGAGCTCAACTTCAGGTTCAGTTGTAAAATAGCCAGTTTCTATTCGGTACATTTCATTTCTGGGCTTAATGCTGTCTTGAACAATGGTGATGTTGGCTCACACTTTATCCTTTTTTGGATCCTTTATCAGCTCCAGCAGCTGTTTTGCATAAGTGTGACGGCTGAAGAATATGGATTTCACAAGTAGTTTTTTTTCTTAGCACTTGGCAGTGAGAGATCATTGCGTAGTGAGAATGGTTTTTCCAAAAGCAAAATGTGACAAACAATTTCTAATAAATCAGACCTCAAAGAGTTTAATAGTAAAATTCAGTGACCCATCACCAATGTTTTATACATTATGCAAGCTCAGTGCAAATAGACTGGAGAGCATATGCAATTACTGAAGATAATTATCTTATTCTTATGAGGGAAAATGTTGCTGAGCATTTCTTGTGTTAAATAATTGAGTGAGGTTCCTAGTGTCATTTTAGGAGGAGTGGCACAGACACTTGGAAATCTAACAGAGTAAATTTAATAATTTAAAATGACAATAACACAGGGAAAGTACAGGAGGTACTGGAATTATTGTCTGATAAATCTAAAACATTAGTTGGGAGGTTATTGTTTTGGAAGGCTGGAAGTTATTCTGTGCCTTTGATCCAATAACGAAGAGGAGAGTTTGTCTTTACTGCAAAGTTGTAGCTGCATTAAGTGCTGTGAAATCAAGTCCTGATGCATGCAAAAGCCATGAAGTGCAGTGGCATTTTGAACTGAAGGCAGCTGGGTCGTGCAGTGATGTCTGTTGAAGATCTGCAACCACAGTGCCTCACTTGCTAGTGCAAGCCGTGACAGAGGCTCAAGTGGCAACAGTGGCAATCCTAATGTCAGTGGTCTGCAAACTGCTAACAATCTGCAGCCCACCTCTAAGAAACCTGCACAAGGTTACCGAGTTGTCAGCGACCTTCTGAAGGCTCTGAAACCCTCAGAATATACTAGGAGTCTGAAAAGGGAAGGCTAAAATCACTCCTTCAAACAGAATAATAGTTGTTGATCAGCAGCAACTTTAGTATTGGGGTTTTTTTCAGACCTGTGCGCTTGATGTGACTGGGATGCTCTTTGCCAGAGGCAGCAGGATTCAGTAACACTTTACCTGGAGTGTCACTGGTGGAAAACAGGAACAAAAGAGGCCTTGGTACTTTTTTAACTGTTTAGCTGTGCGAAAGTAGCTTCTTCAGCATGATGGTATAATTGAGTTCTCAGCACTGGTCTCATCTGAAATAAATGGACAGGAGGCACAACAGAAAACAGAGTAGGGCCAATTAAAAAAAAAAAAAAAAGAGGACAGATGATGGGATTGCTGTTTTCAGGGAAACAAGCGGAGGGCCTATTTTCCAGTTTCTTTTGCAGGATTCAGTGGGTGAGTTGGTTAGTCAAGCTTGAAGGAGAGTTGGACACAGCTGTCTTCTTTGCCTTCTTTGTTAAACCAGTTTTGGCAATAACTGCAACAGAAATGTGTCGCATACACATTTCTCATCAGATGTCAAGTCTGGAATCTGGTTTGGCATTTGACAAATTAACTTGAACTGAAAAAAATTCCTAGTCTGGGTAGTGTGTTATCAGCAAATTTTCCTGTTCTTGGATGTGCTTAATTTTTCCTCTGCTGAAAAGACAATTAGTACAAACCACCTGTATTTATATTAAATTATTTATCATAAATCATAGGATTTCTGTCTGCTTTAGGCAGTGTTTACTAGTGATTCTAGAAGGATGAGAAGCATTTGCATTATTTATTAAGAAAATGTATTCCTTTGTATTGGGATATTTATGAAATTCAACTCTACTAGTGTTTGTTAGTGTTAGAAGAAAAGATGGTAAATTTGAAGTCACACAGTCAATGGGATGAAGTGAGATATTCTTTAAGATAGCGTTTTGGCTTGTGGCTTTTGTACTTTGTAAACTGTTTTTCAGGGGTCTAGATGGAATCAAAACTTCAGGGAATGCATATTTGGTCTAGAAATTTTCTTGAATCAGGCTTCCAGGAAAATTGATTACAGATGTTCTCTTAGCTGTGTTATTTTCTTACAAGTTGGTTTTACGCTGGCTTTTAAAAAAGGAAAATCCTTGTGTGCAAAGAAAATTAAAGGCTGTACCCTCATATCTTAAAATATATTTTGTACACATTAATTTGAAGAGTGAGAATTCGGTCCCTAGACAAAACAATTTTTCAAATTGCTGTGAAATATAAGGCAGCATTTGGGTAGAAAAGATGATAAATAAGATACAACCACTGAGATATAGCAGCATAAAGTAAAAGATTTTCTACAGGAGCTTATTGTAAAACAAACAAGAAAAAAAAAAAGAAGCAGAGTTAGAAAAATACAGCAGCAGCAGCAGGAGAGAGATTGCAAAAAAGGAAGTGTGTTTAGACATCAGTGTCCTGATACTGAAAAGGGGTCTTCCTCTCTGTGCCTGTAGGCAACTGCCAAGAGAGTTTTCCCCACACGAGAAACTGTAAGCATATTGTGTAGTATTTAGACATCTAACACCCATTGTGCCTCTAACGTCAAGTAAGTAGATTTATAAATGCTAAAAATCAGATATGTGCGTGCTTTGTTTTTTCTCTAGATGCTAAGTGAAAGACTGGCTTTAGAAAACTCGTGCTTAAAAGCACTTCCATATTGGTGGGGAGGGAGGCAGGAATTACATCCTCTTTCTTGCTTTTCTTCCTCTCTTAAGCAAGTGCTTTTTCGCTGTTAACCAACAGAGAATCCACTTTCTGACCCTAACGTCAGTTATGCATTTTGAATAGTCTGAACAATTTGTTCGTTTGTTTTTTTTTTAAAAACCTTTTTCCCCTGTAAGAAATATTGTTCCTGAGATTATTTATCTGGATGGGCAGATGAACGTTTAGAGGACTGAAGGCTGTGCTAATGCCTTCTTACCCTCATTTCATTACTGTATGCTGAGCAAAGCTCTGATTTGGAACCTCTGGGCTGACAGTTCATGTTATGCTAATCAAAATATGTTTACTGGAAAAGAAATTTGAATATGCTGTAAGCTTGCTGTCATTAATCAACTTAAATATTTTTCTTTTTTTTTTCTAGTTGGATTTCCAGTTTCTACTTCTAATATTGGTGGTCTCGAAAGTGCATTTGAATCCAAGACATTTTCTATCACTGAACAAATCAAGAGCCTCCTCGCCTATCTCAGAGCAATACAGGCAGCTTAATATCATATGACCTCATTTCTCCAAATTAAATGAAAAAAGAATTTTCTCTAGCTTTCCATGAAGCTCAGCTATTGCCTGTTAATTTTGACTCTCAGTGCTGATCTTTCCATTGGATTTACACTGGAAAATGCAGCTTTTAACAGGACAGTTGCTTTTGGGTCTCTGAATGCATCACTTCATACAGTGTCTCAAGCTTTAGTAAGTTCTCCAGCACACCATGATATCATAGCCAAAGAGGGGACCAGTATTTTAATTGAATGTAAACTGAACATCAGCCAGTATGAATATATTCTTTGGTATAACTCCAGAGGACACCTGCTTGAACAGAAAGATGAAGGTGAGCTCTCCTGCTGTTTGTATTCTTCAGTATTCCCCTTTTATACAGTGTCTGAAAACCTCTGGGACTTGATTATCGTTTTCACTTCCTATCCTCCCATTTTTACAGTTGGGAGATAAGGAAGAGAGCAAGACAAAGCCCTTTGCCCTCTGGCATGTGAATTATACCCGAGTTCTTCTGTGATAGTCCATCCATCCTGCTGTGGTGCCCCACAGAATCATTTCATTCAAGAGGCATCACAGTATTCAATACAGAAGAAATGAGTCTGCATCCTACAAGATACTAACTGATGTTTTATTTATTACTGCTCTGGTTTATATTCTGTTTTTCCAGACACATGAATTAAACACAATTCTCCACAACTTGTGACCTCTCCAGCTGGCAATCAGTGCTTCAGTTTTGTTACAGGATTTTTTTAAAGCATTTAACTTATTACATTTATTTTCTGGTTTATGCACCAGTGAGACCTAGTACAATTTGTATTGGCCAGTGATAAAATACATGCTATTTAACCCTTTTGTACAGAGGGAGAATATATTTTCCTAACCGTTGGCTCTTACAGTTCTGTCCCTGTAGTTTTTAATTTTCAAAAAATAATGTCTTTTAGAGATGGCTGTGGTTTTCTCTATTAGTATTAATGAAGGTCATTGAGTTAATTGATGGGATCTTCTCAGAGGCCATCTTTCTGCCTTAAGTATTCAGTAACCTCTTTGTAGTTAGAATGCCATCTGGAGATGAGTTCAAAGTAGAGTAATTAGAAGAATGAGTTATGAAAACAGTTTTCCCCCTAAGTTATAAATGCATAGGAAATACTGTATAAAGCTAGCTTCTTTTATTGATTTTTTTTTTTTTTAACATGGGTTTTGTATATCAGCATTGCATGCTCAGCAGAAAACTAACTCCAGAAAATCCTGGGTTCTTTTGCCAGGAGAGCCATTTACAGACTCTGATGTTTTTCACAGGTCACTTGACTTTTGACGCTGAATGTATAGAAATTTAGACTTCATAGAATACAGTCTTTTAACATAGTGTTACACAGTGGGTGAGAAGCACTAGTTAAGAACTAGGTTCCCTGTCAGAAAGAGCTAGCAGTCCAAAAGCACACAAGAAAATGCAGATGAGAGAAAGGAGAAAAACCAGAGTAGCATGCATGCAGAATAATTTACCATTAAGCAGTAGAATTGGAAACTGAGTTATGGCTTTCTGTATCACAAGCATGAAAAGGAAATTTCAATCCTTGGTGTACTGTTTGTATTATGCTAGAAATGGACTGCTTCCAAGCTCCGTCTCCTGTTGATGGAGAAAACAGCACGTGTCTAGTTTACTTAGTCATTTTTGTTTCATTAGCTCAGTTTATTTCTTTTGAATCTCCAGGTGGACGGTGGAGGATTGCTGATAATTCCCTTAACATCACAGAGGTCAGCTTTGCTGACCGGGGGCGATACACGTGTGCAGCTGTTCATCATAATGACACCTTGTATTACACAGTCACCCTGAGGGTCATCTTCACCTCGGGAGACATGAGCATCTACTACATGATTGTGTGCCTCGTTGCCTTTGCTATCACCCTCATTTTAAACATAACCCGTCTGTGCATGATGAGCAGTCACCTCCGCAAAACAGAGAAGGCTATCAATGAGTTCTTCAGGACGGAAGGGGCTGAGAAGCTTCAGAAGGCTTTTGAGATAGCCAAGCGTATCCCTATCATTACATCAGCCAAAACGCTAGAGCTGGCCAAAGTCACTCAGTTTAAGACCATGGAGTTTGCTCGGTACATTGAAGAGCTTGCCAGAAGCATTCCCCTTCCACCACTGATCCTTAACTGCAGGGCATTCATGGAGGAGATCTTTGAGGCTGTGCGAGTGGACGATCCCAATGAAGTTGGTGAGGAGGAAAAACAGACCCAAGCCTGCGGTACCCAAGCTGCCATATACCCCATGAACCCAGAGATCAAGCGCAGCGATTCCCCAGCTGGGGATTCAGACGACGGGTCCATGAATGAGCAAGGTCAAGAGATAGCTGTTCAGGTGTCCATTCACCTGCAGTCCAAAGTGCAGAGCATTGACACTGTGTCTCACGACAGCTGCCAGTTTGCGCCTTCTGAGGAAGGCACCTTCTGAGGAAGGCACCTGCTGAGTCCAGCGATACGGCGTTGTGAAAGAAGCACAGGTGACCCCCAAGATACTGCGAGAAAGGGGTCTGCAAACAAGCTGCCTCAGTCCCATATGCACAAGAGTTTTCCGAGTTGCAAAGTGCCAGAACTGCTCCTGAAATCTGTATTTTCTGCCAGTGTTGATCTAACGATTTCAAGTCTGTTAGAGAATGCCATTTGGAATGTTGTGCAGTGGCTTTTCTTTTTAAAGCAAGCTTGCTATACTTAGTGTATTTACAATTGGGGAATTCTTTGTCTTTGTCTCCTTGGTAGTTTCTGATACTACTGATCTGTATTAGAAGGGGCCAAGCTGAGCAGTACAACTTGCAATAAGATCTTTTCCTTTGTGGACTCTTTCTTCCTTCACAAATTGGAGCCGGAATTCCTTTGAGTCAGTGTTGGTGTCCTGATGAATTGAGTTGTGTGCTCTTTTTGAATTGCCTCTTGGTGCGTGTAGCCCATCAGAACCATGGTGAGCTTGAACAAATCTGTTTTGTGTCGTGTGCTTCTATGTTGCTATCAAAATGTACTGTACTTAGGAAAAGAATAGTACCGGGATCTGCTGCTGGATTAAACGAATTGTTGTAGTTTCAAAGCAGCTTAGAGAACAACCAGGGGGTCTCAGTTTTCCATGCATCTGCAGAAAACTTGTGTGTACTCCAGCATGCAGAGAGGGAATTGTTGTTACAAAGCTCGTCACTTACACTTGGTGCTGATTGCCAAAGCGCCTTACCCTGGTTCTGTCTTACAGAATAGATCAGTAACAGCACTGACTTTGCTGACTTCACTTACTGTAGAAAATAAAAAGTTTTATATTGTATTTGACATTGTTGTGAGAAAAGAATGACAGTAATCGCATAGTTGCATAATTTAAAAATGAGTTCGTCTACAGAACAGGTGTCTCAGGCACTTCTTTCTGAACAGCGTTATAATAAAGGAGGTGAAAAGCAGTGACACTCACTCCCTTTGCTCTGGCTGGTCCTTTCAGAAAGCAGAGGAAGACAGAGCAGTTAGCAGAGGGGCTGGCTGAGCTGTTTGCCAGCCAGTGTTTGCAGGAGTGGAGTAACTCACAGAACATGCCCTCTCATCCACTGGAGGGGTGGCAGAGGGCAAGGTGCAGGTGCTGACATACGTGCACACGTAAGTACTTCACCAAGGATCTCCCACATGGCTTCCTCAGCCTCGAGGAATCAGAGTGCAGTCAAGAATCTAGTTTCTTCTTTCACTCTTTGGTGCTGATTTTTTTTTTGTCTCCTTAACATTTGTAAGTTGTATCACTTAAATAGCATTTTATATCCTGTTGCGATTTAGTAGATGTAAGGCTTGTAAGCGCTCCACAAATTAATTTCTTACAACTACTGGGAGCATATTGCCATATAATTTTAACAACTTGGCAACAGGAGCACCATTTAATTTCCCACAACTCTTTTTTTTTCTTATTATTACAGAAATGTCAGTTGAACAAGTGATTCTGGACAGCTGCTCAGGTTTCTTAAGAGGATTTGACATTACATTTACATGAGTAGAGATGGAAAACAGTGGCAATAACAGGGTGAGGCCGTCTGTTTTAATGCATGCTCATCACAAAGGCTCTGAACAAATTATATTTGTCGTATCATAGCAGAGAACGAGAAACTGAAGCATCTATTACCATTTTAAACTATTTTTGCAGGAAGTTTTTCAGTCAGCCACCACTAAATGCAGCTGGTTGGCTTTGGTGTGTCGGGTAAAGTGGTGTTTGTCAGGAAGGAAGGAAGTTGCTAGCCTTGGTTATAGCAGCATTCCCACCAGCTTGATACCATTGCCAAGACTGTAGCAAGCTTTATTTGCTTCCAGGGAATAAAGCCTTCTGTAGACACAATAGCTACTGCCCTCAACAGTAACTTCTGTTTTGCTTCCATAGCTTGATGGCACTTTACGTCCAGGTGAAAAGTTGGTGTAGTTTTGTGTAACGTGACTGATTGCTTTAAGTTTTTTGAGGTGATCAGTGTTAAAAGATACTCTTGTGGTAAATGCCAGGTTCTCTTAGAAGCCCTGCCAACATGCTGCTGGCTTCACTTCTGTACTACAGTGAGCTCTGTAGGTTTGATGCACATGCATGAGTGGAGATTTGGGGGTGTGCAACACTTTGGATGTCCCAGTTGAAAGAGGTGAAGGCTACAAGAGAGAACGAGCTGTTTTCATCTCCTTTGTGCCACAGGCTATCAGGATTGTACCTGCACCTGCCTTTTTCCCCCTTAAACAGCTCTCCTTGCTTCTGTGAAACTGGTGCATTCTATGCAGCAGCAGCATCTTGGATATTTTGCCCCAAACTACATACACAACATAGAAATGCAGCTACAAAATCAGAGCTCCATTTAATTGCTTCCTAAGAAGCAGTTACACAATCATGATTGACATGTGTCTCATCAGAAGTGGCAGCTTACAGGCAGCAGAATGACACTAGAGGTGTGTCAGATGGGTGTCAGGAGAGCAGTTTCTAGATTAATTCAATCTGTTCTTTGATTTTTACACTTTATTTACATAGCTCCAAGTTCTTACTAGGGACAGCTGCTTGGTGTCTCCGTGTGTCCTGTTGCTGGTGGAGAGGAGTGAGGGTCCATAAAGGTCCTCAGAAATGCAGTTGCAGTGTCAGTTGCTGGATAGTAAAGCTAAGAGTTTCGCTGAATTAGTATTTTGTTGGCTAATTTAATTTCATTCCTGAGAAAGAGACTGTTTTGTAAGGATTTCAGTAAATCAGGAGTACTTATTAAATGTAGGAACTGATCCAACTCCCACTGAATTCAATTAGAACAGATTTGAAGCTCTAGTGTGTTTTACAAATGATATTACAGGATTTTTATGCATCTGAAAGCAAGGATGATGGTGATGTTATACTGTGAATGCAATTTCCAGAGAATGCAACCTGACACTGGTTTCCAAACAACTTGTGAACTATTCTTGCTATCCTGAGTAGGTGTGTGCACTTAAATTTCTTTGATGCATCTAATTGAACATTAACATTGAAAGATTATGGAAACATCAGTGTTTCTCTCAACTTTTTGTAGGACAAGGAGAGTCTACAGTGGTTTCCTTGCTTTAAACTAAATTCTTTGACAATCACAAGGCCTTTTTTCTCTTCTTTGTGACTTATTTTTATTTTAAACAATGTTAAATCTACTTGTTATCCGAGAGTACCTAAAACTGACTTTGTAGTGGTTATTTGTACGACCTGGATTGTAATGTAACTGTTCAATGTAACCATATAGGATTTCATACTTTCATAAAACAAATTGGTAGATTTGCAAAATAAATTAAAAACAAGCCTCGTTTTGTTAGGGTTTTATTTTTTATCAGTAAGGTGTGCTGAGTGCCTGTCTATCCGTGGTTAAATAGCAGCTGTATTCAACTAAGCAGTATGTTGTTAGCCAGCTTGACAAAGGTTGTAGGGATATTCACTCATCTCATAGACTGTTCCTGCTGTGACATCTTTGGGTCTCTCATTTGTTCACGTCTCAAAGTCCCCAGCAGATCTGTAGTAACTGTTACCAGCTGCATAAACCAGTGGTTACAGACCTGAAATGGTTTCAGGGAGGCCCATGCATTCTTGATGTCACTTTTGCAAGCTAAAAGGCCATTGTGAAGTGCAGTGACCTTCAGCCACAAACCTGTTCTTACCTTTTCCACAGGATTGTACTATTCTTTATTGTAATCACCTCTTTTATTTTTTAATCCTCCTCAAAACCCCAATATTTGGACACAGCTTACCTCCTAAAAGGCAACACAGCACATATGTAGAGTTTTTAAAGCCTTCATGTGACCAAGTCGATGTCACTGTTTTTCCAGTGAGTTGGTGAGATAACATAAAGGAATTTCCACTCCTGAGCCAAGGGAAGGATGTGGGCTGCTCTCACTCCAGAGGAGATGCAGGTCTGACTTTACCCTTGCTCTTTGCTCACCAGGAGTTTATTAAATTACACAGGGAGGGAATACCACCCCCTGGAGTGCTGTGCTAAGCATAGAGAGAATGGGAGGGAAGGGGACAACCCACCTCATTTCAGTGACCAGCCTTGGGTTCCTGATCCCTTTGCAATGAATTTGGAGTACTAAACACTGCCAGGGGATGATCCCAAGCCCCTAAGTGAGGTGCTTACCTGTCACCACTGGTGACATGGGGAAGCCGTGTTTCCCATGTGGGTGCCTGATGTTGCATCATCATGGATATCTTCTCTATGGGCATGTCCTGCAGCTCTGGGTGCCAGCCTGGAGCAGAGAGTGCCTCTAATTAAGTTTAAACTACAATCCCCACTCCTCCAATGCCAAAAAAACAGCTTGCTGAGAAACTCTCTGTGATACAGTCAGTGGGGCTGTGCAAGTGTGAATGCGAGCAGACTTCACCCACGTTGTTTTTAAAGAATAATCTGTGGTTGCCAGTCTCTGCACAATGAAGATAATAGAATTAAAGCTGAATCTTGGGGATTTTCCTATGAGAATCAGCTGCTTAAAGGAAGAATTATTGGACCCATACTCCTCAGGCTAGGTCAATGTTTAGTCAGCATCTGTTTTCTGTCTCTGTGTTATGAGATATGCATGAATGATAACAGTTCAGTTTCTTAAAGCTCCTGTAACCTGATTCTTCATGATCCTATCCAGTGAACAAATTCATCTGCATGAATTTAAAGCACTTTTCCAGATGGCTAACAACAGAGCACTGAAAAAGGAGCTGCATCAAGGATGACTGTACTTTTAATTTTAGGTGTGCCCCTTAAAAAATGTAATTTTTGTCTTAATGTTGCAGCACTCTCATCTTGTGAGTCGAGTCTGCTGCCGGAGACATGCACTGGAGACACCACCATGTCATTCAACTCGGGCAAGTTTCAGCTTTATTGACTTCCATTCAGCCAGGTCATTCCACACCAGCTGGGTCTTTCTCCTCTTCATTTTTTTTAATTGTATAGCAGCTCATTGAGATGTCTCCAAATGCTGCCAGCTTTTTTGCATGTGGAAGGGAGAATTACACCATCACTCCAGAAAAAAAAAAGAATAAATTGTTTTGCTAGATGTTTAAATATCACAAAAGCCCCAAAAGCTGGAAAGTTGCACTTTATCCCTGGTAAGACAGTGCCTATTCTTTGGTCATGCTTGGCTGCCAATGATCATAATACAGAGCAATTAGGCCTTTCATTTTCATTAGGCTAATTAATTGTTTGCACAGTGCCCTGAATATGGAATCATTTTCCTTTGGAAAGAATAAAAGGCTTAGAATGGCTTCATCCCAAGATGCTCAGAACGTATTTTATTTATTTTATGGGAGAAAAATTCTCTCGCGCCCCAAATGCAAACCATATCCTGGAGTGTTAATGGCTGTGCTGGGATGTTTGCATCAGCAGCGGTGCACACAGATTATACATATGTCCATCCATCTGCCTCCACACTCCATATGGTACCTGGGCTTTCTGCTGCATGTCAATGAGTCCGTGAAGAGGCTGGAGCCGCCGTGGCATGCGTGCTGCTGGGTCTGTGTGTCAGGCACTGGGAGAGCGATGAGTGCGTCCCTGCAGAGATCAGCTGTCCGCAGCACAGACGTGTGCCCAGGGCAGCGCCGCGGTGATGATGAGCGCTGGGCTGTGATAGCGCTCGCAGCGCAGAGCGCGGGGTGGGTAAATGTACTGGAGACTGTCTCAGGAGGTTTGTACTCTGAGTAAATCAAAGGCAAATGAAACCTGGGCTAGGATTTAATGAAGAAGGGTACCCAGTGGATGCAATATTGCAGAGACTATTGCTGGCTCTGGTTTATGTTTGTCCTCTTCGGCGCCTCTTGGTGCTACCGTGTTATTAAATATATATTTCATTAAATCGTTCCGAGTGTGGTACAGCCTTGCAGAAAACCATTTCAGTGGAACATCAGGGGGTGTATTCAGCCTTAAGTTTAAGGGAGAGGGCTGCCATCACACAAACATCCAGTGATGTAGTTGAAGATGGGTAGCTGGAGTTGCCTTTCCTTCTCTGGTACAGGGGCTGTTATGGGCTAGCTGCAAGGGGTGAAAGTGAAAATCGTGTCCTGTGCTACTTCCTCTAAAGATCAGGGCCCTGGGAACAGCCCTGGGTTAGAAGGGAGCATGAGAGGTCACCCAGGACATGCTCTCAGCCACAGATGTCCATCTCATCTTAGAAGCAGCCACTGGCAGAGGTGTCACATCTCCCAGGCAATCTGCTCCCCTGTCAAACCATCCTGATTACTGGAAGGATTTCCCTAGTATCTGTCCCCAAGCAT
Organism: Podargus strigoides; assembly: GCA_028020825.1. Taxonomy (NCBI): domain Eukaryota; kingdom Metazoa; phylum Chordata; class Aves; order Caprimulgiformes; family Podargidae; genus Podargus; species Podargus strigoides. Next base: position 13,617,797 of record CM051632.1, on the reverse strand, counting down.
CTCTGAATTCACTACCCATCTCATCCTGCCCATGCCTACTGCTGCTACATCTCAGCCCAAATCAGGGCCACCCCAAGCACACAGGAAAGGAATCAGAGAGTGACATAAAGCAGGGCCATACTTGGCTTTATGTGGCTGCTGGGTTTGATGAGGTCATTCTGTGTTCAGGCTAAGCCTGCAGAATTTAATTGAATGTCAAACTCATTTTGTTTTTTAAATGCCTGAGTGTTGCTTCTTTGGCTTTGGACCTTCTTGCTGTCTGACTGTGCTGGGTCATGCAAACGTCCCTGACATCAGTGCTGGCAGACAACAGTCCCTGCCCCTATTCATGTCAAATGAGTAAATCCAGTATTTTGAGTGCAGCATTCTTGTGATAGCTTCATACATATATGTGGTAAGGGATGGAAAGCAGCCCCAAAGGAGCATATCCCACCATTATCTCAAGAGCTTTTCAGCATGTCACTCACTTCCCCTCCTTGGTACCTTCTCTTCACTTTCCTTCATGGTAAATATTCTCAGTATCTTGCCCAGTCAATGGGAGAATCCCATGTTTTCATTTTTCTTTCTTTTTTTTTTTCCTTTTGTGAGTTTTCCTTAAGCTTAACTCTCCTAAATAATGACTAGGGAGGAGGACAATGGACCAGAACAGACACGAAGGAGTTTGGACAACTGTCCTAAATTAGAGGATGAGTTTGCTTTGGAAATCCTATATGCATCACATTCTGTTACAGAGAGTTGGCTTTAACAGCGAATCTCTTGCAGCACAGTGTCACTTCACTTCCACACATTACTTGAAATGCTTTATTAATTTGATGACCTCATGGGCTCTCAGAAAAAGCCATTTATCAGTGTTTTGAGGAAAGAGAACTCCTATGAGCTCAAGGGACTGGTTTGTTGCTCAGATTTATTGCTCAGCTGACTTAATTCACCATTCAAACATGATGATTTTTAGCTGCTGGGCAGTGGCCCTTTCATTGTTGAAACTAATTAACTGCTAGAACTCTTCTTAGTAGAGCTGTTTTCTTACTGTTGGGTTTTTTTTTTTCAATCGACAGAAGTAGAGCGAACACGATCCTTAAAACACAGGTTATGTGGACACAATATCAGCATAGGTACAGCTCTGTGCTGAATGACTTTGTGTGACAAAGAAAGTAAGGCTGTCCCTGCTGTCGACGTGACACTGTACAAAGGTAAGATGAGAAAAGAGTCGACATTTGAAGACAGAAGAAAGGAGGAGTGCCAGAATCATGACAAATCGAGAGCTCAGAGTACAGCAAGAGGTCTCTGATATACAGCCAGGGATCCACAGCCATCAAAGATGGGAGCTACGGACCTGGCTGGCAGGGCAAGGTCAGTGGCTGTGCAGCTGGGGAGTCCTTTCCCTTCCCTCCCCTTCCTTCATCCCCACTGCTGCTGTTGCAGCCTGTACTTCTGAAAGAACCATGTACTTCATAGCTCAGAGAGATCATAAAGACTGCAGTGCCTGCTGTCAGGACCTTGTCAAAACCTTGCGTGGGAGGAGAAGGAAGGGAAAGGGGGGTCACTGGCTCTCAGGGTGCATCCGGCTGCAGGAGGTTAAGTTACTGGTTGTTATCTCATCAGGGAATTCTGCACATCAAAATATTTTCTGGGAGAAGTTTATAACCCCTGCAATATTTCATGGTGATGTCTAAAGAAGGCATAAACAGGTCTAGAAGCTCAAGCACAGATAAATTCAGTGTCTGTTGTACTCCTCCCTAGTGTTTTTGTAAAGCACTGCTGCCCTGCTCTTTGCTCCAAGTCTGTAGGTGCGAATGAAATATAAATCACAACTGGTAACTGAACACAGGGAATCCCTCGCTGGCTCCAGCGAGCTCCCCATCTGTCTTTGTTCCTGACAGTTTGATTACTTTTATCATCATCTTTAAATGCAGAGCTGCAAATACCATTAGTGGCCATAAAGAACAGCAATTCTTCCTGACATACCTCAGCCACAGTGTCCTCCTCGACTGGCAGCCAGGAGCACAGGGCAGCCACCTTTTTCCTGGGAGTTTGGGCTGGGAGTCTCAGCCCCAGCTGTCAGTTCACTTCCATCTGATTGTCTTCTTCCCTCCATTTCATTGCAGATGTCTCTAGGATTTCCAGCCACCTTCTGGAGCTCCATGGTCTAGTTGCTCATCTCTGGAGCACAGGAGTATTAAGGAGCATCCCTGGGTGTGTGATCAAGGAAATCTTATGTCATGTGACTTGCTTTGAACGATGGGGAGTGTGCAGAGGACCAGCTGCATCTGGGAGAAGAGACCTCTGCTTGTACTGGTGGAGCTCACTTGGCCTTGGCCAACTAGGGGAGAGGTCCAACAATCTTTTGATTGTTTTCCATCTACTAGTTCTCTAGGAGAAGAGGACGGTTGGTGAAAGTTTGTCACGGAGGAGGGTTGAGTAAGTAAAGGCAGAATTTGGTGGTCAGGACACTCCAAAATAGCATGTTGGATATGTTGTTCCCATCAGATGCCCCACCTCTTAGCTCTCATGCCAGAGCATGTTCCAGCATCCCCTGGCCTCGAAAGGTGACCTTAGAGGCAGGAGAGGACACAGCCAGGGTGCGAAGGGAACAGTGCTGAGGGCTGAGCATGACCCCGAGGATGTACCAGGCATGGGGCCAACGGGGCACACCAATTCTCTCCAGCCCCTGACATTTCTCTGTGCACCAGTGAAGCCACCCCTGGAGAGAAGCACACATCTGGTCCATGTGTCTTATCATTTGCCAGCTGTCCCTGCTGATCCCTCCTGCCTGTGAGCACCCACGCTTTGTTTCCCATCCAACTGTCCTTGAAGGGACGCAGCAAAGAGCAGGGTGTATCTTCTCTGCTGCGCTTGTCTCCGCAGCCCAAGGCTTTGGGTTCATTTAGCTGAAAGGGAGCCTGGGTCAAGGTTTTTACGTGCCAAGCTGAACCCAAACAGCAAGGTGAGCTCAGAGCCAGGATTTGGGCTGCCAGTGACAGTGGCAGGAGGGGCAGTACCATGCCAGGGACCAGGGCAATGAGGACAGAGAAGGGGGGTGCTGGTGGTGGATGGATGGGACGACGTGGGGTCCCTCTCCTGCAGCCCCAGCCAGTTGTTGGGTGACAGGGGCACATCACAGCCAGGCAGCAGACCCCAAGGCAAGGAGCTCTGTGTCTGCAGCCCCGCACACGCCCCGAGGCATCGCCAGTGCCACTAGAGGCAGCTCTTGTTTTGAGCATGGAGAAAGCAGCCGGGAGCTCACCGGCACTGAGCTGCAGCCCAGGGACTCCGCTGCAGGCAGGAGGGACGAGGCTGCTCCTGCCACCCTAAGCCATGGCCCTCCCTCTGCCAATGACCCACAGCCCCTCGCCACAACCCTCCCAGGGTCCGACAGCCCATTCAGCAGTGGCTTTTCTCCGTGGTGACAAACACAGTGTGTTAAAGCTGGAGTGGGCACGGGGACCCCATCACTGTGCTGGCGAGCCTGAACCCAGGCCAGAAGGGGTTGTAGGGGACATGGGGGGCTCAGGGGGCTGAAGCTGGCACCTGAGAGCAGTGATGTCTGAGGGGGGAGGCTGGAGCAAGAGCTGTGTGTCCCCCAGATCCTTCTGACACCCATGCCACCGCCCTGGAGAGAGCAATTCCCTGCTACGGGCACCCTGCGGCGGGAGGGTGGGAGAGAAAGCTGATGAGGAATTGATTTGGTTTGTCCTTCTTTTCTTTGTAGATTCACAGATCCAGCTCTGACTGAGGGATTTAGTGATTACAGCGACTTAATTGCACGGGGGAAACATTTCCTAGCAATTACTTATGTGTCTGTCTTGGCTCGCTGGGTGTTTCCCTTTGCACCATGAGCAGTGGGAACAGCCCTCACGTGGCACGCTGCCCCGGTGCTCGGGGACGCTGCTGGCCACAGGGACGGGCAGTCACAGCCTGGGTGGCACACAGGGCTGCACCCACACTCTGAACAGGCCTGCAGGACAAGTCTGGCTGGATGGATGCTGCCTGAAGTTGTGCTCCTGCCTGCTGCCTGCCCTGGGGAGCCCTGGAGAGGCTGGATCTGCCCACCCACCCTTCGCTTGGCACGGGCAGCATGGGCAGTGCAGGCAGCCAGGCAAGTCCTCGGTGGCCACCCTCCCCTCTCTGTCACAGTGGGGCTCAGCCTGGGTGATTTCCAGCACTGCTCTTTTCATTTCAGTGCAGCAGGAGAGGAGGCTTACGGTCGCCTTAAAGGAATAAACGATGCATAAAAATATTTGATCAATTAAGCCGAACAACTTGGCAAGCGCAGGCTCCCGCTGTACCCATCCTCCTCACAATTGCCTCATTATCCAGCCCTAAATCAAACTGTCACAGCTTTTTTTTATTTGGCTTGGGGGGGAGAGGGAGGATGAGAAGGAGGGAGGAAAGGAGGGAGCTGCTTTCCAGCATTCACCTCCACAACAGAAAACCCTCTCCCTGAGTGGGGAGCAGGGCAGTGAGTCACCGAGAGCGTCCCCCCCGCCACCCCCTCGCAGCTCGCTCGTGATCTGCCCACGCTGCTGCTCCTCATTAATTTGATCACGGAGCAGGGAGTGGAGATGTGATGTCAGTGGCTGGAGCAAGGGCTGTGTCAGCTGGGCACAGGCTGGTGCAGAGGCTGTGGGGCTCCATGCTGCCTCTTTCCAGGACCAGAGGTGACTTTTTGGTGCCATCCCAAAAGCTGCTAGGTCAGTCACTCTCTGCTGCCTGGGAATTATCCCAGGAAGGGGGGACATATCAGCAGGACAAGAAGGTCTGGAGGTGGCCCAGGGAGGGGGTCTCCAATCTCTTTTGAGTGCTAAAATGAAGAGTGATCAGATCCTACTTGCTTCTGTACATGCCACGTGTGGCAAGTACCTGGAGGAGACCCTCCTCTTGCCTTACTGGGACAAGAGGCCCCTGGAGCCCCATACCAATGGTCACACCTGCACAATAGTATTAGATCAGCCTCTTTTCACTAGGAAACTATGAGAGGATTGCATCAAGGGGCTCTTGGTATAAGCAGGTCCCAGAGGGACTCTGTGTGTGTGCATGAGCCCCAGACACCAGACACAGAGTCTTACACTGTTCATTAGTCAAGAGAGATGCAAACTCTGTCTCAGTGGGAACCTCAGCATTTCACAGGCCCTGGAGGAATCGCCTGAAGACCAGTTTCTTGCATCCTCAGGACAACGGAGCATCCCTCGCCTTGCATGCAGGGAATCTCCTCCCTGGGTGGGGGGGTTCACTCACCACTGGGAAGAGTCTCCCTCACCTCCTGCCCTGCCTCAGCTGTGCCCTGGATGCTGTGCTGGGTCTGTCTGACTCTCTGAAGACCAAGTCTGCTAAATGAATTTGGAGCCAGACCCATCAATTCACTCTGCTGGGAGAGTGGAACAGCTGCAAACTCATCTGTTCAAGGGAGCAGAGCCAGGCAGCCAGAGCATCCCTGCTACACTGGCCCCCTCTGCAGCAGGGACAACCCAAACCAGACCCTTCCACCCAAGAAAACCTTCAACCCATGGAGAAAAAAGAAGGGACCATGTGGTATAAACACAGACTCTTTCATACAAAATTGCTCTGGATGGAGTTAACCAAAAATGCGTGGTTTTCTGCTGCCAGCAGCACCCCAGCAGGCAGGGCAGGGCAGGGCAGGGATGCTGGCTGTGGCGAGCAGGCTGGGACCCCGCCAGTCCTCAGGCTGTGCCATGCTGCTGGGGCTGCTGGCAGATCAGCTCGGTGCTGGGATGCTGATGCTGGAGTGACAGCTTGCATGGGTGGCGTGTTCAATCCACACTGTTTAGTTTCCATGCCTTTTTAACGCTGTCAAAACATGAGGCGCTCCTGCTGCTTTCATAGCCTTGCTAAACTGGCTGCAAAGAGCAGATTTCTGTTCAAATTGCAGCTACTTTTGAACTTTAGACTTGCCTTTAAAATCCAATTCCTGCATTGGGTTCCCCCCTCCCTGCTCCTTCCAAGCACAGCCCTGCTCCAGCTTGCAGAGCAGCACAGGCAGCAGTTCACTCCCACAGCCCTCCTTGGGGGACTGAGGGCAGGTTGCACAGCCCACAGAGATCCCACAGGGGCTTTTCTGCTCCTGTGCTGGTCACCCTAGGCTCCCCCAGCCTCTGGGTGGTGTCTCCAGCCTTCCTACACCATCCTCACCCTTCTCACTCCAGTGGCTGTTTATTCCCCCCACAAGCCTGTCTGATCACATGGGTGCAGGATAGCACCATGCATTAGGTGCTGAGTGAAGCAGCCGTGTGAGTCCCAGCAGTCACTGTGCCCTCTGCCTGTCTTCCACCCACGCCCCAGCTCAGTCACCTCTGCAGGTCAGGTTTTCTCAGTCAGTTTTCCAGCTCTGTGCCGAAGCCAGTAACAATTTGAGCTGCACAGCAGGGCTGGAGCCTTCCCGATGGTGCAGGAAGCCTGGCAGACTCCTTAGATGAAGGTTTCCTTAGATGAGGCCAAACAGGAGCTCTGGAAAAGCCTGAGTGAATCCAGCAGCAGCCAGGAAAGGGTTGGTGAGTTGGGACATCTCCAGGCTCAAACTGCGATCTCTTCCAGAGAGACTGGGAAAAAACATCTTACAAGAACTGGCCCAGACCCTCAGCAGAAGTGACACAAGGAGGAATGGGGGAGCTGGGCAAAGCCCCCTGACCCCTCTCTGGTCATCCCTGAGCCTGTGCTAATGAAAACCCAAGTGATGCCTGTGTCAGCAATGCCAGGAGGACGAGCCCACAAGGATGGTGCCTGCACTAACACACACACACAGCTACAAAGCTCTTGCCAAGGCTGTGTTGCTCAGGAAAACAGCCTAAGGCTTGCAAGAAGCTACTTGCCAGAACAGAAAAAATTCATCTCCAGCACATCCTTCACTCAACAGATGTGTTTCAGGTCCTGTTAAGCTGCAAAGAGACTGGCCAAGAGTTCTCAATGAGTGCAGATGAGCTCAGCTCCATTAGCCATCATTAACTAGCCAAAATGATTTTCATTAACTCGAGAAATCACAGAATCACAGAATGGTTGGGGTTGGAAGGGACCTCAGAAGATCATCTAGTCCAACCCCCCTGCTAGAGCAGGATCCTAAAGCAGATCCCACAGGAACATGTCCTGATGGGTTTTAAATGTCTCCAGAGACAGAGACTCCACCACCTCTCTGGGCAGCCTGTGCCAGTGCTCTGTCACCCTCACAGTAAAGAAGTGTTTTCTTATGTTCAGATTGAACCTCCTGTGTTCCAGTTTGTGCCCATTGCCCCTTGTCCTGTCACTGGACACCACCAAGAAGAGTCTGGCCCTGTCTTCCTGACACCCGCCCTTAAGATATTGATAAGCATTGATGAGATCCCCCCTCAGCATCCTCTTCTCCAAGCTAAACAGACCCAGTTCCCTCAGCCTCTCCTCAGATGGGAGATGCTCCAATCCCTTCATCATCTCAGTGGCCCTAAATCTGGATTTCCAACTCAGAGACAAGCTGTATGAGCACAAAAACCACCCAAACACTTTCTTGTATCACTTCTTGTGAATGCACTGACCATTGTGGGCCACAAAACCAACCTGCTGCTGAGCAGGAGGCACAGCTGGATGCCACAGCTGGAGCCTGCTGGGCACAGGGGAGGAGAAGCTGGACTTGCATGAAAAATCATGGCAAAGGCACACTCAATGGGAGCAGTTGGAACAACAATTTGGGGGTTTCTACATTACTTGATAATTTCAGATCACAGATGGAAATATCCAAGAGGAACATCTCATAAATCACATGTCCTGTGGTTTTTCTCTTATTCCCTGCTGCTTTGTAACAGAAAATCACAACTGGTGTTTCCAAAAACCGTGAAATACCGTGCAGGCCCTGGCAAGTTCATGTCCAGCTGAAGCGAACTCCACTGCAGCTTGCAGCCTGCCTTGCAATGGGTCACCCAACCCAAGAGCTGCATTTTGCTGACTGTAATTTGCACCTTTCCCCCGGCTCATTTGGCTGCTCCGATGCCTCTCACATCAGCTGTGGCTCAGCAGTGTTCTCAAGCCAGCCTTGCCCCCTGTGACACAACCGCAGTCGGTGGATTTCTGACAGGAAACGTGGAAAAGGGCATGGGAGGCAGCTGGGAGAGAAACAAAAAGGGATTTTTCATATGATTCTCCAATAAAAAAAGAAAAGATGAAGTCTTTGCTAAAAGTTACCATGCAGACCCAGCAAGAGAAGATGGTGGGCCCAGAAGATCTTCTCTGCTGCTGTCTCCCTCCTTGGCCAGATGAAAGCACAGCGAGCGCTGTGGCAGAGACACTTGATACTGCATCTCTGCCTTCAAACCCACGCTCCCCATCTGTGCTCAGCAGTGAATTGTCACTGTCCTTTCCCTGATGCTGCCCTCGCACCCCTCCCCATGCCCAGGGGCTGCCTCAGCTTACCCACAAGACTCGGGTGAGCATCATGCAGTCAACTGGGAGCAGCAGCATCTTTGTGCTGCAGCCCAGGACACGCTGGGGTCTGGGATGTGCCCCCAATTACCCTGGAGCTATGCTAATGGCTTTCTATTTTAAATACATGGAAGTCTAAACATGCTGCAGGGTCTGGGTAAATCTGCACAACACAGAACACAGCCATCATCACCCACCCAGCAGCTTATTTTTTTGCATAATGAAGGTAAAGTGACACTGGGGACATGTGTCTTTTACGGTCTGAAGTCAGCCATCTGCAGGTCCAGAGAGCCGCAAGCAGGAGGGGAGAGGGAAGGAAGGCAAGCAGAATAAACAGATAAATCCCTGGAACATATGGCTTGTGCTCAGTATCTTTACGCATGAGGCACCCCACTTAATAAAAGTTTAGGATGGAAAAGCCAAATAAAATTGATAATCTGCCCAGGGAGGGTGATTCAGATGAAGTAAGCACATTACAAGGGGGTGAGTGATTTACAGTTTTCTTCTATTTGCAGTTTTATGACTATTACAGTTATTCTTGTGAATATAATTCATTACCGTGCTATTATTCCCAGAAGTGAAAATCAAAGGTTTATCAGCCGACACCAGCAAGCATGAAATACTGCCCCAACGTGCAGCTCTATCCTGGAACCAAAGTCTCAAACCAGCCGAGGAGGCAGGAGCTGAGCACTCGCCTCTCCCCATCCCCAGGTCCCCTCCTGGGATGCAGGCATGGGCAGCTCAAAGCCAGCAGCATCTCCCAGCTGGGAAGAGAGGAGGTGATGAACCATACAGGCATCTGTGTGACTGGGATCTCATCCTCCAGGTGATGGACACAGGAGTGGGAAAGCAAGGCTGGCTCAGTTATTTGGAAAAAAGTAATACAGGTGTGTGTGCTGGTGGGCAGCCCTGAGCCGGGCACAGGCAGGGGAGAGCTGGATACCAAAGAGGGGTCAGGCACGCTGCCTCTGCCAGGGACGTGGCACGTTCCCAGGTGTGGGTTTGGGCACAGCACCTCGCTGCACTGCAACGTGTCATTCTTTGTCTCAAGAGCCACCCTTCGCTTTCCCCTGTTCAACTCTACAGCAGACAATCATCCCAAAGGCTTCTTTGCAGCACTCCAGATACTCCTGCTGTCCTGCTGCAACACTGATACAGATCAGTGATTAAAACAAACTCCAGAAGCTAATGGCAAAGAGAGTCCTGCACAGCACAGGGACCCTGCAATGACCCCCTGTGAATGAGGAGAGGAGAGGAGAGGAGAGGAGAGGAGAGGAGAGGAGAGGAGAGGAGAGGAGAGGAGAGGAGAGGAGAGGAGAGGAGAGGAGAGGAGAGGAGAGGAGAGGAGAGGAGAGGAGAGGAGAGGAGAGGAGAGGAGAGGAGAGGAGAGGAGAGGAGAGGAGAGGAGAGGAGAGGAGAGGAGAGGAGAGGAGAGGAGAGGAGAGGAGAGGAGAGGAGAGGAGAGGAGAGGAGAGGAAGCCCAAGATCAGTGTGCATGGGTCAGATCAAGGGTCCCTTCAATGCAGCATCCCAACACCGGTCCTAGCCAAGAGCGGGTGCGATGGAAAGAGCAGAAGGGATCAGGCAGACTTGAGGGACACTTCCCTGGTGTCCACCTGTCTGGGTTCCAGAGCTTGTCTTGGTGCTTAATAGCTCTTGATGGACTTTTTCCTTCCTAGAATATGTCTAATCACTTTCTGAAGCCTTGCAAAGTTATGGCTTTTGCAGTATCTTCTGGTAATAGCTCTGTGGCTGAAGGGCACGCTGTGGGAGGGGGTTTGTGTGCTTTCAAAGCCTCGTTCTGTGACACAAGGATCTAAGTCATGTGTGGGGATAGGAAACATGAACGCAGAGGCAAAGAGTTTACTCCTCATCACTACAAAGTGCCACAGTGGGAGCAGAGTCTCTGAAGTCTCAGTTGCTTGAAGGGAAATAAAACTGTCCCCAGCTGTCTTATCAGTCTGTCCTCAGTCCTCTGCTCTCTCCGGGGCCCTAGAAATGGCACATCCCAGAGCAGCTGAAAACAAGTCACCAGGATGAGCCACAACTGCTGTTTAACAGCTTTAGATCAGGAAAAATAAAACAAACTCCACACTTAAACAAATGTGCCCATGGCACTGGAGTGAGCTGAGCCTCCGTCCACATTCAAAGTGAAGCACACGTCAAGTGCTTGGTTGGAAAGGGCTTTAGTGAAGCCAAGAGTTGTGATAGAGAGATGTGATCAAACTAGCAAAGGCTCAGCTTAATGACAGCCCCTCAGACTGGCAGTGCCAGCTGAGGCCACTCATCCCCATCCCACCACCACAGCCAAGTGCCAGGCTGGGGCTGTCCTCAGCTTCCCTGGTGCCACCAGCATGGTGGCTGCCAGCCAGCGTTTCGTGCAGCAAGCAGCTCCAACTGGACATGCGCAAAATAAATCCCATTAAGCTGCAAACAGCATGAAGTAAAGGCAAATCAGCTGCAGCAATAACCATGCACTTTCTCTGCCAGAGACTGGGGACAGGGTGCAGTGAGGCCAGCAAGGACGCAGCTCCAGACTGAGCTAATGGCACATGTGTGGCCAAGAGACTTTAGCATCATGGTTAATTGTGATGAGCAATAAAATTCCAGCTGGGGATGAAGGTCCCAGCGCCTGCCAATTAGTCCTGGCATCCTGAAGACAGACTGTAATGGGATTATTGAACCAGTCCTATTATGCACTAAAGTGTTCAGGGAACCTCACCACCGTGCTGCCGCCGAGCTGATGAGAGCGATGTGCCGATGCGCACACCGGCACACACCGGGAAGGGCTGTGTGGGGAGCTGGGATGGGAACCAGGCACCGGCCCACCTTTCCCATGAAAAATAAGCACTTTTCTCACTCCCTGGCTAAAGCACTCATCATGCCAAAGGTGCTTGGGTTGACAAGCAAGCGGTAAAGCTGGGCAGTGACCAAGGTTTTGCTGTTTAAGATAAAAATGGATTTGTTTTCTCTCTTGAAAGACAAACCCGAAGAAGCTGTATCAGCCCCCAGCTGAGAATATTTAAAAGACAGCACTGATGCAAGAAGCTGTTTGCTTGGCCATCTTGCTATAATGGCAGGTATTTGTGATTTGGAGCTTTTTCCTTGGCAGCCCTGAGGAGATTCTGTGTTTACAACATGGCAATTAAGGGTGGGAGGATGGGCTCAGCCTGCCAAAGGAGCTGCTGCTCTCTCCAGCTCACGGGTGACATTTGGAGCCAGCGGGTTCACCACGGCAGACAATGGAAGGAGCATCCTGCAGAGTCCTCATCCCAGCAGCTGCTGAAAATACGTGATCTTCTGGCCCTGCTTTCCACAAACATTGCTGGAGGGATGTCTCTTTGATGGGGGAGAGACCAAAACCACTATTTAGGTGACAGCAACGCTGGCAAACCCCAGCCATGGAAATGGCAGGGTGCTGCAGATGTTCATGTTGTGGGTGCTGCACCCTCGTCTCTCCCGGTGCCTCCCAGGAGGGTGCTGATAGCATTTGGCAGCTTGGAGGCAGGGGCCATGCCTGGGTGTGTGCCCACGCTGTAGCCCACATGGTGCCATCCTGGCCCCTTCCTGGAGCTCTGAAGCCATTAGTCACCCCTGAGAGCTGATATCCCCCAAATTGTCACACAGTGCCCATCTCCCCTGTCTCCCTCAGTGCCCATTGTTCACTTCATGGCTAAAATGTGGCTTCATTTATATCAATACATATTTATTTAACTCAATAAAGTAATCTTGTGCTGAGAAAGGTCATCTCCTGCTCATGGCTCACTCCAGAACTTCTCCTCCTTCTCTGGCAGGAGGACCTGGACATGGAAGGGGTCTCCCAACTCCTCAACAGAGGGACCCAGGAGATTTCTGCTGGGGCTCCAGCCCCTCCACTCGTCCCCATCCCCCCTCAGCAGTGCTGCTCCTCTGGGACTCAGGGGGCAGGAGCCCAGGCAAGCTGGGGATGGTGTGTGTCCCAGGGAAGGACCACAGCCATGACAGGTTCGCATGCAGGTGACAGAATTGAATCAGACACCATTTATTAGGCAATAAATGGTCAGACTAAGTGGAAAACAAATGAGGTGGGAGAGGATGCAGGAAGCATTAGCAGGACATGGTTTACAGGGATGAAAAGCCATTTGATTATTAGGGCAACGTGTAGTGCCCATGGCTGCAGGAGAGGAAATGCTGCTGTTTTTTCCTCTGCTCAGCACAGCGCAGAGCCAGAACTCATTTGGCCATGCCCAAGGGCTGCAGCAAGGTGGAGGAGCACAGCCATGATCCAGGGAAAGGTCAGCAAAGGTCCTACTGCCAGAGCAAAGCTGCTCTGCCCATGCTGTGCTGCAGCCAGCTGATCCTAAAAAAAAAACAACATTAAGAGGGTCTGAACTGTATCTGCAATCCACAAGAAGCTCTGCTTTTCCACCTGGGAGCCTGGTGCGAGGCGCCTTGAGGTGGGGATTCATTACACCTTTACATCTCAGGCAGATGCCCCCAGGCTTCCAGGAAGGCTCAGCCAAGATGATGTGCACACCTCAGCACCCAGGGAGATGCAGGGAACTGCACCAGGAGCTGCCTGTGACCCACAACCTGCCCTGCTCTCCCTGCGAGGCCAAGTGAAGCTGACAGCCCGCAGCTATGCTCTGAACTGACTCTGCATCCATCGTTTCCACTGCATTAATTTCTACTTATTATTGATCACCTTGTAACACACTAGGGCTGTGCTGTGCTAACCATCAGCCATGAGTTATGAGCCCATCACCATTTGGCTGTGGTAAATGGTGTGCCCTTAGGAGCCACCCTCCTCTCGTGGTGAGAGGGGAGGGGAAGTCCTCAGGAAGAGGACTAAAAAGCATACAAAACCTTCTGGAGATCCTTTTGTAGAATGGTCCTGTGACCTCCTCCTGAGGACAGGTTTGACTTATTTAACCTGCAAATTGTCCTGAAGTTCCTCAGCCAGGCAGAGGCAGGAGCAGGAGTTTTGCTGGGAGCAGCAGCTGCAGGGCAGGGGAGTAACAAGCTATGAGCAAGTGCCAGGCTGATCACAATGAGCATTTCGATAAAATCCACTGCTCAACTATGCCACAGGTGTAGTAGGGGCTTATGACCTGTGGGAGCAACCCCTAGATCCCCCTTGGCACTGGACAACTGCAGGGTCTCCCTGGTAGTTTCAGCAGCCTAATGACACATGCAGGCAGCGAGGGGAGAGGGGGAAGGCTCGATGCTGGAGACTCCCAAAAACAAACAGTGCTTTGATTTATTAAAAAGTGGATGTTCAGGTGCTCAGCTCACACTTGGGATTCAGGTACAAGATCCACATGTGTGCTGCAAGCAAGTGGGCACCAGCAGCTGGGGGACACTCCATCAGCCTCTGCAGGTACTGGGGGTAGGAGCAGAATCAGAGGGTTTGCTCCTTGTGTGCAGGGCGGGACGTAGGTGGCAGGAGGAATGGTGCCTTTTGGTGATTAAGTACATTAAAGGACAGAGCTGCTTTGGAGATGGTGGGAGGGAGGGAGCATTGATCTCCTCCCTGCTGACAGTTCCAGTGACCTGCGGCAGCAATTAGAGCATCCCTGAGGAGGATGCGGAGCCGCTGTGGATGCAGAGCACCAATGACAGCAGCAGAGGCAAGATGGGAGGACTCAGTCCAGGGTGTGCCAGTGATGTTGCAGACTCACAGCTTCATGCCCAGGGGGTCTGAAGTGTGCTGGGAACATCAGTGTGCACTGAGACGCCCAGGGCTGTTGCTTGTGTCCCACAGCACCACAATGGCTCCTCACCCTGAGGGAAGCACACAGGGTTGTCCCCAGCCCACTGATGGGGCCCCCATGCTGGGAGAGGGAGGGAGAGGTGGTGGCTTCCCCAGGAGAGGCAGGAGAGGATTTGAGGCTGGGCTCAGGACAAGGGCAAGACTGAATTGTTAAGCAGGCAGTGAGCAGCAGCATTTCCCCCATTGAATTCCCTCTCACTTGGCTTTGCCTTTCCTCTTACCCCTTTTCCTATCCTGAAGGGCTTTCTGCACACAGCAGGGAGTTCTTCCCAAAGCCCTCGCCTTGAAATACTGTGTTATTGATCCTCCTGGCATGTCATCACCTCCCTGCCTCCCTCTGCTAATTGCAAGATAAACCTGGATTTGAAGAGGGATGGCACGTGATGTCTGAGCGCACAAGGGAGCGAAGGGATGCCAAACATGGACAGCCAGAACAGGGACACCCAGGGAGAGCGTAAGATCCCTGGAAAGTATTGGGAATTGCAATGTTGTTGCACAGACCCATTGGTTTCAGAGAGGTGATGGGTTTCTTTACATTACAAGAGCTGACTTCCCCCCACATGACACGAGGACAAGGAGGGCTGGCTCTCCCTGCTCCGGGCCAAGCACACCCCTGTAGTGCTGCTCCTCCTGGCAGAGCTCACACCCGGCTCAGTGGCTCGTCCATCCATGGGCACAACTGCTCTTGCCCTGAGCAGCTCCTCAGCTCTGGACACCTGAGCTTATTCTCCAAGAAAGCAGAAATCCCCCAGCATGGGACACCGTGCTGACAGCACAGCCACACACACCAGCTTCCAGTAGGTTACATTAATGATTTTTGTTGTAGGTAATTTTTTGTTGCTATGAGCTGCAGACTCAGAAATGCTAGTTTCTTGCCTTCATCAAAAACCAGAGCAGCTCTACATATGCATTAAAACCCCGCACATGCGATTTATTTCAAACCACCTGAACTTCTTGTTCTGGTTTATTATCTGCCAGCATCCACCCTGGGAGGTGTTACACGGCATGTCTCCGTGCGGAGCCCTGGTCCGTCAGAGCCTCGGTGCTTTAGATCATGATTCCTCAATAAGACATAAGCTGTTGGGAAAAAAAAGAGCAAACACACCACAAAAACGACAGGGAGCCTTTGAGCACATATGGGGAAAAGGCAAAGCAAGTTTTGGGTTTCCCATCCATGCTCTCTTGAGTGTCCTATTAAATTTGCAAACCAACCAGAGGCAGAAGGATCCAAAGCCCAGCTGTTTCACAGCCGTGCAGTGGGAATTGCTCTCAGTCCCACGCTGCAGTTTGTCAAACAGCTTTTTCATCTTTAGAGGCTCTTAATCAGCCCCTTCGTCATTCACTAAAACCCTCTTTGGTTTTTCCAGCCTGCGTTTTGGGATGGGGCGACCATGGGTACAGGATCCCAGCATCCCAGATGCTGCTGCCCTATTCCCACAGGACCATTCCAGTTCCCTTTATGGAAATACACAGCTTGTGCAAGAGTGGGGATGGTGATGTCTCCTTCCCACTAACATCCAAAAGGGGAGGGAAAGCACAGGGATGAAGCAGGACCTAAAGCATCACGGGGCTCCTAAGTGACTCAGAGGAGGAGCAGCCAAACAGTTCTCCCTTTATTGATTTATTTATAGAGAATGAGACTTTAATGCAAGATCTGTTGTTTGAACTGGTTTCTTCTCGCCGCGCCGAGAGAGAAGCCCTGCTGTGCCCAGATGTGTGTGCGTGCGTGCGTGCAGGCATGTGCAGAGTGTTAATCCCTGCCCTGTCCCCTCCTCACTCCATCTGTTCCTTCGGATGATTCGCTTCGACTCCTCAACTTCCTATTCCCCATTCCCCACCACGAGCAGGAAGCGGCTGGCAATTAAAATATTAGCAGGGGGGAAACGTTTCATAATGCATATGATTATTCCTTAGTCCACGGAATTTTAATTAGCTGAAAATACAGAGGAAACAAGTTTTGCAGGTTGGACCCTGCAGCCTGGAGGTGAGACCTCGCTGGCTGCCTCCTCCTGCCTGCAACGTGCCTTGGATGGTCTGTTCTTGCTCGGTCAGAGCTTGCACCTCCAGACTTTCCTGCAACTTTATTATTATTTTTATGTCCTGAGTTTTACAATATACAAGCTTTACAGCAGGGTATTTTTTGTGATGGGTTTTTATCTTGGTTTTGTTTTTTGCTCAGTGGCATAACAAGATGATGGGATTTATGGGCAGCTGAGTTTTCTGTTACAGCTTTTTTTAGCAAGATCATCACTTTTGTCACTACCCTGGCTGGCCTTTCTCTCTGGCATTGGTGGTCCCCAAGAGATGCAGCCCACATTAGTCTCTAGCTGTTGTTCGAGCAACCCAAGCAGTGATCACACAGGAGCTGTTGTCATCAGTCTTCAATGAAGAGTAAAAAAAAAAAAAGGTGAGTTTGTTCATGCTTTATATGCTCCTAAAGCCTGGATGAGCTGCGAATTGCTCTGCTCTGCACAGGGCTGGGGCCAAGCTGGGACAAACCAAAATGAACACAAGCCAGGATGAAGTGACTGGCTGAGCATCACTTTGCTCCAAAGCCAGCCCCAGAGGCACGGCCAAGGTCATGTGTTCAGACCCCTGATCTGTGCATCGCCAGAGAGCTGGACCTTCGGGCACACCATAGACCCAGGTCCCTGGGGACGGCCACCACAGGCTCTTGTCACCATCTGTCATTGGAAGCTGTCTGGGCTAGCAGCAGGTCAAAGCATCACCCATGTGCTGACCTCCAGGGCTTCCCGGCAGCCAACAGCTCTTAGAAATCACTGCAGGGACACACATGGCCTCAGCGGGCTGGAGACACTTCCCACAGCCCCTGGGCAAGGGAAAAATGAAAGGGCTCAGCCTGGAGCAGAGGAGGTTGAGGGGAGATGCTGGGATGTGTGTCCCAGCTCCAAGGGCAGGGTAGATGGAAAGGATTAAGAGCCAAGGAGACAAATATCAATCAGAAATGGCATTGGTAGAGCTGGTCCTGCCCCAGAGCTCAGAGGGGTGATCCCTAGTGATCCCTTCCTATAAAAACTGACTATGGAAAATAAAAATAATACTTACCCAAGATTCACTGGTGACACATAACATACATCAACAAGTTGTTATCACTGCATTAGCAAAGCCTCCCTCCCTAGCATTGCAACCAGCTAGGCCAGCGAGAACTATTATCCCATTATATTTGGGAATGGGATGAGAAAACTTGTATGATTTCCCTGTAAAGGACAAAGCAAACAGGGCTGGTTTCTTTGGTAGAGCCACAGAAAATGTCAGATGAGGAGGAGGCCGGGCTTTGCCAGCACTGGGTGATGTGGAGTGGCAGCGAGGGATGCTGATGGAGCGTGGCTGAGGCCATCACCTCCCCATGCCAAGCATCTGCAGGACACAGCTGCTGCAGGGCCAGCGCCACGCTGGGCTGGTGCAATGCAACTCAAACCCAATCTGTTAAGAAGGGAGAAATTATATCAACTAAATTACTTTTTCA
Source organism: Podargus strigoides (assembly GCA_028020825.1). NCBI lineage: Eukaryota > Metazoa > Chordata > Aves > Caprimulgiformes > Podargidae > Podargus > Podargus strigoides. The sequence goes on along the minus strand of CM051632.1, from coordinate 13,600,161 downwards.
GCTTTAACAGAGAATGTATTTGATGGGAGGAATTATCAGATAGATGAGACTCAAAGGGGTGCATGCTATCAGCAATCCAAAAAAAAAAGGGGCAATCAAAAGAAAATGGGGTAAGGATGTGGGATGAAAGCAGAGGTGGAGATGCTGGTAAAAGAAATCTTCTGTGGAGGCACAGCTCAGCATTCATCTTTCCCAAACTGCTGGAGGACTCAGGCTGACCTGGGTATCTCTATCCTTCATCCCACAGGATACTAATAGCAGCTCCAGGAAGAACAACGCCTGTCCTCAGTGTGTGGTCAAAATAATAAACTAAAAGGAGGCAGAAAGCAATTGAAGCCCAGGAGAGTGAGGTGAATTAAAAACCAGGTAGGAATTTCCCAGGAGAGCAGTTTGCTGGCTGAAAAAGCCACTCTCATAAAAATTAAAATTTTTCCTTTGGGAAAATTTCAAGATTGATGGAAAATTATGAGTTTCCTCTGGGAGAAGAAGTGGGAGAACCAGAGACATACGCCTAGTCCCATTTCTGCCTTCAGGGAGAAAACAAAATTAATGGGCACTGGTTGAGCAGTCATGCATCGAGCCAAGAAACCCCAATGAGCTCTCCTGAAGCCTTTTCCACCCCCTCTGAATATCTCCTCCCATGAAAAAGAAAAAGTAAAAATCTTATATTGCTTTTTTCTCCGATTCAGGTCAAAAAATGGCTTTGAAATCACATTCTTCAGCATGGGATGGGATTTCATTTTCCAGCTGGAAGCAGCAAACTTGCATCAGCAAAACCTGTGTTCTCTGCAGTATGCCCTGCCCAGCCTGCCTCAGTGTTACCAGTTTAATTAGTTGCCATCCCCAGTGCCTGCAGTTCAGCTTAACCTCATGTGGATAAACCCAGCCATGCTGGCCGAGCTGGACTCCTGTTTGCACCAAGAGAAATTAATGTGGTTTTCCCCATTTTTTTCCCCAAAACTTCATGCCTGGCAGATATCAGAACTCAGAAGGTGGTTTCAGGTGGATTCATTCCTGCCTCAGTCACTCAGTCTTTTATCTTAGGAGGAAATAGGAAAAAGGGGACCTAAGGGAAACAAATCCTCCACCAAGCCTTGATGTGTGGCTTTCCAGGCTGGCAGTGTCTGCCTAGGAACAGGATTAATACCCATAATGGGCACTCATGGAGGTGAAGAGCATCCTCACCAGACACAGGAGGGTGCAGAGGGGCCGGGAGGACCATGTGGGGGTAGAAAACACAAAGATGGGCTGGAAAAACTGGTCTTTAGGTTCAAAAAGAGCAGGTTGCAACAAAGAGATAATGGGAAAAGTGGTGGCAAGGAAGGGAGGTGTTGGTTCTTCATCCTTTGCTGGGCAGGACAAGGTGGGATGGACTGAAACAGCAGCAAGAACATTTGGGGTTAGGCATCAGGGAAACACTTTAAGGGCAGCAATGAATCATTGGGTAGATTGGTCAGGGAGAAGACAGACACACAGTCATGGTGAAGAACAGACCAGATGTACATCTCCCTGGAAGGATGCAGGTGGAGCTGGTCCTGCCTGGATGCAGGGCTCTGGGCTAGAGAAATTGCTGAGGTTCTGCTGCTCCACTTTCTGCAGGTGTCCCCCAGAGCCTGACCCTGCCTGACTCCCTGGGGGGGATCAGTTTACAGCCACTTTTTGTCACTTTAGCACTCATTTTAATGGCAGCAGCACCCACTGAAGGCTTGGGCACCCAGCTGGGACCCCATGGAGGGAACTGGATTTACTGAGCCACAGGCAAACCTGTGCATCCCTGTGTGAGCTGAGGGAGCTGGCAGCACACATGGCTCGATGCAGCACGTGGGGACAAGGACACTTGCTTGCAAATTTTGCATGGGCTCAGACAGCAGGGTAGACTCAGAAGGTACCTTGCAGAGATTTGCTGAAGCAAAGTTTTTCTTGGTTGGCTCCATCGACTGGATCAGGAATCTGCAGCTGGTATCTCAAAGCACTAAAGTGATCACTTTCCCTTTGGATACATGATCATGGAGTTCTCCAAAAATATAGTAGAAGTCAGCTGGGATATTTTCTCCCAAGAAGAGGAGTAGCACCAAAGGGTAGGACTGCATCCACCAGGCTGACCTGCATTTCCCTGCATCCTGCAGCCGTGTCCTCCTGCTCCTTCCCCCATGGCTCAGTTAAACCTGCCCCATCCACACCAAAGCCACCTCCCCACAGCCATGGGCAGTGGTGCACTTGAGGACAGGGTTTCATCTCTCTCTCAGTGTAGAGGAGGAGAGCAGGAGGGATGCACAGGAGGGGGTAACCCTGCCACTACGGAGTTTAAAGCCTTTTATGGTGCCTGATTTTTGTCATCTGCAAAGCTATCAGCTGAAAACGTCAAATTAGTGCTGTTAGTCCACTGCACGGCTCTTATCTGCGTCTCCCAGGATGGAAGACACTTCAGGATGATTATTGTTCCCCACTGCTCCTGAAATGAAATCAGCCCTCCTGGAGCGCTAAAAGGGAACCGAGAAATTGTTTGCCTGAATTTGCATGAAAAGCCTTGGAGATGTAATGAAAGGGGGTGACAGGCCCAGTGTCATCTTCTGCCAGCTAAATGATTGAAGACAAATTCTCCTTTGCAATTCTGCTTCATTTTAGGCCCTCGATTCTCTCTTCTGCCCCTTTCCTCCCACCTGCCCCTGAGTTCCTGAGCCCTGTGCATCCCCCCCCCCGCCAGGGCTTCCTGCTTTGGAGCCTGGGTGATATTTTGCCACCCGAGGAAGGATGCTCTGTGCCCCATGGAGACACGGACCCTATTCCCACACCACAACAGTGTCTGTGTGCCCAGGGATTGGCTCTCCCACTTTGCCATGGGCACAAAGTGAGGTCTCCTCTGCTTTGGGACACCCCATTCCACTGTAGGTTTTGCCTGATTTAAGAAGTCATGCATCCTGGAAAGGGGTGCAGTGACACACATTCAAGTCCCACCCACTCCATCACTGCAGCTTGATATTTTCCTTTCGATCTGCTCACTTGGCTGGGAGCAAGCAAGGCTAACACAGTCTTGCAGGACAGACGGATGGCTGTGTGCTTCCAGGGCTCCTCCTGATTGCCATGGGATCATCAGCCCAAACCTGCAACACCCTGTGTGGGGCAGGAGCTCAATGATGGGGCTCTGCTGGTAAAACACCCTTGGCATCAGGGCAGTCACTGCTGGGTTTGGCTGGGGAGAGGTTCCTCACCGGGCTGACTTTGCACAATTTCGGCAGCCAGCTCCTGCAGTGCCCAAATGGGACTCCAAATCCAAGTCCTGCTTCACCCAAGCGTGCTTGTGTGTGTTTGTGTGCTTGGCCGTGCTGGGCAGCAGGCAGGCTGCGCAGGCAGCTGGCTCAGGGTGAGCTGCAGCCAGCTTCCAGCAGTGAATTTGCTCATAAGTCACATTTGGTGAACTTGCTAATTCCCACCAGCCTTGTGGCGTTCGCTGCCTTCCTCCAGCACTGCTCATCCACAGCTCATGGTTTTCCTTTGGAACGGGAGCACCTTTCTAGATTTTACACTTGTGGAGAAGGTCTGGAAATGATGATGCAAACAAGCCCAAAAGCTCCAAAACCTGAAGGCAAATACTGAGATCACTGAAAATGTGATTAAAACATAGAAACTCATGTTCTGTTTGCTTTGAGAGAGGAGACAAGGTGCTCTGCCTCACTTCATCGGGGCAGTGCTGGGCTATCTCCTCCCTGGCGACTGTAGATGCTGCTTTCTGAGAGTCCAGCCCTATCAGCTCCTGTGCTCCCAGAAAACTTCACCCCACACAGGTCTTCCCTTCCCTGCGTCCCCAAAGGCTGCTCAAGCACCAGCACAAGTGCTGTGCATGGGTGCAAATGCCTGGAGGTACAGCGTCCTTAATCCACTTTATTTCTCTTTTAATCCCGCAGGAAGGACCAGCTTCTGCTGGGACCTCTTCCTCAGTCTTGATTTATCCCTAAGCCATTTCCTGCAATTCTCCCAGCACAGAATCTGCTGACAATTACCCAGTGCAGGACTCGCTGATTGCAGCCCATAGGAAAGGACTGTTCCCCTGCATCGCCAGCAATGGAGGGCAAGGGGAGGCAGAGTGAAAGGGCTGGCGAGCTCTGCAAGTGCCCACTCTGTCAGAGAGGGAGATTCAAAGTGGTAATAACTCATTGCCTGGAGATTTCTTCCTTCCTCCTCATCAGGGGGAGGCGGACGTAAGCCCCCGCTCAGTAGATGGGTGGAAACAGCCATTTCACAGACAGAGACCCCAGCAGTGAGCCCTGAAACCAGCCTCAGGGCTATGCCAGGGGTGCAGACACTTCCAGCTCAACGGGTCAGTCCCACAGGACCCATTCCCTTGCCGTGCCATGCCACCAGGCCCTCAAAACTCTCTTCTTGATCGCCAAACTGGTCCCAGCCGTGCCTAGCCCCGGGGTGGCCAGAGCTGCCGTCACCTCCCTGAACCAAGCAGATGTCCTCAGGTTCATGTGGCAAATGAAGAAAAAACCCAAATTTTGGGGCACTGTGGTTAATTAGTTAATGGGAGGTGGGGCTGGGAGGTCAGCCCAGGTAAGGAGCACAGTCAGGGGGGATGCATGTGTGGTGCTCTGTTGCAATTTGTTTTCTCTGCTTTAATGGCAGGCTCAGGAGAAGGCAGGAATGCCAGCCACTGCTGCCAGCTGCAGCAGGGTTTTTGGGGAGATGCAACGTTATGGCAATGGAGGGTGCAAATCTGCCCTGCCATGGGGCTGCGTTTAGAACATTTAATCCCAGCACCTCACTGGCTGCACCTCTGTGAAGGACCCAGCCAGGTCTGCCAGCCCACACAAGGTCTCATGGGGTGTTTTTTCCAGGTCTCTGCCTACTTTAACTCCCTGCAACAGCTTCTGCCTCCCCTCAAAGGTACCGGGAACTCATGGCCCATTTGTGCCAGCAGCATCCCACCCAGCACAGGGTCACAGGCAGGGTGCAGAGCAGCTGCACGCAGGAGAAAATACAACCTGAGTAACACGGGTGTATTCATGTCGCTGCTCAGAGAAACCATGCTGACACATTCTCCCTCTTCCCTATTTTTTCCATCCCAGGCAGCACAGTGGGAGTTTTCTTGCTGCTTCACCTCCCACAGCCAAGTGAAGGTGGGGTATTGTGTAACGGGCACCCTTGGGAAGGGAAACTGAGTCATGGCACAGGGAGTCAGGGTCCATCCCCCCACTTCGCTGGAGGGGGGCAAGGGAGGGCAGTGACCGAGCCTGGCTCAACTGTGGCCAGAGGAGTCCCCTTCAAATGGGGGCTTGGGTGCAGCAGGGTGCCTTGCTGCAGCAGACCTCGTTGCCATGGCGGGGAATAAACCTGCTTTGAGCGAGAGAGAGGAGGATATGTAAACATCCATTGCATCCCTGGAAAGGCTCATATGCTGTGGCTGACTGCGAGGGGAGAAACTCCAATGGAAAAATATATAGCTGGGAATTAGGAGGGAGTTTCTGGAGTCAAATAGAGGGACCAAAAAGCCTGGCTACAGAGTCAGAGAAGGAAACAATTAAAGCTTTTGTGGTTCACTGGTGAAATGAAAGCAGCAATTACAATAGAAAAATGTATATATAGTCAAGGAAAACTAGGCAGTGGTCGTTATGGTATGGAGAATGTGAAATGTTAAGAATGCAAAAAGCAAGATGAAAATGCCAGGGATAATCCATGCTGAGGACTATAAGAAAGGGATTTTTAAAATTGTATTTGTATTATTACAGACAAATGCTTAATAGAGATGGCAAAACTGCTAATGATGTTACATAACAGGCAGCAAATATTTCTGTTTGGTATTTGGAAATGAGCAGGCAGCTATATTTGTCTCACATCGGGCTGCTGAAGTGCTTTCTAGTTCATTAATGATGTGGCCTTATTAAATATCATCTGCCAGGAATAAACACTGGAGAAGTGGTAGGCCAGGGTGCCTGAGCTCCCTGCCCTGCCCGAGCGGGTGCTGGCGTGAAGCTCAGAGCCAGGAATGCTGCAGGAGGTGAAGGGGGTGGTAAAGGTGAGTGGCTGCTGGAGAGGGGACGTGCGTTGACCCAGATCGGTGCTGCCTTCTCAGCGTGGCTTTAATCCTAGGCAAAATAAAAAAGAAGCTGACGTAAGATTCAATTAATAAAGAATTAAAGGATAGAAACCTAATTAATGCCAGTCCATGTGGTTTATGGAAAACAACGTCTTGTCAAACAAAGCTGGTTCGTTCCATGATGGGGTGATGAGTTGGGTTAGCAGAGGCGACTGCATGCTGCACCAGCGCATGCTTTGTGGGGCCCCAGCTCTGAACTGGAGGGTATTCTGGTCCCCCAAAACTGGTGCAATGCCTGTTAGCAAAGGGCACATGGCTGGGATGAAATGTGGGCTATGAGCAGCTCACAGCATCGCAGGGACCCTTGCCCTGCACAGCCCCAGCTCACCTAGCTCCTGGCCCCAGCTGTGGCACACACAGGGACCGCTGCTCTGCCAGCCTGTAAGCTCTCAAGGGTTGGAGTTTCCCGTGTTAATTGAGGCAGAAGAAGATGCTTGGTGGCTGTATCTCCTGGCAGGAGGTACACTTGCTGTCCCCCTTGACAATGTGTGAGCTGAAATGACCTCCACTCAGCCCTTGCTCTTTGCAGTCAGCCCACAAGCTTGTTTCCCCCTTTTTCTTTTTCCCACTATTCCTTTATTGCTTTCACCTAGATTTCTTTTCTCCCCTTTGGTTTAATTAGTAGCTTCTCAGGGTCAGATTTCGGAGGCAAACTAGACACTGTGGGCGCCTGTCCCAGGGGAAGGATGCAGCACCAGACGGAGACTGTGAGAGCTGCTTGCAGGGCAGTGCAGGATAAAAAGTCCCTTTATCAAAGGAAAGGGAACAGAGAGAATAGCTTCTGTTCAAGGCACGTGAGTGGAGGGGAAGAGGGAAACATCACGGAGGTCCCAGCACGTGCAGGATCACCTTGGTGCCATGAGCCTGGCCAGCCACAAGCCCTTGCAAGACCCCGTGCCCATGCAGCCGTCCCCTCCCCAGGGAACATGTCCCAGTGTCCCCAGGTGGGGAGCACAGAGGGACATCTGCATCTGTTTTAGCTTCACTCCAAGCTCAGCCCGTTTCAGCCTCATTGCGATTCCACGTCCTCGTGGCGTCTCCTGACACTGGATCATTTACAATGCCCAGGAGGCAAATACAATGACTCATTATTATTAGTTGATGAAGCATCCAAGCACTAAACCCACAGTCTGCCGAACGGATAAAGAGCTCAGGCTGAATCCGATTTACCACACGTCTCGCTGGCTCCTCTGGCAGTGATGGACCTGCTGCACACCACAGCTCCCTGGCCCCTTCCTCGCTGCTGAGGATGCAGGCAGCAGCCAGTCACTGATCGTGAGTGGGGCCAGGAGCATCCATCCCGCTGCTGGAACCAGAAAGTGATGCTGGCTGTCCCCGCTGTGTCACCTCACAGACCAGATACCACCAGTAAGACACCAGTATCTCCCCTCCTGCAGTGTAATGGGCTTGCAGGAGCAAAGCCCTGACACAGCTCCAGCTTCAAAGCCACCAGCCCCAGGTGATGAGGGACTTCAGGAAATGAGGGACCCCGCTCTGCACTTTGGATCTGCACCAAGGGGGTTGGGGGGGATAAGGGCAAAGGGAGGCACAAAGGACATGGCACGCCCTTGGCCAGCAGCATGGATAACGCAGAATCTGTCAGGCTGTATCTCCCTTCCCAGAAGGATAAATATTTGATAACAAATTACTTTGAAGATAATCCACTTAATCCTTTGCCATGTCTCCAGGTTTCACTGTAATTAAAGTGTGATTAATTTTCTAAAGAAAAGCTAAAACCCCATGCTTCTCCTTGCCCTCTCTCCCCAGGGTGGAAGGGATGGGCTCAGCCCTGTGACAGGAATGATGGGTTCCTGCTGAGCCCACTGCCAGCGGCCAGGAAAGCCCAGAATTGGACCCACACACATCCTGCACAGCTCAAGACACCAAGCTTGGAGCAAGGGCACGAAAGCCAGATGTGCTTCTGGCACTCAGAAGGGCTGGCACAGGCATGCAGCCCCCAGGAGCTGCTCACCCAGAGTCCCTGGACTGAGAAGAGGCTTTTGACCCCATATCAGCTCCCCCCAAAGTTTTTCCTCACCTCCCTTAGCCCTTGTCCCCTGCCCAGAGTAGCTGATATCTCACTTGTGTCCCAGTTTTAAGGCTGGGGTCTGCAGAGCCAGTAGGATGCCCACCCCATGCTCTTCTGCATCTCCCAAGGGCTGGTGCAGCTCCACACTGGGGCTTTCAGATGCTCAGTCCTTTAACTCCCACCTTCATAGAGGCAAAAATGTATTGTAGTGGTTTTGGTCGTGGTGAGAAGCTGCCAGTGCAGAGCTGGCGTGGGCCGAGTAGCGGTGCAGAGAGGAGGTGTGTGGGCTGTGCCCCACTGATGGAGCAGGATCACCCTTTCACTCCTCGAGCGGCAAACCCAGGGCTGACTCAGTTGATCAAAAATAGAGAGTGAGGGGAGGTGTGAAAGTCAGGAAAAAAAAACCAAAGAGGGAGAAAAAGGAAGAAAACCCAACCAACCTGACTAAGGCAATCTGCATCTGCCTCCCCCCCAGTCCCGGAGCCTGGGGAAGTGGGGACCTGGCTCGTGTCGGGGTAATTCAGAGCTGAGCAATACCTCCAGGGAGCCGTGCTGACATCTCCCTGATGCTCCCAAACGTGGCAGCTGGTCCCCATGGGGCGGCTGGCAGCTCTGCCTCCGTGTCACACCTCAGAGTACACCAGGAGGGGAGCCAGGAGGTGGGGATGGGGGTGCTGGCAGCAGGTGACACTGTTGGAAGTGGAGGGCAGGACCCTCCTGCTCCTTCCTTCCCAGCACAGCTATCAGGGACTCTGACACTCAAAAGACACCATGAGGTGCATCCCTTGTTCCCAGCTGTGTCCCTTATCCCGGAGCTGTTTGCAGCAAGACCAGGCTGGATTTTCCGGCTTCTTGCCGGTCAGTGTTGAGTGGAGTGACCCAGGAAGCCCCAGCTTCTCTATGGACCATCACTGTCCCTGATTCATGAAGTGTCCCTGGGGCAGCACAGGCTGAGCTCACCCCAGCCCCATGTGTGTCCCGTAGTCCTGCTGTCCCTTGCCACCACCCTTGGTGCCATGCAAGCTGAGCTGTCTGTGCCAGCCAGGGAAACATTGATTTGCTTTGCCCACATCTCATGAGGACATGAATCCTGGCTAAAATTAACACTGTGCCTTCACTGCACCAGTCCTGGGGGACTTGCTTTATTATCTGTCCCAGGGTAGTTGTGTCTTGAGGTCAACCCTGTTAAGAAAAGCTCTGAAGGTTGGGACCATTCATAGTAGAGTAAAAACCCCCTGAGAACAGGGAGAGCAACAGAGACACACTTAGCAGATGGCTCAGCCCAGATACAGCTCTAAGGACACAGATGAAGCTGCATTATTCAGAATATTGGGTTTTGCTATTGAATCCCAATCGCTGCTCGGTGTTTTTGAAGCAGCAAACAGAGCTGCAAGTCAGGATGCTGCCCTGGAGCCGCTCCTGCAGCAGGCACGCGTGCACGGGTGTGAAAATTGGCTGAAGGAGCCAGTTGGCAAAGGCTGCCAAATTGTCAATGGAGAAAGAGTTACGCTGCTGCAGGATCAGTTACTCAGCAGAGATGACAGCTTCATTGCTGGGATGAATCAAAGAGCCGTGGCAGCCGGTGGCAGGGGGACTCTCTGCCCGCACGGCCGGCAGAGGCTGCGCAGCCGTTGGGGGACCTGCTGCTGGAAACCGTGGGCACGATGCTGAGCTCTAAGAGCAGGGAGTTTTTCCAGTAAAATACCACTAGCTTTTGCACCACAAGGTCCAGGCTTTTCATTAAATTATAATGATAAGGAATGAAACTCAGCACATTCCTGGTTTTTCTCTTGCAGGTATTCAGCACAGTGCAGTCTGCAAGGTAACTGAGCTCTGCTCTGCATACGTTGCTTTTGCTGTACCCCAGGGTAGCCCTGAGGAAGGGAAGAAACAGTTGCTTTCACAAGCCTTTCTCCCCTTCCTCCTCCTCCTCTTCCCCCCATTGAATTCACATTCCCAAGCAAAACCAGGCAAAAACCCCTCCTGGTTTCTGTGGTCACCGACTGAGCCCGTTCCCTTCACCCGGCTGCAGCAAGCAGCTGTATTTTAGGGGCATTCTGCTGGGCTTTCTGCATTTCTCTCTCCCCTTACAGTGCCTGGATGAGCCATACTGCAAAAGACCAGGGGAAAAGGGGTTGAAATCACCTTCTGCCTCCACCAGCACCTCCAAACGCACTGGGCAGTGCAGGCCCTTCCCTGGCTCAGTGTCCTGAGCATCCCCACTGTCCCCTGAGCCCCCGGACAGCCCGGGGGCTGTGCTCACCCTGAGACACATGGGGGTCCACCCAGGGCAACACCAGCAGGTGAGTTTTGTATTTATTTCCCTTGAAAACATCTCCTTAACGGGCACTTAACATTATGCTTAAGTGACAATGAATTACCCATTTTATTTAAGAGCAGGCACAAGGAACAGTGTAATTCCCTATAGACTAATGGTGCATTTCTTCCCACAGACAGCCAATTAAATATTTAATCAGCACAATAGCCAGCTAAGTATTGTATATGGACATAAATACAACCCAATACATTTCTACGCCACATTAAGCTGAAGCTTGTAGACACTTGTCTCCCCAGCATCAGGCACGACAGCTCGGTCAATGCATCCTTTGAAAGTAGATTCTATTTATTTTCTGTCCTATTAAGTAGGCATCATTTCTATCTTGTCCCAGCCAAGTATATTAACTCTTCAGCAGCACCTATGAATAATCTGCATCAAACTGTGGATTAGGGGAAGATTGCTGCCTTCCAGCTCAGCGGTTATCTTGTGAGCTGACTGCAAATTTCCACGAATAAATTCTCTTTGGGTCGCATCCTGGAGCTGCAGCAGTGGCTGGAGGGCCATTGTCCTCCCCGCTCCTCGGGTGCTTTAGAAGAGATGGAAGATTTAGCAATTAAAGACCCAAACTAGAGAAAAAGATGAAAGAGAAGAATTTTGGTTCTCCTCATTTAATGGAAATGGCTGAACTTAAAATGACATTACAAATCAGGAATTCAGACCGGGCATTGCTATAGGGTGGGAGGGACAGGGCTTAAGCACCATCCAGAGATGCACTGGAGCACTCAGCATGGGCTCTTGGTGAAGGTGCAGTGTGGGCTGTGGCTGTGGGCACGCATGGGGTTTCCCGTGAGCAAGTGGAGCCATCCCCAAAGGAGGAAGCCTCCCGCATCCCCCCTGTGTTTCCCAGGTAAGTGCTGTTTGCAGACACAAGAGTCCTTCCTGGTACAGAAAGTTAAGCACAATGGGTTATTGACAGCTGATTTTCTCTTCTGGCTCCTGAGTGATTTCACATATGAATCAAAATCTTCTTCTCAGTTCTGCAAGCCACGGTGATCAGTGCTGGTAAAGTAACAAGAGGAACATCTCCCCTGCTTGTGGAGATAAGCTACTGTTGGAAAAGCAGTCTTTGCTTGATTTCAAGACAAATACATAACACAGGGCATGCTGCAATACAGCACCTAAACATGGCAGAGACTGAGAAAGAATGGGATATAGTGTTAGACAGCACCTTCCCAGCTCAAGGCATTTCTAGGTCTTTGCAAAGCATCAAGCTAGTGGAATGCTGGCAGGGGGATGCAGATGCTAACTCCTCCGCGCTAGGATGGAGCCCCAAACACCTGAGATCATTTAACTAGAGGGACACCAGGGTAAATCCTTCAAAATATCATTGTGAAAAGGATTTTCAAGGTTTGTGAGCCACCCTCTGGAGAGCTGGAGGGTGTGAAAGGGTGGTGTGTAGGGAAAGATCAATCTATGGGAGGGACACCAGGTTTTGGTTAATTTTATCTATCTTAGAATAGTTTCTATAGAAATCTGCTATGTTACATAAAGGTTTGGGGAACGTGCAGGCTGCATGGCTCGCTGGAGACCAATGAACAGCCTGGGCACCCCAGCACCATCCTGGCCCTGTACCTGGTGCTGGTGGGCTTGGCTGGGCTGGGCAGGTTCACACCTTCTCAGTGAGCTGTGGTGGCCAGCCAGGGCTGTGATAACGGGCTCCATGACCTCACAGTTCTTTAGTCTAACATGTTATCTCATCCTCAGCCAGGCTGTGAACGTGCTTTTGCCAATTACATCATCTCAGCTGAAGCGCAGTGAGGTTTTAAGCCCCATGAATGCCTTTGGTTATGTGCCTGTTGCCTTAATTAGAACCTGAATTGCATCAAAGGTTAATTTGATCTTCAACATGGGGAGCGACAGAGCTGGGAATCTGCCTCCAAGTACCCCCAGCCACCCCCATCAGCTTCCTACTAATAAATCTCCTTCTATTAGGAAACAACAGGCAAGTGCTAAGGGTGATTTCCACTTTTCTATCTCTGTTGCTCTTAGTTCAACCTCTGCAACAGCTGCCAGGCACCATAAATCACTGAGCACAATCCTGGAGCTGGGGATCGCTGTCTTGTAAAACAAATCTCTTCCAGATTTTGTAGTGCCTGATGCTGGTTACAGACTGTTGGTTGTCAGGTTCTTCCTCCTCTCTTCCATTTATTTCCCAGCCCCATGTCTCTGCTACTCCTTGTCTGCTATATATCTCCTGTTTATTGTTATTTCTTTCCCCCCTTTGTTTTAATAACTCTTTTACTGTGGATTCTTGTAAAAACAGCTGCTCTAGCCAGTAAAAAGAAAAAGGGAAAAAAAAAAAAAAAGAATATCTGGAAACAGATGCCCTGGCATTGCTTCAGCTGTAATCTGCTAGATTTATAATTCCTCTTCGTTTCAATATTGATTCAGAATAAAGCAACTCAAAACACACTGGCCGCTCGCAGCTTTTTGTAGTCTTCTTCTATCATTCTCTCTGTCATGACATTTCTTTTCTCTTCATCCAAACAAGTGAAAACGTACGGAGGAACAATCCAATGCAAGCTGATGAGAGACACCCAGGTGCCTGCAGAGAAGAGGGTTTATGTCTGGGGAAGCTCAAAGTTGCTTTTTATGGTTTTAATTTCTTTCTTCTTGTCCAGCATTATCTACTTCCTCTCAGCATCTACCCTTAAGTCACTCCCCTGCATTTCAGGGACTTACAGAGTTCCTGAGGCACACATGGAGGTGGTGGCAGCCTGGCAACCCCAGGTCAGGGCATGGTACCTGCTGTAGGATGCCGTTGTGGCTGTTCCCCTGGGGTTCTGAGTGCAGGAGCCCATCAGCTGGGCACCACAGCTTCCTCTCAGCCCATCTGCTGCTGAATGGCTGTGCAGGAATAGTGAGTCCCTTGACACTACATTTCCCTTTGGAAAAGTGCCTCAAGAGCCCTCAGAGAAGGGCAGCAGAAACCTATTACACAGAATCACAGAATCACAGAATGTCATTTGGGTCTAGGAAAAAGAAAAAGCCCATTTAAGATGCATTTATTAAATATACAGCTTATATCCCCACCAGCAAACATAGGCACCAGGAGTCCTTGCAGCCTGCCTGTAAGTGGCTCAAGGGCCACAGCATCCATCCACCACTGTGGAGATTTCTTCTGACTTACTCCACACAGGTGAGACTGTACCTAAGAGCAGAGTAGAAGGTTTGTTTGGAGAGTAAAACAGGAATCTTTTCTCGCACATCACGGGCTGCCATCTCTCTCCTACGTCTCAGTTTCTCTCAGGGCTATCTGGTTTGAATGGTTGGGACTATTTATGCCCAGCTCTTCCCTTCCAAGCCCAGTCCTCCTGTGCTTCATCCTGACAAAGCTCTGCCAGCCCTACAAAATGTGTCTTCCCAGCAGAGCTCTCATTTGGGTACTGTAAATTAGCCTATTGATTTCTCCTTCAGCAGAGGAGGTAGCCTGGGCAATCTTTAGCTTACAAAACCTCAGGTGGCCTCCAGTTAACACACCTCACCCAGACACGGTACTACAACTCTCTGTGTTGTTCACCTGCAGACTGGGATATCCTGTCCTCCTCCAATGTAGAACCCCGTGATGGGGTGGGTGATTTATCCAGCAGGCAGGAGGGATGGGAAGGCACATGGTTTTAGCAAGCTCAAGAGCCATCTTCAGCATTTTTGCCCAACCTGGAATACATGCAGGGAAAATGTCACAGGCAGGGGTGGCTTTCTGTGCCAACAGTCCCCGTGGTCCCCAGCCAGATGTAAGACAGAGCCTGCTGTAACCAGACAGCCAACATCTCCCGCTCTCTGCCCCGTTCGCAGCCCAGCAGAGCACACGGGTGATCCTGGAAAGCCATCACAGAACAGCAACAGTGAGTTGCTTCCCCCAGAGCATCTTGGGGGGCAGAGATGGTTGTGGGTCTGGGGTGCACCAGTGCATCAGCACATCTGGAACACATCAGCTGTGTGACACTGAGAATGCCTCCCTGGCTCTGTACTCAGCTCTCAACAACAGCAGAGGGGTTTGCAGCTTCAGTGTATCACATTTTCTTTGCCATCCCTTCATTCCCACAGGAACAGCCCCAGGATTGAGCCCATACATGAGGTCTGAGGTTTGCCAGCCCCAGAGCTGGGGGTAGAGCTGAGGCCTGTCACCTGCCTGAGGTTTGTCACAGCGTCCTTGGAATCTGCTTGTGCAAAACAACTGGGATTTAACAAATTGGCAATCTCTGAGGGGAAAAAAATAGAATGCTCTGTTGAATCATTTCCAGACAGCTCTGTGGTCACCGTGTATTTCTTTCAAGAACTGATGCATTGGCAGAGATGCACCCCCACACGTGGTCCCCTGGGGCATCCCCTCTCTCCTCTGTCTCTCCCTTCTCTCCGACTCATTTCCAGTGTTCTGCCCCGCTGCTGTCTGTCACCATTGCTCTGGTGTTAGTTCCTCCAACAGTCGGCATTTCCAGGAATGTGCAAGCAGGCAGCTTTTCCTATGAGGTCCCCAATTCCCATGGTCCTGTCCCAGCCAAGGGAGGGACGGGGTCCCACAAGGAGCATGACAGCAAGGGCAGGGCTCACACACACCAACAACCGGGAGCTGGCAGAGCCACCACCAACCAACCTGGGGATATCCTAATTTGATTATTTGTTGGCTGCCTTCAGGGTGGTGGAGGACGATGTATTCAGCCAGGACAATCACATGGGTTCATGACAGAGATTCATTAGGCTTACTGCATACCCCGTTAGACACAGTTACGAGAGCAAGTGGCTCTGACACAGCTCTCTAGCGAGATTTGTAGTCATTCTGCTCTTCCTCGGTCTGTCTTTATTTATTTCTGGGAGGGAAGAGGGAGCTGCATATGATGGTGGCTGGAGAAACAGCCCGTGTGAGTCCGTAGGGCAGTCCATGCTTCGGTAACCCTGTGCGAGGAGCAGGGAAATGTGATTTCCCAGCTGAGAGCATCTCTTCTCCAGTGCTGGACACACTTGCTGTGTGTTCATGTGGTCCTGCTTTGTCCGCAGCAGGTAAAACACCTCCAGAGTAAGGAAGGGCAGACCTCTCTGGCTCCGTGTCAATGGGACTGAGCAGTGCTGGGGCTCTGCCAGGAGCTGGCAGGGACCCAGGGTGGCTCTTGAACCTTGATAAATCACAGCGATTCTTCTCCTTTCCTCAGACAGCCCAGCAGCAAAGCAGGATGCTGCTCTCTGAACTCTTCTTCACCCGGTTCCTCCCTCGGTCGCTCCCCCAGGCAAACCCACGCGTCAGCTCCAGGCTGAAATCCAGGAGTCCCAGAACTGGCCTTTTTTATTTTCCAGTTTCCAATACATGAAGCAAGCAACCATCAGACCCTCAGCTGGGCGTGCTGGGGCACAGCAGATGGTGAATACACCCCCTTGACTCTACCTTGTTAATAGGGGGAACCCTGATACCACCCCTCCAACCCCAGCCTGCTGTGATGGCGACCACACAGATCAGGGACTTACTTTTGTGGCTGTTATTTCCCCTCTGCTGCCTCTCCAGGATAGGGGCAAGGCTCAGCCTCAGATTTCCCTGGGAGCATGAATTTTCCTGACTCCTCTGGAGCTTTTAGGCATGTTTCCCAGAAGGGACAGTCTGGGGGAACCCCATGGGAAGTGCTTTGTCTTGCAGTGCTATGTACTGCAAGATGATAGTTATTAGCACACTCCAAGAAGCTGCCAGTTACCTTTCATCCTGCTGTATCCCCTGGGAATAAGGCTCTGCACAGCGCCTTGTTCAATAGGCTCAAGTCTTAACTGTAGGGCTGCTGAATTACAAATCCTGGGAAGTAGTAACAGTGATGTGATGAGACATCCATACCCTGGGATGTCTGTGGTGTCTCGTGTCAGTCCTGCAGACTCACTTTCCAAGCGACATGGATACGGGACACGTGGAGTTTTCCTTCCCAGGCTTCCTCCAAAGGCAGTATCATCCCTCTTCCCTTCCTACCACCACCCCAACTCAACACTGGTGCCTCCGTGTCCTCCTCTGTGCAGAAGGAGCTGGGGGAGCTTGTCACAGCAAGTTTTCCTGATGGTCCCAGGTTAATCGCCACCTCACAGGCAGGCACACAGCCACTTAAGGTTGTTCTTTGCTGCCCCAGGAGACTGGTGACCAGCTGGGCTGCCTCGCAGGGCAGGAAAAGGGGAAGGAGGAGGGTGGGAGGGACAGACTTCAGGAGGAGGAGAAGGAAGGATGTTTGGGACCTTCAGGATGAAGGCAGCACTCTGTGCACTGAGCTTCAGCTCTCCAAGTGCAAACATCTGGTCCAAGCGAGTCACCACGGCATCTTCTGTAGTCAAGGAAGGGAAAAACTCTTCCAAAGGAGTGTTTGGCTGTTAGAAATGCCTGTCAGGACAAGGCCTTCCAGAGACAACTGCCCTTCAGCGACATCCAGATAGTCTGTCTGTACTTCCATATATTAAAGAATAATGGGATTTTGGTTGAACTACAAGGTTCATCTGATGGGAGGGGAGCTGTACAATTCATTACACAATGTCTTTGTGTGTCTCAGACCAGAAGCATTAGCAGACTCCAAAGCAATCTGTGATATTGATAGAAAGAATAAGAGCAACCCTGGGGATGCTGGGCAGGAGAAAGGGAACAGGAGGGCATCCAAAGCTCCAGCTTTACACTATGAGTTCATCTCTAAAAGACAGGAAGCTAGGAAAACACACTGAGTGGGTGAGCAACTCCGTCACTGACTGATGGCTACCTGGAGCCACATGGCAGCCTGGAGCTGTGAAGCCCCTTGAAGATGTCTTTGAGACACAGCAGAAGTGCTGATCTGACCTGGTACAGCTCATCCCGTGGGCCTGAGCAGTGAGACCCCGGCGGCACAGCACTCTTGGCTCTCCCAGTGTGTCACCATGGGTCAGCACTGCAACGCCAGTGGGCACCTGCCCTCCCAATCTTGTCCTCTCATTCCATCCCGCACCACGTCTGCCTTGCTTTTCTGCTTCTCAAACACTGTTTTTTCTGTCTTTATTTTTAGAGATGGAAAATAAAGGACAAAGGACCTGGTTTCTTTCTGCCTCTTGAACACAAGAGCCCTTGGAGAGGACCTATTTTAAGAAAGGGGAGAGAGCCTTCCTCCTGCTAGAAAAGTGGCTCAGCAAGGGCAGGCTCAGCAGCGTGGCCTCCAGTCGGGCACTTGAGACACCTGCTCATAGCCACTTTAGCTGCCAAACGCTCATCCAGCAGTGGCAGAAACCACTGTCTGCAAGACGTGCTCCACCAGGATTCATGGGGAAGGTGGGGAGATTTGTATCCTGGGGAAAAGACCCCACTGCATACCCCCTGCACCACCTCACTGCTCGAGTGGCAGCAATGCTGCCTTCTCCCCGGGGTGGGCACCCCATGGGTGATGGGCAAGGGCACCTGCTGGGTGGCTCAGACTCCCTCCAAGGCTGAACATCTCACACTTTCAGTCCATGGGGCTGAAGAAGCAAGAGGTTCCCACGAGAAGAGCTGTCCAGGCTCTCCTTGCAGCTAGCAGTCATTTTTTTGTTCAGCATGAAAAATCCTGAAGCTGATTTTATGTCTGATATAGAAGTCAGGGCAGGATTCCACAGAGGCCATTTGGCACATCACACTCTGTGCTTAGCCCCAGGCTCGTGCCCTAGGGACACATCTCACCTTGGAAAGCCCTGGTGTGTCCGTTCCAGCCTTGCCTGGCAAATCATTCCCTACTTTTTTGATTCTCCACTTGGGAAGGTGCTTCTTGACATCTGTTCTGAATTTGATTCTCCTCTGCTTACATTTTATAGCCCTTTCTCCTCTCCCCTTGGTGGGGCTGAGTGCAGTAACTCAAGATGATATTATCCGTATCGCTTAAGTTTTTATGCACTTCACTTAAATTTTCTCATAACCAGCTTTATTTTTCCCTTTCTCCTGGCTATCTTCAGCACTAAATATTTTAGTGCTGGGTTAAGCATCTTTATCCTTCTTTCCTCTTTCCTTAAGGTTATTTTTTAATGGTGTAAGCAGAGTTTATGACACTTAACAAATAACCTGGTAAAGGAAAGCTTGAGCACATACGTGTTCTTGATACACTGCAGATCCACCCTGAAGAAGACCTCAGACCAAAGTGATGATCCTCTCATTCCGGCATGCATCCAGCATCCTCCAGGTTCAGCTCAGTGATTCACAACTTAGAAAAGCTGCAAATCTCCCTCAAAATCAGCTCTACATTGCTCTTATATGTGCATTGGGGAATTTGCTTTAAGTTCCTCCTTGCTAAAACCATGGCAAGCACATTTTGAAAGCTGGTACCTGTTCCAAGCACTAACGGCTGCTACGGGAAGCAGCCAGAAAAGTAAGGCTGAAGGCTAAGATGTTCAGAGCTGCCTTAATTATTAGAGCGTGAGCTTCCAAATCCCTCGAGAAACACAGAAAATGTTGGCCTCAAAATTCACAGTGTGCTCAGAGAAGTGGGAGCCAGGGAGTTTTGGGGACATCTTGACTGCAGTCTGCCTGGCTGGCTCCGCCAGACTTGGAAGCAGTCCGATTCATTGCAGCAGCTCTGAATTCAGAGCAGAGGGAGCAGACAAGGCTCATTGCCTATTCCAGCCAGAGAGACTGCAACAACAGTTGCAGGTTTCATTTTTTGTTAAATAAAGATACTTGAGTAGATGGACAGGAACAGACCCTCTGTCTCTTCATCCCCAAACTGAGCCCCACTCATAATTAAGCACAAACTGTCAGGGCCACTTGGGAAAACAGCACTAGAACTAAATCAGCCTGATGTGGTTTTGTGCAAGGCCTGGAGAAGCGGGGTCCCTGCTGGCTACCAAAGCCTGGAGAGGAGTGCAGGGACCATTCAGTCCCTGTAAAGTGCAGCAAGGGCTTTTTCTCCTCAAGCACTAATGGTCCTGCCTGGCTCAGAGGTGGGCAATGGATTCAGGTTACTCCTGGGGAAATGCACGTTCCCATGCAAAGCAAATCTCTGGATATGTTGGTGCATCCATTTGTGATGTGGAATGCGCGAGGCTCACACCCCTCCTTGCTTCCCACTCTGCTCAGTATTTATCCTCCCAGCAAGCCACCGCCGCCTCGACCTCCAGGACTGTGCTTCAACTTAGACAACAGCAATTTCCCCTGCCACAGGGGATCAGTGAAATTACCCTCCTGATTTAAGGCCAGGGGAGTTAAAAGAGTATTATGCTCTGAGAAACTCTTCCAACAGCTTGGTTGCTTTTGTATCTCCCCAGGCTGCAAACGGACCCAACCACTCCTTCCACTTTGCACCAGGCTGAAGGAGTGACTGCTAGCAATGGCACCGCTTTCCAAACGAGACCCTGAGCATCCTCCACCAGCATCCAGCTTCAGCCACCTCCTCCTGTCCCACACTGCTGGGCTCTGTTTGTCCAAAGTAAATGCAGGCAGATTTCCCTGTGACTGTGGGGATTCTGTTTGCTCAGGTGGAACCACTGGGAATATCAGCATTTGTATTTTATTTATTTTTCTGCTAAAAGCTGTGCATAGGTCTGTCCTATGCAGATAAATCCCTGGGTCAGTCGCACCACAGATAACTCCCTACCTTGCTTCCCAGCCAGAGGACAAGGATTCATGGATGTTGGTGCTCTCTCCAGCCCTGGGAAGGATGAGAAAAGGGCTGAATGCCCTCCCGCAGTGCCAGGGCTTGCAATTTCTTTCTAAAAGCCTGTAATCATCCTCACTTCTGTGAGCTATTCACACATTCGCATTGTTTCACAGCATCTTGAGTGCTGGCTGGAAGCAGCTCCAGGTTTTGGGGGAGCCCAGAAGGGTGGCTGTGGGGGGCCGTGCTGGTAGAGGCACCCCCCTGATGAGCAGCAGGGGAGGGTGATGCTCCTGCCAGCAGGTGAGCTGGTTCCTGGGCATTGCCTTTTATCAAGAAAGAAAAAGGGGAAAAAAAACCCAACAAATCAATTCTGTTCACATGAGATTGGAGCTGAACTTCAACCAATAAACACCGAAGGATAAAGAAATGCTGTGGTAAAAAGAATCCTGTTGTGACACAGCCATAGCTGAGGTTCATTCATTTTTTAAAGATTGTTTTTCCTTTTCTCCTCCTGGTTAGAAATGAGATTTGCAGAAAAGAGAAAGCATCACCAGCGTACAAATCTCTCCAAAAACCCACCCAAAGGATAAGTGGAGGAGTTGACTTTCCCTACGGGTGCAGCCATCTGACACAGGGCACAGTGTGGACACAGACACCTGGATCCATTCCCCATAGTGGCAACATGTATCTGCAGCATCCATGAACCCAAGAGAAAAACTAACAGGCTCTTGCGTGGTATTCTGGTTCCCATTTCCCCTTTGCTATTAGAGGCAGATATGCCATCCCTCCAGGACTATTTTCTCCCCCTAACCCATGCCATTAGGCTGGCACAGCAGCTGGGGGTATGGAAAGCCACATCTTGTGTCATTCGTGACCACTTAGCAGGAGAGGGGATCCCATAACCATTCAGCTCTCTTCCCAGGGTACAAAGGACTCACTGCTTTCCATTATCCACCCCTGCAGGAGTCCCAAGGTCAGAATCTGGCCCTTCACACGAGTCAGTCTGTGCCCTGAGGAGCTGCAGCCAGAGGACACCAGAAGGCAGGAGAGCCCTGATTCTCTATGTCTTTGCCATCTCCTTTCCATGCTGTCATGCCATCTGTGGTGTTTATCCCAGGAAGTCCTGTCACATCCACTCCCGTTTGCATTTTGCAATGCTCTCTTGCCCTCTCCCAGCATCTGCTGACCAAGTCCCTCTGGTCACCCCTGCTCCTCATCCTTCATGCAAAGCTTCATGATGCCACCATCCACATTTGCTGCACTCTGCCCTGAGGCATCCCAGTACACAAGCTGCAAACTGGGCAACGCAGTTCGTTAGCAAAGAGAGCTTCCAAGTGGGGATTGAGCTGCTATTACTTTATCCTGCATTTGTTTTGAGAAGTTGCCTGGGGAAGTTACACTGTTTCCCTTTCCAGTTAGAGAATTAACAGCCACAGGTTTCTTCTTTCTCAGAAACATAAATCCATCTTTATTTTGCATGTACCCAGTTCATACCCCAGGCATTGCATCCAAGAGGCCAAAATAAGAGCTCTGTCTCCACTGAAACACTTCAGGAGAAAGAGGAGAGGAAGAAATGCTGGACCTTTAATAGAAGAAACACACCTATTTATTTGGGACCGAGGCAGCTGCATGGGGTATAAATGATTGTGCTGGGTAACCCCAACAGGATTCACTCCATCTTAAAGTGGGAAGGGAAGACCTGGAGCATCCATTTCCAGCAGCCAGACTTCAATCCCTACGAGGCTTTTCAGAGGGTTTGATCGTTCAGGATGCTCTCAAATATAAAATACTGATCCACCTGCAGCACCAGCCATATTCTGCTCCCAGATAAAACTTGCACAACTCTGCTGAAGTCAATTTACGAGGCAAACATTTAATTTAGCAAGCAGGCTCACAATCCTAAATTTAAACATATGTCAAGCCAGCTAGTAGCTTTGTTTTAATTAACTCTCAAACTTTGTGGCTGTCATTTCTTTATATAATTAAGGATGATCTGCCAAGGGCAGACTGTAATCCTGTGTGAATACCTATGAAACCACCTGCTATTTCACAGCCACTTTTCAAAGAGCTCTTGCAGGAGCAAGGGGATGTGGATGTTATTATAAGGGTCCATATGGCAGTACACTGGCACTGCGGTATTAAATCAGAGGTATTGTAGCTTTCCAGCCTAGATGCTCACAGTACCAGGTAACGTATGTGTAGCTTTATTGTTGTACAATTTTAGCGGCTATGCATTATTCAACAGCGGCCAAAGTCTGCGCTACCGGAGGTGATTCAGTGATGATAAAGGGAATACATTTTGCTCTAAAGGCAGGAGCAAAGGGATTTCATGGGTCAGTATCTGTTCCACCCACGGAGGAACAATGGAAGTATTAACATTTCTAGTAAAGAAATCAGCTGGCAACAAATTCTCATTGATAATTAAAATGAAAGTACAAGCCACCTGAACATGTAGTTAGACTTAGGAACTGTAACCTACTCTCTAAATTAAATGCTTTCCTTGATAATTTGGCTCTCTCAGCAGGCACTGAAATCTGCTGGAAGATGCCATCTAGTGGGTTATGGAAGTTTATTTAAGTTTATATCCACTGGCTGGTGTGGGATGAGAGTGGCAAGAACTGCAAATGCTGGGATGTGTAATGGTTTTCGTAGACTTTCTGTTGTTGTTGTACTAGGAAATAAAAATTTCCCTGCAGGGGTTTGCATTGGAAGAGACCTCGTGTTTATTCTGCCAGTCCCCCCAGCAGGGCATTGGATTGTCACAGCTTTGCTATTGACATGAGCTGAGCCACACGGCTGTTCTGCTGGCAGGGCACCTTCCTCATCACGCGGGCTGTTTGCTCTTAGAACCATAAAATAGACTTGGTTGGAAGGGACCTCTAAGATCTTCAAGTCCAACCATTAACCCAGCACTGCCCAGTCACACTGCCCCATGTCCCTCAGCACCACATCTCCACAGCTCTGACATCCCTCCAGGGATGGGGACTGACCACTGCCCTGGGCAGCCTGGGCCAGTGCCTGACAACCCTTTCGGTGAAGAAATTCTTCCTAATATCCAATCTAAACCTCCCCTGGCACAACTTGAGGCCATCACCCCTTGTCCTGTCACTGTTACCTGGGAGAAGAGACCGACCCTCCCTCACTACCCCCTCCTGTCAGGGAGTTGCAGAGAACAATGAGGTCTCCCCTCAGCCTCCTCCAGACTGAACACCCCCAGTCCCCTCAGCCGCTCCCCATCACACTTGTGCTCCAGACCCTTCCCCAGCTCTACTGGTACCACACGAACATCATTCCTTTTTAAGGGGTGCCATGGCCGGGGAACTGATCTCCCGGGAAGGCCCGGGTGAGGAGACTGATGGCACCTCCATCCACGGAGCACTGGGACGGCAGCCTTGTCCCCCGGTTACCGTGTGTCCGTGGGGCGACCTGCAGCCCCTTGGGGAGCACCTGCAGCCCCTTGGGGAGCATTTGCCCCCAGCCGGGCCGGCTCCCGCCGCAGGGGCCATCCCTCCACGGCCGTGGGTACCGCCGCCGAGCCGCTCATTGCGGAGCCTCCCTGGAGCAATGAACCGCCCGGGTTTCCCGCACCGCCGGCCGGTTCGCAGCCCGCTCCCCGCCCTCTCCCACGGCATCCTTCCAGAGTCGTAATTAGGGAGTCATTAAGGGAGAGTCATTAGCGGCGAGCGAACAGACGCGGGAGAGGGGAGCGCGGGGGGGGGGTGTGTGAAGCTGAGGCGGGGGCGCGTGCCCGGCGGGGCGGGGCCTCCCTCCGGCGGCGGTGGGCGGGGCCTGAGAGGCCACGCCTCCCCCGCGCGCGGAGTGGGGCGGGGCGGAAGTGCCGGAGTTGCCGCCCGCCGCTGCCGCCGCGCGCGCGGGGGAAAGTTGTGCTCCCTCAGGGCGGCGGCGGCCGGGCCGTGCCCTCCCTCCGGCCTTCCTCTGCTCCTCCGCCCCGGCCGCCGCTCCCATGCGGCGGAAGCAGAAGCGGCTGCTGCAGGCAGTGGGGCTGGCGCTGGCCGCCCTCGTTTTCTTACCAAACGTGGGGCTCTGGTCCCTCTACCGCGAGCGGCAGCTGGAGGGCGGCGGGGCGGCCGGCGGGGAGGGGGCTGCCGCCCCCGCGGGGCCGCCGGGGGCAGCGGCCGGCGAAGCGCCGGTGAGTGGCGGCGGAGGGAGGGGAGGGGTAGGGGGTGTAGGGGGTGAGCGGCACCCCGTGTGCGTGGGGGGAGAGGCGGGAGGTGCTGCGTGAGGGACGCGGGGCGGAGGGGGCTCCGCTGGGAGCGGGAGCAGCCGCCTCCACCTGAGCCGGGGGCTGAAGGGGTTTGTGTGAGGGGTGAGAGCGTCCCTCTCTCCTGTCACAAGAGGGAAACCTCGGGAGTGGCTGCGGGAGGTGAGGAGCAGCCTCCTTGTGGAGGAGGGGGTGAGGGAGAGGAGTGCAGGGGTGGGCTCCTGTGCCCCTGGGCATGGAGCTGCTGCTCTGTGTCCCGTCTGGGCTGGGGAGGGAACGCGAGTACTTTGCTGGCAGTTCGCGGGTGTGGGGGCTGGAGGGTCTGCCTGCCTTTTTTGGCTGAGCTTGGTGAGGGAATAAACCCAGGTGTTTGCACCTTGCTCCAAGGAGTAAGGAAGCAGAGCTCATCCCACCCTTACGAAGAATAGGGCAGTAATTCTGCCTCCCAAGGGTGCGCCTTCAGTGCCATTTCTCTTCACCTGCCTTGGAGAGGTACAGGGAATGAGCATCACCCGTTACCTCTGTGTGCCCACAGAGCTTGAGGCGAGGGCTAGCAGGGAGCACTCGGTGCAGCCTAAAGAGCATGGCTATCCTCCTTCGGGAAGAGAGGAGCAGATAACTGCCCGGGAGAGGCAGAGGATGCCTGCTGGATACGTGGCCTGATGATATTGCAGCACATGACTGCATTCCTCTCTTGTCCCGCTGGTGTAGTAGTACATTTAACAGACAAACCCTTCTGCCTAGTGTGCGAGACAGGAAGGCTGGATCACCCAAATTAGACGTTTGGAAGCTCAGTTTAGCTGCGTTTACTTTTGGCTGTGTGATTGCTTTATCCCCTTCTGGGTTTGGCTTTGTACCATTAAGAATGATTGGGACTTGAAAGCTTGAAATGTCAGTGTGTAACTCGCACTTCAGCTGCCACTCTACAAGGCTCTGCTTGTTCAAAACCACTTAAAACTCTTAGTTGTCTAAATCTTTTCCGCCTTGGAGACTTACTGCTACTACTGCACTGTAAAGATGGAGAAACCGACTGTGACTGTTTCTCCTCTGAGGGAGAGAAAGGTCTCAAAAAGAGGTGTTGTCAAACTGAGACAGAGCTCTTCCTTCCCAGAAGAAACCTTTTTTCAAATTGAAGCATTTGGTGCAAGTCTAGGTATAACCATGATCATATCCTTGTAATGTCCCATGCTGGTAGGGAAAGGGCTGTTACCTGCCATAACACACAAATTTGTAGCAGATCCTCAGTCCTGCACAGGAATCCCTTAAATGTACACAGTGGTCATTATGTGCCTGGAGTTCCTGATGTTACTGCCTTCTGCTTGTGTTTCTGTTGGATGCAGGGAGTCTGTCTTGCATGACTGATAAAAATTGAGCCCTGGAGTCCACTGCTCCACACCTTCACCTGGTTTGGCGTTAAGGCAAAATGAAGACCATTGTAAAATCACATGTCTTCCAGAGGTTATGACGAGAAAGTTGGTAATTATTCTTAGGAGGCTTCAAAGTTCCCTGTCCTTCTACTGTGGGCTTTGGGTAGCTGTAAGCCAGGCAGTTCCTACGGTGCAGTACATCACTGCTGATTTCTGTGTATGTTCAGTGTTCTCGATGTTTAGGTATCCCCTATTGTCTGTGTTGTACAGAATGTTGACTCTGCTTTTCTTTATGTCTGTTTAAAGTATGGCAGCTGTCAGTAAATTGAGATCTGCTATTGTTTTGATGGTGTGTTGAGCTGGGCAGGAAATGTCTGTGCAGCTTGCAGGAGAATTTGCAATAAAACCTCTCTCCACTTGTGTAAATCAGAGTTACTGGATTTTAGGCTGAAGGCTTCATCTTCCAGTCTAATTAACATGGAGTTATGGGCTGCAGTGGGTCTCTGAGTGAAGATATACTTGTATCATATGCCTATTTTTTTTTAAGGATTGGGCCCTTAAATGGTAGCTCCTGTTACACTGAGCAAGGGAAAACATACCCTAAAGAACAGCTGGCTGTCTTGGTAAAAATAATTCCACTTTTTTTTTTTTTTTTTTTTCTTTTTACTGTTGTCATAGAGTTATCTGCCAGCTGACTGCAGAGGGTTTTTTGGGCATCCTTTGATTCGATGGTTACAGACTCTCTTCCTTGGTCCTGATGGGCATTCATGGTTTTTGTACTTACTCGTCAACTTCCAGCTTGTACACGAATATGCTGTTTGATTGTTCATTAAGACATTCGAAAGAGTTGACTTCTTAATGCCAGAACTCTAGAGGACAGGAGGCTATATCATAAAAAATTCATAGCAATCAGAAAAGACTTTCTTCTGTTTCTGGCTTTAATTTGCCTTTTTGTGCAGGCTAATCTTAGAATTGGGTACATTTCAAATGTGATACAGAATTGAGCTTTTCAATGAAATCTCTGTCCAGGCTCATTCTTTTATCTTTAAATGATGTCTGCTTTTTCACTCAATAATTTTATCTTTTATAGTAACAACAAAAGGGGGGGGAGTTTTAAGAAACGACTGAATTAAAGCTCTAAAACCAATATGTAGAACATAGAGTTGTGATGCTAAATTTTTGAAGTTAAAAATGTGCTAGGAGTTTGTTTTGTTGTTTATCTTGTGCTGCATGTTGCCTTCAAAATGGCAATATATCAGTGTAGGCGATTTTGCCTTATTTACTCTTACTAGTGCCTGAAACAAACGTGTCAGAAAATTAAGCAATCAGGAGCCATGTAAATATATTCTAGGAAAGATTATGTTAAATGGTTTCTGCAGAAGTGCCTAGGCAGCTAATTGCTTCTGTATTTACATGTTCAAGGGAAACATTATGGTGGCTGAAAATAATGTATTGCTTTAATAAGGTGAATTACGACTGTGTTCTTTCCTTCTGCCTTTGGGTTTGTTCTTCTGCAGCTCTGTTGGATGCTTCTTGCTCCACAGAGAAGGGATGGCCTTAAGTCATCAAAGTCTTGGCCTCAAGGTCATGCTGCTGATCTCTTTAGAAAAGCTGATGCATTGAGTTACTCTTCACTACAGCTGCATGTGCAGCAGTGTCCTTTATTGGTGTGTGTGTAGTCGCTCAGCAGATAATACAGACTATCAAGTCCTTTTTTCATGATGCACTAACAGGTTTGGCTGGCGTCGTGGCTTTAAATGGGGGTGATAGTATCGAGGTACTGAAGTGTTTCTTGCTGATAGCAAAAGTATTAGCTTAGAAGCTTCTTATACTTCACGGTGATACTTTTTTGTTCACCAGTATGTGTGTATCTGTATGCTCACATAATGCAGATTGACTTATGTGTGGTTTCATCTTTTTCTTTTTTTAACAAGTATTGAATAGGTAAAACCATATGATCTGTAGGTGTGGGGGTAGGAAAAATCAAGAGAAATGCAGCTATTCCTTGTGTCTGTTCAATCTCTGCTGTTTGCCTCGAAGTTTGCCTGCTGGGCGTCATCCTCAGCCAAAATATTTAATTGATGCTTAGTCCTGCAGTATGTAAAACACTGATGAGGTAGTTTGTGGGCTAGTGGTTTGTGCTTGGGCTAATACAAGTATTTACATTAATTCTAATGCTCTGCAGAGATACTACTGTATACCAGTCTGGTCAGGCTGGAGATCTGCACTCTGTGTGACACCTGCTGTTATGGGAATGTGTCATTTGAACTCAGAGAGATACTTAGCTTGAACATCTCTTTCTTTGAATTGCAGGCTAAAAGCATTGTAGCAAATTAGCTGCCTTTCATTGCATGCGTTTTTATCTGATATGATGCATGCTTTATGGAGTCACCCTGTAGCTTCTTGTCGTAGTAATTTGTGCTCTATAAATTCACTCGCATGATGGAAGTATATAAATCACATAGGTGATTGTGTGGTGCCCTCTGCTGCCAGCTGGCTGGAGTGGGATGTACCTGCTGGTAGGTTGTGAATGAGAAACCAACTGCAAACTTGTGATTGAAAAACCGTGTGTGAGAATAGTCTGGGGTCATGAACTTTGCCTTTAGTGCAGTTAAGCTTAAAGTTTCCAGCTGGCGCTGCTGAAAATGTAGCCCTGATGATGAGCTGAGTGGGGAGCGATGCTGTGCTGCCTTCCAGACTGCTGCTGCTGCTTGTGTCCTCCTCAGCAGAGGAAGATGATTGGCTTTGCCATTCTGACCTGGAGGCAGCTATGAAGCTGTCAAGGATTGTCAGCTTCATGTTACAGCTGGCAAAAGCTAATAAGGAAGAGGATGGTTTAGCAGGCTGTGCTGCCAAGAACTGAGGAGGGAAAAGAAGGGCTTGGGAAAAGTGAGAGGAAAACCTTCCTGCTCTCTGCCAGCCAGAGGTAAATAGAAAAAAACAACTTGGAACACTTCCTAGGCAGCGTTCTTTGGTGGTTAGACTGGTTGTGCCCTAGACCTTGCTACTACCATTAAACTCTGGGGCTTGGCTCCTCGCAGACCTCTTGAGACTGCTGTGTTGGCAGTTGTATTTGCTAATCACTCATCAGCTGATATAAAAGCACACTTTGAAAAGCTTATTTCGGTAAGTATGGGGTAAAAATAGTGTGAACTGCAGATGCTAGAGCTGAACAAGCCTGTTTGAATTTAGGAGTGAGTGATTTCCAGTATGGGCTACTCTAAGTTGATGACTTCAATGTATTTGTGAAACGAGCAGGTTTTCCTGGACTAGATAAGTGTGGACTGCATTTCTGATTAACCAAGTGATCTGCAGTGAGAGTGAAGTGGCTAAACCATCTCACAGCTGTGAAGTGCGAAGTAAAATTTGGAAAAGATGTTTATTAAGGAACTGGGATTTTCAGTGGTCTTTACGCAGGGTCTCATTATCCCTTCTGGTGATCTTTGCTGTGATGGCAACACAGAGCCGAATGAACAAATGGGCTGTATTCTGTGTCTCCTATGCTGTGTGAAAATAAAAGGTTCGTTATACTTGTTCTTTAGGGGAGGTTATCTCTATCATGGAGCAGGTGCTCCTGTTATTGGACAAGTGGTTCTGTGTTTCACCATTCAAACATGCTCCATGTGCAGTTCTTAACAGCTGCAATGGTTACCTTTCTTCATGGAAGGAAGATTTCAGCAGGAAAACTTTTTGGCTCCCGGCATCTGGACTGTTTAGGTCATCAGTGAAAACCATAATCATACAGTGATCTCCAGGAAAAATACACAGCTCTGTATGGAAATGGATCAAATTGTGAGAGACAGCAAGATTTAAGAGAAACTATAGATAGAAATATCCTGGCAGATAACTGCCATGCATTTGACTAAGTGGTCTGACAAACTAATGAGCAGTTTCTTACCACCAGTGAGGAGTTTGGGTGAAATTAGACAGAAAAATATTATCAACCAGACTTTGAGTTATATAGTATAATTTTTCACTCCCTATTTAAATACAGTTACAGGCACCACTATAAAAAGATACAGGAAGGTAAACTTCAGTGCTTTCTCTCTTGTATTTCCTTCCTTGTGGAGCAAACTGTAACCTGACTTACACTGGGTAAGACCAGATCCTGTCTAACTTAAACTTTGAGGAAATTGTTATCCAGGTGTAAAAGCAATCTGTGTGCTACTCCTGTTTCTTTGCCACCTTTTCCTATACCAGGCAACACAGGCAGGTGGCCTTGCAGCTTCCTTCTGGAAAGTAAAGAGCTGGTGGGGTGCGTTGGGAGTTTGTAGGAGGTATTCCCCCGTGTGCTTGAAATATCACTAGAAAAAAAAAAGTATTGTTTAGCAGAAATTTGTTTTGATCCACTATGAAAGCAGGCATTTCAGCCTGCTGCTTGTGTCCTGTTGACTTTAGCAGAGCTGTCACTGGTAGGATTTTATAGAGCACACCTTGACTGGAGTGCATGCACTGTGCTGAGTTTCCTGGTACTTCAGGGTGGTGTAAATTCTTATGTTAACAAAGCTGCTGTGATATTTACCATCAGATGACTCTCTCTCTCTCTCTAGTGTCCATCATGCTTTGTGTCTTCCATCTTGTTAACTCTGTAGAGTAACTGCTAAGTTATGCCACTTTAAACTGTTTGATGATAGCATGAATAATGCAAGATACTGTAGACACAGTAGGAGATGTGGCTTCAGTGACTTTGTACATGTTCAGTCTTTTAATAGTAATAGGTACTCCCAGGTTAAGTGACCTGAGTGTGTGTGTAGATTTGCTTCTGGATCATCCTTGCTAGAAAACTGTGAAGGAATTTTTCCATAGCTGAATGGATTAAACCTGGCTGTTCTGATGGGATATACTGCGATGACAAGCAGACATTAATGATTATGTAAATAATCATTCCTTTAAATATTGTTACTTCAGTCAGACTGAGATAAATTGGATTAAAGCTAAATAGTTACTTTTTGTTAATTTTGTATCTATCTCTTCCTATTCTGGAATGGAAGCAGGAATAGCCTTGCTGCCCTACATTTGCACTGTGTCTTAACCTGAGCTAATGTCCCTGGACAGAATGGTTTCAGTCAGTAGTTTGGCCACCCACATGTTCCTTCTAGATACAGCTTGGCCTGGTATTCCTCTGCTTCTAGAGAGAAGTATAAAAGACACTCTGAGTTGACTTCAGGTCCCAGATTGTTTGCAAAACCGATAGCTGTCAGTGGGGATTTTTAGCAGTTAACAGAAAGCGTGAATCTGTTTATCAGATTTCACAGACTCCTCAACAAATCCTTATGCTTGAGTCACTTTAGAGAATGATGCTCTCCAAAGTAACAGCATGATGCTTTATTTCCAAACCCAGGGATAATAGCCCCCCTGTCCCCTTTCTAATTTCAGTTTTTTATGTTCTACTTTTGGACTGCCTTTCGTCTTGTTTGCAGTGAACAAACTTCAATATTCTCCATTATCTCTTTAAGAGTCTACGTGTGGTTTTACCTTCAGATCTGGCACGCTGCTCATGACTTCTTAAACCCAGGGAGCTCGGAAGTGTTACTAGTCCTGCTTTATTCAACATGAAGCCTAACCCCTCAGTGGTAATGGTATCTTTGCTATCAGTGTAACTGACACTCATGGTGGTATTTCCTGCATTTTGTGTTACCCTGGCTAGATGATGGATAGGTAACAAGGAAGGGAGTGTTTATCTACACAGCTTTGTTAAGAATATAGGTAGTACTGGATATCAAATTATGGCTGACTTGTCAGACTGTGCCTCTTTTGTTAGATTTAAAGGGTCTGGCAAACGATTGGAGAAAGCTACAGATAAGTAAATCAATATGGAGCACAATAAGTTGCCAGGCAGCCCTCCTTTTCAAATGCCAGGTAGAAGAATAACTTCTGCTGTGTCTGAGGTCTGCTGACAGGTCTGCATCCACAGTCCTGTGC
The DNA here is from genome assembly GCA_028020825.1 of Podargus strigoides. Taxonomy (NCBI): domain Eukaryota; kingdom Metazoa; phylum Chordata; class Aves; order Caprimulgiformes; family Podargidae; genus Podargus; species Podargus strigoides. The sequence continues at coordinate 13,568,653 of CM051632.1, read as the reverse complement.
ACCCCCTAAAATATGAGCAATATGTCACTTGACATGACTCCTGATTGTTCATGAACTTGCTGAAGCTTTAAATCACAGCTTCAAAGAAGGGAGGTCTACCATTTCTTGGTCCTTGCTTTTGCTTTTCTTTCTAAATAATTAGCTCTTTTCTCTGCCCTTTTGCAGTTCCTCCATTTTCTCTAATCTTAGCTCCAGGGTTAAAAGAGAGCTCTCTAGAGCATATATCTATAATTAAGGCTTTTTAACCACAGTTACAGTGGAGTATAAGCAGTACTCCAGTATTGCCGTTATCCAGGGAAGAAACTTGCTTCAGTAGAAAAGCTGTAGATTTTATTATAACTGAATTGCTGCTGTCCCAGTCATGGAGTTCACTCTGATACTGCTTCATGCCCTCCCACTTTGATAAGTTATCTTTCTAAAGTTGGTGACCATTAGTGGTGTATCTTCTGTAGCTCACAGAATAAAAATATTTATTCTGTCTGTCATTTTCTCGGAAACACTGGCTGCCAGCTATTGCAAGTAGTGTCCCTCGTGAGTGTATTCAGAAAGCCTGAGGAAATGTCATCCAACTCGTTTCTAAGGTCTGACTTCTTTGGGTCTGACTGCAACTCCAGGCATCTGAACTAAAACACAGCTTTCATTAACTGCACTGATGGCTCACGGCGTTCAGCAGACTTCCCTCCTTTGGAGGTCATGATATCAACACATGAATGTGTTGCCACCAACACGAGTCAGGGATGAAATTTCTCGTTTAGTCTAGGTGTTCTGGGTGATCTTACAACTACAGTGGACAAGAGCACACTCAGAGGCAGTTACTAAACAGTAACTAATGGCTTAAAATTTGCACACTACAAAACTTGGTTTATATTACTGTATCCTTTACTCTTCTGTACTACTGAGTCAAACTGTAATGATAGACAGTTTAAACATATTAAGGGTTTAAAATGGAAACCCTATTTTAAGTGAGTTGATGTAACTCCTGTGGGTATTATGTTTCTTTCCTTGGCCAGAAATAGAAAGCAAAGGAAGAGGAGGAAGATGGAGTCAGTGAAGCCCTGACTCCTTAGCGCCATCCATCCTGCTGGAGAAGTTCACTCTTAATGTTTATCTGGTGACTATGTCTTCCAGTCTCAACTCCTTATTAATTTTTATGTGCAGTACATTTTTTTTCCCAATTAGCATAAGAAGTAGCAGAAAGCAACTTCCAAAAACTGTCTTTCAACAGAATGAAAGTGAAATCCTTCCCTGTCAAGCTGAGCATTGCTTCTCCAGCGAGGTAACTAATTTCTGTTCAAAGTGTCTCCCCTCAACATTAATATGTATTTCTCACATGTATGTCATGTGTAGCTGATGTAGCAGTGACCTGATTTAGAATAACAGTAAATCAGTCTGTCTCCTGCAAGAACTTTCTGGATGCATGAAATCTTCTTTCTTGTTTGACTACTCTCCCTTTCCAAAAATCTGAATAGAATGACATTTTGTCTTTGTTAGTCAAAGTCTTACGATGTTTTAGGGCTTTACCATATCTTATCTGGAAGCATTGTCAGCTGCCCTTCCTACATGTGGAGCTGCTTTGCTTTTGCCCTCTTCAACAACTGTTTTTACAAGATTAAGTTGTTAGGAAAAGTTCTGCTCTGCTTGATCTTTAAAGCCTGAAATCCTTTGCTTGCAGTTATGTGTGCAAACTAAGGTGACTTCTCAAAGGCAAATCATCCCTTTCTCCATCTTTGCTTATGATTATTCAGAAGAGCTAGCATTTAAAACCTCTAGTAGCCTGTCTTGTTTTTTCTCAGTGGAAGATTGCATAGGCTTGGTTTTGTATAAATTACCTTTGCTCGTGTTTAAATTCATTGGGGAAGTTACTTTTACCTAGTTTGTGGCACTAGCAATAAAATATTTTTTTTCCATGATGGAAAAGAGATAGATTTTTTTTTTTTCCCTTTCTTTCTTGAGCTTACCTAACATTTCTCAGCCTCTAGTTGAAGTCCAAAGAAGACATTTTCACAGGGACTAGTAAGCATGAGCTGCTGCTTAATAAATAAAACAGTTGAAACAGAGTTTGTGTGTTCTTAACGTGTAGACCAAAGTTTTCAAAGATGTCTTAGAATGTGATGTTTCTTTGAAAAATAAGAGTCTTAGTGACTTTGATCTAGAGTGTGATACCAAAATAACCACATAACCAGGTCTGGCATCCCATCAGATTGTTTTGTTTTCTTTTTTATATTATTATTTTTAAAAGAGAGAGCAGCTCCTTCACTTCTGCTGAGACTGACTTTAATCTTAACTCTGCTTCCTTGAAAGTGCCTCTCTTTAGAGACTGTACTTTCAGCTCAGATAAGTAAAAGCAAAATATATTCCCCTCAGTAAAGAAAATCAGAACCCCAAAAGCTAGATAAATACAGACATAACTATGTTGTAGAGGGCTTCAGTTAGGCAAGTAAGTTATTTTCTGTTATATTACAGAAGGTCACTTAAATTTAGCCCAACTGTCAGTTCATGTTAGCCACTACGTAACAGGATTATTTTGGATCTCCAAAAGAAGTGAACCCTGTGATTATCTTCTGTCTTCTCATTTATCTTCCAGGTGGCCTGCTGCCAGGGTTTAGTGTATGATAGCCAAGTAATAAGGAATAACCCTTTTTTCCTACTCCTGCATATGTTAGTTTTGCTGATCCATCCAATACACTCTGGACTGCCACTTCTCTGTGATTCTCAGGCTGTGGCTGTGTTGGAAATATCTAAAACTCCTATTGATGTTTTACTGTTGCATGTTCTCTATTTTTTTTGGTGGATATTTTGGAATCTGATTCAAGGTACTAGTTTAGCCTGGGGGTAATAAAAAATCTCCCTTCAGAAAACCAGCATCTGTTCCCAGGTCCTGTTCATAACGGCAAAGAAGTTATATATTGGTACAATTAAAGCGCTTGGAATGAGACTTCTCAAAATTCTTTTGCTTGCTTGATTCTGAAGACATGCAAGTAAACTGCAAAAACATCTGCAGAGTATTGGAAGACCTGAGATTGATACAGAAACTGTCAGAAGTGTATTTGGATATATATATACGGAGACCATAGGACCATCCAGGTTATCATTGTTGCCATTTTCCTGCTGTTGCTGCTGATTCTTTGGAAATGTGAATCTTTCCACATTCTGCTCAGATTGTTTCTGATCTTCAGACGTGGGTTGTATGCTCTGTGAATGGGGATGTGGAAGTCTTATCTGCAATGTGGGAAGGTCCTACTTGTGTTGTCATTGATTTTTGATTGTTGCAGAGTGTCTGTGTATAAAAGATAATAGGTTTTCTTTCACCATAGTTGCATAATTTCTGCTAATGGGAACTTGGGCCAGCTGATTACAGAAGAGTCCTTGGCAAAGCAATTGCAAACTAACAGAAAAGTGTTTTGAACCTCAGTCTGTGCCAAGACCCTTTTCCTTGCATTTTGGCAAAAGCTTTTACGTGCATAAAATAATGCTGGTTACCATGGGTGAAAGACCTAAGCTCTGGAAACAAGTGATGTCTTGTGGCTTTTGAAGTGCTGATATTTTTATAATAAGAGTCTGCTCATAGTAGAAACTCATCTGAGAAGCTGTCAGTTGATGCACGTGAGCAGGGAGCCCTGGCATTGCTGATAAATTAGCTGGGAATTGTCAGTTTTGTAAAAGAACTCAAATATTGGCTTAACCTGAAAATGTTAAATGAAATATAAAACTACAGATTTTTCTCTCTGGATATTTGAAAACAATAAGTCATCTGAAAACTTGTTTTTTAAAATTATTTCTAGAGGGTATGAGTTTCCAAGCCTAATGCAGTGAGATCTATTTTTATAGTCCTTGAAAACAAAACCTGACAGAACATATTTGCCAGCACTTATATTGCTCTGGTGACAGTGCTGCTTTTTAAAGCATGCCAGAGGAAATGCTCTGTGCCGGAGCATATGTCAGTGATTAGTGGGTCCAGTGCTGCAGGATGAAGTGGGAGAAATATGGTTGTGTACAGAAAAAGCTGAATGGACAGAACATGAGAAATGTAGCGGTTCATGGATTGGTTTTGCAATAGGAATGGAAAATAGTTACTTTTAGGGTTATCTGTGTGTAACTGGCATGGCGTCTTCCAAGTCAATTGAGGTTTAACTGAGAACACAACTGGTACCCTTCTCTGTATGTTTCCTTTAATTTCTTCATTTAGAAAACTGTTCACCCTTTGACTCTATCACTGTTTATATAGCGCAGATATTTGCATGCTTTGTTTGTGCTAGAGTTTCCCGAAAGCCCTAGGAAGTGAGAGACTTCGGTACCCAGCTCTTTGCAGATTTAGGTGTAAGTGGATTTAAAGGCTTCAGCAGAGAGCGATCCTCAGAAACCAGCTGCTCTTCTCCAGACTTGACACCCTGGGTCCAGAGTTCTTGCCAGTCAAGCCCCTGGGGTGCATGCTCACGTTTTGCTTCTGAGTAGCTCTTGCCACCTCCTTCTCCTCCCTGAAGCCCAGCAGCCATCCTTAGCATTGATCACCTCTTGACAAGAGCACTGAGTTCAGAGCACAGCTCTCAGGCCCGAGTTCTGCACGAGCCACATGGGACTCCAAGTACTTGCATCCGACATCCTGGGATGGAGGGGACAGGGGGACAGTGCCCTGCCCAGGGCAAGGATTGTTGATAGCTTTCACTCAAGAGTTGCAATGCAGTAGCTACAGCACACAATTGACTTTGCCTCCCTGCTTTGACCGTGCAGAATAAGAAATAACCCCTGCTGTGTTTGAGAGGAACAGCTCAGGCTTCAAAGCATGATGAGAGTTTGATTCTTATGCGATACAGAGGTCACTTTGTACATAAGGGCCATGTGCCTCAGACCTGGAGAAATCAAAGATCAAAAGCCTGTCTTAGCTAGTTGTTTTGAATTTGATCCTAAAGGTGGCTACAGACTTTACTCCGGGAGCTTCAGGAATCAGAAAGCTGGGAGTAGCAAGATGCACAGCATTGCAATATCAAAGTTTCTTGTGGATTTAGCCCTTGACATCATAGATGTAGTCATCACTCAAGTGCTGTAAAAGATGTTCTCCTGCCTTACCCTATTTTTCATATCTTGTCAGTTATGTTGCTGGACACCAAAATTTTTCTATTCAATATAAATGGGAGCAAAATGAAAATGCCCTGTTCCCTTCGTCAAAATTGATGTCTGCATTTGAGCTTTGCCAGTATTTGTTTATGGAAACTGCTTGTTTACCCCTCAGAGCAGCTCAATACAACTTGGATTAGGGGAAATTGCAAGAGGTTAGAGAATCCCTGAAAACTAGAAAAAATGATGTATTGGACTGCTGCATACCGTTACCCTGCTAGTATCAAAATTAGACTGCTACTTTTGTTGAGTAGACATTTGGCTATTAATATTTAAAGAAATAATGCAAGAAGCCAAGTTGTTTCCAATTACATCCAAGTTACAAAATAATTTTCTTGAGTTCACTTCAGCTGTGACTTACCTGTCTTATGCTTTTTTTATGTAGAATTTTTCCTCACATTTAACAGTTTTAAAGCTATTTTAGGTCTGTTTATTTTTGCTAGCCTGTAAAGTTCTTGCATTTCACTAACTCTTGCGATAATTAGAAAAACAGAATTAATTCATTTGTTCCCTTTAGGGAAAAGTGATGGCTTCGTGAGGTTTGATTTGTGTTTCTATAGCACGCAGGAGGCCCAGTCAGAAATCTGCAAGGAGAAAGTAAAACACCCGAAGGAAGACTGCTTCCCATAAAGCAACATCAACTGAAAGTGTATTTATTTTCCTCCCCTAAAGTTGCTCTATAGAAAATGCCTTAAAAATTAGATTGTTTACTGGTACTTGTACCAAAAAAAAAAGCATCTTCTCAGCAGTGCAATAATTTGATTTTATACTGTGTCACAAGTACTGCACAGCTTTCTGAAAGGGACAGCTGGATTTTCACTGGTGACTGAATCCAGTGTTTAAAGACCCTGGGCGTTTTCAGTCTTCTGATGCGTGGTGTCTCTCTAGGTTTTGTAATTGCTTCATACTCGAATCTGCTGGCTCAGGCATGAGATTTCTGGATCCAGTTTCTTCTTCCTTAGCTTGTCAGAGCTGTGAAAGGATCTGACTCTGAAACCTTCAATACTTTTAATCTCTTTTTAATTCCTTAAAACTGTTAAAGATCTAAACATTTAAGAGGAGCACCAGCTTACCTCATTTGTGAGTCACACCTTCACAACAGGATGTCTTCGGCAAAGTGTTTTCAAGCTCAACGAAGCTGAATCCATTAGTAATGGGTTCACGTGGGGTTTTGGCTGTTTCTGCAGATAGTCTGGTTTTTTTAGCAGAAATACGGCTCTTTGAAAGGCTGCTGTTCCTGGGTAGCGAAGGAAAGGCAGTGGCTCTGACTGGAAGAGTGGCAGTGAGGGAGGCATGGTGTTCATCCCTCCTCTTCTGGTGGAAGGCTATTGAAAACTGTCTGTGTTTCTTGCTCATGAAGTGTTGTGATGCACTGTTTAGGTAGGCTTGTGCATAGACTTCAGCGGGCTCCTCCATTCAGGAAGTGGAAAAGAATACCAAAGAAAATTCTCTTCCATCCTATTTATAAACTTTGTCAGCTTAACACAAATGAGTTTGGGCATGTGTTCAGTGCTGCTGGATTATGCAGTTAGGATTCTGTTCTGGCTTCCTAAATGAGAACAATGTGTAACACATCACCATTCAGGGTGTGTGGGTGTGTAATCTGTTCTTGGTTCTGTGCTGTGTGCAAGTCGGCAAGAAGGGTCAAGGATTAAATAAAGAGGAGATCAGCTTGTGTACCTGGATCTTGTTTGAAATCACAGGGTACAAAGCTTCTAAAAACTCAGTGGCTCCTCAAAAGAGGAAGCTGCTTGGCAGAGAAGACCCTGAAAGCTGCTTGGTTATAGAGTGCTCTTAAAATTTAATGAAATATAATCCAACATTTTAATTGCATGTCGGGGTTTATGAATTTAATGTTGACTTCAGCAATTCTGCTTAGTACCTAATGGGGCTAAACTCTTTGTGTAACAATGAATCTCTTCCAAAAGATCTTAATCTTAGGAAATACTAATACTTGAAAAAGCAGGGAGGGATGGGCAGCAGTTGCAAAGATATCACCTGGTTTCTTGAAGCTTCTCAAGTTTAAGTTGCGGTTCAAAGCAATCTTGGCTTTAGCTTATGTTATGAAAATTTCCTCCTTACTAGTCTGCAGAATGGCTTGGACAACCTACAGTGAGTATGTAAGAGATGACTGTGATGTGCAGCCAAAATAGTAGAAGCATTAAACAATGCTCTTTAGCAAAAGATTCACAGAACAGCTTTCCAAAGGGATTTATTGTACCACAACCAGTAGCCACAAGTGTTGTCTTGTGTCCCTGGAACGCTGAATGTTTGAGAAATGGCACAGTTTGCAGCAGGAGTTAATCAAGAGTTAGTTTAGGTACATCTGTGCCACGTAATGCTGTACCATCACTTCAGTCAGTTCTGTGATATTACAGGTTTTTGCTTCTTTGCTGTTTGCTTCTGCTTACCAACTCTGCCTTTGCTGAGCGGTGACAATAAGAGAACATAAGGAATGCTGCTGAACCGCTTATCCTCTGACTGTGACACCTGAGATTTTCATACTTAATCTGTTTGGGGTTGAAAGGGTAGGCAGGGAAGGTTGTGTTGTTATTCCTTGGATAGTCAAACTGTTACAGTTTTTCTCTTACACCTTTGGTGTATAGCTATGTGCCCAGGCAGAAATGGGATGCTACTTTAGTGATTCTTGCTCTTTGTGGTGGTTTCCATTCAAGCCCAACATAGGATGTTAAGAGAACTGATGTTGTTCTTGCCAATCATGTATTCCCTGACCACAGGAGAGTCACTGACTGCACCTCTTTCCAACTGCATAGGCTGATGTGGGAATGAGTCTGAATGTGCTTCTCTGGAGCACTGCACTTTAAGGAGAAAAGAAAATAAACATCCATTTCTGCATCTTGTCCTCAGATAATATCCTGTCCTAAACCCAGCTGGCAGAATGGGCTGCTCTGGGCAAAACACTTGGCACCAACTCTAGTGGGGCTGGCAGTTTTGTAGTACTAGACAGCTGGCATCCTGTGGATCTGACAGTGCTTGACATAACTATTAATCTATGTTAATGGGATTGCCTGAGTGGCCTTAATTTTCCCTTGTGGAGTCAGCAAGGTGGATGCTTCAAGTCTGTGGGACTAAATATGTGCTCCCGAGACACCCACCCAGCTCAAAGGTGTTCTGGCACAGGGGGTTAAATGTGCAGTTGATGTGGGAAGTGCCTGCACTAAAGCAGCGGTCTTGGAGGTGATGGATTGTGTGTCCTCTCCTGCTTTCAGGTGTCAGAACAGCTCTGGTGGTCTACAGCTTGAGATTGAAAGAAAATATCTATTATGTAAACACTTTTATGTATATATAACAGAAACCTTAAATGTTAAGGTGTTTTGGTATCTCACAGTGTAATGTACCATGTAGAAATAGAGTGGCATTGGTTGAATGGGCAGCTTTCAGAAAGAGAAAAAGGTGTCTCCACTGTGGCTTTTCCTGCTCCATCTTTGAGTTTCTATTGCTGGAAAGAGACCTGCTCTACTTTGGAAAGGTTGTAGTTGAAAGCAGTTACAAAACAGCACCCCAGCAAGGTATAATCTCAAAGTAGTCTCTTGGGAACTGCACATAGATAGACATTGCAAGGCATAATCCTTCTCCAAAGAGTAAAGGAAAGTTCATTGGTATCCAGACAAAGACCCTTTGACCAGCTGAACTTGTCTTAGATGTTGTCCCCTCCTTGTTTGTGGTTGTGGAAGTGCTGTCTGAGCTGTGGATGTAAGGCACTGTGCAACATACTTTAGTAGTGCTTAAGCTCCCTTGACCTAATTCACTTGCTTTTTTGCTGGAGCATGGATTAGCAGTGGCTTGCTGGTGTAAGAGTAAGCAGCAGTTAATTCTTGGAAGTCAAGTCCTGTGTGACTAACTTGGGTAATGACATCTTTTCAGAGAAAATGGGGCAAACTCCTCAAATGCCTGTGATAAAGGATAGGCAGGGGGGATCCTGGTGCCAAATACTGACACACCAGGCAAATTGTGTGGTTAGGACTTGGATGGTGCTGGCTACTTCTGACTGCTGCTTTCCTTCTCTAAGTCATTACTGATCTCAGCTCTTAGCCAGAGCAAGCTTCCTTGGAGGCCTTAACACATTCCACAGGATTCCAGATTGTTCTGAAAATACTTTCTAAATGCTGTCTTAATTAAAGATTTCTTTAAGTCAGAATTAAGTTATTAAAATGTTCCAGGCATTTTCTAGAAGTCTTTCAAAGCTGACTGTACATTCCTTTCAAAGTTGACCTACTGTCTGTTATGGGTTACAAAGTTATATTGTGCTGCTTGTGGGGTACAGATAAGTTCAAGTGTTTGATTTTTTTTTTATTTTTTTTTTTTCAGCAGTTTGCCTTTTTGTGACCTGACATTACCATTTTGTAGTTTACAGAAAAATTGTGTTGTGTGGAGTTGTTGGCAGCTCACGCAGCTGTGGTGCTGCGAGTACTTAATATGCTGTTTAGGTGATCTGAAGATAACAAGTGCTTAAGAGATGTGCCTTTAAAGACAAGTTACCCTGTCCTGAGTCTGTCCCTGTCTGCTCTCTTTCCAGATCCATGTTCTGCATAGATCATGTTCTTCCTTGCATTTTGCAGATAGTTTAGCTTCAGTAGAGTTGTCACCTTCTGGTGAGTGCAGTTAAATTCTCCAGAAGATGATATTCAGTCTCCCCTTATGCAACCAGTGTTAGGAAAACTTGGCTGCTGGTTCAAAGATGAAGTCAGTGCAGAGGTGTCTTTCTGAGCTTGCGGTTGGCCTTTGATATTTTACTGCTCAGTGCTATAAAGTTGCAAAAGGTTTAAAAAATAAAATCAGAACCTTGCCAGTTTATGTTGCTTCTGCTGGGACCCATGAGCAGCTGTGAAACTGCTTATCATATTGATGTTCAGATTCTGACTGGAAATTGCAAGAGCATGTCAGACTAGAACTCAGCCCAAAAAGAAATATGTGGTTATAGAGAGCACTATTGTCATGTACATCATCACAAAATTGTTTACAGTAAGTGAAATGTTAATTGTTTTCTATTTGCTTTGCAATCTTCTGATGTATAAAAAGCGGTGTAATTATCCCTATTAAAGGTTCTGCAGTGGGAATGGATGACTTTGTCTCCAGGTTTGCTGTGCAATTACTGTTAAGTAATAGGAAAGCCTGCTAAGTGGTCAGTCAGCAAAAGCATTACTGGGAAACTACACTGCTACTGAGCACTTAAAAGCTGAAGACAAATTTTGAAGTCTCTTTTGTGTTCCAAAAGAAGGATGGGAGACAGTTCTTACGAACTTTGCACTGAGATCAGAGACTAAGCAGTGAAGGCAATAAATGAGTGCATTAATCTGTGGGGCTCAGAAAAACATTTCTTTCCTAAGAGAACAAAGTATGACAGAGCTGTTTATCTCCCTTAAGTTTCCCAGGAGATGTGAACCCAAAATATGTCATGCTCAGCCTCTTCTATCATTGTAATAGGTAATTTCTTTGTAAGATGTCTTACCCAGAGAGGTCAGTTTTCTCACACAAGCCTTGCTCCTCTGTTCCTGCTCTGTTCTTGAAAGGATTTTGCAGCTTTGCCTTGTTTGTGAGAAGTGCTTCCTCCAGAGCAGCACAGGTAAAAACGTTTGGAGCTGCTTGCATTAAAAAGACAAGTCAATAATATAGCTGTGTGACCGTAGCTTCTCTCTGACCCACAAAACAACAGACATTGGAAAGGTATGGTTGGCAAAGGTTTACATAACTTTGGAGTGCTTCACTGCAATCTGAAGCACAAGTTATGTCTGTGTTCAGGAGATTTCCACTTGTGGCATATTGTTCTCCCAGTTCTCTCACTCTGGATCTGGATGATGGACCGTCCTCAGGGATGTGGGGCTCTTTGCTCACAGACCATGCAGTCATGCTGAGCATTTGCTGTTTGTTTTGTTGGAACTTTGTTGTTGCCTGCCTGTTGGGCAACTTGTTTCAGTTGGCTTCAACCTTTCCATATGGGAATGCCTGTTTGGGCCACAGGAACAGCTGAAATAGCAGGTTTTCCAGAATGTTTTGCTTGAGTTGTCTCTAAAGCCAAAGCCTTGGAAGACTTTTTAATACAGTAATTTGAAATGAGCAAATGTGAAGTAAGGCACCAGCTCAGTGTGCTTTGGCAGCTGAAGGCTTGTGTAGAAGCGCTCCCTAAAGGAAGGGAGAGGCTTTCTGGAGTTGTATGCTGGTGTATGCACAGTGTGAAACTTTGCCCCTCTTGTACTGCTGGGAGTGAGTCCACAGCACTGTAAGTCTTAACTACACCTGTGATGCAAGTTGCTATACTTTTCCAGCCTGAGTGTTTGTGTACCTCTATATCTATGCTGATTTATGTAGCTCAACAACCTTTGGAGCAGGAGAACACTCTCACCTTCTTTGAATGGCTTTTGTTCAGAGGGAATAGAAGACCTGGGTCAAAATGGAGTTTCTGACTGGATTAAAATCCCTGCTCTCCTTCACTTCATTTGAAGCAGTAAGTCACTATTTATTTGAGATGGAGTTTAAATTTAAAAACCACAATGTAAATTACTTGGGAAGTGATGTCATTTTGTAGACCTGCAGTGGTGATAACCTGGGAAAACAATCGCAGGAAACTTATTTCTGGTGGAGAAGTGAACGGAGGTATTCTTGGCATGGCACTTTTATGATAACTTCTGGAGCTTACATCTCTTACCAGAAAGATTTTGGATGTTTGACTGGTACAATCAAAACCAGATGGATTATGGAAATTTGAAAGGTTTTTTTAAAAAGCCCAAGAAGTCCAATTAGTAGAATTCAATTCATAGGAGTTTAAAAATTAATGGTAAGTTACCTTATAAAATATAGATCACTTGAGACTAAACTAAGAACAGGCATATGGTTTTGATTTTTTTTTTTTTTTTTTTTTCCTCCTTTAAACACTGGCACAGTGCTGAGGCCAGACAACTTTATTTTCCTGATGCATTATAACCAGCTGCAGATGTTTTAGACATTATCGCTTCTAAATGGGCTTTGACAAATGTCTCCTGGAAGCCAGCAGCTCTAAATATTACATGCAGTGTATTCCGAGGAAATGTTGAAAATAAAGTTTTAGGAATTAAACGTTCAGTGTCTGAATCAAGCAAATTTACTTTCTGCCCTTGTCAGGGGATTTACTAGAGAAAAACATTCTTTTATGAGACATGCACAGATGTTAGTTGGGACACATACAGAGACTGGAACAAATATTGCCATGGATGGTCTTGCATGGTGTGTTATTTACTGGCCCTCTATTGCTAATACTGGAAGATGGACACTTGCTTGAAAGAGTGCTTCGACCTGTATCTAAATGCTGAACTGAAATTTGTACAGGTATGCAACTTTTCAACATTAAGGCAAAAAAAACAAATGTATTTGAGCATAGGGAAACATTGTGGTATGTGCATCACTGACAATGGCATGGCCCTCTACTACAGAAACCTTTGTGATATTTCAATTACTCTTCAATTATTCTCTTTACTTAAAGATCTTTTTTGTGATTTTGGCCTTTACTGCATAGCTTTGAATTGAGCACTCACCCAGAGGGGCATATCTTCGTATATATATGTATAAAGGGTACAAAATGTTGTTTACATGTTCAAATGTGTGGCTTTGAGATGAGGAGAGACTATATGGTTATTGACATGGGAATTGCATCAGATGTCCTTGACTTCCAAAACTCAGTTTGATTCATCACTGCCTAAACCATTCACTCATTTTTCCATACCCTGAGAGAGGTTAGGAAAATATCTATGATTTCATGTAGACACCTCATTAAAATGTAATTCAGTATGCAGTACCGTGAGTTCTCAGTCTGCTCAATGCAGGAGGAGAGAAAGGAAGGATCCAAGGAGGACAGGCTGAGTGCCTAAAGGCTGAATGCTCAGAACTAGGTAGTGGAAAATACCCCCTTAGGCAGGGATATGCCAAACAGGCAATACATCTAATAAGGATTATTTATATGATAGCAGTTCATCAAGTAATGGTGGTCCTAATTGTTTGAAATTGTTGGAGGTTTCACCAAAAATCGGTATTTATCAAGAGTTTTAAAGGGGAATGGGCATTGCTTAAAGTGTTATCAGTAGCTTTTTATCAGGACTTTTTTGGTAAAAAGGTATTTCAGAACAAGGTGTGTACCTTTATACATATATATATAAAAGGTTAACCATGCATCTAATTTGTACCACACAGTGTAACCAACGGGAATCTCCTTGCCCATCTGTGTTACCCCTAAAGAGCCTTCCTCTAGCTTTGCACCAGTTCAAATATAAGCCAGCTTGTGCTCATTGAAATCCCTAGTCTGCCTGGCACTGGGAAGCAATTCCAAGAGAAGATTAGAGGTGGCAGGCATCAATGGGTAACTGCTTGAGCAGGGACCCGCATGCTTTGCGTGAAGGGCCATGGCACACTGCCCTGCAGCGGGGAGCTGAATCGAGCAAATGCAAGTCTAATGATTTGGATTTTGCTATTTCACATTAGTGTTTAAAACTGCTTAGATATAATCCTCCTAGCAAATCTCTCCGTGCTTTGAGGTGGCGAACATTCACTACTGCACACTGATTTTTAAGTATGAACTGGTTGTACTGAATTCTTGTGCAGCTGAACAAAGGCTCTCACTGATGCCTGGCAACGAGGAGAAGTTTTCATGTTTGATTCTGTTTGTACAGGGGCACAGAATGGTTCTTTGTATCGACGTGCTATAACAAATGCAATATTCAGCCAAAGGTTTGGGTTTGATACTTGCCAGTTGTGTAGTGACTGGAAAATGTATATATCAAATACTTGAGGAGAGGGGGCAATTCTGCTAAGCTGCTGTAGAGCTGCTGGTTGCGTGTGTTTAGTTGAACATGTTTTCTTGTCTTACAAATTATTACTAAAAGTTTACATTGAAGGTTGCTGTTCATAATATGAATCTTGCTCGCTCTGGTTTTTCTTGCTATGACTTCATCAGAAAATAGCCTCAAAGTTATTAAGTGCTTCTCAGCTGCAGATATCTTAATGTAATTATGCTCAGACATCCCTTCTCTGCATATGGACCCCAAAGTCCTCATATTTGTGGTTAAAAGACAAGCCACGGTTCATTTTCTGAAACATCGATCAAATGCATGCAGTATTTTTATGCAATGCTTGGAAGATTGATCTGAATACTTGGAAATCTGTAGTAGCTATGAACTTTGGCTTGCACTTCTTGTAAGGAAAAGAAAATGATCCTACCCTTAATGGAAAGTAGCAGAAAGTTGTCTTCAAATTAACTTGAAGGAATTTGGGGTGGTTTCTCATCCCTGTGGCCTAAGTGGAATATCTTGGCTTGTCCAAAACAACTGCTGCCTTTTGAAAATGCATTTAAAGGAATTTTTGAGGTTTAAGTATCTCATTTTCCCACATCTCCACCATGTACTATAGTTTCTTCATACTTTCCTTTCTTGGATGAAATGTTTAGCTTACTGTAGTGAGAGCTGCTATGTAAATTGTTCCAGACAGAATAGTTCTTACTGAGGATGGAGGATTAAGTGACGAGGGCTTTTAACTACATGAGCATTGGGGTATTTTTGCATGCAGTGATCTTTCTGAAGCCTGCAAAGAAGATTACTTAAATAGAATGGTGTTGCTGTGGTGTCCTTGTTGTTTAATTGGGATCTTCTTTAACTGTCACTGAGATTAAAATGTTATCATGGGCTTGATGCAGTTCTGAAAACTGAAGCAAGTGCCAAGGGAAGGTGGTTTAAATTGCAGCAACCAGTTAGGCTCAACTGTTTGGAGATGCTAAAAATAGGTGTACTAAGCAGCCAAAAAGGTGTTGAATTTCCCACCTTACTCATAAGCATTTATTGATTCCTTTAAGGCTGGCACTGAGGTTTCCCTTCTGTTTTTACAGAAGCAACTTTCTGCTTTGGAAAGTTTTTAACCTCTTTGCTTCAATAAGCCTGAAAGTTGGGGGAAAGTGGAGACTGATGTGTGCTCCTGTAGGAGGGAGTATGAAAGTGTGAATTTGAGTTTGCAAGTGGTAAAGACAACAGGAAGAATAGTAAATGAATTGCCTGAATATCCTCTCCTGCCTGACGGATAATGATCCAGTAACCAAACAATCTGTTAAAGAGGGTTTTGACATGAGTTGTCGCAGTAATAGGGGCAATTTGATGATCTTGCTCCCATTTTGCAGCTTACTTCCCCCTCCATTGTGCTCGTACAGCTCTGGATGGGGACCTACTGTAAACTAGATCGATGAGACGAGCTGGATTTGAAACATGAAAAAAGCCTTTTAGCTGAACTTTGCTCCCAAAGATGATGAGTATAGCATAGCAGTGTAATTCAGCAAACTGTTTTTGCTGAGCTGTGTAGAGAAGGAAAAATGTTGTTGGTCTCGCTTGTTCAAAGAATTTGCAAGGATTTACTTCAGACCACCGACAAAAGTGTCAGGATTTATCAATCTAAGATTAGGTTTACTTGAAAGTACATAGCAGCCTTGCTTTTGTTTATTTTGTTATGCAAACTGGAATGTAATCCCACTAAATTGCACGTATTAAGAATCTTATTTTTTACTTTTGGCAAGATTGACATCTCATCGTTACAGTAAGTGCTATGGTCCTTCCTCCTCCTAATGTAATTTGTGAAAATCCAGTGCTGTGTAGGCTGCTTCTGAGTCCTAAATGGGATTACTGAAATGTTGACATGTATCTGAGCTTTTTACTTTTATAATTCATAATAGCCAAGTGCTCTGGCTTATGCTTTTTGGGATGGTGAACTTGTCTTGCCTCTTTGCACAGTGGTAAATTTATGGAAATACATAAATATTTCCTAATCTGGGAGTATCATATGGACACTTAAATCTTGAAGTCTCTTTGTTACTTCAAGAGATGTTCTTAGAAGTAAAAATGGCTGTTTCACTTAAAAGACTCTTGGGGGCCATACATTATAATGTGGGGCATGGGAAAATAGGTCTAGTTGAAGGCATCTGTGAAGCAATACTGAGAGAGGGGTAAAAGCTTGAGGAGGGGTGAAAGTATTCCGTTGCTCTGTATGTGTGTTGAAGAGAAGGTAGATGCACGTGGAAGACCACTCTGGTTGGCAACTTGCTATGCAGCACCAAGGCTGACTTTTAGTATGTGTTAGATATGAATTATGAAGTGATCTGAGTCCATATTCAGTGTGCATCTCTTAATAGCATAAAATTATTCAAAGTTGAGTTGTTTCCTAGCATTAGATGCCTGGCATATTTATGATTCTCTTGCCTTTCTAGCAAAGGTGGTAACTTTCACATGTAGCATTTTATTTGCATTTTCAGAAGACAGTTGCTTTTTTTTATATTGCCTTAAAATATGTAGCTTGTCTCCCCAGCGGCCTTGTGTATGCTGACATCCAAAACTGGAACTGTATGTATTTAATGGATTTAGAGTCAGGATAACATTCTTGGGCAAAGAAAAAGCTTGCCATGTAGCATCATGTTCCATGATCTCATAGGAAGAGATTGCTCACAGGTTTAGGTGTGGCTGACTTTGGTTTGGGCTAAATAAATCTGCCTACTTTTTACTGATAGTTTTGGTAAACAGTATGGTGGGGTTTTTTACTGAAGCTTAACAATCAGCCCTTCCTCTTGGGATTCCACTTTTACTTAAAAAGTCATCTTTCTTACCCACAGCCTTTATCTTCCATGCATCTTTTCCCCAAGAGTAGCACTGCAGAGATGATGTTTTCCACAGCGGGTTAGTTGATTAAATGTTATGACAAATTACAGCTCCTTGAAAGCGGTTGCTGTCGTCTTTGATTTTACAGTCTCAAGTTACTCTGCTTTAAGTGCCAAAACTCTCCATCTCCCTTTTATAGAGGTCGTTATATGTGGCTCACCTGTAAACATGTCATCCCTGTGTGTCCTCTCCTTTATGGAGAAGAGAACAGATGTTGCTACTTATGGAAAGATGCTTCAGGCACTTGCTGCAGGAGATGGCCACCAGGCTGTCAGAAGCAATCTTTATGGGCAGACTGGTCTTTCACAAGGAGATGTGTTTACAGAGCATGAAATTAACATTTTTGCAGAGAGGCAAATAATTGCTTACAATGGAGACTTTAGTAGCAGATTTGAAGCTTGGATGATTATTAGTACGGTCAGATGGAGCATATAGGTATGTCCACCTCCTAAGCAAAGTCATTCAGAACTTTTCAGCTGTTCATTTATGCTGAAAGGGTTTAAGATGTAATGTTCACTCCTTGAACTTGTCACTTTTGATAAGAACTCGTAATAAGCTGTGTTGCTATATCTGTATATATGATATGGTTCCTGCAAAATCATTCTTGAATGGAAAACTATTTTTTGACTTGCAGAAAGCGGGGAGAACACCCATTCCCATTATCTTAATCTTGAATTATTATCTAGTAGTACTCTAGTGATGGCAGGGTTTGTAAGAGACTTTGCAGGAAGTGCCTGTGAAAGTCTATTTTCACGAACAAAAGGGTTCCCTGAAGGCTTTCTGTGGTCAGAAGATGGGTCTAAAGGGCCAATAGATCTCGGGTACTGTTGGCTGTCCTAAGATGCTCTGTTTAATGCTCTCACTTCTCAGGTCAGGACTTTTTCTTAAGCAGTGATGAAAAACTGTTTCTGAAGAATGGATATTGGCAAAATTAATCAGATTGATTCTTCACTTACGACACAGATCAAGACTTAAACTTCGGTCTTCTGTGCTAATAAGACCAGTTCATCATCTTTAATTGCAACTCATCATTCCCAGTTTCCTCAGCCTGCTCGCTCCTTCAAGGTGACTTCCCCACTCAACAGATGCTCACGTCTGACAGAATGTTTAAAAACCACAGAGCTTGGAAGAGATGAACTTTCTGTAAAAGAAATTCTGTTCCATTGCAATTAACCACATCGTGGAATTTTGTAAGTCTGACTAATGTTAAATTTAAGTGTCCAGTCAAACTTCAATGTGGAGGGAGCTTTTTTTCTCTGCACACCACTATTCTAAATGGTGCTTAAGGCTTAGAGCACTCTGTTTTCAAAACATCCCTGCTTCTTCAGGGAGAGGAAAAAAGAAGTAACCAACATCACAAAGGCTGTTCTGAAAACCTTTTTAAAATACCACACGTTATGCCCATGATCTTGCCATTGTTTTTCTGTAGGACAACATTCCTCAGAGGTGTGGGACTTCTTGCTTTGCTCACATTGTGTGGAACAGCCCTAACCATAACACCTTTCAGTAGTTAGCCTTGTCTGCACTGAAAGCCAGTAAAGCTCTTAAAAAGAACATCCAAGGACTGCCTGAATACTCCCTAGAACAACTGTCCTCATGTTCTGGGACCACTCAAAATCTAGGATACAGGATATATCTCACTCCCTGCTCCCATTAGAAGATGACTTAAAAATAGTTTAAGCTGCTTCTATACAAGGAGGTTCACCTTCAGAATTTCTCTAAACAGGTGAAATGGAGCTCATTGTTTCTGCACACTTTGTGTAAGCTGTGTAGTAGTGCTGTTTTGCTAGCAGTGTTTTTGCCACGAAGTGTTACACCGTAAGTTTTCAGAGGACATGAGGCAAGTCATGCATACAGCGAGTTACTCGTGCTCTGTAACAAGACCTGTTAATAGCCTTCTGTCTTTGACATAGTCCTAGCAGGGTGAACTTCGTGTTTTGCCTGTTTAATAAGACCTGGTAGAACAAACACCTAACCAAATGTGAAGTTTGTATCGGTCATTCTCTGCTCTATCTTGTGTACAACCAGGCATTTTATTTCTTTATTGATTATTCTTTCTTTGTCGGTTCTTAAACAGTATTCTTTCAGTATGGAGTAAGACTCGTAAAAATACTAGATATAACATGTTCAAATCAAATTGGGTACTTCTTTATTCTGGTAGGACAAGCTACAGAATCTCTATTTCAAAGAATGTCCTGCTGTACAGCAATTTTTCTCAGTCCCGTGGCGCTTCATTACAGCGAGGTCAGACTATGCACTGTAGAGAATTTATATTTTATCATAGGCCTAACTGCTGTGCTCTTGTAATGACCTTGAAGGACAGTAAATGCTCCAAATAATTTAGTTTCTTTGGAAAACAGTTCTACAGTGCTCTAGGAGCTAGAGTAGATATAGGACAATAGAAAATATTGTGGTATATTTTAATGTGATTCCTACTGAATACTTGTGAAACTGTTCAGCTGCCGTAGCCCTCGCTTATTTTAAGCTTCTAGAAAGCAGCCTGAAGACTTTTGGAATTCGATGTTTTCAGTGTACTCTCAAGGGAAAGACCTCCCTTAAGACCCTTGTGGTAAAATGAGACTCCTCATAGTCTAATTGCCTCTTGGCCCAAGATGGAACATACTAATTTCTCATGTAGTTAAAAAGTCTCTTCCATAATTTCATGGGTTCTGCTTTTAATTTCATGTCTTTCCATTTTCTTCTTTGCAGCAGTGTGGAAAAATGTATTTGTAATACTTGCCCTTCCTTTCTACCCAGTCATCTCTGCCCTAGTCAGCACTCATTATTCTGCATTTTTCTGTGTATGGTGTTTCTGTGAGTATCTCAGGATGAAACTTGCTTTTTTTTTCAAACCATAGGACACAGATTTGTACAGTCTGTGATCTGTCATCACCCAGAATGATGATAAAACAGCTGCTGAACAGCTGCATAAGAAGTCACTCAAGTCTTGCATTTGTACAGTTAATGCCTTCTTTGCTCACACTTTGAATCGCATCCCAAATTTTTTGATGTGTTGTGCTGTTGTCAGAACCACTTCTGAATTTTAATCCTGTTCTCCACTTAGCTGGCAACATCAGCAGATTTAACAAGCATGCTGTTCATTCCAGTGTTGAAATCGATAGATAATTTTACAGGGTCTAGAAAGATTCTGGCAAAGATCGCTTTGACACGAACAGAATGTTTGCATCAAAATCTGTAAGTTTTTATTAGATTTGAGTGGATTCCAATTTGGATATTAAAAATAACAAGACTCTGTATACTCAGGTTTGCATCACTGAGTAGGGTGATGCATCCCTCCTCTCTGCCCAGTTGTTACCAGTCCCAGAAAGAAGCTGCTTGTTTCTTAGTTTTTAATCCTGACACTGTTATAGTTAGCAGCAGTTTATCACTCTTAAGGTGACACCTAAAAGTGATTTGTCACCTTTTAGGCATGTACAATGTTTTGGTATCTACATCCCCAGCCCTGCTTTTCCTCAGTTCCCCAGAAGCATTTGTCGTTTTTCAGTTATCGGAAATCTCATCCATCTTCCGCAGGCACTCGGAGATAATGGCCCTGAGACTGTCAACCAGCTTCTTCCCTCACCCAGCCAATTTATTTTACTAGTTTCTATTTTTCCACTGTTGTATGCTACCCAGGCTCAGTGTGACCTCTTGCTACACTGGCACTATAAGCAACTGAGTAGTTTCTTGCCACATTACAACTTGCAGCTGCCCATGCCAAGTGGTGATCATTACTAGAGAGCATCTCTAGGAGGGACCAATGTACCTACACGGGATCTAGCCTCTAGATTCAATATTTCAGTGTAGATTACTTGATCTGTTCCTGACCTTAGATCAGCCTCAGCCCAGGGTGGACATATGGGCAATTAAAAGCCTTGTGATGGCATAAAGATGTGTGATATTCACAAGTTCACCCCATATTTGAAAGGGATTGAAGCAGACTTCTTGAGCAACTTGCTTAGGAGAGAAGTATTAAACCTGGGAAATGTGATCAGATGGCACATACAGTACAGACAAGTACTTCAGGGAGTTCTGCCAATGCTTTCCTTGTGGAGGGAGGAATGGCGAAAGGGTGGTAGACGCTCTCCTGCTGGGTACGCGTACTTGGCACTTCAGCCTTTAACTGGTGAGAAGTCTGTCTGTTATTGCAAATGCAATGTTATTTTTAGGGTGCCCAGAACTTTCCATGGGGTAGACTTCCCCATATGATTCATAGTTGGGTTTTAGTCCTTAATCATGTGATGTGCATATTCTGCAAGTCATCTTTGCAACCCATCAGTGGTGGCTTGGTTTTCTAGAAGAGGTTGAAGGCTGAAGTTGGGATTTCTGTGCTTGGCTTTTTGTTCCCAGTGTAATAATACAGCTTGTGCCTGGTCTCAAGGAGCAGCTCGTGCTTCCTGATGAGGAGAACTGCTTGCAGGAACACCATAATAGTACAAGAGCCTGCTACAGCTGTTGCCCAGCTGCTCTGCACTGCAGTGTGCAGCAGGACACCTCCTCACCATCGTGGGCAGTAATTCTGTGTGCTGCGTTCTGTACAAGGAGAATCTGGAGATGCAAACAAGGCACAGATGGATCAAATGAACTGACAGCATAAACAAGGGGAAATTGGAGGTATCATGGCTCAAATGTCTTTGAATAACTGGGGTAATAGCTGTAAGTCTGATTCTGAGAGGAGTGATTAATCCTGGCATAGATCTGTGTGCTCGCTATTGCTTGGTGCAATGTACTGGATGTCTGAGCAGCAGTTAAATAACTTCTTGGGAAGAAGAGATGTGTTAAATGTTGCTTTTTAGTGCTGGTGTTTTCAATTTAACGTAACACTCTCAAGAAGCATCAAGTCGGCCAGGAAGTTGGTAGAGAATTTACTTTAAAATCCTTAAAATAGCTAAAACTAAAATAGTAGTATTCTTTTGCTGAAAACCAGAAGAATGTGGTTTTGCTGCATTGCTGCTAACAAAAAGCTGTGCAGTGTGAACCAGGAAGCAAAGTAGGCTCCTTCAGAGCACCACCTGAAGTAATAGTAAGTGTTTGATTGAAAACAATGATTTTTTTAATTATTTTTTTTTCCTAAAGCAAAGTTGTCATGGTGATTGTTACAGGTACTGTTGCTTCCCCAGTGACTGGAAGGGAAGCGAGCAGTGTCAGCACTGAAGGTACAGAGGGAAGAGTGTGGAATATAAATTAGAAAAATGCTTGTGATTCTCTCTGCTTTATTGGAGTTAGCAGGAAGTATTTTGTTCAAGTGATGTTTAAATATTACGTGAGCATGGTATTGTTCCTGGTAGCAGGAGGTAACTTAGGGAAAAGTACTCTCTGAAAATACCTGTAAGCCTCTTGATGTCTTGATTTCTCCTTAGAATCCTTTTGGCCTGGGTCTTCATTCAGCAGGGGAGGTGCAGGGGGTCGTGTGTCACCTGCCTGCATTTCCAGGGACAGTTTATTGTTAAGCTGCAGCTGTGATCTGCTGAGCAAGACGAGCTGGTGCAGTGTGTCTGGAAATTATTTCCTGTACTAGCAGGTGAATGCCACTGGTAGATGATTTGATATTCTCTGGTTTTGGCTCTGACTTTTTGGAGGATGATGTCGTTCTCGGTCAGATTGTGCCTTCTTTCAGTTTTCTGATAGGAGATATTTCTGTAATTTTATGTGTAACTCCTAATGATAGAGAAGGGCTCAAGAAAATGCTAGTATACAGACTTTTTCCCCAGTATCTTTCAAAATTCATTAGGGAAAAAGCAAGCTTGATATGCAGCTTGCTATGGAAAGCTCTCTGCTGACATAAAACACAAAGTCTCAGTACCTGGCAACTAAATGGGAATTATGGTTTTTACTCCAGTTTTTGAGTCATATCTGTCACACAGCTTTTGTATGGATTGTATATCATTTTCAGTAGCAGTAAATGTTGGGAGTGTGTTTTACCTTTTTGGAGCATTCCAGAATAGTGTTATTAACCTTTCTGAAGCCAGTGTACTCCCCATGCTGACAAATCTTTGCCCCTCACCAGGGCATCAAACTTCTGTAATGTGCCCTTGAATTCTGCTTGAATAAGTTTGGCATCAGCCCAGTTTCCGTAAGGAAGGTAAATACCTGATCTACCCTGTCAGCTGTTCCACAGCCCTGCTTACGGATACCTTATGGTGCTCTGCCTGCTTTTCCAGGCAAAACCCAGATCATTTCTGTTTACTATTATGAACTATAACTGTTGGCAAGCTTTCAAACTGCCTTGCTCATCCTGCCTCAAAAAAATATGTTATAATGCAGTCTTTTGTCTTACTTGTGCCTTTCCTATGGCAAAGTGTCCTGGTAGTATAGTTTGTGTGTTGAAAAGTCAGAAAATTGAGTGGTTTTTCTCTTGATTTGTCAGTCCTATGGAAAATGTTTAGACTTCTTTTTTTGGGTGTCTATCAGGTAGGTTTTGTCCTGTCCTCACTTCTAAGGTTTTTGGAGCATACCAGAGTTTCCCAAGGACCCAGTGCCCATCCAGGTAGATTGCATTTTATGAAAGATGCAGATTGTCATAGTTCTTTCATCATTCAAATAGTTATAAACGCTGTAATTTATTTTTTTTTTTTGTAAACTGAACCAAGTCAAATTTGCAGTCACACGTTTGTCACGTCCACCTCCATGCAGTGCCAAGCCTGGTTGTAATCTTGTATTGGTTGTCACAGTGTTGTGAATTTCACTTGTGTAGTATTTCTGTGTGGGGGATATAGGGAATGTTTGTTGTGCTGTATCTTTAATGAGATTTCTGTTTCTGCTAGTGTGATATATGGTGCAATTCTCAGCTAGTATTCAAAATATTTGGAAGTTGTGTTCAGCTGAGCAATCCTTGATTGGCTTTAACACCCCTATATTCTTATGAAGAGTTTATAGCTTGAGTATCGGGAATTCATGGAAAGGATGGAATTAATAGGTTTTGTATCCTGCATTTTTATTACATCTTAATGCGGGTTGTTCAAGTGTTTCTGCGTATGCAGCATAATCTGTAAATCTAATTAGTAAGTCAGATTTTGGAAACAGTGCTCCGAAGTATGTCCTTATAGGAAACCACTACAGTTTGTGTACCGTTTCCTCCTGTTAAATGGAGCATGGCTAGATGCAGACATCTGGAGGGTTCTGCTTCAAATGCCCGTTTCTCAAATTGGTCTCCAGACTTGAGCTTGTTCACTTTTCTTTCTGTGAACATAAGGCTGGTTGTATTTAAGACAGCCTCAGATAGCACTAAATTCTGTGGGAAACAATGTACATCTCTCTAGATTTCATACTTGTAGCTTCTGCCACGAGTTGTGGTCAAAAACCAACTCTTGGACACACAATAAAATACATGTATGTTGGTTCCTTGGGAGAGCTCACTTAGTTTTAAGCATGTGAAGCAGAAAGGCAAGGAGAGAGGGGTGGGAAGTCTTCTCATTTGGAGTGACAGTTCAGAGATTACTTTTGTCTAGATACTTCACGTATTCACTGTCAAAGCCCCTCCTGGCTGTCGTACCTCAGGCAGGATGAGTAATGGGTTGTGTCTCCCATCTCGGCTGGAGGGTAGCCCAGGGAGTGACGTCTTTTTGGGGAATTTTACAGTGTGTCACTCTGTGTTAAAGCAAGGTCAAAGAAATGTGCTTATCACTTGAGGGCAGGATACAAGGAGGTTTGTGATGCCACTAAATGCCTGCAGGAGCCTATCCCACAGTTTTGAGCAGATCCCTGAGATGTGCTACTGTGTGGGAAATGGAGCATTTCTGTAGATGGAAAGGGCTGTAAGCATTTTAGTGAACAGAAAAGGTGAGAAAGCTGTTGTGGGCAAATTAAAGCAATGAGTCCTGTTCTGAAGTCTAAAACTATGCTAGTTGGGTTTTTAACAGCTGAAAGAAAAGTCTGAGACTGAAACTGCTGTGCTATCCCACGGTGTGCTGAAACCCGGGGAGAGCTCACCGCTTGGCACTCTGCGCTGACTTTGGAAAGGCACTGTGCATCTGGAGGCCTGGGCTGGATTAGTCAAACTGTAAGTTTAGAACAGCAAACACTGCAAGACTGATCCAGGAGACCCCACAGGACTTGTGGCCCTACTT
The DNA here is from genome assembly GCA_028020825.1 of Podargus strigoides. Taxonomy (NCBI): domain Eukaryota; kingdom Metazoa; phylum Chordata; class Aves; order Caprimulgiformes; family Podargidae; genus Podargus; species Podargus strigoides. The sequence continues at coordinate 13,543,806 of CM051632.1, read as the reverse complement.
GCTGAAGGAAGCAGGCAGGTTATTTCCATACCCCAAAGTGTGACTTTCTCATAGAAAAGAACAAATCTGAACACATGGATTTCAGTGTTACTCATGCTTCAGTTAGGAGAGAAGAGGACAATGACTAAATGGGAGCATCATGGCATTGTGCAAGAAACTTTTAGGTCTGGTTTGAGCCTGTTGCTTGGACCTGAGTCACAGCACAGCTGGGAAGACATACTTGGCTTTTTTGTCTTTGAAAGTGCTTAATCATTCCACATGATGTGCTGCCATTGAGTCCTATGTTGCCTTTTAGTAGTTCCTAAAATGCTGAAGGTATGGATTATGTTAATGTAGCTTTTAAAATTTTGATGAACTGAAATAGTTTCAAAAGTTAACCTTGGAAAACACTTGGGTAGATCACAATGATTTTAGCAGCTTGCTTTTCCTAGTAGTATGCTATCTCCTGTTGCAGTAAATGAAGAGTTTGGACTGACCGAGGTTGTGCTCAGCTTCCTGACCTAGGATGAATGCCTCCACCTGATGTTGGAGATATTTTTATTTATCATTAGATCATCTGAAAGTCTCAGCTGTTTTTGTGCCAATACGGAGGCTGTTTGCATTGCATGGGTGTTGTACCAGTTTCTTCAACACATTCTAATGGTTCGCTGACAAACCAAAAAAAGATTTTTATTGCTTCATGGTGCAATAAAACTTGATGATTATTTATTTATGAAAGGGTTAGCTCCATTTAGCATGGATTGTCCCATGATCATTAAAACCTGTTTTTTTTGCTACAGTGAGGGGAAGGATTTCTCCTGGTTTCTGCCAGACCTGGCTTCTCTCGTTTCCTGCCTTCTGAAACCCCTCGTGTACTCTAAGTTTTGGAAGACTAAAGAGAAGCTGGCTGTAGATGTTTCTTTTTTCTGCTTTGCTATGGCACAGGTGATGAAAACTAGGTATACTCAAAGATCACATTCTTGTCTTCTACTGAGTCCCCCTAATGAATAGAGGAATGGTTCCTATTTGCTCCATCTTTTCCTGTTGTTTTTCTGGATTGTTTTGTCATCTTCAGCGTCTTGTTGTGAGATATAAATGCAAGATATACTAGCTGAGGTGCTGGGATAAAAGAAGATCCTTACGATGGATCATTTTAACACTCCGAAAGACCATAGCTTCTTGGGTCTGATCATAGCTCCTTGGTTTAATAAATAAATAAATAAATCAACAAAAAAAATGTTTGAACAGTGTTTGAAATCTGTGCATCATTATGATTAGTGTATGCACTTCAGAAAATCTTTTTTTCCTCGCATACAGAAAACTTGGCTCATGTCTCCATCCACACTTCTTTTATTCTGGCTGGAGCCAGGCACACTAAATAATGATTAAACAAAAGATTAAAATTCCATTTTTGTGCATTTGGCGTTTGAACGTTGATCAATTGCTTTGGCGGCGTGTTAAGTAACAGCACGGTAGACAACAGAAGGGGCTTATTTACAGCAATCTGTCTAAATCCAGTTTCAATGTATTGCTTAATATGCCTTTCTACTTTAATTCCTTTTCAGTTTTTAAAAAATGAAGGATGGAAACAGACTAGAGATTAGTTTAAGATATTGCTGGAGAAGTAATCACTCCTTAGTGGTAAACAACTTCTAGTCCTTAAGGAAAAGAAAATGTGCTTGAGCTGAAACAGAACTTATGGGCTTGCTGTAGGAGTTGATGGATAAAATTCAATGGCTTGTGCATTTATGTAGCTTCGCTAGATGATCTTAATGAATACTTCATGCTTTGAAATGTCCTTTTTGCATTGGTGTTTACAACTGACCATTTCAAAAATGAAGAGATTTTTGCAAATTGAGAAGCTAAGGTAGAGCAAAACAGAAAATTGCAAAGGCTATATATAGCCTTACTGGCCTGTGTTCTATAGGGGCAGAAATCCAGATCTGAATGCCAATTTACCCTAACCATACACTACTGATAACTGCAATGTTCAAACAATGGTCACTGTATTCCACAGTTAAAATGTAGATAAGGGGGGCAGTGTGCTGGTGGGGTTTGGACAAAAATGTTATCCCTCCTGCTATGCAGTTAGAATTAATGAGAAATTGGGATAAAAGTGAAAATTGACATGAAATATAGCATTACAGATAAGGCATAGCTACCTGCAAATGAGATGCTTGTTTAATAGTTACAGCAAAAGTCAGTCCTAAGAAACTTGCTGTGTTTTGCAGACTGCTTAGATATCACAGTCTAGAGCATCTGTTGAAGGGGTATCATCAAGTTATGTAATTTGCATAATTGAGTCAAATCCCATGCAGCATCCCTGAAAGAAACCACTAAAAAAAGCAGCATTCTGGTCCCTGTGTGCTGTGTCTGGATTTCTAGAGCTCAGGCATCTTTTACAAAGAGAAGGGGGGTGGGGAGGAAGGGAAATAAAAAAAGGAACTTCCAAAATAACATCACTGTCAGCATCCTGCCCATTTTCACAGCGAGAGAGACTTTCTGAGTACATATATGTGTATCTTCCCAGTGCCCATGATGGAATGCTGCCTGCATCTTTACACACTGCAGTCGAGGGGGGGAAGACAATGTTTTGTCACTCACACTGACTTTTTTTTTGGTAGTCTGCTGAAATTAAGTTGGTCTTGAAAGTGTGATTCTTAAGGAGGAATATGATGATAATCAGCTTGCTGCAGCTACACCTTCCCTTCAGGGCTGTGTGGATCACGGGTGCTGGCAAGGTTGCTGAAGCTAAAACACCGATAAATAGTTTTGTAGCCCTGAAAGGCACTTCAAAATTAATGTTCAGGCATTGTTGACAGAACTTGTCAGTGACTCACAGCAGACTACAGATGTGGTGTTTTAATCGCAACCTGCAAAACCAATGTGAGTGTTACATGCTTGGAAGGGGTGCAGTCAGAAATCCTCTAACCTCTTAACATTTACACAAGTTGTATTAAATTTAATGGAGCATTTCTGAGTTGGATTGATCAATGTAACTTCTGTGCCCAAGACCAAAAAAGCTCCAGAATGCAGCATGTCTGTCATGACCATCTGCAGCTATGTCTATCCTTCCAGATTTTAAAAGCCACTTAAAGAGAGGTATGTCGATCCAACAGAGATTAATGTTGTGTTTATCTTGTGTGAATCTTGTTTGGCTGTAGTTGTACAGGGCAGTAACATCATTACCTGTTCCTCTGCCTGAAGTGCTCATGAGTCACCCTACACAGTCCTCATTTTACTTTGCCAGTGCTGGCACGAAGAAAAGTCAATCCTTGTAAGTCTCCAAGACTGAGAGCTGTACAGAGCCTGTTCCTTGGAACTTAAGGATCAATAACTCTTATTCCACGTGCCTCCAAAGTCCAACTCTGCAGTTCGGAAAGGTCTGAATAACTGATGTGTGTACCCCATATTTTCCCCTCTTGTTTAATTTAAAGCTTACAAATTACTCAAGTTTTTCTCTTGACATCTGTGGCCTTGACAGGGTTTAGCCTGGCCCATCTCAAAGACATTTTTGTGTAAATTTATTTGGGACTGGGAGAAGTAATACATCTATCTACTAGACATTCTGCTGTCTGCCTGCCTGACTTGGGCTCTGTATGGAATACAGTGGCACTCTCTGTCACTTCTTTTATTTTCCTTTTTTTTTAAAAATGGCATTGGAGGATGGCGTGCTACTGCCTGCGTTCACTCAGTCTCGCAGTAGTTAAGTTTCTGGCATCGGGTTGTTGCTTGCTCTGAGGGTATTTAAATGTACATTGCTGACCTCTCTGAAGAATGGCTTGAAGCTGTGCAGAAAATTTACTTCCCAGTTCATGTTATCCTTTATATAGTGCACAAACACAAGGGTGACTCCAGCCCAGAGCCTGGGAGTGCTCACCTTGAGCAGGGGTGGCTGGAACTGCTTTTTAATGGCTTTTAGGTTGCTGCTTGGCCCAGTGAGCGTCGGCTGCTTTGGTGGTACCCCTTTGTAATGACTCGAGATGCCCCTTGTGAAACAGCCGAGAGCCCAGTGGTGTGACTTCCCTCTGCAGGGTGCTGGAAATGTTGGTGGGAATCCTTTGGGGTGTGCTTCAAATTTGTCTCCCATCTCCTGAGAGCTGTTGTGTGGAGGGTGGCTCAACATCCATCCCATTAGCATGCTTCAAAACGAGAGCAATCCGCACAGGAACCTGCAGCAGTGCAGGAGTATCTTCTAAGGGATGTTTTCAGACGAGAGTTGAAAGGGAAGGGGGGTGCCTCTGCAATTCCAGTTCAGTTGCCTGAGTCCCAGGAAGAGATGGGATTTAAAACACTCTTACCAGTGCCCAGTTAGGCAGCTCGGATGTCTTTTTGCTGGTGGGTCTCTTTTTTTCTCTAGGGTGCCTGACTTTCCCTGGTCACTTCACAGGGACTTGGCATAGGGTGCTGTGTGTGCACAGTGGGTGTTGTGAGGCTCAGTGTGACACTGTGTATTTCTCCTTTTTAGATCTAGTCCCTAGACACGCTCTTAAAATGCTCTCCGGTGGTGGGTGGGATTTCTAGAACAACTGCTGGTAAGGGGTTTAAATGTGTTGAATCACAGCAAATGGCAGAAGGGATAGTGGTGGTGTAAATGGTTCTCCTGGTGTGCTCATTCAGTCCAGAGTGCTATAAACAAGAGACAAAAAAGACTTAAAATATTGAGGTTTCAGACTTGCCAGTTGTTCCTGTGCCCAGTATGACACTTGTGCACAAGCCTAGTGCTCAGAAAGTTGGCAGAACTCTCCTGGCAAGGAGATGCTCTGGTCTGCTAGAGCTTTCCAGGGCTTTTCCTGGCAGGGGGAGTATCCTGGAGCGGAAACTGTCCGGTGAGCAGACCTGGCAAAGCAGGGACCTTGCAAAACAGAGGCAAAAATCTCACAGAACAGTGGTGTGCTCTGTGGGTTATTTAGTGGGGATGATCAGGAGGGTGGCATGTTGTCTGAAAAATCAGAAACCTTTGTGGTGGTCAGACAAGTAGACATGTTGGACTGTTGCAGTAAGTAGCACAAGGTGGCTGCTTCATGGTGCTGAAAAATTGATCTGTTTTACACCAAAAAAAAACAAGCTTCCTTCTACTGTCTGTCACACAGCTGTCATGCAGACCTGCTCACATTGGCTGGCAGAAGCTAGCAAATGTCAGGTAGAGTTTGCGTAAGTCATGCGAACATGAGGTCAGACGGAGCCATGGGTAGGTGCTGAAGGTGGGTTTGCTGCCCCTCGCCCATGCCATGCCCTGGCTCACCGCACCCCAAGGAAGCCTCTCAAACCCTCTCTGCTCACACCCACTATGAAAAAGCCACAGCAATAATAATCTGCAACACCTTCCTAGCAAGGATCCCCAGAGCTCATCTGTCAGACTGCAGTGAGGTGAACTGCATCAGGCTGAAGTCTAGTGCCTTGAAATAACAAGCAACACGTCGAAGTGTCCTATTTTCCCAAGACAAATCTAGGCATGAAAAATGAAGAGTTTGTAATTTAACTAATCGGGCAAATGATGTCTGATAACCCTGCAAGGTTACTATGCCAACCATAACTTTGTGGTGGTGGTTTGATTTGATTGACCCATTAGTGAGACTTTAAACTCTTGCCCTCCATGCAGGGAAGCGTGGGTTTTTTTTGTTTTTTTTTTTTGCTTTCTAGGAAATTCTAGCCTGTGGAGTTCTCTCTGCAGGTCACGAGGAATTAAAAGGGAAAAATCTCTTAAGTTCTTTGTAGATACTTCTGCAGTAATGATGCTATAAATGACTTGCAATTATTACAACATAATCGAAAACTCATTCTCGGAGATGTTATCTTCTTGACCCTAAAACCTACTTAAATATATATTTATTATATATATATATATATATTTCCCTTAGATTTTGGGGATGTCAGTGTTGAGCTGTATCATGGTTTTCTTTCCACACACTCTTTGATCCTGAATTTACTCCATCATTCATTTGCAAACTTGATCCCAAAGCACCCATTGCTTTTGAATTTCAGGGACAACATCATGAAAAGAGGAACTCTAATTGGGTTCAGTGCAGGCTCATGCCTTGTGTAAAATTTGCTTTTAAGTTGAACAGCAAGAGTCTTGACCTTTTAAATCTTATTTTGATTTTATTCAGGTATAGTGGTGTGCTCATTAATAATGATCCTGCAATAGGTCTCCCATTATGGCTTTATTGTTAATTAAATAGGGTGTAAGGTGTTGTATGTTTTCAAAAAGAAAATAGAAGTTTTTAATAGATTCCTTGATTAAGAAAACTGGTCTGCATACATGGTGGTGCCCTGAAAAAAATATCACTTAACAGCTGTGCATGAAGTACTGTTCTGAGGCAAGCAAAACTTGCTTCCTCCTTCACCCCTTCCAGGGTAAAAACTACCTGCTTGTGATGGTCTTACCGTAAGGAAGATGTTTAATCTCTTCTTACACGAAAGGGAGGCTATTAAGAAAGACTTTCGCATGCTGTGTATTTAATGTATCCAATCTTTTGTTTGAAAGGCATCATACGTGAGGCAAAAGAAAGACCTTTACTTTGGTGATGGACAAAGGAAAAAGGACTGGCATAACAAAGAAGCTATAAGGAGGGACTCTGAGCGTGTAGGTATGTAAGATTACTGTAAAAATGTTTTAATACAGATTGTAACTTAGTTTATTTGGTAGGCTGAGTGCAGAACAGCATGTTCAATTTCAGGATCAAAATGATCTTCTTGGCATGATGCAACAGTTACTGTGTGTTAATCCCAGTTAAAGTCTTTTCCCCCAACTCCACAATAACCATTTTGAGGTGAAAATATGTTGGTAACATCTTGGTATTTTTAGGATAGGTGTAGTATTGATTTTTAAAAAGCTTAAAAAAAAAATCTATGCCTGTACCTCTCCCCAAAATGGGAGGTCCAGAAAGGAAGAGAAAGGATAAGAAATACGTTCTAGATCATAACATTCATGCAGGTTTTATTCCATTGTTCTAGGTTTTGTCTTGCATCACATAAAAGGGCCCATTTTGCAAGTCACAGCTTGGTGTGTCTGCAAAGGCTCTACCTCCTCTGTGCAAGAGCTCAGGTTGTTAAATATACATCTCCATCTGTGCTGAAAAAAGCAACAGTGATGAGGTATTCCAACCATATGTATTCTTCCTGCAGTGAAACAAAAAACATTCTCTAGATCTTCCCCAGCATTGCCATAGCCCCTTCATCTGTTTCTGATGTTGGAAGGAAGGCTCTTAACTTCTATTATTTGCACAGCTGAGTGGTTTGCAGCAAAACTGTGTATCAAATAAAATTGTTAGGTTGACACGGTTGACCCAGTGCTAAATATGACATAGAGCACAAACCTCATGAAGGAATTTTCAAAGGGCTGTAAGATGACTGCTCTCCTTTTGATATTTGGATTAGTTTCTGGCCAGTTAAGCACCAATTAGTAGTAATGATGTGTGTTTGCTTTCTGTCTATCTATAGGAAATGGAGAACAGGGAAAACCTTACCCAATGACTGATGCAGAGCGAGTGGACCAGGCATACAGGGAAAATGGCTTTAATATCTTTGTGAGTGATAAAATTTCTCTGAATCGTTCTCTTCCAGACATCAGACATCCAAAGTGAGTATATAGTGTATTTCTATGAGTTAAAGTTTACAAGCCCTAAATTACCACATCTGCAGGAGTGTGCTCTCTTTTTTATGGACTCTTGTACTTTTGTTCAATGCAGTCCTCTCACAGCTGGGTCCTGTTGTCTCCTTAATAAAGGACAGTGTATAGTAATTGTAGTGGGAAATAGAGGAGACCAAATCTGGGCAAAAAATTCCCCTTTTAATTCCAGAAGACTTAAAATTACCAAAAATGTGCAACCCTGCATAGAGGAGATCTTGAACTTAACTTCCTTTACCTCTTGGAACGTGACAGTTCAGTTCCTGAGCCCACTGGCATAGCCAACAACTTTCAGCAACTAATAGGGTGGAGCTATTCCTTTCTGTAGCAAAACCTGATGTAAATGTCCTACTTGGTTGACAGATGCCCTAATTGTTGTCAGGTGATAATTCTGTCACTGCACATTGTCCAGTTCTTATGTTGGCCACTAGCTGGAAATCATAAAATCACAGCATAGCCTTGGTTGGAAGAGACCTCTAAGATCATCAAGTCCAACCATTAACCTAACACTGCCAATTGACCACTAAACCATGAAACGCTCAGGAGCAGAACAAGATTTGAGTAGCTCCACTCAACTATGTATGAAGAGTTTTGTCAGAAATTGACACCTTCCTTGTAAAAAATATTATCAGGGTTTACAAGGAGAAACTAGTTCCAAATGAATGCTGGCTTTTGAGTTCATCTATATTTGGATTATCCTTTAGGATGGTGTCAAACTGGATTTTGTGCAAGCCAGAAGGAGTACTTCACTAGCAGAAGTGCTTCAGTTAGGACTTAACCCTAGTTTATACAAAGCTGAGAGGTTTTTAAATACTGCCTGTGCAGTTCTTAATCTGAAAGCATTGTCAGACATTTGAATGAAAGCTTGTTTTGTGTAAAGCCATTTTTATCACATTTTGATTAATCTGAATTCAACGGCTATTTTATTCATTAAATATAATTTCCAGGAGTCATGTTTTGTAATTTGTTAGCTGCACATTTGAGAGATTACCTCTTCAGCTGTCACAGCAAACTAATCAAATACACTGGCTTGACACCCTTTCTCAATATATACTCATAAACCAGAGTAGTGAGTATAGCTCCATAAATATTTTAGGCATGCAGCTAAAAAGTTTAAATGTAGAGATAAATCAGGGAACGGAAGATGCTTGTTGATCAGCCCATACTCAAGTTCTAGGAAATACAGTTTGAGTTTTCTAACCTAAATTATACCTGGTCTCCATTTACAGGGGCTGCCATGGGCACTGAGAATTTAAACTTCAGACAATGCCAGTATTTCCTCATCTGAGGATTTAATGTATTACCTCACATTCCCCATTGTTTCCCAAAGTTGCTGACTCCTCGTTGCTAATTCTATTCTTTAAACTTTTTAAAAATGTGCCACTTCTAACTCCAGTCCCCAGCTAAAATTAAGTGTCTGGGTCAAGAACAACTTAAGCTGTGATTAATGATATCACTGCCGCTGGTTTGGTGGTTGTTTGACACATCCTTTCTTTGCCCCAGTGTACCCAGTTACAATTGTGGAGGTCTCAAGGAGAGGATAACCAGCATGTATATAATGGATGCTGGGATTAGCTGGTCAGGGAGTAGGGTTACGTATAATGGAGATTTGCAGTAAAGGAATTCATGACTGAAAAGGTCTGTTGTGCATTTCCTGTGCCCATTAGAAAAATATATGCTTGCAATGGTATGGTTTGTGTATTTTGGGAGCTTGATGAGGGCAATTTATAATGAAGTTTGGCTGAAACAAAGTCCATAAGGAGCATTCTAGAAAGAAGCAAGCTGTGTTTTAGAGCGCTTGCTTGACCTAGCCTTGTACATATGGTAAGGGATAATAGAGATTTTGTTGTTTGGAGATGTGCCCGCAGACAGCGGGGAGTGTAAGGAGGAGGTGAACGGGGGCAAAATGCAGCATCTGTCCTACCTAGAGCTTTGGGGCCACAGCTGGGATTCTCCCCAACAGCCAGCCTGGGTGAGGAAGGGCAAAGAAGCAGCCAGTGTGTTTACTGACTTCTGAGATGGTTTGTGTGAGCCTTTACGTACCAAATAGTGTGTCACCTCTGCTTTTTGTGAATCAAGGGGCTAGGGGAGGACTTGTACGTGTGCACGATGTAGATCCTGTACAATTGTTTGTTCGAACAGTCCTGTCTTCCCCTGCTAACATTTCCTTCAAGTGCTTCTGGGTTTTTTTAATATTAGATACTAATTTTGCAGGTCTTGTAAAGCAATTGTAGATGTGGTAGCTGCAGGGAAACAATTTCTCTCCATGCTTTATAGTTAAACTCAGTGGCTAAAGTTTGCTGCTTGTTAAAGTTATTCACAAAATGAGAATTCCAGTTTAAGAAGAGTTAGAAGAGATTTGACGGCTCTTGTTTCATATTGGAACAGAATTATAGCTAGTAGCTATCTCAGAAGAAGGTTAAGATTGCAATGCCAAGGACTGGATGAAAGCAGTCTATGCAGCTTTATTTCTGCATCTTGTATCTGTACATTGCAGCCATAGCCTGCAAGCTCTTGGCAGCACCCCAAGACAATTCATTAGACCCAGAATAAGCTACTGTCCTGTCACACAGGCACCACAGTCACTTCCTGTAATCACAGATTTCTTGAGCTTGCATAACATAGGTGCATCCTTCTTATTCCCTGGGAAAAGTAGAAGGAAAAAGCTGCCACTGCCAGAGCTGTTTTCGTTCTTATCTGCCCTTCTGGGGAGCAGGGAGGGAATGAACTGTGTGCATGCAGTGAAAGCCTAGCTGACTGCCTGGGAGGAGGGAGCCTGCAAACCAGCTCTGGTGCAGGCTCTGGTGCTGTGGCAGGGCAGGGAGTGGAGTGCGACCTCCCTCCCCTGCTCGTGGAAAGAGGGCAGCCCGCCCTGCTGCCGATGTCATTAATATACTTTAAAAATCTCTGTTCACATAGGCACCTACCTCTGTCTGTTTTGCACTGGACAAGTGGGGTTCTGGGAAGAAATAGGTTTTTGTCCTCTAGTGAATGGCTGCTGGGTGTTTTCTAACTACAGTTGTTCATTGTATGGCTTTAGATCTTACCTGTTTCACAGGGTTCAAACTCCACTGTTAGAGCCACACCTGTAGGAAAATAAACACTGCACCCTTTGCTGCAGTTTGAATTTTCTTTATGAAGCTGCCTTGGAAACACTTCCACAAGGCAAGGGAGAGTTACCCCTATTTCAAAACTAAGATGATTAATGCTGTGGGGACATGCCCCCAAATTCAAGGGGTCCGTACAGGGACTCTGCAGAGCTGACTCTCCAGCCTTATCTGAGCTCTGCAGTGCTCTGTGTTCAAAACCCAGCTCCTTCACTGCTGTCTGCAGAACTGATCCCAGGTGTCAAACTAGACCTGCTGAAAAATGGGGAAGACAAGATTGATTGTTTAGGAAAAGCATGATTTGAATAATTTGTCTATCATGCCAAAGGAAGCTGTTGATAGAGGCTGGAGGCTGATCTGTTGCTGAGGGAGGTGCGTTTGTTTATGAAGCAGTGCTTACCATGCAATTATCCTGTCTCTTCCATCTGTCATTCACAAGATCTTGAACTCCTGGGACTGTTTAGGGAAGGTGCTGTCCCACAAAATCATTTGTTCCTGGACATTTCACGTAACAATTTTGGATGGCAGTTATACAAGAGATTGAAGTTGCTTGCTTCTCTGAAAACTGGGAATAAGGAAGCTAAACTAATGTCCTGAGTGACTAGAACAGATACATTCAACTTCTGAAACAACTTTGTAGAAATTCCTCTTCCTTGTGATCTTTGAGGTATAAGGATAGGAAAAATTAGTATTTTGGGGAATACTGTAGCCTAAATTTTAACTTCAGTTTCCTTCAAAAGCACCTAATAGATCCCTCTGACTTTGTATTGCTAAGTGTCACTGGCCATGAACAGTCACCATGGAGTGTGGGTTTTTTTGGCCAGGTAGACTGGATCAGGTCAACACTTGCTTAGTAAGTGAGTTGTTTTCAGGCACTGCATCAATTTGAGGAGTAAAGGATGAACTAAGTTATTTGATGGTAATCAATATGGAAGTGCTGGTGTATTTTGGCCCTGCCTTTTAACCTTACTCTACCTGTGTCCAGCTGCAAGAATAAGCTGTACCTGGAGAAGCTTCCGAACACGAGCGTGATAATACCGTTCCACAACGAAGGATGGTCCTCTCTGCTCCGGACAGTGCACAGCGTCCTGAACCGCTCCCCTCCCGAGCTGATAGCAGAGATAGTGCTGGTGGATGACTTCAGTGACCGAGGTATGATAATTTGTGTGTACATCTCCACCTATGTTTACCTACCTATGCTTACCTACCTAAGGAATCAATGAACTGCAAATATGTGTATAATGACTTGAGGCTGTTTAGCTGGCCAACAGCAGAGCTGAGGTGAACCTTGCTCCCAGTACATTTGAAAGGCCAAAAGTCTAGCAGAAAGCTCAGATTCAATATTCAGTTTTTGCTGGTTTAGCTGCTGATGGCATAGGCTGTCCTGCATTTTGGACAACATGAATAAATAGGGAAGCTGGTTTTAACATTTTGCCAAGGGCCTCTGTAGCCCTTAACATTTAACCCTGGGGTTAAATGCTTGACGCTTGGAATACAAAAAGAAAAAAGGGAGAGGGGAATAGCTCACTCCGCACATGTTGCATTTTTTTTTTCCTAGACACACAAAATGGTAAAAGAAGCCTTGATAAAAGGTTTCCACCTTGGTGGATTGCCTGTGACTTGGCTTACTTTTCCTCCTGATTTTTATGCTCCTGAAAAGTAAATCTGCAACATCCAAAATTTTGTCTGCTCTTGCTTCCTGACTTGCTCACAACTACACTCCTTATTTTGTACTGCATTGCCAGGAAAAGTCAGTTGGGATTGGGTTTAAGTGCTATGTGCAAAGACGAGTAGTCACTGGCATAATGCATCACCACAAATAGAACAGCTGCTTGTAATGGGAGCAGCAATGTGTAGATGCAGTTGCTGAATTTACTTGTTCTGTAGCAGAAAGGCAAGGGATCTTTTTCTCTGAACCATTGAAATGTGATGCAAAACAAATTAAGTTAGAGTTTACTTTTTCTTGTAGTTTGCACCCTTGCTATGGTGGAAAAGGCAATCGAGTGAAGGATGAATGAATGCCTCTATGATGTAGACATTGCATAGCTAGAAATCATGTGAAAAAAAATAGATCATGTGGAAAGTCCTCTAATGTACTTGTTCTGTGTTGAAGACTTTAAGGTGTTACAGATCTAGCAACTCTTTTTTCTCCTTTAAAATTACCAAGACTATTTACCTTTATCAGCTGCAGAGTTCAAGACTCCTGCCCCTGAAATTACTCAGCTGGGGGAAAAGAGCTCTCTACACAGATACTGAAGGATACACCTCCAAAAATCTGACACACAGGAAGCTCCTAAAATGAGCTTGGAAACAAGCTTGTGAAGATTTAGTGTTCTGACCTATACTGACTTTCAAATAAGCACTATCCAACAGTATAGTATTTATTCTAAAGTATGTCTGTAATTAGTTTGCAAGCAAGGCATGCTGGTTTGAACAAATCAATGTTATATGAAATAAGTATTTCTTTAGAGGATTTTCAGATTAAGCTGGGGAAGAAAAAAAACAAAACAAAACACCCTTCCAACAAGGTCTCTTTCTTGCTACTCAGTCTAGAAGCAAATTAGACAAGCTCACGCTGTAACCACAGCTGAATTGTACAAACAAGTTTCTCTCGAGAGAAGTGGAAGCAATGAAATGTGGTTTCCTGTTGGTCTGTTTTCCTTGTTCTCTAGATGTGCCCTTCTGACTAGGCAAGAGGGAGCACTTCTGGCTCTCCCACCCCTGCCCCTCGTCAGTGTACACATGCTGTGTTCCAGCTCGCTCTTGCTCTGTTCCACCTGCCTCTGATGAGGTGCAAGCTCTTCTCCATCAGTCATCCATATTTCACACAAAGGTTGCAAGACGTAGCTAAGATTAATTTGTGTGAAGCATTTGTTTATAGATGGATATAAAAGACTACTGGTGTTGGACAGTGAGCTAAATTGTCAAAGGAACAGAACAACACACAAAGAGTGCTAATAAAAAACTTTTTTTTTTCTTTGACCCAGTGTTTTCCTCCTAGCTCAGTTGATGTATACATGTTGGGACAGTTACTGGTTAGGATGAAACACTTCTCCTTCACTGCTGTCAGGTCTGTATCTGCACTGTAGCATTTCCTGCCGGCTGCTGTTCCTTTTCCAGCAGTCAGCATTCTTCCTTAACCATACTGGGGTTGGCTTCCACATCCCCCCTTGATTTAAATAGATCCTTAGTCTTCTAGAGGCTGTTAAATCTTAAACACGTCTTGACTTGAAAGGCTGCTGGTTACAAAGTTCTAGTTTTAATTTATCCATTGTATGTATTTAAAAAACAAAACAAAACAAAACAAAAACAAAAAAAACCCCAAAAACAAACAGAACACAAAACCGAAAAACAAAACCCACCAACCAAACGCTTCAACCCAACATCTTGAGAACTGATAATTTAATGCATCAGACTGAACTGCAGGAAGGAGCTGAGGCTCCAGGAAAACTTTTACTTCACATATTATATATTTGAAAATGGCACATTCTTGGATTTGGACTGTTAGACCACTGCTCTAGTTATCTGTTTCTCATTATTAAATTGGGCAAGTGGTAAAAACCCTGTGTCCGAGCTGATAATCATCATAGCTGTGCCACAGAACCAGTAAATAGTAAAAAGAATGAGGAGATATTTCTTTATTTTCCTTGAAAATCACAAATGATTAGTCCTCTGCATTGTCTGCAAGGTAGAATGCTGTGCTGCTGTTTCAAATGCTAGTCCCTCAAATTTGTAACAGCATCTTTCTTCTAAAATTATAGAATCACTGTTGGATGTAGAGATAGTAGAGGCCACATTTCAGATTAGAGAGGCATAGTATGAACAGTAAATGTCAGCCGCTTCCCCAAAGAGATCAGTAAATAGTCATCATAAACTCCAGTGAAAAGCAAAAGATGAAATGGATAATCTCTCAATAAATTTTTTTTTTTTTTTAGTCAAGAGGTTACCCTGACAAGATAAAACATCAGATAGACTCTTCTGTACCTCATGATGGCCTTTCACTTGAGAGTTGTCTAGGCAGACCTCTTAACAACTCTTTAAAAAGACTAACCTTCAAGAGCATGGCTTTCCCTGGCAAGGAGACTGTGTCCCTCCTGCTAGCATTTCTTGTGTACTGAACCTGTGTTGAGGTTAAGTATACTGGGCTCTGCCAAGCTGCCCTTGCTGTCTCACTCTGGTTTCTGTAGGTGGTGGGGTTAGTGCCAATCCATCAGCCTCTTTCATCCATGTGTCTCATACATGGAGAATCTTTGCTTCACATGAAGAGGACTTTGCTAATAATAGAAACAGTAAGTATGGAAACCTGGCTGCTGCACACATCAGTGTGTTTTCTCACAGATGTTACTTTCACAGTTTTTAATCTGTTTTTAAGATTGGGAATAAGGAATTTTTGGTGTGATTATGAAGAGGGTTGAGAAGTTGATTAACAAAGTGATACAGGAGTGAAGACAGATTTCTGGGTTCGTTGGTGGCTGCTGTGGGCTGCAGCATACCTGAGAGGCAGCTGTGTTGCTCTGCATTATTAGAGCTCTTGGACAGATGAATCATCATCTGGAAGTGTCAACAGCTATTTATTTCTTAATTTGTTTGAAACAGACAATTGTGTGACCTTTAGCAATAAACATTTTTCAACCAAAAAAGGCTGTCCTGATGACAGCGAATCTTAACAGTGAGCAGCAAAAGCTTTGAGTTGTGTTTTTGAGATTTTTCCTGTGCTTTGTATTTGAAAAATCAAAATATGCTGGAACAACTTGCTATCTGGTAATTTTTTTGCATGCCTGTAGGATAATGCAAAGGATCAAAATGTAGTCTTACTTCACGCAAATTTAGTGCTGGATTCCACATCAGCTGCAGTGCCTGTCAGTGGGGTCACTCTAATGCCAGGACAGTGGTAGCATCCAGTTTGCCCTGAGGTCCTTGTTGTCACCTCCAGCAGCTGTTTTTGCTGACACTTAAATCTTTCTTTGTGGAGATTCCCTTGTTAGCTTTCAGTTAGATTAAAAGAAGCTCCTGTCCTGTGTGTGCCATTCATTGGTCACAACAGAGTAAATACTGCGGGGCTATTTCCTACTTTCTCTAATAGTAGTCTCCAGTATCAGTGTAGCATTCCCAGTAAGACTGTAATAGCTTATGCCTTTTTTCCCCACAAACTTAGCTGAGATGTCTGTGATATAAGGACTTTCTTCTCCTGACCATAAGCATTTCAAAACAATTGTGGGGATTTAATGTACAGAAGAATATAGGTTATGTTGAAGAGGGAGGCACCCATTCAGCAGACTGACCTCCTTAGCTTAACCTCAGCTATTTCAGGGTGGTCCAAAATAACTGCTACCCTTCTGGATAAGCAGAAATCAGAATGCAATACATGTGAATTACAACTTTAGAATTTCCTGATCATAAAAACGCTTAGCTGTGGCAGTCCTGTGTGGATTTGTGGCTTCACTTTTAATTTCTATAGCTATTCTTTAGTTCTGATCTCGGTTAAATTAAGCCTTTTCATATGCTGGCTTGCAGGGTACTAATTATATCCCTCTGAGCTTGTTGTTACCAAAATGGCCCTAAGTAAACTAAAATGCATTTTTCATGTATATCAGTTTTCTCCTGGGGACTGTCAGATGTGAAATTTGTTTGCTTTTTGATTATTTAATTACAATGCTGCTGAGTGGTAAGTGCGTTCCTTTATATCACAGAAATGGGAGGAGGGGAAGAGAAGGTGAAATGCAGGTCAGTTTGTAACACTGAAGGTTTTTGTATCTGCTATTACTGACAGCAGGCAATGAGTAACAGACAGGCAGTTCGTGATTCTTCAGGGTCTGCTTCAGTCCCTGGACCTACAGTCTGAATCTGGCTGTGGTCGTGAGAAATCGAGGCATTCATCTCTAGTGTCTGTCTTGTACAAATGGATTGTTGGTCTCCCTCTAATTCTTGTAGCTTGTGGACACCACTGCTGTATAAACTATCTGTTTGCATGAGCAAACGTAAAGCTGTCCTCTGTCTCTGCCTAGATAAATGAACAGCCTTAAGCTGAAAGAACAGAGGGCAGAGGATGGTGCATTTTCTCTTTGCAGGATGCTTGTCTAAATGTTCTTTGCTTTTCACCTGATGTGTATTTGGTAGCTCTGTACAGCAGTGGAACATCAAGTATACATTAGTGTTGAGTGAAAAGCAGAAGTCAGACTTTCTTCTGTTTGTTTTGGAAAAGAGATCTCTTTCAGGTGGAGGCTGGACTGGAACACGTACAGAATCACAAATAGTTGAGGTTGAAAAGGATGTCTGGAGATCATCTAACTCAGCCCCTCTGCTCAGCTACATCAGGTTTCTTGAGATCTTATTCACTCAAGTTTTGGAAATCTCCATAATGTCTCCGGGGAACCTGTTCTGCTGTTCAGTCACTCTTACAGTGGCTTAGTTTTTGAAATAAATGAATTTTAAAAATTCTTACATTTAAGCAGAATTTCCTGTGCTATAATTTGTACCCAAGGACTCCTAGGTCCTCTTCTGCGAAGCTCCTTTCCAGCTGCTGGGTCCCCAGTCAGTACTGGTGCGTGGGGTTATTCCTCCCCAGGTGCAGGAATTTGCATTTCCCTTTGTTGAACCTCACAATGTTCCAGTTGTCCTGTTTCTCTTGTCTGTCAGATTCCCTCTGGGTGGCACGTCATCTGTGCCTCCCAGGCTTGTATCATCTGCAAACCCTCTGAGGGTGCACTCAGTCCTGTCACTCAGGTCTCGAATTACGATGTTCAGTGGTATTAGCCCTGATATTGGCCCCTGGGGTGCACAGCTAGTGACAGTCCAAGCCTCCAGCTCAGCTTTGTGCTGTTGATTACAGCCCTTAGAGCTCCGCTAGTTTTATATCCACCTCACTGTTGGCTTATCTAGCCCAGATTTCATCAGTTTGTCCATAAGGATCTTATGAGAGGTAGTGATGGAAGTCAGGATGCCTTTTATAGGTATGAAAAACTTAAAAATGAGGGAAACCAAACATATTGGAAGCGTAGACCTAATAAAATGGGCTGACAACCATCCTGTATGCCCCAATGTCCTAGTTCCCTTGTCAAGTCACCAAAAGGTGTAACTATCTAGGGAACACTAATACCTCTAAAACTTAAACATACAAGTGCAAACAATTAGTTTAGCTGGAACATACTGACATCATGTATTTTTCAGCCCTCTCTGTAATGTAAAACATGGTGGGGTTTTTACCTTTTCACCCTTTGCAGCAGTCAAAATTTTTAAATTACTCAAGAACTTGTAAACTTACTGTGTGCTGGAAGGCTGTGACTTGATTGCTGAATGTCATTTAAAAGAAAAATCTTGTCGCATATTTGGGGCTCACTTTGTGCAGAGGGGAAAATGTACGTGTCACACAGGTGGTTCAGAAGTACTTTGGGTATATCTATTTTATGGCTTAGCTTGACAGAAATCAGTGATTGTGGCTAAGTGCTTAAATTTCATATAAAAGTCACGTTTCAGCACTCAGTTGTTTGCACATTGACTGACAGCCTGTTCTTACTCATTTTTAAGACTGCTTTTGTATAAATGACAGTGTTTTAGAACAAGTGGTGTCCCTTGTTGAAGAACGAGAAGTGCAGCATCAGTCATCTCCAAAGCACGCGTTCTATGCAAAGCACTGTGTTGATACAATAATAAAGCTGAATGTGGCAGCGGTGAAAATACTGCAGTCTCCAAACGTCAGGATTGTTCTGGAAGTGTTAACCCAGCTGGCCTGTCTGCCTTACGGCACTATATGCCTGTACTGTGGCAATACATAAAGGCTTAACATCCTTCTTCCAGTAACCAGACAAAATTTGCACCTGTGGCTGGGAGGCAGTAACAGTTTCAGCTGAAGTACTTGAATATACTGAACCCAATACGACAATGACATTTGCAAAGTCAACCTTCTAGCTTTTAGATCAAACACGGTATATTTTAGGATGTGGTTATGCAGGAGGCGTGCCTACTTGGCTGCATTTGATTTCAAGGAGAAAATTTTGTTGTGAGCAAGGTGGATGGGATCTCATTTTCCCTTGGAGGGTTCATTATGGAGGTTCTGGATTTCAAGTTCATCTTTCTTTCAAGGCTACCCTGCTTCCTTGAGTCTTATTTTAATTTGTGAAAATTATATCTACTTAGGAATCCTGAAAATATTTATTTTTTCAACCATTTTTAAATTTTTCTTATTCTTTCCCCCTCTTTTCCTCACTTTTTTCTTAGTTGTGTGTTTTCTGCAGGACTTTGTGGAATAAGATTAGAGCTGCTCTTTGACATTTGGGAGACAGGGAAGCATTATGAGCCCAGACTCTGGCATGTGGCCACTGCTTGTCTTTGAAAAGCAGCAAGAGGCCTTTAGGCCTTTTAATAAAGGAGTCCAAGGAGCATTTTTCCCAAGCAGTGTCACCTCAGCCCTTGGTTTTGACCAACATTTTCCCCTTCATTTGCAGTACAAGCAGTTCTGGAGGTAGACATATGGGATAATCTGCATGGAAAAAGCCAGTGTGAGTAAGGCTACTTGGCTGAATCACATGGAGCATAATTTGGTCTGAAGGGCAGAAGTCACTTAGTAGTGTGCTGAAGGGAGAAGGCAAGGGGTGATTAAATGTGTCTTTTGGTGCAGCATCAGGTATGTAGCAAATACACCTCTGTTCCATTAACCACATCTGCCAGGCCTTAATTGAAAGAAATCATGTTCTTAGTATCTGAAATAGAAAAAGGTTTAATACTTGAATTCTTTTTGATCTTTAAATGGAACAGTAAAGGATTTGCGCAGCTAAAGCGATTATCTTTTCATCTTTAGGCACATGCATTGTAAAAGTATCTGGGTTTTTTTCCTTTTAAATGCACTAAAGTGCACCTTGTTACTACATCTCTGAATATGAAGTGGCTGTGCTTAGGACAAAGTGGTGACAGTCTTTCTGACTAAATTTTGAATGTGATTCTTTTAAAGCTTTTTACCTTAATGTATTTTTTAAAAAGCCAAGCTTTTCTTGGGCAACTATGCTTTTCCATAACCTTTTCTTAAATGTTGCTTTCAAGGTCTCTTGTAGAAATTGTGGTAACTACTGTCTCAAACAACTGATAAAAATATTATTTTTGTAAATTAAGTCACAGAATAAAGGGGTTTGTTCCTTGCTGATAAAATTCATTGTGGACTATCTTGGGTCTGTTTAGACTCTCATAATGGCTTTGAAGTAACTATCAGCAAGATCTCCTCATAGGTAAGTGGGAGAAGGTTTGTAAAGACTTGGAATTCTGAGAAAACAAGTGTCTTCCTCACTTGTGCTAGGTTAGAATTCTCTGTCATGAAACATACTAATTTTGATAGCTGTATCTCATTAACTCTCAGGCTCTTGATGATGCTGTTAGTGGGCCTGGTCATTTGTTGTGGTTTAACACTACCAGGTGCATAAAGTCACAGTGAACAGTTCTCAAGCTACAGCCAAGTTCTAAGACTTTCACTGTTAAGATACCAAAACCAAAGTGAAATAGGCTTCAAAGTCATCTAAGTGGTTGTGACCCACAGTCCAGATGTGATGCTTGTTACCCAAATTCAGTGTGAGTTACAGTTAGTACAGCAGAGCCTACTAAACAGTACTCCTACTGTTGTAGGAGTGAATTCGTGAACTCACCTTCTCTTCTGTGGTAAGCACCAAGTGAAGCAGAGCAATGAAGTGAAACCTGATGCAGATGTCCAGTTTTGGTTTATGAAAAGAGTAATCTGTTCTTCTCCCTTTCTGGCTGTGTCTTGTGGGTGTGGGATACTTCAGACAACTGTTAGTGACAGAGCTTGCTTTGGATCCATAGTGAAACGTGGATGAGATTCGATTTTATGTTTTCCAAGTATTCATTTTTTCATGTGTCTTTAGGCACCATTTCTGTACTTATGTTTACCCTTCGTAAAGAGATATCTAAAACCTGCACTGTTCATTAGGCAATGGCTGGGGAGTATTAAAAATACATTCTCTAGTGTTTTAAGGGACCTGAGGGCCCACTGTAGTTGTTTACTTCAGCTTTTTTTTGTGACAGCCTAAATTAACTCACCAGTTTACTTTTCATCATCTTGTATATATTACTTTAACATCAGTTGCTACTGCTGAAGGATTCTCCTAGAAAGGAGATGAAGTGGCTTAAGGTCAAGTTTATTGTGACCTTTTTCTAAGCTAATTATTGTGAAGGATATCTGGCAAACTTAAGTTTAAAAATAAATAAATTATTGAGGAGCATAGTTTCGATTACAGCTCATTAAATCAATCTAACTGCATTGCTTGCTACTAAGAAACCCTATACATGTAGCTTCTATCAGTGGAAGTTTGCAGGAAAACTGCTTTAATTTTTTTCTCCTCACCTTGAAGTACATGTCCTCATCTGCTAGGAGTCAAAAATCTAGATATCTGCCAGCTGCAGTGCAAATCAGCATTTTAATGCTTTACAGCTGCTTCTCTATAGAAGTTAATTAGAAATGTGATTCAAACACCCTCTGCCAGTACTCATATATGATGCCTGTTATTGGTAATCATCATTTCTGCTATTTAAGCATGCGTTTTGGGTGATAGTGACAAAGCAGCTGTTCCTACATTGGGACTTTGATAAAGGTGGAAACTTCTTCACTTTGAGAAAATTGGCAGGTAATGCTGCTGCAATTTAAAAATAAAAGTAGATAATCTAAACCACATTCCTTTTCTATGTAGTTTTAATTGCAGTGATATTTTCTTAGTAAAGAAATGCCACACTCATTCTTTCAATATTGCATCTATTCATAAGTGTTCTGAGGACCACTCTTGCTTGCTACCAGTATACACTGGTGTCTCCATTGGAACATGGTAGTTTATCATGCTGAATGATGGCTCAAGATTTAAAAGCAGGGTCTCTTCAGCTACCAGTACTTCCCTCTCCCCTCTGTCATCCAGCTGAAATGAATGTGTTGGGGGAGAACAATACTGTCCATGAGATGTTTTAGTTTTGGTATCAGTGCAGCTGTGAACAGTCCTGGATTTGTGCTTCAGGATTCAATAAAATTATTGACTTTTCTGGCAGATGTCAGTAACTTACTGTAGCAGTTGCATTTCTTGTCAATAAAGTGAATAAGAACATTTGGAACTGATGGCGAACAGGTCTAGAAGAAAAGAGTAAAGTATGAGTTTGTAAAACCTACTTCTGACATGCCCGAGTTTGTCACTGCAAGTCAATTGTGTCTTTATTTTTCCTGCAGCTGTATTGGTAACTTTTTCATTTGCCCAATACTTCATTTTATGTTCTCTGATATACAGACTACAAGACAAACATGGTTTTGCTTTGTCATTCATGGTTATTAATGTTAGAGCATTATTGTGGGATTGAAGGATTATCACTTAGTTTTCTAATATTCCATTTGGCTGCAACCTTAAAGCGAGATTTTTGTAGGTCTGTGCTATCAATTTTAGGCTTCATAGTTGTTCTTTCTCACTTAGACACTTGAGATCAAATCCTTTGGACTCCAAAGGGATGCATTCCTACCAAATCAAAGCCACATTCAAGTGGGTTACATCTTGGACCTAACGGTGTATTCTCTAACAAGATAAAAGTCCAGAGTAGAATTTTCTGTTAATTCTTGTGCTCTGTCTGGAACCTTTCCTTTTTTATTGTTTTGCACAGAGCAAATACTTTCAGGCCAAGAAATTCTTTGTACACAAATACTGTTGATAAAGGGAAAGCTGAATCTCTGAGGACTAGTTTGTTTTGGGTTATTTTTTTTCTCTTTTTTTTTGCCTTTTTTTTTTTTCCCCAGCAAAACTCAGTGACTCTTTAGGCTTTAATCTCACAGTTTTGATATGTTCCAAAATGTTTCAGCATAAAATGTCATAACACTTCAGCTGCTTGCATCTCTCCAACTCGTGGCAAGTTTTTTTCTTGCTGTCTGTCGTATGCTTTAGGTTCATGTCATGGAATCCTGTCCAGTCCATCACTATCAACAGGGAATGTATACCGATGTGCTCGCCAGAAGCAGACACACCTGACACCTCTAGCACAGCAGCTTGTTCTCATTCTGTCCCTGTGCACCCACTCTGTTCTGAAGCCTGCAGGTTGCAGAGGAGCTGTGTTCAATTGGCTTTGTCTTGTCCTGTGAGCAAACTTCTGTAACACTTTTGCACCCTTGTTTGTCTCTCCAGTGCTCAGAAAGACGATGATATTGATTAAGGCAATTAAAGACTAATCTGGTCTCTCACAATTTTTAATTCTAGTATGAAAAGTGGAGTATAAATTTGCAGGGTCCTGAAGCAGTGTGTGGTGTGCATATTAGCCTTGTGCTGCTGGAAGTGATGTTACCATTGGTATGGTGGCTTGTCTGAATGTTTTTCAGCATTTTCACCTGCCCATACAGTGTTTATGAATTTAGTAGAAGTGTGTTAGCATTGGGCAGGAGCGCAGACATTCTCTTGGTTAAACTGGATAATCAAAACCCTTTATTTGGCCTTAAGATGAGGGCGCAGAATCCCTGGTTTGAAGGCAGTATATGGGACAGTAATACCCTTCCTGCTAGTCACCATGGCTACATCAAACTTGAACGGAATATTAAGTGTGCTACAAGGAGTTCACTCTTCTTTCTGCTGCTACAAAGGCTACATAGGCCAAAAGCTGCAGCTATCTGGTTTGTATGTCAGCAAAATGTTCTCTCTGATGTTAAAAGCAATCAACAAGGAAATGACTGAGTCACAAAATCACCTCTTTAGATCAAATGTAGTCAACAGAAGAGGAAAAAACCTAAGTGGGTGCTTTAATCTTGATACATATTTAATGTAATGGGAAGGGAGAAGAGTAATGAGAATGACTGTTCCCCTGGGAAAGATGGGTTATGGCACAGGAGGAAATTGATACTGTGGGTTGACCAGGGAGTCGGTATGCAGGATTTAAGAACTGATGCACACACCACGGGCTGGCTTCACTGCTTCTGACGAACAAAATGTGCTTAAACCTTACAGCATGAAGGAAGGATGAGTAAATGGATTTTTCTGAGTTCCCTCAGGAAGAAACAGTTGGAATAGACTTCTTTTACAAATGAAATTTTCCTGAGAGATTAAGAGGTTATGCTGTAGCTAAGATGATTATTCCATGTGTATTTCCCTACTCGGAAATGCAGCCTACTAAACTTTCCCCAGGGTCTGGGTGTATTTATATACTAATGCCAGTCAGTGTGAATTTTCTCATTTTAAAGATTATACCTTTGTCTCTTCGTTCAGTACTAGTATCTCCTGAAGCCATAACTGAGCAGGGTTTAGATGTCTGCAGCATGGTAGAGGAAGGCATGAGAAAGTTCCTTTTGCAAATTTAGGAAGTAATTGGTGATACAGGCAAGACAGGGGAAGTTTATGCACTGGAGTTTATTGAAGCACACAGCACAGGCTCACACAAGTGGTCTTTGCCCCAGGAACTTGCAATCTGGCTTATTTCTTAAGCCACATACTTCTGCTTTTGTATACTTTTTTGTACCTAAAATGGAAGCTTGGTTTGAAAACATTTAGAAAGGGAAAAAGTCAATAAGATTTCCAGAAACTTAACTCTTAATCTTTGCTGAGACCCAACACTGCTGCAGAATGGGCAGTGGGAACTGGGCCCCCTCCCCTTTAAGAGTCTACCACAAAACTGTCATCAGTGAAGCAACAGATACTAAGTTTCTCCTTTCCCAGGCCTTTTCTTCTTTCTTGGTAAGACAATTCGGCTTGGAAGGCTGTAATCAGTTTAATCACTTTGCTATTATTGGGACTGGTGTTAATAGTACAATTTATTAAATCAGTTTATTATTCTCCCAACCAACTTCAATAATCAGAGGGTGAAAACACTGAAAGAAAATTAAAACTGGTGTAAGTGGTGCCTTGGCTATTTAAAAGAATAACTCATCTGCACCAAAACAGGGAGAGAAGTTAATTTCAGTGATGTAGAACTTTCTATTTCAGGGAAGCCTGGCTTGCACATTGTGATAGATTCTGTAGAAGTATAATTCATTCTTAAATTGTTAAACAGCGTGTTAGGGCCAAGTATCTAAGTAAAGATGAATGGATTCATTTGTAATCTTAAAACAAGCATGTCTGCGTGTGGGAGGGTAGGGACAGGAGGCTGGGGTAACCTGTAAACAAGTGCCAGATGAACAGTTGCACTTCAGGTTTTGGTGGCTGGAATGTGGCCAAAATAACCTGCAGGGAAGGGAAACCAGCCCTGTCTGCTCGAAATGGAATTCTGCGGATCCTGCAGTCTTCTCCTCCTGTGCCCTTCAGCAGCAGGAGGGGGGAAGTTCTCTGAATTTCCAGAGTGCAATGACACTCTTGTCTTCATAATATCTTCAACCTTCTGTGTGTAAACTGAAGCAAAGCACCTCAGCAGGAGGCAGGATACTGTAGGATAAAGGGAACTTGGGTTTCACCGAATGCATCTGAGTAATGCAGAAATGTTTCTGATTTCTGCAGTGCTGCTCATTCTGGATTGAGTTGATGTTACTCATATGAGCAAAGGCACTGGAGTTGCAGATGTGCTGTGCAGTGTAAAATTCAGAAAGCAAAGCTGACAGGGCCTAAAGTAACATATGAACCATGAAACATTGCACTGATAGGACAGGGGAAATGTTTCCCTACTAGTTCTTTCTCTAGCCATAGATCTGTATCATAGTTTTGAGTCCTGACTGGTACTTAAAATGAGTTAATTTTTTTTTCTATCCCAAGATCACAAATGTTAGTATTCCATTCTCTGCCAAATAATGCAGAGGTGTTACAGGGACATACATAAAAAGACTTTATGCCAACGATGTTATTGCCAAACAGTGCTAAAAGCCTTACCCTGTCCTCCTCTGCAGAGGACAGTTTGCCCAACTGAAAGTAAAGGGCTTGCTCACAGCTCCTTTGAGTTCAAACATCTGTAAAAATAAAGGTTTAGTGGGATGAGACCAAAAAAAATCTGCTGTCTTTTCAGCCCTGGGATCAATTAATGACCTTGACAGCTCAAAAGCCTGAGCAATGGCCACATTACTCAAAACTTTCAACTTGAATCCTTCAAAGTACAGAAAGCAAATGTGTGTGGAGCACTGCTCAGTTGCAGCTGCCCACCATTCCCTGCAGTGAGAGGTGGAGGTCCTCTTAACCATCTGAGCTCTGGAGAGTCCCAAAGTGCCACCAGAACAGTGACTTCCCCAAAACAACATCGATCTTTGCATCTCAGGAGAGAATGACCCAATTGAAGGTCTCCATGTCTTTTAATCAGCGTCTCCTGCTTAAAAACAAACATACTCTCAAGCTCTCAGCAGACCTGATGCAACTACTTTTTGTTAACCTATGGGGAAGCAGCCTTGCACATCCATCCACTGAGGGAGGTATGCAGCAGTCTTATTCTGGAAAGCTTTGAGACTCCTTATGTTAAGCAGACCTGCTGTTGAAGCTTCTCCACTATCTTCACGCAGTTTTGTTTACAACTCAAAATAAAATAAGCAGCAGTTCTTGACTGGTACTGTTAACGTATACACTGTATATCAGGTTTATTGCAAAGTCTGTTAGCAAGCTACCAGCCTAGTTTTTAATCTGCAGATAATCTTACTCTCATTTATATGTTTGGGCTGTATTACTTTGCCTAGCGTAGGCGCAGCCACTGGAATCCATCCAGTTCACCTAACAACTTTCATTAAAGAAAATTGCCCTTGTAATAAAAATTACTCAGTGTGACAAGATTCCATAATATATTCTTTTAAAGCCTCATAAAATTTTGTAGCACTTAATGCCACTTGTTTGGGTATTTTTAGATTTTCTTTTAAAAACAAAAAATTACTTAATTGTGACAATATTTGTAATGGAGTGAGATAAATATTTTCCATCTGGGTGTGTAGAGGCCACGCTGGGGGACAGGAATAGCTCAGGAATATGGAAATAAGAAAATCTTGTCTTTGAAAAGTAAGTTTTGTTGTGTTTTGTGTGTTTGTGAGGTTGCTTGAAAGTCTGTGACTCTTTAGTAAAGGAAAGTAAGTCTGCTCACTTGCAGTTCATAATACATAAGTCTTAACCTTATAAAATGCAATGATCAAGCATGGATTTTTCTGCAGCATTTGGGAGCATCTTATCTGAGCATCATCTCTCCTGGTATGTGTGTCCTCTGCATTGGTGAGAATACATGGGTACTGATGGAGTACCTGTACCTTTTCCTTGCTTCTTCCAGCCGTCAGAGACATTAGAAGGCTCCTGATCTCTGAGACATTTCTTACCAGTGCAGCACAGAGCAGGCTACTCGCTGCAAACATGAATTGCTTTGGTATTTTTTTTACTATGGAAACAGTAAAGAAGTGCTGAAGAACCAAACTGAGCCTTTGGGAATGAAATGGGAAGTCAGTGGATTAGAGTTCCTGCTGTCTCTTCGCAGAGTACTCGCCTGAGAAAACTCTGTGGCTCGTATGCCTTCTTTTTTTCCTGTTACACTATGAAAATGGGGAAATTTCTCAGTTCTTAACTGCCAGTTCATTAATAGATATAAATCATCCTGTCTTCAGTTAGTCTGTAGCAGAGCAGCCATCGTCATCACTACAAATACAGCCAAGCCCAGTGACTTTTTGTTCTCTTGCTGGTGTGGGTCTTCCTGTGTGAGAGCAGACCCAAAGCCACGTTGATGTTTTGGGTAGCAGGCTGGGTGGTGCCATGCTCATACCCCTGGAGGAATTGATTCAGCTTCCTTCAGGTGGCACCACAGGTGAAACTGCATAACAAACCAGGGCAGCTGAGAAAGATATATGATGCCAAAACATAAAATGGCCAGCACACAGGTGGAAAACAAACCTCTGGGATCTTTCACAGTCTCGTTTTCTTGTTTTTATCAAAATAAAGAGTTGCAGGAAGTCCCTATATATTTTCCATTGTTTTGGAGTTTTGGATTTTTTAAGACTTTCCAGTGCTTTGTAGGTGTGGTTTAGATAACATAAATATTGTGGGATCAGTTCTTGTGAGTGCTACATTATCTGTGGCTACTGTTAGGGGAGTCAACTCAGAGCTTCTCCTTTATTTTAACGAGCACTGGCAGCCACTCTCATTTTTATCTTGTCTTGGGTAGATCAACTAAGGTGTACCTCCTGTCTTCAAGCTGATTTATGCTTGAAGTGAGGATTGTTTGTTCTCTTTTCCGATGATCTAATCTTTTGTGATAAACTAACAATGGCAAGGGATGAGCTGTGAAGTTAAACAGTGGTGGTGGCTTTTCTTTTCCTTTTTTTGGCTTTTTAAGTGTACCCACTGCCTCAGGAGGAAGGCAGCTGCACTAATAATATATAGAGTCTCTATGGAAGGCCCTGATTTGAAAAATCTGTAATTGAGTGGACAAAATTTCTGGTTGCTTGAGAGGATCTATTCAGAAGAGACTTGAAAAGGATGAGGGAAAAGCGTGCTAGACAGCAAGAAGTACTAAGGGCTCTATTGAGCAGGGAAACCTATGTAGATATTGAGGGACAATTAGCCTTGTCAGGCAAAACACTAAAGTGCATTTGTGAGAAAAAAATCCTGGGGAATGTTAAATAAAGCTTTGAAAAGGGCAAAGAGCTTGCTAGGAATACCTTAAAAGCAAAGAAGTTGGTTTGGGTGATCTTTGAAGGAAGGCAGGAGATGGCTGCTTCAAAAAGAAGGGGCAGAATGTGTGGGAGTTGTAGAGATTTTTACCCATTTTTTTCTTCCAGTAGCTAAAAACCCTGAAGCACAATTGCTGGGTCAGCACCATGGGGGAGAGCTCATAAGTTAGTGAAGTTTATTTGCCCCTTTGCTCCTTTTAGAGAGCTGTTCCAGTACCAGCTCCCCTGGTGCCCTGTTCAGGGGCACTTTCCCACTGTCTGCCTTTTCAGCCCCTGCCTTTCATGCCTGCTTTGGCTGCCAAGGAAGACTCTGCTCTACAGAATGGAGTGGATGTGTTCCCTATCATCAGAGCAAATAAACCTGTGAGGTTATTTGTATTTGAATGACTGCCTCTATTCAAGTTTTGTCGTGTGAGATTTTAAGATTAGTTAATTGCTTAGATTTGACAAACTAGCTCTTGCCTAGCAAGGCTTGTTCCCTCGGTCAGTCGCTGATGGCAGCGGATAGTATGGTGCATTAATGAACAGTCCCTGGCACACTGTGAATGGGGTTTGCTGTCAAGTAAGTCAAAACTTCAGATGCCTAAAGATCAACCCTTTAGTGAGCAGGCCAGCGTCAGCTCTTAGCCTATTTTTAGGTTTTCCTTTGGTGCTTCACTCTTTGATGTAAAGACAGCTGTGTGCCCCTCACTCTTTATGTAGACCAAGCTTTTTTGTTTCTGCATCTAAACAAGCTGTTCATTGTTTTGATCACTCAGTGATCTCTTTCTGCAGCTCTCCTGTTTGAATTCTTGTTAATCGTGGTGACTATGAGTGTCTGTGCTAATTCAGATGTGGCTCCCGTCCATATTCAGTAGCATAAATATTTCCATGTTTAAATGCAAATATCTCCTTTGATAAGCATTTAACAAGCATCCAAATCTATACAGTGGCTATGCCTGCCTTGCTGGCTAGGAGGGATGGCTGACTAGGCTTTTTGCTGGTTTTTATTTATGCATGAGCGGATGGTCATGTTGTGTGTTTTGAAGAAACCAAATGCAACTTAAATGCACTGAGTGCAGTTAACTTCTGACAGTAAATTGTCCTGTGCCTCTTCTAAGTTGCTCTGGTTTTCCCCAAAAGCATCCAAGAATCCCTGCTCTGATAAAGTTCTCCCAGAGGTCTGCAAGCTGGCTTTTTATTCCTTTTCCTCTTTACCTGCTGGTTGCTTTCTCATCCTGCACTCCATCTTCTCCTAGCTCCTCTTTATGTATTTATTTTTTTATTGCTTTTAAGGTTTTGGAACATTTTCAGAAGTCTTGATTAAGCATTTATTTTTGAACCCCTGAATTTAGAAGAAATTATTCTTACTTCCTTTTTCCTGTTGCTGTATTTGTTAACTCTTCAGGACATACTTCCAAAGCCATCTCCTCCTGCTGAAGAAGGAATTGCGTTTTTAAGAAATTAGTTGTTACGGTGTTTAAATTTCTCATTTTCATACAGAACACCTGAAGAAACGCCTGGAAGATTACATGGCCCAGTTCCCAAATGTAAGAATCCTCCGAACCAAGAAGAGAGAAGGGCTGATAAGAACTCGAATGCTGGGGGCCTCTGTGGCAATAGGGGACGTCATCACCTTCTTGGATTCCCATTGCGAGGCCAACGTGAACTGGCTGCCACCTCTGTTAGGTAAGCGTGTGGTGCTGTACGTGGCTGGAGACTGAACTGCTAAAGAGCTGGCAACAGATGTTGGTGTTGACTCTGGTTTATTTCCACCTGCTGCTTTCCCCTCATGCTGTAAGTGGACAAAAAGAAGATGAAATGTCTTAAAGGGGAAAAAAAACAACCTGAAAAACCAGCCAACCACAAGACTCAGGTGAATTGTTGGCAACTTGTAGCCTTTAATACAAGAATTTTTTTCTGTTCTAGAGTCTGCACTGTACAATAACCCTATCATGTGCTTTGCTTAATTAAAGAACAGAGATCATATTCTTCTGTCTCCTCACTAAATGAAAAGTTAAATAATTTACAGCTTACTAGAAGAGTAAACTGTCGCATGGTCATTCAGCAGCTTGCTGAGAGGGATGGCTTTATGGTACAGAGAAGATCTTTACACACAGTTTTTAAGTACCTTTTAGGGCTTTTTTCTTCTATATATTTAATTTCATAGTCTGCAAGCCTGTGGAAAATACTTCTGGTGATGACAGCTGCTGGTATGTATTTTGTAGAACATGTGCAGTCCTTTCCAAGGCAGTGTTTCATCTTTGAGGAGGCATCAGTTTTACAATGTCAGTTCTTTTCAAGGATGACTAATTGAAAGGACAGTGCCTTCTGTTTCTGGTACCTGTATGCCTCTTGCTAGTACCAAACTCCTTTACAACCCTGTCGCCAGTGACCTGTCAAAGCTCTCTCTGAGGTGTGACTTTGTGAAATAAACCGTGGCGACAATAGTCAAGTAGAGATTTAAGAAGAATGTCAGATTTGTCAGCAGGATTGTTGGATGGTAATACTGTTGCTTTCACTACAGTTTGTATCTGGTAATAGTGTAAAACATTTGCAGCTTCATGAGCCCCGGGGAGGGAGGACAGAATTAGCTCAAATGGCATTTAAATAAGAACATGTAGAGTATGCTTTAATTTTAAAGCATAGAAAGGATTTCTGTTAGACGTGCGTTGGAAGCTGAAACATCACTTGTCGCCTCAGCTCTGAAAGTTAACTTCCAACAAGAGACAGTCTCAGTAATAAAGTATTTAAGAAGTTCCAGATGTTTATGCAGGAATTAATCCTGTCTTGTATTATTTGGTTGGAAGAAAAGGTTGAGGGGAGGAGGTACACTTGCATTTCTTCAGCCTGCTGAGAATAGTTATGCCATTAGTCTGAATCGCTTCCTGACAGATT
This sequence comes from Podargus strigoides, assembly GCA_028020825.1. Taxonomy (NCBI): domain Eukaryota; kingdom Metazoa; phylum Chordata; class Aves; order Caprimulgiformes; family Podargidae; genus Podargus; species Podargus strigoides. Next base: position 13,512,662 of record CM051632.1, on the reverse strand, counting down.
CTGGCATAGCAATTAAAGCCAGGTGGTACGATGGGTTATTGCCCTGGCTCTGGATCAGTGCAGAAAGGGTTCACATCCTGGCCACTTGTTAAAACAAGGACTGTTAGCTAAGTAGATGATGTCTGGTTTTAGCCTGGTGGTTTAGGTATCTGTGGTAGCGTGGCTGTGTCTTTCTGTTCTGCTTCTGGGTGATGGTCACTATAGCATGGTGTTTTTATCTCAATGGTTCTACCTTGAATATCTGAATTATTGCAGGAATATCAGATAAATTGATATAAATTGGAGCATGTGCCCAAAAGAGCACTAATGGGAAGAAACCTATGTCGCTCTTGGACAACTTCATATCTTCATGCTCTTTTCTGTAATTTCATGATCAGTGCAACCAACTGGTGCAGGTTTTCTAACATGTTTCTCCAATCTTCAGATCGCATTGCCCGAAACCGCAAGACTATCGTTTGCCCTATGATTGATGTCATTGATCATGACCACTTTGGATATGAGACTCAGGCTGGAGACGCAATGCGAGGTGCATTTGACTGGGAGATGTTTTACAAGAGGATCCCTATTCCTCCTGAGTTACAGAAACTTGATCCCAGTGATCCCTTTGAGTAAGTTACTGACATGCAGCTAACAAAATAACACCCTGTTACTGAGCTGTTTTACACCTCAGTGTAGTAGAAGTCAGAAGCTGGTGTTAAGCTACTTGCTTTTTGGCAGCTGTTTGCTTTTGGTTTAAAAGAAATGCATTGTGTAGTAGCTGTGAACACTTTCCTTTTCATTGCTGTTTTTTGCCACCTTAATTCCCGCAGAAGTTAACATTTCATTTAAAACTGTAATGTGTAACATTTAATGTGGTCATTTATTACTGAGATCTTTCAAACATAACTTGGTATCCCTAATGCTCTGCCAAAACCAACAAACCAATGGCGGGTTATATGTCATTCCCAGCTGAGGGAAGAAGAAAACCTAGCAGAATAGTTACAGCAATTCTGATGATTGCAGTGCATTGCAGAAGTAAATCTGTGATCAGGTTATGTTCTGCTGTGTTGGCCAGCATTGAGACAGTTCTGCTGTCCTTTATACTTCTGCAGTGTTCAAAAAAAAACCCCAACAAAACACTTCTTGAGGTCAAGGTCAGTGAATTGATCATACTACTGAGAGCACTACGTGTGCAGCATATGGGTCCCTCTGGGCAAGGTATGTCCTGTCACTTAATGGTGAACTCTTTTGCCTGTTTGGAGGAGAGACATTGACTGGTTCTGAAGGGAGCCTTGTCTGGTCCTCCTCATTTGCAAGTGGTTAATTAGTAGATATTGCAAAACTAACTGAATGCTCTGACAGGACTTGCAGAGGCACCAGGAAGACTGGGTGGTGAAAAGAATATCTGTCAACTCTTGCTTTGTTTTTTAAATGTTTAGCTAGAGATCTGTATCTTTGAATATGTTTGTAATACAGAGTCTGGTTTTTCCTCAAGGTCTCCTGTAATGGCTGGAGGACTGTTTGCAGTCGATAGAAAGTGGTTCTGGGAGCTGGGAGGGTATGATGCAGGTCTGGAGATATGGGGAGGAGAGCAGTATGAAATATCCTTTAAGGTGAGCTATGTTCTCTGGAAATTACTTTTGTTTTGAAAAGTAAGAATTGTTCTGAGGCGCAGAATGCGAATGATCTATCTTGTCCTTGCTTTTGTGTGTGACTAAAGGTGAAGGAGCTGGGAGTAGTAAGGTAGTACACAGAAGAAACAGTGATGGTGTGACCAGTCATTTGTGAGGGTCAGTTTTGGAACATGAGTAGCTGGGGTGTCCCTCGTTCTGTGGTCACAGCTTCAGATGCTTGCACTCATCCCAGCAAGGGTAAGTCAGCTTGTGTGGAGCTCGCTCCGACTGTTAGGCTTCTTAGTACTCACCCTGGCAAGAAGATGAAATACTCTCCTTGAGGGAAGGAGGATTTGGGCAACTCAGTGTTTGCCCAGTTGAGTACCTCAATCCTGAGCTTGAGTTCCCAGAGATGAGAGTAACTTACTGTCTATAGTCAATCCATCTGACTCCTGGCTGCAAGGAACTGAGACTATTAATTACCCTGTAAGAAATCTTTAACAGTTAGAATAATAACGCTGTTTCTGGCAATGACTTCAGATCATTACCTGCCTGGCTTGGGGACAATTCTGTTACTCACTGATTGACCAAGGTGTTACAGTTGAGGGCTTTAAAATCAGACTTAGACAGCTGACCAAAAATGCATACTGATAGTAACAAGTCCCTATGACCCACAAAGACCACTGGTACCTGTGTTATCACAGAATGTGGCACTCTGAAACCCATTCTAGGAAACCCACTGGAATGTCCCAGAGCACTGAAGGCAGGTGGCTGGTCTTCAGTGGTGGGAATCCTTTCCATAGCCTGGAGTCAATCGAGGAAAGGTTTCTGTTAAACTCTGTTGGGCCATTCTGTTGCTTCTCTTTCAGAGGTTGAATGTATAATCTTAGAGGTGTTTGGATACCAGTGAACTCAGCTGGTTGGCCTCAGCATGAGGCTAGAGGATGGTAGTGATGCTAACATAGTGCTCAGTTGAGCTTTGGCAGTTAAAATTCCTCATCTGTCTCCCCAACAAACAAGTCATGGCTGACCTCTCATCAAACTCTTTCCTAATTCTTCATTCAATTCGAAGGCATATCAAACTATATTCAGCAAGCTGTATTACCATACATACATATTGTGCACTCATTGTTTTCAAGACAATGTATTTTCTTCCATTGTTTGCTCACAAAAAAAAAAGCCCTAAGTAATAAAGTCACATTGGAGATCTCTTGTCCTCTGTAATGGCAGCAGGAAGGGAGGGGCACCCTCTTTTAGATGTCATTATGATTAGAGCCATTTATTCTTTGTGTTGCATGTAATGAAATTGTGTAACAATGTCATTCTCTGCAGGAGGGGCAGTGGCAGTATTCAGCCTCTTTTCCTTGCCCCTTTTTGAAAATGCTGGTTTCCAGGAGTGATGACAGTGGCTGGGCAAGCCCTTTGTCTCTAATGCCACAGCAGACAGTCACACTGCTTGATCTGCAGGAAATAAGACTGCTTCATTCATCTGTTTGCTTATCCTCTCTGAAACACGCTGTGTTTTATTTCAGTCCAGAGATGGTAATTTATGGAGGGATAAATTTGCTTTAATTAATCTTTGCAAAGACCCCCTTTTTTCTTTCATTGTGCAACAGAAAAATGAAGTTTTAACTGAAAGAGGCTCAGTGTATTTTCAGAAATTAAGATAAATTGATACATTCATCTGTGGCTGATAGATTTAATAATTCTGCTGGAATTGCAAGAATAGAAGGTTTGTTCGTAGAATTTATGAAGCTATGACATTTCCTGGCGAGCTGAGAGCTCCGTTTTTACCTTTAGAAGCAGACTGAGATTTTGTAGTTAAAGGGGCACTGTCAAATAATTTAAAGCCCTGGGTTTAGACGTGAGGTACCCGCTTTCACATTATTTATTATCTAATGGGAATTCAGATTCTAAGTGTGCCAAATTTACAGCCCAGCTTTAACAAAGAATCCATTCCTGTGCCTGGGACTTGTGGGTGCAGGTACTCTTTTGTACTGCTGGTCTTTGATCCGTTGCATCAGATCTGGCCTACTCAAGCCTAACCAGAAGTTTTTTGGGAGCTGGTTGTTTTTTTTCCTTAAGCATATTCTTTTTTTGGCCATGTATGGACTGTGTTTTACAGGGTTTTTTGCCTTTATTTTAAAATCCAGGGCTCTGTTGCTGAGAGACTGGAAATCAACAAGTTTATTTAGGAGCCTCTTCCCTTTCTGTTTTGAGATCATATGTATTTCTGTCGTCAGCTGGCTCGACTTCCTTCTGAGAAGAAACTTTCAGGCTGAAGGCAAGCCAACAGAGAAACCATCAGTGTTTAGCACCTCAGAAAACATTTGTCTGGAGGATGGATCAAACTCTGTTAATAGAAGCCTTGCTCCTTGTATGAAATGTGTACGACAAACATCACTAGAAAACATAGCATGCCGAAAGGACAAAAAAAAATAGGTGAACTTCAAATTAGAAACAAACTTTCTAACCCTAACTGCTGGTTTGTAGTTTTCTGGGTCTTCTCAATCCCTTAGAACATAAATTTCTAGATTAGAAATGAAGGAGTCACTCTATCCATTCCATATTCAAGCAGAAAAAGCACACTTCTTCCTTCTCTCGACCTGTGTATAACCAGAATAGCTCAGTGCTTATAACCCAGTAATTCTACAGGTCAGAGGTTTTCCTGTTTCAGATCATCATCAGACACAACAGGGAGATTGCAGTCTTGAATTTTAGTTACAGGCATCGCCCTTGTTCAAGTGAGCCTTATCTTTTCACGAACCCTGCTTGCAGCACACTGCAGGCAAACCGCTCTGCAGATCTGCATGGTGTAAGAACCGTTCTCCATCTCAGTGGAGAGTACAGTTTTTGACCTGTGAGTACACTCTTGTATTTTGGAGAAAGGGTAAACAAGCTCGTGCAACTATTTCTGTGCTGCACTTGTTACCTTTCCTTTCTGCTGCCGCTAACTCCACAGCTGTAGTTTCTCTGACTCATTGAGGTTTGGGTTTTTTTTTGCTTTTTGGGAGTTGCTTCCATACCTCTCCTTTTTTCCTGGTCTTTTGTATCTTTCTGCAATAATGTGAACAAAATTGAATACTTTACCCAAAGTGAAAATGTCTCTTCTCTTCTAAACACAACTTAATAGCTCTGTGCTCCTGCATACTCAACAAATACCTACATTCTGCTGCCTACATAACCACTTCATTTTCTTTGAGATTAATGTATTTAATTCAGAGCAGTATATATGAAGCATTTAAATTGTTCCTTTCTGCAAATGCTACTTTGTACAGCACTTATCTATGCTCAGTTTTATTTGTGATCGTGTTGCTTCTTTTCCACTATTTTTGTGGCTTCTGTTCTGTTTGGCTTACATAATCCTCACTAAACTGCTTCACACCTCTCTTCCATAAATACATAGTCTCTGAGTTTTGGGGTATGAGGAAACAGAAAAGGAAAAACTGATGTCTCTGACTTGTATAAGCATAAATATGGATGTACTTTGTACCTCAGATCTTGAGTGGTGTGGTTCTCAATCCTTTAATTGTACATTGTACTTCAAGAGCAAAGAATGAGCTGGGTGAGATATCATTTCAATTTTAGAAATGTCTGTCTTGTAATTAAGAGATTGTAAAGCCTTCATAAAGTTCAAAGGGCTTGGTGCAAACAAGCCACATCGACAGTTGCCCTGAAAAGAACAATTAAGAACAAAAGAGACGGGCAGTGCTTGTGGTCTTCACTCCTTGCTTCAGCAGTAGAAAGCATCCACTGCATGTCTTCTGGTGATTGCAGATCATTGCATTTTTCCAGATCCTTTTCCCAACTCCACCGACATGGATTGCTTCTCCTGATTTCCATAGCATAAAACATGTTGGATGTTTTCCAACAAATCCAAGTGCTCCATAGCTTCTGTTTGCACACCTGATGCATGCATCTCCTTTGTCCCATGTCAGCAGCACATTTCTGATTCACATTTTGCCACTGGCCTCCTAGCAGGTGCATAATGAGGGTGCAGCTGCCAAGGGATCACTTCTGACAGTATTTCTAGTTGTATCGCTGAAGTCAGTGCTGATTGTGAGCCTCCACTGCTTATTCCAAGCACATACTCACACTACTTTCCAGCAGCTCACGTTTGCCCACACTGAAACAGGCCAAGCATTCTTCTGCTTTTTTGTATGTGTTTTCTTATAAAGCCAGCACATGCTGCTTAATTCTAAGGCTCTCAGCTGCAGTACAGGGTGGCTTCTTTCCCCCTTCCTGTCTGGTGATGCAGAGATCAGTTTCAGGCCATTGACTTTAATTTTTGGCCTCTGTTCACCCTATGTGCTCGGTTCAGGTTCCAGAGTAGCCCCCCACCAAGCAGCAGCAGGAAAGTGGACCCCTCCACTCTCCAAAATGTGATAACTGGAACATGCTGTCATTACTCTCAAATGCTTCAGACGGTAAGGAGGGACCAGTGCGGGTGTGTTTTGTGAGAGAGAAGGCATTGTGGAAACACATAGGTCCCAGTGCCTTTTAAGCTACCTTGATTTTTTATAGAGCAGTAAGTCCCAGCTGCAAGAGCAGCTGATGCTTACAATACAGAGGATTACAATTTTCCTGAGTTATTGGTTGCTCTTACTTTCATCCTCTCACCTACCTTGTTATGCAGACTTGACTTACTCACTGTGTCCTTTTCTTCCCACCTTTCAGTGTGTGCTCAGACAACCAGCCAGCTTCTCTCCATTGCTCCATCCCATGGTCTTTATTTCTGTCATGCCTTGCAGAAGCAGCTTTCTTTTCAAGGCTTGACTCTTTCCTTTGTGTTTTTCCCCCTCTCTTGGGAAGCATTGGCTCATCATGGTGCAGCCTTTGGAAATTATAAACCTTGTATACTCAGATAATTTGTGTTCACACACCAACTCGGGTATTGTATTGTGTGTTTGAGAGGAGAGGTTCAGCTCTCTTACGTGACATTGTTTTCTGAAATAGCAGAAAGGGAATTGGATCAGCATAACATTCCCATGTAGAGAATAGGTGGCATATTATCTTGTGCTTTCATAGTACACTAGCTGAGTCAAAGGCTCTTGAGTCGCTTTATGAATATGGAGTTACAGCTTTCCAGGCCATTGAGAAGATGGAAATAATATCACCGGGGCTGTTATTTTACTTCCCTTGAATATGGTTTTATTATTAGGGTGAGATTGTGGCCTTAGAAAAATCTGTTGTGCAGTATGCCCATTGACCTCAGTGTAGCCAAGTTTTCTCTTAATTCCAGCAGATCTGTCAGCTGCTAGATTCCCAGCTCAAAATGTAGATTGGTAAAATTGTGCCTGAGGAGGAAGAGAAATTTCCTGTTCTCTCCTAATGAGATCTGATTAGTTCGTTGTATAAAGCACTGCCTGCCTGACCAGCTTTAATTCTGTTCTTACGGCATTCTAGTAAATGGCTGATTGAAATTAAGTGTGTCAAGTTCAGGCTCTGATGTTTACTGTCATGTCAGCAAGGGAGCTGAGGCACCATCTCACCCCCCTGTAAAACAAGGCTCCCCTGGCCTAAGGAGAGCGCAGTAAGTGACAGTCAGTGTTACCAGAAGGCACAGGGTGCTGCCCCACAGAACACCCTGTTTCAGCTGGTTTTAGCAGTGTAAGTTCTGGTGTGTCGTGCCTGTGTGAACTCTACCCTTGTTAAAACCCAACCAAATAATGCTAACTGCGTGGAAGAGTGCTCTGAGCTAGCACGCAGCTATTTTGGGTTTGCTTCACTTGCAGTTACTCCTTGACAGACCCTTGGATGTGATTCCCCTGACCTTTAACTCCAGCTTTCTAATGCTTTTGTTAGCTGTGTTTTATCAATGCATGTCACACTCTTTCCCTCTCTCTCTTCTTCCAGTTTTATAGATAAGGACTGGTAATTGTCTTTATGGAGGTTGTAATGAGTTCTGTCACCACACAAAGCAGCTCACTAATAAAATAAATCAAAGCAGCAATGAATGAATGGAAAGCATGCTTTTAAAATTAGATTTGTACTGCAAGTGCCATACTGTCACTTGCAGCATGAGACAATGTTTAAATGGCACTGAATTGGCAAAGTACCTTGGAAGGGTCACTGAGCTCTGCTAGCCAGGAGTCAGGAAGCTTTCCATTGCCTCCACGCAGCACTGGTGATCGCAGCATCATTTGGGAGTAAATGTTTTAAAGCATGATTAGGAAAAGAGCACGTAAGACTGATCTTAGATTTTAATTGTTAAGTAACTCAGTAAAGTAGCTTTCCTTGTCATATCATGACATTATGTAATGTCATCTTCTGCACCTGGAATCTTGTACCAGCTTGGAGCTCTTGGCCCAGTGTATCAGCAGTTCTGTCTAGCTTCCCATACCTGCTGCCTCTCCAGGGAACCACTCAGGAGATCAGTGCTGTCTGTGTTACTGCTTCACAAGATCTGCAGTGCAAGGACAGTGCTCTCCTCTCCAGCTGCATGTTCACTGCAGGGGGCTGTTTCTCACCTTACTTAAGGAAGTCGTGGTTTCAGGGATGTGTATTCACGGTGGCCTGACTGAGAGCCTTTCCTTGGAGATCAGGGCAAGGCAGGGAGGATAACAAGCTGGTGTTTTCTTTCAGGCTTGTGTTGCACTAAAATGCAGCTGCTTGTGAACGAATAGGGGTTTTGTGATGCGGGGTGCAGTGCACAGTGTAAGAGTATGGGTTGTTGAGGAGCAGTGTGTGTCTGTGCGACTGAGCTCTAGGCTTCTTCAGCTGTTCCTGCAGTTTTTTTATAGTTCCCAGATCTGTTGCAGCTCTTACAGCCTTGCACAAACCATTTCTGCCGTAGAAACACAGAACATCCCCAAATTCTTGTTTTCTCAGTCTACCTGCTAATTTCCTAGCAGAGAAATCACACTGTGGTCCTCTGCAGCAAAAAGCACAGCAGATACAGAATAAGAAGCATGTCTAATTCCACTAGAAACTTCGCAGCTGAGTGCTAGTTTCTTTTTTCATCTTCATCTCTTCTGTATAAGCCTCTCGACACAGCAGGGACAAAAGGAATGAAATTCTGTAGAAAGAGTGTTTGTCAACTTTCTTCTTGTCTCTCTCACCATAACGACATGTAATTAAGTACTTTGAACTTTAGAAGTTGCTTGTGAAAAACATTCCTCTAACTGAGAGCAACGAACCTCCATTAAGTTATACGCAGTCAGCAAATGACTGTAATTATTGGGGCCAGTAGACAGAGCTGAAACTCCAGAGGACTTTAGTGTCAGAACTAATAATTATGCAGCAGCCTTGGCCAAATATTTCTTTTCTGAGCTAAGTATTTAATATTGTCACTGTAGAATATTAATGGAATTGCCTGCTATGTGTGAAGCTGTTGACTAAGCTCATTGTACAGTGAACTGCAGTGGCTCAAATTAGCCACAGTGAATGGAGAGATCAAGAACACTGCATCAGCCTGCAGCACCGGTGGACCTGCTTAAATACTGCTGCCTTTGGGGCACTGAAATAAGATCTAGGGACAAAATGAAGGGCAAGCTAGTGTCATGCTTCAAGAATTCAAAAAGTCATTTGTTTTGCATACTGAAGGATGTTTTTTCTCTAAGTATTGATTAGATACCTCTGGGAAGCACATATGAATATATTTCTTAAGCTTAATGAAGTAGATTGGCTGGTTCAGAAAACATCTCCTTTGGTTTCACTTAGACAAAATGATTGCATCCATGCTATAAATAAGGAATAAAAGGAAGTTGTTGCAGAGTGTTGGCACAGTGAAGTCTTCCCAGATGGGAAAAGAAACTTCTGGGCCCAATCTAAATGTTAACCAAGCACCAAGGTAGTCTTCTACAACTAGAAGTATATTTCAGTGACTTTTTGAGGGCTTTTTTTAAAGCTAATTATACTTTCACCAGGCAGGGATTTCTACTTAATGGTAAGGCTGCAAAAGCAATGAGTGCACATCAGCAATGAAACCATGTGAGAGCAGTGATAATCATGGGGAAAAAAGTAGCTGTTTCTTCTGTTTTTTGGCATTTGAACAGGCTCATGAATTCCCTGGAATATTTTGCATAACACATGATCTGTGCTACAGAGGTGGCCTCGCTTTTACAGCAACATTACACAACCTGCACCCAGGTCTTATAAGGCAGTCCAGTTTAACTGTTGTGGTTACTATTGCTGTAATAACTTATATCAATTTAAAGTGTGCTGTGTGCTGTTCTCTGGGTGCTTGGATTTTTTTTCTGTTCTTCTCTCTAAAGAATGCAGATTCAAACTGTTTAGCCATTGGGCTTGATAGCACTTGTGCTAAATCAAGACTTGCTGCATGGCTCTAAGCAGGTAGTTAGAAGATTTGAGACCAAGGCAAGGAGGGGAGGGTGTTTAAGGGAGAGTACTTTAAAGTAAAAAATCTAGGTTAAGCTTTTTCATGACTTGAAAGCTTTTTTTTTTTTTTTCTTCTTCATTTTTCTCCCTATAACCGACAGTGAATCTGTATCTCTGCTGTTCCACAGGTATGGATGTGTGGGGGTCGCATGGAGGACATCCCTTGCTCTAGAGTTGGTCATATCTACAGAAAGTATGTTCCATACAAGGTTCCAACAGGAGTCAGCCTCGCAAGAGTAAGTGGCAATGGCATTCCCCACAACAGATGTCTGGCTGCAGTGTGACCACGTTGTTGTCTCCTCTCACCCCACAATGGGAGGCAAATGTAGGTTTTGTAGTCCATAAATTGTACTTGTACAACGGTCAGATGGAGCAGTTCTGCAGTGGTGGATGGGTAACACAAAGGGAAGAGAGCCCAGGGGAGCTGCAGACTCACGTGCAGACAGCTGTCATGCTCCAGACATCAGCCATTGCTAGGTGTAGGGAAGGGACTTTGTGATCAGGCGCTGGCTATGGAATCACCAATAAAAACAAGATATGGCTTTATTTGTATAATACTTCAGTCATTTTATAGCTGTGCTCTCCAAGAGCAGCAGGCTTCAGTGTGGTGATTGTGTTTGGGTGATTGAAAGACCTTTCAACTTCAAGCATCACAGACCACTGAATGGGCAAGCTGTAATTTTCCACGATGGAATGTTCTGTGCCATCTTATTTCTTAATCTCGTGTCGCCCAAAGAGGAGAGAGCTTTTGCCTGTCATGCACTAGCTTTCTCCAGTTAATTTCTGAATTGAGAAGGGATTGTATTGCCCTCTGGTGGGAGAAAAAAAATCATAGGAGCAGGAAGGCTGCAAACTTAAAAAAAAAAAAAAAACAAACCAAAAAACAAACCACAAAAAGATACCCTGCTGTTCTGCAGTCTTATGGCTTGCACAGTGTTAAAATGTTTCCCAGTTTAATAGCATTGCCTTAGTTATAGATTTGGATTTATTACTCAGCCCAGCAATGACCTGTCAGAGCGATCGAGTGCTCTCCTGTCTGTGCCATCTCTTCAGGAAGGAGCTGTACATCTTTTGATTCAGTATTTGGCTCTTGCATGCTCCCACAGTGCTGGAAGGAGATGGCAGACAGGTGTAGGAAAGGCTCTTTCTTGGCACCTAAGATCATACAATCACCTTGAGATGAACACCTGCTCTTGTTGTGTATGGGCTGCGTTTGGGACAGGGTCAGTGCACTGCTCATTCATAACATTCTAATTTTTTTGGTAGTAAATGACCACTGCTGGACCTTCATGCAAGGTGGGCAGTGCTGCTGGGTCCCTGAAGTCACAGCTGTGCTGGGCACATTACTGTGTGGCATCAAGAATGTACCTGATGTACAGAAAACAGTCCAAGGTCCAAAGGTCTCTTCTTGTGTGTTGTGATAAGCAGTAGGGCAGGTATTTCGAGAGGGTGGTGTTCATTGCTCTCTTGGAATTGCACACTGGATTAAGCTTTACAGTAATGTGTGAAATATACTGCTGCCAGCAAATAAACCCTTCGGTTCTGTTCTGAAGGGTCGTGGCTTGAAAGTTCCATATTCCTGTGGTATCTCAGAGTTTCTCTTGAACAGCTTTTTACCCAAGCAAATGGAAGAATAGTGGTAAGAAAGAATACTGTGAACTGGAGCTCTCCAGAAGGGAGTACTGCAAATCCCATTCCTAGATGGATATAAAAGATGAAATAAGAAGGATTTAAGAAAGCAGCTTTTTGTCAGGGACCTTTGAATGTCCAGTGGTATTTACCAGCATCATTTTCTGACTAGCTTCTTTACAGAAAAAAAAGGAAAAAACCCAACTTTTGATTAATGTTGTTTTTCTTAGCCGCAAGGAGCTAGATATAATGGCCAAGTGCCAGGATTCTGTTTTGACCTCAGCTGAAAATACCTTTCTAAAAGTCTAGAGAATAATAAAAATAATCTTCGTCCTGAAGCTGGAGAGAAAGAGTGGATATGAATGAAAATCCTTTCTGAGCAAAAACACGAGAGCTGTTCTGAATGCTAATGTCAGGAGTTTGTGCAGGGTGTTCTCAGGTGGTTTTCCCTCTTGTTTTCACACGTGGCTGTTACCCACACAGAACTTGAAGCGGGTGGCTGAGGTGTGGATGGACGAGTATGCAGAGTACATATACCAGCGCAGACCCGAGTACCGGCACCTTTCTGCAGGGGATGTCGCAGCTCAGAAGGAACTTCGCAACAACCTCAACTGCAAAAGCTTCAAGTGGTTCATGAATGAGGTGGCGTGGGACTTGCCGAAGTTTTACCCACCAGTGGAACCTCCAGCAGCTGCTTGGGGAGAGGCAAGTGTGTGCTCTGAAATCCTCAGTGGGCAAAAAAGCTGGGGTTTGGTTTTTTTTTTAAAAGTTGCCTTACCCGTGTGATCCAGGTCTGGTTTGCTGTGAGTAAAATGGCAAGCAAGTGTTTAAAGATTCTGCTTGATATGTTTCAAAGACCACAACTCCTCTACCATTGTATTGGCCTGATCAAAGACAGCAGTTAGGCAGCTGTTTCTATTAGTGCACAGCTACAAAGAGAACAGAGACTTGGTGTGTTCTGCGTGTTGTGTATTTAGTAGGAGGCAGAACGTGCCAACAGGGAGGACTAGGGAGAGGTGGCAGCTGAGCAGTAGTAGAAATCTTGTACACAAGGCTACACAACCATGTTGAGCTACTCTGCTCCTTAGCTCTCCCCTCTGAAAGCCAGAAAAAACATCCCTGGTTTTGAAAGTCAGTCACCCCAGGAGTGCAGTGGTGGATGGTTACACACACCACCACAGTGGGCTCTGCAGTCCTGTAGCTAACACGTTTTGCTGTGTCCTGGAGGTTACAGCTGGTGATGGGTCCCAGTTTGAGTTCTGTGCTTTCTTCTAGCTATTATCTGCCAGCTGAGATACATAGCCAAGTGAGAGATCTTAAAACTGCCTTCATACAAATGCTGCCACTATTTGAGGCAATTTAAGCCTTCTTTCCTGTCACTTGGTAAGAGATTCAGTGACTAATTTACTATTCCAGATACGCAACGTGGGAACTGGACTGTGTGTAGATACTAAGCATGGAGCCCTGGGATCCCCACTAAGGCTGGAAAACTGTGTGAAGGACAGAGGAGAGGCAGCATGGAACAATGTGCAGGTAACAGACCCTCTGATAAATCAGTGGCCCCTAAATAAATTTGGGGATGGAGAAGTTATGAGAACACATGTTTGAGAAGGAAGGACACTGGAGAACTCTGTCAGGTGAACAGAGGGTGCTGTGCACCCCAAGGCTCATGTGCTAATCATACTTCATGAACTTGTAGCAGGATGTGGCTTGTGCTTGTGGCAGACTTTGTGCAGAGCTTTTACCTCTGCTTTGAAATTCTCAGGGTGCACAAAAGAAAGCACAAGAAAACAATATGCCAAAATAATAAAAGAAACCAGTAACAAGGCAGCTGCAATATGTAACAAAGTGAATATTAACTTCAAAGGTTGTGCTGAGAGAAGTGATAGAGGAGCATCATGCATATTAATGAACCTGCAGGAGCATTCAATAACCACTTACTATCATCCTTCTGACAGGAGGCAAATGCATTATAAACACCCAACTATTGCTGGAGAGAGACAAAACTGGCCAGGCTATAGATTCACCCTCTCAACATATAAGGTGCCAGAAACGACAGCTTTATTGAAACAGAAGGGAAGGAAATATTAGTTTGTCTAAACTGTAGCAGCTGAGCTGAGAAAAGATCAAGAAAACAATGCCTCTATTACAGAGCCATGCATAACTCTTCAGGGGAATGACTTCAGTAGGTAGGAGACAGCGGGTTGTTGCATATCAATTTTGATGCGTGGAAACTAGAAACAAAACCAATTTACTGGGGCACAGTCCAAAACTAAGCTTCTGTTATGAAAGGAGGATCTCAAACAATTAGTGTTGGCTTATGTTTAGGAAGAGAGTGTGTTTTGAACTTCTGTGTAACCTAAATGATTGTAGTAATTTCAGTCCCAAGAGAGGTTTAAAAGAGAGACAGTAACACAGCAGTTCCTTTGTGCAAGTTTTTGGCTACTCTGCTTCATATAGTGGCACCCTGTTCTTTACTGGTCTTTCTCACTGCCCCATGAGCTCCCTCTGAAGAGAGGACAATTCCTCTACCTGTGGTGTCTTGACACAGAAGGTGTGGGACAGACCCTTCTCAAGGTGACTGCAGGCTGCCTGTGCAGACTCGGGTATTTACTGCCAGCGTTAACTCAGAGCTCCTGTAGCTCTGCCTTTTTTTGCTAGCTGTGAAGTGCTGTAATTGGTCAGCTGCTCACTTAATCTGTGATGTATGTCTGCATTGCAGAGACATTCAAGGCTGCTATTAGTACCCAAGCTAACTAGCATGGCTGTTTGCAGCAGCACAGCCTCATTTAGCATGCTGTGTGGCAGTCCGAGGGGCAGCTCTTACAGACTCCCCTAGTCAGCAGTCCCTGTCCCCAGAGGTGGAAGTAGTTTTCCTCTAGAAGATACTGTCCTTTCCCTGAAGCCATCCCCACCCTGTGGGCAAAGAAGGGAACACTGTGCCCACTACCAGCCATCCTGAGGGTCCTGTTTGCCCTGACAGATATTCACGTTCAGCTGGAGAGAAGACATCCGTCCTGGGGATCCCCAGCATACCAAGAAGTTCTGTTTTGATGCCATTTCCCACAGCAGCCCTGTAACCCTCTATGACTGTCATGGAATGAAGGGGAACCAGCTCTGGAGATACCGGAAAGTGAGTGTGTGCACATATGCATATTCTCATTTAAGGTGTCAAATTGCCCATAGGGACTTAAGTTTCCTTAAAATGTCACCACTCCTGTTTTATTCCTCCTTTTCATGTAGCTGTGACAAGAGAATCTGCAGACAATCTGTTGTCATTGTGCCATTAATTACTCTTGGTTAGAAAGAGGTGACTCCCCTGTTCCACCGGTTAGACATGGTGAGGACTGCTTCTCCAGGGCTTGCTGAGCAGAAGGACACTCTCCTTGCAGTCCTGTCTGTAGCTGGCAGCAAGGTGATGCAACAACACCCTTGCAAAACCTGTTTGCAAAGAGGTGTGCTGTGTTTATTGGTTTGTCCTGAATATCGTGCCAAAAATAGATAAGGATTTATTCATCTTCCTCCTAAGCAATGCTTACAGGGAAGTAAATTCTGGAGTAAATGCCCTATCCTAGTCCTTGCAGTCTGCACGCACAGTGCAGTGGTGTGACTGCAGCAGGATGTCAGCCTGTGGGCTGGAGAACCTGCCTTCAGATACAGATGTGAGGATTGGGCTGGAGGCTGTTGCAAGTGGGGGGGAATAGACCCTGACACTTCCCAACCAGTGAAGTGTGGAACAACTTCTTCATATACAGCCAAGTGACAAAATAGCTTGCCTCCATTTTTAAGACTTTCTTTCTGTTGGTTTTAACACAGATTTCCTTCTCTGCTTAGCAACCTCACATCACATTTCTTTCCTCCAGGACAAGACCCTCTACCATCCAGTCAGCAGCAGCTGTATGGACTGCAGTGAGAGTGACCGAAAGATCTTTATGAATAACTGCAATCCTTCATCTCCAACACAGCAGTGGATATTTGAACATACAAACTCAACCGTCTTGGAAAAATTTAACAGAAATCTTGATCTTTAAAAGACTGAGAAAATATATATATATATATATATTTTACAATTATAGTTTTTACTGGGGAGGGTTACAAACAATTTTTTTAAGAATACTTTTTTTTAAACAGTTAATGAAGGTAAAAGGGAGAATCTCAGGAGAAGGTTAACTAGCAGGCCAGTCTTTATTGTGAAGATGCTGCATCCTTCTCTTCTGGGCATGGTGGAATTTTAAAGGCTCTGCCAGAGCCACTTCTGTGCTGAGACTGAACAGAAACTCTGTTTTTAGAGGAGTCTGAATGTGATTCAAACGGCTTTTTTTTGTTTGTTTGCTTTGTTTTGTTTTGTTTTATTTCCCACCTGGGTCTGGTGTTAAATGATTTTGTTATCCAGGACCCTCCAGGACTTTTTGTAGCTGCTATACTACCCACTGAAGCGCTCCCACGTAGGTGCTTTATCTTCCAAAGTCCATCTAAGTAAAATCCTGAACACAAGATTTAATCCCCTGACATCATAGAGACCCGGAAAAAGAAAAAAAAAAAAAAAAAAGGCCATCAAAATGTAAAATGAAATGATTTTTTTTTTTTGCCCTAAACCAAAATATATTTCAAGTATTATTACTTTCCAAATCATAGGTCTGATAAAGGAATGAGCTCTTGTGGAAGTGCAGCCAAGTGTTGGGAATATCGCTGTAGTTATTAGCGATGAGGAATCTGGGTTTCTGGTCCATTCACTTTGCAGTCAGTTTGTCACTCGCTGTTGAATCTTCAAGGTGAAAGATTAGCAGAGGTTTTTTAAGTAAGAACAGTCTTCACAGGTGAAGATTTTTGCTAAGAGCTGTTGATATCAGGTTCCAAATTTGCCTCTTATTCAGAATCTTTTTAGGACGGACACATCTAAGGTTTCTCAGAGTTAAATCTACTACCCGAAGGCAACTTCCATTTTTCCTCTAGAGGTTTGAAGGCTAACTTAATTCACAGTTGGTGTGAGCAGATTAATTCAGGATAATTAAATCAGAGCTGAGACTAGCCATTGGTCTTTATCCATTTGTTCTTCAGTCTGTAGTTTGTTGCAGTCGTGAGTTCTGTGGTCAGTAGTGTTCTACCCTTGTGGGAATGTGCTATCAATCTCTCCTCCTTTCCCAGCACCCACAGCACTGTATGTACAGTTTTTACTGTGACTGAAAATCTGTTTGCTTAAGAGATGTGAGATTGATGGGCCAATTTCACTAGTGCCCTGTGTAGTCACTTAGCAGTGCAAGGTGTTTTACCCCTCTGGTTTGGCTGCAGGATCTGCAAAATACTGAACCAGAACTGTCTCATCCCAGGAGCTGGAAAAAAGTACTGACACAAAAGGATGAATGGAGGACCACTGGTTTCAAGTCTATCTGAACCCACAGTGGTTTAAAATTAAGTTGTTGCAAAACCAGATTGAATAGTTCAGCCCACGTAGCCTTATACTGAAGGCAGCAGTGGTATTTTCTAGTAAAAGCAGTGAATGACAGTGCAGTTAACCTTTTGCAAAGATGCTGCGTAAATCAATAAACCTAGCCCTTGCCCAGTAACTGCCCAGCTCTGCAGCTTGTCCTGCTGAGGAGGTAATGTGCAGCCAGCTCTGAGAGTGAAGGGCTGGAACAGGGTAGGAGCAGAGCACCCCTCTGGGACTCTTGATAAGCATGGTTAATAGACTCTGACTCCCCCTCCTTGGAGGGACAGGGAAGCTCTGCAGTGTCTTTATCTCATCTGAAGGCAAGATGCTTGCCTAGTGTCAAGGAACAAGCAGGTCTGCTCCCTCTGCAGAGCTCCAGAAGGAGCCCTTTCTGATGTTGCCAATTGTAGGATCATTGCCTGTGTTCCAGATGTCTTTGAGCCATGTAGTGCTGTGTGTATCAACTGGGAGCAGACTGGGACACAGCTAGCTGCCTCTCAAGTCTGATGTATTGACTGTGAGGCTCAAAATCATTTCCACCTCTCTCATCCTCCCAGCTGAGGCCACGTCTGACCTGTTCTGCCAACTCACCTGGCCCATGCAGTCCTGAAGCAAGGGAAACAGGGGCACTGCACTGTAGCTGGGACAGGACTTGCCAAATGTGTTGGTGTCTAACGTTTTGGGAGTGAAAAAAGAAAAAAAAAAAAAAAAAAACCTCTAGGCTTTCCTTGTGACAGTTTGCAGCAGTAACTGCTATGGAGGTGAGACCCATGTGAAACAGAGTTGACATCTTATGTTCTCAGTAACTACAAGCTGTCTGTCATTAGGATCGCTTTTCATTTCTATGGGAGACAGAGCCACTTCTCCAGTGCTTTGTGTCTGTGGCTTTCCTTAAGTTATTAATGCGCTCATTAGTCTCGTCGTGCTGACTGTGGATCGCTAGATGGCCTGACTAGATGTCTTTATGAATGTTTTAATACCTGTGGAACAAGAAGCTGTTTGTCCATGAACAGTGCTAGGTTTTTTTTATAATTGGGACACAATCAGCAAATGATATAAATGGTCTGTAGGTCATTCTGCTTGCAGCTTGCAATTTTGTGTGTCTTAGTTTTCTAATGAGAGGATTAGCTTCTGTTTCTAAAATGCATGGCTTGCTTTGTACTTGGGCTCACCTTGTGGAGAGAGTCCTAGCTGCTTGGCTTGCTGGACGCTTGCTTCAGAGAGAACTGCAGTAACCAACAGGTCTTTTACCACTTAATGATCTTAATTTGGAGAGAAAGGACAGCTCTGAGCAGTATGCACCAAAAGATTAGGTAACTGTTGAGGCAATTCCTGTTTGACAACTGACCACTGGTACATGGAAACTGGAGCTTTAGTGTGAGTGATCCTACTGGGTCCTTCTCAGTATGGTTGATCTGATCTGTTCTCTGAATGTTTGGGATCTGAATGTGATAAGTGCCCCACAAATTCTGTACACTTCTGACTGACTCGCTGGGCTTTGAACTATTAATTTATTTACATCAGTTATACTTTTCAGTACCCTAGAGGCTTTGCTGACTAATAGGAAGACTTAATATAGCCAACCATCCACTGATTGAGAAACAGAAGCTGTATTTCATCATCTACATCTTTAATTGAGCCTTTGCTGGGCAATCTGGTTAATTATTCCAATTACTTTTGGTTATTTGTAAGCAAAATTGCTAAAGCATGAATACATAAGCAAATCTTCACATCTGCATGCAAGTCATGACTGGAGATTAAATACCAGTGATTATCTAATGCAAAATAAATGTTTTCATGTTTTTTCCCCCCCAAAATATTCAAACAACCCTTCTCTCCGAGGCTGTATAAATTCTGCTGCTTTTAAGTGTCAGAATCCCAGGCAGCAGGGGGATCCCTGGATATGTGTTGTGTTGCATAATTATACTTTGATTTGCTCTTGAAGCTCTTGTTGATTTATACTGGTGCTAATCTCCAAGGCCTGCAAACAGAGTAATAGGTTTGGGGCTCTTCTGTGTGCAAGATGTCTTTTTTCATGCCTGGGAAATTAACTTTCTTTTCCACACCGTAATAGAAGAATGTGTGGGCCTTCCTGAAAGAGGAATACAGCATCATTAAAATAAAGATGTGCCTTTTTAAATGTAAATGTACAGCAAATGCTTAAACTTGAACCATTTCCTAGTGCCTTGCTGGACAAGAGAGAAGAGGGGAAGGGGCTGGGCGATAAGGATGTAAGAGAAAGCTTGACTTGTGCAGTGTTTGTGTTTGTGTGTGTTTTTTAAAATGTCTGACTTTAAGTGCAAAATTTGTGTGAACAACAGTAATTCAGAAGCTCCTGGGTTTCCTCTGTTAAGTCGATATCATTAATGACTCTGGGGGGGAATGTAACTCCTAATAGGAAGACATGGAAAGGATGGCAGCTTCCTCTTGGAACACTGTAACAGCTCAAGCTAGACCAGAGGATGTCTTAGTCTCATGGTGAAGGCTCATGCATTTCACCAGCACGCAATATCCTGCATTTTATTTTCTAAGTGTCCAAATCAGAAATCACAAATAGTCCCAAAGGGATCTAAAATCTGTTGCAGAAGTCTTTCAGACGGTCAGTCACTGGGAAACTGTTAAAGGGTTTGTTCAAATCTCTAATACAGAAGTAGCAAGAAAGCTATTTATCAGCTTAACTTTCTTCCTGGTTTGTTTTACAGCAGTCTGTGCACAGGGCTTTGCTTTCCTTCACTGGAGAGTTCCAGTCAGCAAACTTTCCTCCTTCCTGCTGCACTGAGACATCAAGGTACTGAAAGTCAAACAGGCACTGCAAGAACACAGTGCTCTTGTAGGATCATTATAGCAGCTCTGCTGGCTTACATCACCGAGGGGAGAGGAGAGAGAGCTCCGAAAAGGCATACTGGGCAATCGTGTAACTGCTGGGTAAAAAGGGAGAAGCTTTTATTTTAAATTGTCTTTCAAGATACAGACAGACACTTGAATGGTTATGACTGGAGAGAACAGACAGCCTCCAGCAGTACGTCTGTCACGCTTTCGATAGAAAGAGCCCTGGTAAAGTTTTATGTCTGAAACAGTCTGGCTCTGCTAGCACAAGGGATTCAAGTGTACCCTACATCCCACATCCACTCCCTGCTCACCTGCCGTATTCCTAACCACTTGCAACAAAGGAGACCGGTGGTGCCTAAGTCAGTCACTATTTGACAAGTAGCAATCTAGGTTTCCATTTTAACAATCGTTTAGCATGAAAAGCTTCTTAAATAGTCAGCAAACTGATGCCAAAATGGTGAGTAGCTTTAGGTTAATGTCAGAGTCTGTGGGGGTAGGATTAAAAGGTTTTTCACGGGATACAGAGCAAAAGGGGAGTTGGACTGGGGGTCAGGAGCACTGGGTCCTGCTCCCAGTCTACCAGTGCCCTATTACTTGATCTTAACTGAGAAAAGTCTGTGTGCAGCCATTTCCCAGCCTGTGTAAGATGTAGCTTTAAGCGCTTTATTTGCTGACCTAATGAGTGTCGAGTCCATATTTTAAAACAAGGTGCAAGTCCTCACCTGGTTCAAGTGGAGAAGGGAGATGCAGTGGGTGGAGAATGGGAAAGCTGAGATCTGAAATGGCCATCAGCATTCAACACACAGCTGTCAATTCATTTCACATTCCTCATTAACCACTCAGATTGCTTTATTCACATTATGAAGTGTAACTGGAAGAAACACCTCCTGCTCCGATTGCTCCTTTGTAGTGTCACGCTTTAACTGGGAGATCTGTGTATGAAATTAGCAATGATAGGTTATGGGAATCCTAATAAAAAATCCCCTGTCTATTTTTTGACTCTGCCTCTGCTAGCTGAGTATGCTCCTTTATTCTCTCCATTTGAGCTTTCTTGATGCTTCTGTATGACCCAAAAGGCTTCCATGATTCCAGCAGATGTGAGGGATTTGGGAGTTTTTATATAAAGGATCTATGTAGTTCAACTCTAGGAAAAAAATCCTAATCCCAATTAGTGAGCAAACCACAAAACAAAAACTGATCAAGCTAACAGACTAAAATGTTAGCCCTTATGATATCAAGAACAAATAGCTTTAGCCTCTAGGGTGGAGAAGGGAATTGGTTTCAAAATGCATTCTCCAGGATCTCGGTGATAAGGTCTAAGTTTGTCTTTTCCTCGTACTGCATGCATTTTATCTGTAAAACTGGATGGTGCCTCTTGAATCAGTGTATATTTATTTCTGTGCATATTAGGACCAACAGCCTAATATCTGGGGGTGGTGAAGGACTTGTAGCACTTTAATGTAGTAGCTTTCATAAATTGGGAATCATTGATAGAATGCCTAGTGTTTTTAAAGTTGAATGGACTTCCTTTTATAATATATTTAAAATAAATTTTTAATGTGTTTTCTGAAACTGTGTATGCAGAAATGTCTGTCCCTGCCTGTTTTGCTCCAGTGATTGATTTCCCTTCTCTCTACTTACAAGAATAACCTTAGTTACCATGGTCTGGTGTTTCCTCAGCATAGGCTTCCTGCTACGCCACGCATAGCCCTCCTCCAGCCGCTTTGGGAACCATCCTTCCCAGCTGCCCTTGGAAGGCATTGGGTGTAAACTGCAGGGTTTCCTGTGCTGCTGCACCAGCAGCCAGCAAGCTCACGCCCGAGTGCTGCGTTGGGCGTACGTGACAGGTTCAGGCAGTTAGGGGCTGCAGAGATGCCTGTGGGGCAGGAGCTGTGAACTCCTGTCTGCCCCTCACAGCTGCTTCCAGCCAGCTCTGAAATCCACGGGAACAATGCACCGTGCCCCAAAACTCCAGCCCGTCAGAGGCCCCTGCGCCACTTCAGCTCAGACAAGTTTAACAAAGAGCAGCAGCCACAATGAGGAGAAATGTAAGGAGATGTGGACAAAGCTGGAGGAGATGTGGAGGGAGCCGTGTCTGTGCGAGGAGACACTCTGTGCCCAAGGGTGCAATCCTGGAGGGACCATGGCCGTGGTGGATGACTCGTGCTGAGGTAGGGCAGAGTGGAGAAAACCCAGCACGGAGAAGTGAAGATGACTAGGAGCAGTTCCACCTAGGGGACTGCATGAAATTTAGCCAAAGGAAGGAGAAGGAAAGGTGTTTACTTCAGTGTTTGTTTTGGTTTTTTCTCAATACCCAAATCAGTGATTAAAAGTTGGTGTTAATTGATAACTAAGTAAGTAAAAATTCCCCAGGTTGATGCTGTTGCAGATGACACAGAGCTGGAGCATCGTCCACTGCAGTGGCTGCCTCATGGTCCAGCTGCTTTCCAGAGGGAGGAGATTTGAGTGCCGTTGGCTGCTATGCTGTGGGGGTGAGTACTTCAGAAGAGGGGCTGGGGTGGGACTCCCAGGCACTCCTGTCCCCCTGACCAAACACTGCAGTGCTCTCGTGCGGATGGTGACCCTCCTGCCATCCTCCATGCTGTCCTCTCAAGAACAGAGCGCCTTGGGGGTGAGGCTCTGAGGCCTTTCTCAAAGGCAGTTTGTGTGTTTACTGCTGAGATACATGGCCATAAGAATAAAATGTTAAAATCACCCAAGCCTATGCATGCATGTTGTCTGAACTACCTTTCCCTGCAGTTTGGGGGAGCTCAGCATCACACACCTGTTGCCCAGCTTAGGGCAGGATGGAGCCGTTGTTCTCCTTCCTCTGCATGCCTGCCTTGAGAGCAACTGCTGGCAGATCCATCCTGCAGCTTGGATTTCAGGGGAGAGTTTTTACAGCTTGCTGCCCTTTTTGTTCTTGTCTGTGCAGGGAGAGCAGTCTTTCAGCCCAAGACAAGGTAAGTTTATAGGCATTGCTCATGGCCATACCCCATGTTCCCATTAGGACCCTCAGTGCTGTTTACTGTCATCATTTCTTCTGTGGCCCTCCCAACACTCCTTTTTACTTAACAGCATGGGGTGAAAAACTGTGAAATAAACAGAGGGGAGCCAAACAACAGCTCGTGTGAAAATCTGCATGTGTGGAAATCAGCATGTGTGAAGGAAGGCTCTTTCCTGGGGGACTGCAAGGCATGCTCCTAAGGGAAGACTGTGCCATGATTCTTGGCCCCAGGAACATTTCCCAGAGGCAGTATGTGCCAAAAGCTGTGACAGTTTAAGCATTTTAGCAGGTTCAATTTGTGCCACCCTAGAAAAATGCTGAGGAGAGGAGGAGCTCAGGCAGAGTCTCCATTGGCTATCAAGGTACAGAAAATGGTCTGATTTCTGACTGGAGGTATAAAAAAATAAAAAGGGCTTCTTCCCAGGACATCTTTGGCAGCACAGACCTTTTGGAGAGTAGTGTTTCTGTCCCAAGAACCCCAAATGGCTCCATTAAAACAATAAATTCCAGATGACAGCTACATTGCGGACTTATCTTTAGAGGGTAGTGCTGTTCCAGCTGAGATTTAAAGACCATTGCAGGTTCCCCTAATTTGATTAGAGGGCTGGCTTGGATGGGCAGGCTATTACAGCTTCAAAGGCACTAAAGCTGCCTGAGTGCTGATGGGCTTATGAAACATTGTTTTTCACTTCATTGCAGCTCCCACGAAGAATTATTAGATCGGGTTAGTGATAGATACCTAATAAAGAATGTCTCTATGAGGCAGTTTATTTCACAGCAAGCTAGTTCCGGACTAGCAGACTGTGAAATCTTGAGGTTCCCATGAGGATAAATATGCTGAAATAAACTGCAATGATATGAACACCTCCATGCACTCTTTTTTTGAAAAACTGGTGGGGAAAAAAAAAAGGTGTCATTGTGTTAGCCTGAGCTGGAAGTATTTAGCATTGAATTAGCAAACAGGCAGTGACAAAAGCAGGGTGTTTTTTTCTCCTCTTAGTAGGCATTGCAAAACAACTTAAAATCTTTATTTGCATGGGGGGAGAGTCTGCAGCCCTAGATGAAATACAATCTGATGGTAAATACCAACCTGTTCTGGCACTGATGGTGCCTGTTTCTCCAGCCACTCCCAGCGAGCACCTGCAGAATCTCCTCCTCACGGGGACAGGAGGAAGTCCTGCTTGTTATGATCGTGTTCCCTTTCATCTACTTGCTTGCTGCTATTTTCATCTGTCCCTGCAGTCAGCACTTTCAGCTTCCCGAATGTCCTTCTGCAAGATTTCCTCAGCCTGCCGTTTGGTTTTTACTTGTAATGTTAAGATAAACCTGGAGAGCTTGCTGTCGGGAGCTCTGAGCTCACTGTCAGCCTTCTGGCATATTCCCTTTCCCAAAACCAAGGGAACAGCTGTATGGTTTTTGCCAGGAGGGTATTACTTCAGGCAGGCAAATCCCAGGCAATTTGGCCACGGGGCTTTTATAAGCAGTGATGTCTTGCTTTTTTTAAACCTCTGTTCACTAACTGCTTGTTGATCTGCAGGTAAAATAATTTGTTTCCATCACCTTCCCACTGGAGTGGCTGGCTCCTGGGAGCAGTGTGCCCAGGAGAGTGCACCGCGGTTCCCTGGTAGTCACCCAGGCAAACAGGAATTGGTAATTGCCTGAGTGCACCAGCAATAAAAACAGACAACAGGCAGAACTATTGAGGAAGAGTATTATTGAAATTGTTCAATGCCAGGTTGGATGGGGCTTTGAGCAACCTGGTCTGGTGGGAGATGTCCCTGCCATGGCAGGGGGGTTGGGATGAGATGATCTTTAAGGTCCCTTCCAACCCAAACCATTGTCATTGTGAGGTGTGTTGGGTATTGCAAGGACTGCCTGGAAAATAAATATTTTAGTGTTTCTCAGTCGTCTTGTGGGGAGGAGGCAGAACAGGCTGTGTCAGTGTTAATGATGTGATCACGATCTGATGATCAAGGGCTCTGAGCAGTCTCTTGCACAGGTACTCTGTGTGTGATTCAGCACAGTCCATCCCATGCTAACGCACGTTGTTCCGCATGTGGGATTTCAGACTTTGAAGTGATTTTAGTCTATAGAACCTTTTTTTTTCTGTTTGTGCAAAACATCTTTTCTTCAGGGAGATGAAATCCTTTTCCATGCACAGCTGCCCACGCACCTCTGCCAACAGCATGTGCTGTCTGGCGTTACAGAGGTGACAGAAGTAACCTCTTTTCTCTGCAGAACCGATAGGGATTTCTTTCTCCCCTCTTTATTTTTTTTCGGAAGATGAAAGAAATGCAAGGCTTCCAGTCAGATAGCTTTGGGAAGCACTGTCCCAGGGCCAATCTTTTCACTCTCTCTGCCTTGTGATTAATGAAAAAACATAATCCATCTTCTTTAATAACGTTTCAGCCAGGATGAGGACAGCAGGAGCCGCACGCGGGGCACTCGTGGAGTGTGTGGCCACCAGTTACGGGCAGGGACTGGGTCCGCCTGACCCTTTGCTTCGCTTTCTCGCCGTTACTCCAGCGGTGCGGGCTCAGCGCTGGGGACCCCCGGGTGAGAAGCAGAGGCAGCCCCGAGGCCGCCTCCTCCCCGAGGGACAAGGCCGGGCACTCGCCCCGGGGCGAAGGCAGACGCCGTGTTTCCCCAGGCTCCTGAGGGGCGGCCGGGCCCGCCGCTCCCCGCAGGGGGAGCCCTGCACTGCGGTGCCCTGGCAACGCCGCGCGGCCCCCGGCTCTCGCGCGCCACATTCCCGGCGACCTTCCGGCTGCCGTGCGAACGCAGAGGCGAGCCGGGGCCGGGCGGTGGCGACAGACTGGCAGCGCCTTGCACCAATAGAAATGCGGAGCGGTGGCGGCGTGCCCCGCCCCTCGAGCCGCGTCACCCAATCAGCGCCCCGCGTTGCAGGCGGGGGTACGGGACTTCCGGTGCCGGGGAGGCGGTTTTGTGTGTGAGTGTGTGAGTGTGTGAGGCGCCTGCGGGGTCCCGGCTCCCCAGCGGGTACCGGCGCTTGGGGGGCCCGGCCCGGCCTCCGCGGCCACCGCTGAGGGGCGGCGGTGGGCGGCCCTCCGGGCGGCGCGACCCCTTCTGCCGGCGCTGAGGGGGGTCCCCCCTTGAGGGGGCCCCTGAGGGGGCGACCCGGCGGCGGCGGCGGCAGCGACGGCGGCTGTGTGCGCGGTTCTCGGCTGCCTGGGCGCCGTGAGGGGCGGGCAGGTGGGCGATGAATGGTTTCAGCACCGAGGAGGACAGCCGGGATGGGCCTCCCGCCGCCCCCTTTTACGGCCAGAGCTGCTGCCTCATCGACGACGGGGACCGCTGCGTGCGCCCCGCCGGCAACGCGTCCTTCAGCAAGAGGATCCAGAAGAGCATCTCGCAGAAGAAGCTGAAGCTGGACATCGACAAAAGTGTGAGTTGGGGGTCCCGCCGAGCCCCCCCGCGCCGTGAGGGACCGGCCGGCCGAGCCGAGCCGAGCCGTGCCGTCCCCAGCCCCGCCACCGCACTGCGGTCCCGCCGCGCGGGGTGGGGGGAAGTTGCTTCTCTGCCCTGCGAGTTGAGCGGCACGGGGAGCATCGCCCGGGCCTGCCAGCCGTGGGGACGGGGGGCGTGGGGGGCGATGCTTCGTGTTGCCGGCTCGGGTCCTCTGGACCGCGTTTTCCCACCTCCAGCGTTCCTGCGGTGGGGTGAGAGGAGACCGGGGGGGGGGTAATGGTGCGGCACTGGTCGGCTCCTGAGGCTCAGTGGGGCGCTGGGATGGGCTCTGATGCGGTGGGGAGCAGGTGATGTTCAGGGGGAGCACAGGAGGCAACGGCGCTATTCTGATTTCAGTTCCACATTGAAACCCGCTGATGCTGCGAGGTGCACTCAGCGATGTGGGTTATTATTTCAGTTAGGTGTCACTGGTGTTATTTTTTTAAGTGGTAAGAATACGTGTTCGAGCGAAGCAGACTATCAAAAATGAACTATAGCATCTAACTCGAAAGGGGAGGCGTGCTGCCTCTGAAAGAGTGCTTGCTGGATGCATCGGCACCGAACGGCCCAACTTGCTGCTGACTGCTTAATGACATTAAGTGACAGCTGTCAGCTCAAGATAGAAACAGGTCCTTGGCCAAGCAGAGACATGGGAAGAGCGGAGCAGCCCGTCGAGGCTAGAGAAGGAATTTCTTAGGAGTGACTTGGTTGATGGGATTCTGCTTTGCACACTTTTCTGACCTGATCTTTAAAGATTAAAACCATTAAAAACAAACAAAAAAAAAAAAGGTGAAGTTTTGAGTCAGTCTGTTTGGCAGCTTCCCCAGTCGGTTAGGTCCCTTTTGCACAGCCAAAATACAACGTGTCAGAGGAAGAGACTGACTCAATTTGAAATATAATCTTAAAAAACAGTGTTTCTCCCAGCTATAGTCCTCAGCAGGTCTGTGTAGTGGTACAGTTGTTTCTTTCATTTTAGAAATGATTCTTTGTTGACAGTTGTAAAGGCTTTAAAAATAATAAGAGGAAATCAGACTAAGGAACTGAAAATGAAGGGAATGTATGAAGCAGGCTGCATAAATTGAATTCAAATGTAGGATGCCTGTGTTGTCCAAAGACATTTTTGCCTTACCAAATAATGTTTTTCATTTGTGATCCTTCTTTGTATGTATGCTAATTCTAGTGAGAAAATATTTGTTAAAAAGGGGAGTTCTATGGCAGGATAAGCCATAGAAAAAGAGACATTTTTCTTTTGGTTGGCTTGTTTTAATTGAGGTAATTAGCCAACTTTTATCTGGTCTTGATTTTGAAACACTTGCATTAATAATCTTTTGTAGTATTCAAACCAGAAAGTTCACAAGAGTGGAACAGAATAGTATGGTTCTTGGTAGTTACCTGGCAGTAAATCCTGAAGCAAATGCACTTCCTCCAGATAACTACCTATTTTTTTTTTCTGACATGTGATTGCAACCATAAAAAAAGAAATATACTATCTGCAGAGATTCAGGTTCAGCTGGAACTCTCGAGTCCTTCATTTTCCTTGCCTTTAGTCTTTGTAGTGTATGTTATCTCTAACTCAGCAGTATGATATCAGTCCTGGAGTTTAAGATTAGAAATTCCTTAATGTCACGAGGCAGTCAGGAAGGATGGAATCTCTCATACTGGGGTCTAAGAGGCTGCTGTGGAATTCTCTTCCTACAGTACCTGTTTTGATTGGGTTTTTTACCTCTTCTGATTCTTAGGTGAGACATCTGTATATTTGTGATTTTCACAAGAACTTCATTCAAAGTGTCCGAAACAAAAGAAAGAGGAAGACAAGTGATGATGGAGGTGACTCTCCTGAGCATGAAACGGATGTCCCAGAGGTTAGTAGGTGCTAAGTAGGTGTAGGATGCTTTACCAATTTTGAGCATGTTGCAACTGCTATGGAGTTACTCTGATTTTTCAGGAAGACTTTTTTTCTGATTTGTAATGTCCTGACTTTCTTCTTCATCCCTGTATGAGTTCTTTGCCCATGTAGAGTTTTCTATAGGAAGAGGTACAATAAGGTAGCTGCACAGCTTCAGGTGTGTACTGCTTCCAAACAGAGAGCTCTTAAAACATTATTTGATACTAATTCTTTTTTAAAGATGAAAATAAGTTATTTTCAGTGGTGACTGAGGCCATGATATGGTTCCTTGTTACCTAGCACGCATCATTTTTCAAATACACTAGAGAATCCAATAGGTCAGTCTCTCTGTGTTTGGGTATGTGATAACCAGGGATATTAAGCTTCTCCAGACCTTCACATATATGGTATTTTTGGTACTATTTAAAACAACCTTCAAATAATTCATAGCATCTTTTTATTTTCAGGAAATAGACCTGTTTTGTTTTGTTATTTTGGTGGGGTTTTTTGTGTTACAGAACTCTAGAATAATCTCTGTGCCATTGTGTTCTGTATTTGCTTTGGTGATGTTTCTGGTACTGTTGACACTGCAAAAAGTTGTACAGAGGTGATGTTCGTGGAGGAGCTGAGTTCTGGCCATGTCAGCAGAGCCCTCTGCTGGAAATGTTACCCATATTGGCAAAAAGCTTTTTATTTCTGAAAAAAAAAGCCACTGAGAATCGTTTTGCCAGCAAAGCTGTGTCTCGACTGCACAGCTGTGTCCACACACCTCCTGTGTGGAGGTGTTGAAAGAGTAGCAAGTTTTTGGTTTGTTTGGGTTTTATAAGGATACTTGACCTTTTGTTGTAGCTGTTCATGTTTCCATCCTACAAGGTTCTCTATCAAAACTTTCCCATACAGGCTTTACGTTAGTTGCCAGGATGATTGGTGAAGACCCAGCTGGCAGCTAATAAAATTCGTGCAGTAGAGCACATGGGGTATTTGGTGGTTAAGAACTGAGGGCTGCACATCACCTAACTGAATAGGGAACTCTGCAGGGAGTCAGGTTTAATGTCATGTTCTTCTTGGTTTTCAGCAGAGATTCCTTTTGTCTTTGGCATTTTCCACACGATCTTCATCTTCCTTCCTGTAACCTCCCCCGCCACCACCCTTGCTTTTAAACACTACACTTCCCATTGAAGTACTTGAATTTTATTTCTTCTCTGTACTCTGTTTTATGTCACAAGCCATTTGTTCAGTGCCTGCTAAATTGATATTTCATGTGTGAGCTTTTTAAACCTTGTGGGAACAAAAGGTTCCCCTTTGCGTGGAGGTTGCAGAGGGGTAATTGAGAGCAGAAATTGGCCAGCAATTCTGTTGACAGCATGTGAACCAGAACAAAATTTTGTATTTCCCCGAGGCTATTTTGGTCCTATAGCATTAACAAATAGAAAATACAGTTAGATTTCTCAGTAAGGCAGGCTGATGTGGTTCTGAAGGAGCAGTCCTGTTGAGGAAGAAATAGTGATTTTTAGATAAGTCTACATTTCTGCCTAGTAGAAGTTAAAGGCAGTGCTCATCCCCTCTTCTGTGCATCACTTCCAGGTTGACTTGTTCCAGCTCCAAGTGAACACTCTGCGACGTTACAAGAGGCATTATAAGTTGCAGACTAGGCCTGGACTCAACAAGGCTCAGCTAGCAGAAGTAAGTGACAACAGAGGTAGCATCATCTCTGTTATTAAAAAACTCCTTATCTCCTCTGCTGAAGTGCACGTTCCTTGGCCACTAATACCTGTAGTGACTCCCTCACTAGTACGTACCGTGTGCTCTGCGAAAGGCTTTGGAGGATGATGCCAGCAGGAAGCTGGGTGCTTTCTTTCACCTGAGGCAGTCACAGAATGCATGGAAGCTGGCTGTTGGAAAGCATGTTTTAGTAACTTGCTTTTCTCTGCTTCCTTTCCCTCCCTGTTCATAGTGACAATCCGTTACCTTTTGGGGGCAGAAACAGAACCTGGTTTCCAGTGGCTTAGGTGTGAACTGAAGATGGCTGTTGTACTGAAACTCAGACTTACACACTACTAGTCACCTTAAGTGCTCCTGTTAGTTTTTCTTTCCTCACAGGCACTTGAACTGGTTGGAATTGCTTCTTATTAAAGGCAAAAATCACTAACCATGACTTCAGATTCCTTATTTCTCTCCCTTGTCCTGATATCTTATGATTTTGCACTAAGTCAGTAAAGGCTCTTTCCTTAAGGGCCTCTCCTGCTGCTTTCTCACCATAAGGGGTACTTGTTAAGAAAGAACTCTGTATCTCTTTGTTATTTGTGCTAGTTGTGCTCCACGTGCATCTGCTCTGCTCTCTTTCCTGACTCGATCTGAAGGCATTTTGTGGGGAAAGTCCTTTCTAAACTTGAAATTTAAATTTGAAATAGCAGTTACTGAACAGTAACGAGGTTGTTTTTGTAAGCTGAAGCTTTCACAGCTGTCTGCCCAAAACTGTCTGTTTTACTTTTGCTTTAAAGAACAACAACCAGCAGACCAAAACAGATAGCAAGACACTGTCTTGCTCTCTTTTAAAGTCAACTAGGGAATGAATATAGAGAATGTGTAGTGTAGTGCATATAGGAGTAAGGTGAAGGCAGCAGGGTGGGTATGTGTCCTCATCAGTCATTCTGATTTGTCATGTTCTAACTAACCAGTTCCTAGTCTCTCAGCTACCTCCTGCCTTGAAGGACTACTTACTAAAGCAATTTACCATGAATGTGCCCAGGAGGACAAAAAAAAAATAAAACTACTATGCAAGCAGAAAATAAAGGGAGCCTAACTTAAAGTTGTCACACACTTCCCAGATTTCCTGTGAAGTCTGAGCAGCTGTGACCCTACGCTGGATCCTCGTCCAGCTCCCATGCTTGAATCACTGCTGCCTGAGGCTCTTAGACTCCTGCTGCTACCCCACCGTAAGGAAAACTCAAACTTCCATAAATCTTCTTGGAGTGACTTATTGCTCAGCCTGCATCAACATCCAGTTTTGGAGCTGTGTTGGGTACCAAAAAAGAGCTGCTTCCATATGAGAAGCAGATCTTATCCAGCTCCAACATGTTTTCTACATTGATTTTCTGAGGAAAAAGCAGCTAATGGTTCAGGACCTATGCTAGTGTCAGAGAGGGGTAGCTCTAACCAAATCCTAACCCTCCCATTGCAATTTCCCTGGTGTTCCTTCCCATGAAAACTTACCCAGTGTGTTTTCCTTCGGACTCTAAAACTTTGCTACGTCTGGTTCACACAGCAAAGTGTTTCAATATTTCTGACACTCTCCTTTAAAATACTGAGAGGCAGGGAAAACTTGCTCTCCGAGTAATCTTGGCCTGAAACGCCGCTTAGGAGAGGCTGCACTGCTTTGGCAGGAGGACATTCTGGCTTCCAAATTCCGCTTGTAGGTTGGCTGCAAATACTGCTGAGAGAGCAAGGCTATGCTATGTTCATATGTGCATTCCAGCTGTAAAGAGAGAGGGAGGTAAATGAGGACTGACAGTTTGAATCGGTGCATGTTTGACTAAAAGTTTATTACACTCAGTGGCCATTAAATCGTTGATGGAAAGTGAAGAGAAACCCTGTTCTGATTATTTCTACTTTTTAATTTCAGAATTTCTGTCTCTTTACATGTTGTCCTTCTAGACTGTCAGTCGTCACTTCAGGAACATCCCTGTGAATGAGAAGGAGACGCTCGCGTATTTCATCTATATGGTAAAGAACAACAAAAGTAGGCTGGACCAGAAATCAGAAGGTAGCAAGCAACTAGAATGAAGATTAACAAGACTTGGAGTAAGAGAGACCCTGAAGGAACAGATGGTACTGTGCATTTTAGGTATATAAAAACTGTTGAAGTATATTGTAAATTTTTTTTTAAATGCAGTAAGTCTGGATGACAGAAAAAAATTCTTATCAGGAATATTTGAAAACATGTACCCAGCATGTTTCTGAAGACTTCTTCCCCTCATTTCAAAGTCACGTTGGAATAAAGAAGTGAGGATAATGGGGAAACCAAGTAAATCTGTAGGACTGTGGAGTTTGACAACTTGGTGTTTTAAACCATTTCTGGAAATCCGCGTCTCAGTGCAATTCAGATCACAGATGGAATTTTTTCACTGAATTCCGACTGCATCACAAGCCACCATGCAGTTTGTCTTGGCACAGGACTGGAAGAGCAGCAGAGATAAAATTCAGTATTGAGGTGCATGGGTCAGAAGTTTGTCTGAAGCTTGCTTCCCACCTACACATGCTCCGTCTTGCCTTGAGTCAGTGCTTCGAGTCCCAAACTTCTACAAATGTTGCAGCTCACCAGATCTACTCCAGTGAACACTACTTGACTAATCTGAAATTGATTATTTTTTTTTTAACCGTTTTTTCCTCCCACCCCCTTCTGACATGGATGCCAAACAACTCCCTGCAATCTCTTTCTTTTATTTAAGAACTCACTAATCAGTTGTCTGTAAGCATTTAAAAACTTCTGCACTTCCTCAGAATGTGATACTAAGGCAAATACAGCTTTTTTGCTGGGTTTGAACATGTTGGTAGAAATACTCATTTAATTCACTTCTGCGTATTTCCTTGTATTCAAGGCTCAGTGATGGTAGGTGAGACAGTGGTTTAAGACATCTGTCTCTTAATCTCTATGTCAGATCAGGTATCAATCACAAGTGATGTGAATTGTATACCAAAGGTGTAAGACAACTGCTGTGTGGGTTAGTGGGCTCAGCAGACCCTGTTTAGTATAAAGCAGGCCTATGCTAATGGATGTAGGACCATAACTGGGTAGTGAACTGACTGGAGCATGATGCATTTCATCTGTCTTTGCAATGGGCAAAAAGTATCGAAGCACTTGCCTTTTGTGAGCATTACGTGTGCTTTTGTAAAAGCTGTGTGAGTGGAGGGTGGCGTGCTGGTGCTCTTTACTGGGCGCTGTAGGAGGAGATTGCTCTGATTTTGTTATTTAAAGCCAAGGTGTCCTTACAAATAACTCAGTGGTTATTTTGGCAAAAGGAGCTTATAAAAGTGTTGGTTGTGACAGACTGTTCTCCAGTGACCTCAAATCCTATTCAAGGGGATCTCATGGTTCGAAGCACCGCTCTGTTTCTCTGCTGTCCTAACCAATCTCTCCATTCTGTTACAAGATGCCAAGACTCCACATAGAGAGTATATTCTCAACAAGCCTTAATCAACGAACTGAACAGTAGAAAACTTTGGCTAGCATTTTGTCAATGACAGGTTTTAATATTCCAAAACTGGATGAAGCTTTGTTGAAGAGCTAAACCCACAAATCACAATCCCATCTTAGTACTGCATCATGTTTCATAAGGCATGAAACGTTCATGTAGTGAAGCTCTTGCTGAAGCTCTCCCAGGGTCTCTTTAAAAATCAAGTCACAATTTAAAGCAAGCTGTTCATGTCAGCTCTGAAGTGTTTGCTAATACTTCAAAACCATGTTCAACAAACTTCAACACGTCTAAGTCCTCTGTCATAGGCAGAAATACTCTGTTATGGTACACATCCCATTTGTGAAGTTTTGGGGAGTGTGATTGTTTTGGCATTTCCTTGTTCAATTCAGTATGGATTTGAAGATCAGCCAGGAGAGAGGTTGGAGGAATGAGGAGAGAATGTCTTGTGTCAGTATTTCATGAATGTTTAAAAATGTCCTGATTACGCTAGTCCTTTCCTTATTGAAAGGATGGAGTAATTCCCACATCAGTCAACGTGATCTGGCTTCTCTCATTCAGGACAGAGAGCTAAAAGGGTACATTCTCTGACTGCATGGTAATCTTCAAAGTGCTCATGGAATCAGAGGATACTACCAAGGGAAAATGAGGTTCTGAGTTGAGAGGGTTATGCCTCATTGTAACTTCTAGACCAAAACTGTAAAAAATGTAGTTTGTTTGGGGTTTACTTTTTTGTTGTTGTATTTTGTTTTATTTTTAAGAGTAAATAAATCTGTTGGAGTGTTTTAGCAGCCAGCAGCAAAATGATTCTTTTCAAGGAAATATGGTGGCAGGTTCCATCTGATCAGGTGTATTCACTGGAATGCTTTTTGGAATGCTTTTGTGCAGAGGTGGTATCCAGGAAAATGTTTTCTTCTTTTTTTTTTTTTTTTTCTGAAAATAGTCAATTGATGTGAAATGTGATTCTCGTTGGTTTCACTCTTAGAGCAATTATACTGTTTTTGAAAAAAAAAAAAAAAAAAAATTCTTAGTGAAGGGTGATGGTGAAGAGATGTTTACCAGCCATTAGCAGCTG
The DNA here is from genome assembly GCA_028020825.1 of Podargus strigoides. NCBI lineage: Eukaryota > Metazoa > Chordata > Aves > Caprimulgiformes > Podargidae > Podargus > Podargus strigoides. The sequence goes on along the minus strand of CM051632.1, from coordinate 13,478,217 downwards.
TTTATAAGGTGGAATGCTTGGAGGCAAGACACCAAAGAAACAGAGGGATCTTTGGCTGTCGGACCCCATGGCCTTATAAACCCTTGCAAATGCCTTATTACCTTGTTCTCAACTTAGCTAGAGCAAAACGCCTTGAGCAAAAGAAAGCTGATGTCTTGTTGGAAGGGGTCAGCCACTTTATGGCTCCCATGCTATAAACTGAAATCCCACGTCAATTCAGTAGCAATATCCATGTTCAGGGTGCCTGTGATTCTTGAAAAGCATTTAGTGTCTAATAACCAGAAAACGCAACAATGCAATTGTCGTTCTGTATCACGCCATTCTGTGTACTCCATTCCTTATGCTGCATGCCAATTAAAAAAAAAACAGACTTTCCAACTTTTTTCTTTTAAACTGCCAAGTAAATGTGTTTGAACCTCACACTTGTGAAGCCATGAGGTGGGATGTTTTCTCAGCACTTTTAGGTGGGACTTGTTGGAAAGGTGGAAGACCCAAATCGCTTTGGCTGGTGTAATAAGATTTTATTTTATTTTTTTCTTCCTTTTACGTTTTGCTTTTCACTGATGGGCCTTAAATTCTGTCTAGCTTTGAACCATGGAGCACAAGCCTTGGGGGCATGGAGGATGACTACATGTCATCTTCCCTTTATAATAGTGGAAGCTTATTTCTTACAAGCCTGCTTAGGTGACATTCACCCTGGGGCAGAGGAATCATCTTTGAAGCCCTCCCGCCATTATATAGCCGAATTCAATTACAGAGCCTAATTAAATTCTTGTTGAAGAGTTGCATTAACTTCATTAGACTTCTGAATAGATCCAAAGCCATTCGTATGAAATCCAAATAATGCGGAAACATCTCTTCTGGGGTTAATTTCATCCTGTGTGCTGACCCTCTGCTCACTTTAAGGGAAGAAGAAGAAGAAATCATTGCTGGTAATTCTTGGCTTGAGCTCAACTGAAGAGAATTGGAAGCGTGTGAAGACTTGAGTCAGTGGCACTCTGATGGCTGGAAAGTGCAAATATATCCAAGGAGGCTGTGTTAGAATGGAGGTTTTTAAAAATTTCTGCATCTCAAAGAATATTGTATATCAACCTGAAGTAAAGCTAATGTTTCTTTTGCCAGGCACTTCAGATGCTCAGCCTGAGAAAAGCAGAGTGGGCAGGTGAAGGGACCACTTGTCCCCAGAACTCTGGTGTCCCGGTTTTCCTTAGAAATGTAAACCACTAGATAGCCTTAGGTGCAAGATTTGAGCAAAACGTATCAGGTCTGGCATTTAAAGTTAGTCTTAAGTGCAGGCTGGCTTCAGAGAGGCGCTGAAATCAAAAGCCAAACCAATCCACAGTAAGTGCAAGTTTTCAAGCCCAGAGAAGATGAAACAGGACATGGCCCGTGGGGAGGCTGAACGAAACGCACTTCCACAGCTAGCAGGGTGAGGAGGATTTGTTCTGTGTTCGCACTTGTGATGGCTGTTTTATGAGAGGGGGAGAAGGGGGAGCTGTGCACTTTACGTCTTTTGGTTGAGCCAAATGTAAATACCAATGGGAGATCTTGAGCAGTCACTGCAGTTGGAGGGGAGAGAAATGGTCTGTGGGGGACTGTTTATTTAAATTCACAGGCCGTTGTACTTCCCCAGAGCACTAGAGTCACTTTGCCTCCACGGTTGAAAAGAGTGGGTAATGCTCCTGTGCAAAAGGAGTCCTTGCACTGCCCAGAGTATTGACTGAAGAGTCCCAGAGGTGAAGGAATGTTACTGATGCCTCACTCCTCTTGTCACGGATGCCCTTTAGCTATCTCTAGCTTATCAAGTTAGGGAGTCTTTGTTTTCCACTTTCAAAGTGCAAATGAACTGTTACGATGTAAGATACTCCTTGCACTTTTCACAGCTGTCCCTGGTCTCTTGTCTTTCACTTGCCTGTGAATGCCTGTCTGGAGTGAATTAAATGGCTGAAGAAAGTGTGGGGAGAGGCAGGGGGGGCTCCTGCCTTAAACCTGAACTTCCCTTGCAAGCAGCTCTGCAGGCCATCCTGTACATCAGCAGGCTCCAGGAGCCTCTTAATTAGCTGAGCCCGATCTGGGGCTGGGTTTACTCCTGTCCTAGCTGCAGCTAGAGTGCAGGGGAGGTGAATAGCAGGTAACTTGCAGAATGGCTTGGAGTCTTTTAGCAGGCTTGCTGGGAGAGGAAAAACTGTGTTCCCTCTTCTGTTTCTGGCCTCCATGTGTTGTGCTGATCTTATGCCAAATGTTTTGGACACCTTGTATTTTTAACTGTGTAAAATAGCTGTGTATTGTTAAGGCAACTTAGTAACTTATAGCAAAAAAACTGTAGAACTCATTTCTCTGAGGTGTAGGAAACGTCCTGCTTCCACTGTGTATGAGACTTTAACTCTGTACTGTCTGACAAAGATAAAATACTGAATTTCACTTTAATAAATGATCTATCTAGCAACAAGGCCTACATTCCCTTCTGTTTCTGCCCTTAGCACTTTTGGCTCCACAGTTTTGCTTTGCAGGGATTTTTTTTGTGCCAGGCTTCTCTGATTCACTGTCACTCCTCGCCCACCTCCCCAGGGCTGAAAAAATTGCAGGCATGGAGGGGAGAATGGCGTTGCTGACTTAAGTATGTCAAGTCTGGAGCAGAAAACTCAGGTGATGGGATATTTTGTGATAAACCTGTGTGGGTGGCATGGATGCAACAGAAAGATGACTCACAAGAAAGATGGAGGTGGTTGGCATTTGGGGGAGTGTTGGGCTTTTCTGTGATGGGGATTTTTTTCCCTCTCTATCCCGAGCAGTCCATCAGGTGCAGCATCTCATTCAATTCATGTTTCCTATTGAGTCTTCTGTGCTTCTGCTTCCTTCTCAGGTGCACCTTTGGCTACCTCTCATGCATCACTTCTAGCTCCTGTTCTCCAGTCGAAGCTGCACGCCTAGCTGACAAGGTGCGTGCTACTCCATAGCAATGCTGACATGCAGCATCCCAACATTCCAGCAGTTAAGCTGCAAGATCCTTTTCCACGTGGTGCTTTGTTTCATTTCTTTTTCCCATATTGCTCTTCCTCCTGACCATCAGCCTTACAAGCAAAGATGCTTCACTTTTTTTGGTTTGTTTTTTTTTTTTTTTCTGCAGTTAGTGAACAAGTGATGCCAGAAACTGGGGCTTGAATACTTGTTCTCCAGAACCCTGTCATAGCACTTCCTAAGGCTCTGCTGGCACTGTCTGAGGCATGCTTTAGCCCTGGTTTTTAGCCAGGAAAGAGGTTGTAGTGTAGCTTTTCAGACACTTGGGCTCTTATAGAGGACAATAATAGAATGTTGAGAGATTTACACTCAAAATGACTTGAATTTATTACTGTCAAATTAAATTACACTGTTGATGTGCAGTAAAGATTTGCACAGATAATTCTCCCCAAAACAATCCCACAACATCTCCTGTGTCCTTATTCTTTGGTGCTGTCCTATGGCCAACTGACCTGTCTCCTCATCATCATTAAATTCAGTGCAAGGGCTAAAATGCCCTCTGGGAGGAGGGTGGCAGCTTGTGTTACTGCTGTATGGTGACTTTCCAGCCATGCAGAACTATTTATACTGCTGGTGATGTGTGCAGGAGACAACCTGGATCCCAGGGTATTAGCTTTCAGTAGTAAGGGAGTAGGGACTGCAGGGAGGAGACCTTAGGGAACTGAATCAGATCCTGTTGATGTTTTATGCTGCTGTGAGAAAGAATCAGTGGTCAGTAGTTATGTTTAAGTCTAATATTCTCGTAGCTAAAGACTGACCTTGATGTATTGGAGAGCTGGGGGAGACTGAGCTGGCTCATCACAAACAGATCCCAATGTCCTTAGTGCCTGTGTTTGAGGACGTGTCTGGAGGTCTTTGCAGTGAACCAGGATCTTTTGGTGCAAGGCAACATGCTGCCACGCTACAAGAGTGTTGTCCCTGTCTCAGGGAGCTCTCAGTTGAAGGAGGCAAGACGAGAGGTGACACAGCTGGGCACCAGAAAACAAGGAGCAAGGGTGGATCATCTCACAGGGCATCACCTGCGTGCTGTCAAGTTTTTAGGCGGAATCAGGGAAAAGCCTTCAGGTGAGGACAAGGGGAGTATACCCCAGTGGAAGGGGAAAGCTGTGCCATTTGCATTCCCAGGTTGGGGAGTGTGGGCTCTTATGCCAGCACAGTGAGAAGGTGTCCTGCCCAGGGAGGAAAGGCAGAAGCTGTAAGCAGCAACCTGTTGTGCAGGTGCTGTCTTTACCATGAGAGGGTAAGATGGAAACTCTGGTGATACAAATAAACTCTGCCAGTTAGTCTGTCATTTGTATAGGCTAATGAATAATGCTGCCTAATCTCATGTTTGCTCCCTGCCAAGAAACCCACAGAAGATTTCAAGCTCAAAACCAAGGAAGAATCTGCTCAGTTAACATATTTGCACTGAGAAACTGAACCACCAGCAGAGTGATCTGATGGGCTGCACGTCCCTCTCCCCGCTCCCTGCTGCCGTGTGAGGGCAGTGTGAGCTCAGTAACACGGGTGGTGGGTGCTCTGCAGCTGCACCTCTGAGCCCAGGGCGGCTGGCGGGGGGACCAGAGGCATTTTCCCTGTCCCAAAGATGCCTCCTCGGTAGGAGCTGGCTGTACTTGTCAGATCCCGGAAGCAGGATTATGCTGTAGTGGGATGTGCAGATCATAAAAACGGTTTGTTTGGGTTTGTTGGGGTTTTTTTTTCTCCTGGTTGGACATTGAAATTGAACATGTCCAATCCTCTGCGTGAGCCATCCTACGGCCTCCTCACAATGTTGATGGAAACCAGGCTTCGGTTCTCTGCTCCCTAGCAGAAAGGGCAGCGTGGAGGACTGGGGAAAAATGTGAATGTGGATTTAATGGTTTTATGTTTGAGAGATGTGGTTGAGCAGGCTGAGTGTGCAGGGGAGAACCTTAGGGGTTGCTTTTCTTTTTTCCTTTTTTTTTTTTCCTTTTTTTTTTTTTTAATTCCCCCTGTATCCAATCAGGGATGACTGCACAGCTCTGCTGCCACTCAATCTCACTTTGCCAGGAGCTTGAGCTGGTTTCACATCTCTTATCCTTGCAGGCAGTGTTGGCTTCTTCCCTAAGTACCTCAAAGCCCCTTAAAGTGCTTCTACTTAATTGTTTTTGGAACTTTCTCCAAGATCTGTTCCCTTTACATGTTGCAGGAAGTACTCCGTGTTCACTGCAGCATCCTCAGCAGGGAGGACCAAGGTGTGTGTGGGGAAGAGCAGAGACTGCGAGACAGGAGAAGAGGGAAGTGTCAGGTACCTGAGATGTCTCTGCTGCTTCTCCTACCACATGTATGGACTGCAGGGACCAGAGAGCACAGTGATGGGCACTGCATTAGCAAGCTCACAGCCCAGGTTGCAATCGCAAAGCAGAGAGGAGGCTCTGAGTCCAAGAGGTGTGTGTGTTGCCTCTCTCTCTTCCTAGTCTTGATGCTTGCATGGGCAACTCAGTCTTCAGAAAGGGGAAGGTGGTGGATTGTATCCAGAGGCCATGGAGCCAGCCCAGTTTGGTGTCTGGGTTTTTGCCAGCTCCTGTGCCTGTGAAGCAGACGGGAGGCCGGCAGCCATGGCCTGGCAGGCAGCCCTGAGCAATCTGATCTCCTGTTGGGTGGCTTGCTGTCCAAACTGCAGGCCCTTCATTGGGCTGGGGTAGGAAAGGTAGGCACCACATCCAGCCCCTCTGCTCAGAGACATGGGGGAAACAACCTGGGACCTTCCCAGCTCTGCTCAGAGACCAACCAAAATCCCTAGAGGTGTCCCGAAATGGGACTGTTCAGCTCTTCCCTGTCCAATCTGCCCTGGAAGGTTCCCTGTGCCCTGCAGGCTGATGTTCTCATTGTTCCACACACACCTTCCCAACAGAACCAGGTTGTTTATTTTTTTCCTGGGATTTCCACTCATTTACTGGCCATAAACCCTGAGCCCCTGGTGCACTACTGCTGGCCTCAACTCACCTAAGCCCTCCGTGTCTCTATTCCCCTGAGGATAAAAAGCAAGTTGAAGGCTCTTCATTGGTGCAGTGACAGTACTGGGTAGCAACGGGGCTTTTCTTACTCGCCTAGCACAAACTACAGCACTGGGGAGCTGAAGTCCCTCACCAGGCTATTCCTTGTCCTCCTCCCTTCTTTTCTTTCCCCAGCCCTGTTTTCCCCACTCCTCCCTGCTGCTCGTCTGCTCCAAGTCCTTCATGCGCTCCCCAGAGCAGGCCCACCAAGGCATCTCCACAAGGGTCTTCCCACTTCTTTATGCCAAGTTCCTAGAAATAGGAACCTGAAAGGGTATTGGGTGGGGAATTGTGTGGGTTTAGCCCTAAGCAGCTGGCTTAGTTCCTGGACATTTTGTAGAGTAAGTTGTTGACAGCAGCAGCCCAGGCTTGAGTTGGAGTCCAGCTGATGAGGTTCAGTGCAAAGCCTGTCCTTCCACTCTCCACCAGACACAGGACCAAAACCGTGGGAGCTAAACTGTGAAGGTGAGCAGAGGAGGGAGTTTCAGGGTTGACACAGCCTTTGTGCACTAGCTCAGACTCATAACTCCTTCCAGCTTCTCAGTTTGGGAAGGAGCTCCTGGCTGAGGCAATCAAATCAGCCTGCTCTGGTCCCTGTGTCCCCTCCCCAGCTGTTCCTGCAGGTCAGTTACAGGACATGAGTATTTTGTCAGGGTAGCTGCAGTCTAAGGAAAAAAACATCCCTTTTCCTCTCAATTCCTCAGCTTTCAGCCACTAGTGACGCCATAAATTCCCCTACTTCTCTGGTTACTGTAAAGTCTTTCAGGGTGGTCAGGACCTGGATTCCTCACACGAAAGAACAAGCAAGGGAAAAGGAAACTTTGCAAGCAAAGACCTTCCCTGCCTCGGGGATCCATCACAAGCAATCGGTGAGGCTCCAAGAGTATGCTCTTGCTTGGCAGTTCCTCGACTTAGGCCTCTTGGGTAACTGCCTGTCTTGCTTTCCCCTCACCAGTAAATATCTTCCTCCCTGACTGCGCTTCCCACTTGTGCTCCCGCAGGTCCGTCTGGCTCCTCGGCCCCTCTGGTCTGCTGGCTGCAGGTTTACTCTTCCATTTCAGCTTTGGAGTAACCAGGAGATACAGAGCTTGTCCAGCATCACACAGCTATGGAGATGGCATGGGGTCCTGCTGAGCAGAGTGCCTGGCTGTTTTCACCCCTTGCCCTGATCCTCCACCAGATAGATAGCCCCAGCTCCCAGCCAGCTTCCATCCTGGACCTTAAACCCAGCTGCTGTGTTGCACACATCATCCAGCTTTACCTGAAGGCTGTGCTGAGATGTCACTGGAGAAGATCAGTGAGAAACTGGCAGCAAGGTGTCATCACTGCAGGAGAAGACATATTAATGGGATTGTGCCACCCCTGAGCAGGACATGGATGGGTTGTTGTGCAGAAAGCCACGATGAGCACCTTTGCTGACCCCACACCAAGCACATGAGTCTTGCTAGAGGAGTCTGAAGGATGATCTTAGGAAGGTTGGCCAAGGGTACAGTGCTCTTGGTTTTCTCCCAGCACAAGCAGCTGCAGGGAGAAACACAACCTGGGCAGAGCTCAGTGCTAGCAGGGACAGCCATAGGGGTGAAACTGCAGAGAGGCTGGATTTCTTTCTTTCAAGCAAATAAAAGAAAAAAAGAAAAAGGTAGGAGCCTTTACCTGCTTTGTGGGTTCAGAGTCTTCCCTTACTTGAAGTTAGTTTTTACAGCTATGGGTTGGAAATGCTTCTCTTTAGATGGCTCTCAGAATCATGTGACTCCAGGAGCATGGAGATTCGAGGAAGAACTATCGCATGTCATGAACTTTGCAGCTAAGGGGGCTTCTGTTGGGCAGAAAACCTTCCCACCCGAGCAGTTCTCCCAGGAGACAGTCTGACTTGGGAGCCAGCAACTGGGCTGAGAGGCTCCGAGTGTTGGGAGAGGATCAAAAAGCTCCCCTGGCAGTAAATCTTTCACCTGCCATGTTACTCACTGGGCCTTGTGGCCATTCCTCCGAGGTCGGCCCCAGGTCAGGATTTCTCCTGTCTCTTTAGCCCCCAAACCTGGAGATTTTTGTCTTATCTTTGACGCCATCTTGACACCGAAAACAAATTATGGCCCAATTACCCTTACTTGGAGGGGCTGGGGCTACCTTAAATAGCCACAACTGTCAGGCGCTTCCTTAAGAGCAGATAATTAGAGTGGGGTGTGGGGTGGTGAGGAGGGCAAGGACTTGGGGGGAACCCCTGGCATGGGGCTGCCTGCCAGCTTGGCATGGCAGGAGCAGACATCCCATCCAGCCCCATCCCATCCAGTCCCACTCACTCCAGCCCAGCTGTGCTGCACCCATGGGTTCCCGAGAGGCCAGAGCAGAGATGGGGTTCCCCAATGCTCACTGCCAGCATGGTGTCTGGGGGATCCCCCCTGCCCCGTGCCTCCCCTAGCCCTGTGTCACCAGCTGGGGCCAGGCCAGAGAGGCCCTGTGACTGAAGGCAGCCGTCCTGCCCCTGGCCATGACCTTCGGGGCGACCTTGAGAGAGTCCCTGCCAGGGCTGGGGACCGACTGTGCCTCTCGTCCCATGAAACACCAAATGGCAGCATCATGGCCAGAAAGTGTGGGGAGCCTGGGGGGCTGTGGTTTGACCCTGGCTGTAAACAGCTGCTGTGACGACTGATCTGAAACTTAAAAAACTCCTTTTTCTCTTCCTCTTCCAGTGACATTGAAACACGCCGTGTGATTGCCCGGGGTTGTGGTGTCTGCCTGCAACCAGCAGCTGGTTTGGGGGCTGACAAATGCTTAGCAGGGTCCCAGCCTGCAGCCTGGACCGTGCTCATCTGGAGGCTGCTGCCCCAGTCTCTCCCCAGGCCGGCGGTGTCGGATGCGTGTGGAGCCGGGTCCCTTCCAGGATCCAGCCCAGGGAGCTGGGAAATGTTGCTGTGCAGAAATATCAGATGCTTCCCCAGCCTTGCAGGTTTGCTCCGGGTACCTTCATGCTCCTGGGTGAGTGGGTGACTGGGGATGGGTGTTTCTTCCCCCATTTTTTTCTTTCCTCTTTTTGTCAGATTGGTATTTTATTTGGCTCCATACTGTCTACCAAGCTGTCCAGCGTAACCCTTCCCTTGCTGCTTCTGAGATAAGAATAGGCTCCCCCGAGATCAGATAAACAGGCCCATAAATACCTACAACAACAACAAGCAGGGTCTGGGCTTGGCAGGAAGGCAGAAGTATGCAAAAGCAAAAGAGGAGCCATTTCTATGCACGCCGAACCCCAGGGGTGCAGCACCCAACGGCCCCTCTCCCCCCAGCATTGCCCCCTTGGCCAAGCAGGGGGATGAGGGGCCAGGCAGGGCAGGCAGCTGGGTCCCCTCCACCATCCCCAGTGGCTGGATTCCAGCATCAGGGGACACGGCACGTATGATGTTGCCCCGGGGCCAAGCGATCCCTGCACACGTGTGCTTCTGTCCAGGCAACCTCAGACTCAAGCCTGCCTGCTGGGAGCGTGCTGCTTCCCAACGGCATCAAGTTCACGGCAGGGTCGAGCCGTAGGTATGTGCGGGGCCACCTCCCCTGGCCGCTCGGCTAGGCTCTCAGATGGCCAAAAATTCAAAGCTGGTGGCCACACCATTCTTCCACCCAGATTTCTGGGTAGAAAAAGAGGGGAGGCTGGGAAGGACCTGCAGCCTGCCTGCTGCTGTCGGAACCTGGATCCCCGCCAGTGCCTGGCAGAGGCTGCTGGACACCTCTCCCATCCGCTCAGGTTTGCTGCCTGAGGAAGAGAGGCTGCCCCAGTGCAGGGCTCCCACCCCCTGCAGCTCCTCTCTCTTTCGGGGTGACCCCATCCTAGTCTGGAGCCAGTGCTGAGCTCAGCATCGACACCCCTTGCCGGCTGCAGAGCGGTGAGCAGCGTGTGCGGTGCCGAGGTGGGCACGGAGCTCACTGCCTGCAAATACAGCCCCTCCCAAGCGTGCATTTTGGGGAGCAGTGAAGCCCTGGGGTTTAGTGCAAGTTTCACCTTTTACCCCCGAACACTGATCTAATCCCGCAGGAAAATCCCCTTGCTGGGCAGGGAATCCCTCTGCAGATGTGGAAATGGAGAACGTTCACTTGGAAAACCACAAAGGAGTGAGGGAGGTTTGCATGGGAGAGACCTGTCCCAGAAGTTTGCAGAAAGCAGATGTCACCACCATAAACCCGTGGCAGGAACAGCAACAATCCTGTGGGTGCAGGCAGAGCATCACCCCAGCTGTGTGGGGTGCCACCTTCCCAAAAGCAAAGCTGGAAAACCCAAAGGGAAAAAGGTTTTTGGTGGGGTGGTGGAGGGTGCCCAGGCTGCAGATGATGTCTCGGGTAGAGCCTGGTGTGCCAGGACCAACGACGCTGAGTCCTGTGCAGAGCCTCTCCTGCCTTATGCAGCACAGCGAGTCCCAGGTCCCAGTTTAACCCTTTCTCTCACGCAATGCTGGGCAGCAGCCCTGACTGGTGCCGTAGGGATACGGGGGTACGGGCTGGCACGTGTGGACAGGCTTGGACACATTCATGGGCTCTGGATTACAGTGGGAGTGATGGCTTGGGAGCTTTCCCGTAAAAAAACAGCCCTTTAAGGGACTGGAAAATGCAGCTATTTAATAGGATATTTGGGACTGATTTACTAAATTTCTTTTGTTTTTTTTTTCTTGAACATGTTTTGCTTTAGAAATGCCCTGTTCCAGCTTCACTCCTGGACTTGGTACCGTGCTAAACTTTTTATACCCCGACCAAAACAGTACCACTGCGGGCATTGCTCCGCTCGGGCAGGCAGTTTTCATCTCAGCCTCGTTCCAAGAGACCAGCAAACAGACGAGGGGCTGGGGAGGCAGCAGGGCAGTGGCTCCGAAGCGAGGGGAGGCTGATTCACGGGCTGTGAGCTTTAATTACACCGGGGCCGTACTCCAGTGTTCGTGTGTCCGTCTGTCTGTACACACACACAGCGTGGTTATAAAACCCCAGCTGCTTCCCCACGCGTGAGCGGGTGTATTTTTGGTGTGTACAGGCATATTTTTGGTGTGTACAGGCATATTTTTGGTGTGTACAGGTGTATTTTTGGTGTGTACAGGTGTATTTTTGGTGTGTACAGGCATATTTTTGGTGTGTACAGGTGTATTTTTGGTGTGTCCAGGCATATTTTTGGTGTGTCCAGGTGTATTTTTGGTGTGTGCGGCGGCACACGCACAGGTCGATCAACGTGTCAGCATTTACAGATGTTGCGTTGCTATTTCTATACCTTTAGTTGCAAGGAAAAGCTCGGTTTCAAAAAGAAAATGTAATGCTCCCAGCTGAGCCCTCAGATTAACCCTACAATAACATACAGCTCTTCCCCGTGCTGGTTTTCTTTGCCCCAAGCAGCCGGACGAGTGTCAGGGTTTACCCTGGTGTCTCTCGGCGGCGTGGCCGAGGTGGGAAATCAGGATCAGGCCCTGAGCCCGTGCACGCACGTCTTGGAATCCACCCTTCAGTAACAGAGCTGTGCGTGCACAGAATAAAGAAACGAGGATTCGGCTTTAATTATAAAGGATTTGTGCCTGAGAGGTGACAGAGTCTGTGGGCTGCGAGAGCGTTGGTGGGGCTGAGGCTGGCGGTATCCGTCGCGTTCGGACGGCGAGGAGGGGACGTTGCTTCTTCACAGTGTGGCCGAGGCAGCACCTTCGAGGGGATCCCTGTGAGGAAGTGCTGTCGGTGCCATGCAGGGGGCTGCCTGGGCAGGGAAGGGGATCCGAGCCCTGGTTCTCTGCGTGGCAGCCGTAAAATTGGGGCTCCACAGCCCTCCCTACGGTGCTCACACTGCCCGGCCGCTGTAAGGGCCTGATCCTGCCATCCCTCCCCAAGCCACAGACAAGTCCAGCTCCTCTAGCGGGTCTCCTGGGTCAGGAGGGAAGGGGTGCTAGGGTAGGGGCAGAGTTTGTGCCCTGGGGCAGACTGTGGGTACACACAGAGCCCTGCCAGCTCTCGGTGTGAGCAAGCACAGCATAAATAAATCCTGAAGGATCCCACAGAGCTGCCCGAGCCCCACAGGAGGGAATTCCCTCGCATGGATCGGCCCCACAGCAGGGCACTGGTTTTAGGGGAGCCCTTAATCCTGCATCACCCCTCATTCCTGCGGGAGGAGGGCAGGGGGTCCCGGCTGCAGCACCTTTCAGGAGCAGGGGAAGGCAGAAGGGTCAGATCAGAGGCTGTTTGCATAAAGTTTAAATTTTATTTGATTAAATTTATTTTTTTTTAATTATTCCATTTTTAAATACGTGGTGTGGCGTGCCCGGTCCCTCGGGAAGTGGTCATGCAGATCTGAGGTAGAAAACCCGGCACAGGAGTGTTCCCAAATGCACCTCTTAGGTAGTTTCACCGCAGCCACACGTCGGTCAGGCAGCGGACGGGGACGGGGGGTTCGTATTTACAACAGCAAACGAAATCAAACTGTTTCAGCCCGGCCCGGCGGGGCAGGAGCCGTCGACCGCTGCTGACAACGGGGAAGAACAACGAGTACTGCAAACGGGGGAAGGGGCGAGGAGGGAAACGGTCCCCGACGGAGCGAGCAGGTCCGGTCCCGCGCGATGCCCGAGTCTCCGCGGAGCATCCTTCTGGGGTACCCGCATCCTCCGCCCGGGGGGGACCCGGGGGCCGGGCCCGGGCTCTCTCCGGCATTGCACATGGAAGGGCGAGCGGGGTTCGGCGGGGCAGCGCTCAGGGGTTCAGTTCCAGAGCCCAGACCTGCTGGGGCCAACCCGTCCGGCCCTTCAGCTTCTTCTCGCCGTGGCCCGAAGGCTGCGAGTAGACCTCGGGCTGCTGCGGGAGAGGAGATGGGGGGGTGGGGGAGAAAGGAGCGGTGAGGAGCGGAGCGGAGGTCGAACGGCTTTTACCAGCCCGAGGGTAAAGAGAGGGGGTTTGGGGTCCGTCCCCCCGCTCCGCCAGCGGCAGCAGGGGGAGAAGCGGCCGCCCTGGCTCCAAAACGCACCCGCGCCCGCCCGTCCCGGGACAGCGGCGGGGAGAGGGGAAGGACGAAGGGACCGGAGGCTCCGCCGTGGCCGGTCCCGGGGTTTATTCCTCGGGAAAAGCGCCCCAGAGCCCGCCCGGCCCGTCGGGAGCCATCAGGGAAAGCCGAGGGGGGCTTTTCTCCACCGAGGTCCCCCCATCTGGTGCTTTTTCTTTTAATTTATTTATTTTTAAGCTGGGGGAAAAAAGTCTCCAGCGGGAGACTAGAAAGGGTTTTTTCCTCCCCCAGCCCCGGGGCTTTCCCCGCCCGCTCCCTGCCCGGGGTCTCGGCTCGCTTCTTACCGTCTCCCTTTTCCTCTTGTTCTCCCTGCCGTCGGCTTTCTTGAGCTCGGCTTTGAAGCCCTCGGTGTCCCCGGGCTGGCTGTCCTTGGCCAGCACCTCCATCAGGTAGGCGATATAACTGGTGGCCAAGCGCAGGGTCTTGATTTTGGAGAGCTTGGTGTCGGCGGGCACGTTGGGGATGCACTCGCGGAGCTCGGCGAAGGCGCTGTTGATGCTCTCCGTCCTCCTTCGCTCTTTCTTGGGTCCGCCGACCCCTTTCCGTCGGCCCAGCCGGCCGCTGAGAGCCTCCAGCCGCCCCTGGCCGCCCGGGCCGTAGTCGGCGGGGCCGTAGCTCGGGCTCTGCCCGGGATGCTCGGGGGTCACCTCGGCCGGGCTGAGCACCCAGCCGGGGAAGTAGGGACGCTCCTGGTGGCACCGCGCCGCCGGACCGAAGAGGAAAGGGTCGTGCAGCATGTGGTGGTGATGGTGGTGGTGGTGGTGGTGCTGGTAGCCCCCCACCAGGTTCATGGTGCCCGGGGGCCGCGTTCAGCAGCGTACCATGGCCGCGGTGGCCGGCCGGGAAGCGCTCCCCCCGGGGCGGGCAGCGGCGTGGGGCTGCGATGGGGTTTGGGTTGAGGATTTTGGGGTTGTTGTTTGGTTGGTTGTTGTTTTTTTTTTTCTTTCTTTTTAACCCCTTCTGCAGACTCCCAACCCTGCCTTTATATAGGGCCGGGCCCCCCCTCTCCACGGAGCCAATGGGCAGGGGAGGATGCTCGGGGGCCCCGGGGGGAGCGGGGCGGTGGAGGGGGCGTTGACTTGGTTTGTTTGGGCTCACACCTTCGCTGGTTGCTCTCGCCTCCTTGCTTGCAGGGAGGAGAAAGGGGTGAGGAGTGACCCGAGGGGGGAACCACAGCCCCCCGCCCCATCGCGCTTCCATCCCCTCCGCTTCCCGCGGCGGGGGGCGAGGGGCGGCAGCGGGTGCGGTGGAGCCCCGACGGCCGGGCGGGTGCTCTGGGGCGGAGTGACCCGGGGGCTCTTTGCCTCCTTAGAGCCGGAGTCCGTGGCGGGGGACAGCGCGTCCCGTCCCCACGCAGGAAAGGTTCGGCCCCCGTGGGGAGGCGGAGGGGCCGACGGGGCAGAGCAGGGTGCTCGGTGCTGCAGCCGGGGCATGAGCTGGGTGATGGGGGAGAGGAGGAGGCGAAGGCTCTGGAGGGAGCCCGGGCTGGGGGCGGCTGTGGTGGCACGGGGGCTCCCTGCACTTGGGGACATTGCCCACACATGCTCTGTGCGCACGTGTCGCATGCTGCACACAGATGTGTGTCACACACCTGCAGGCACGTCTGTGGCTGCACCACATGCATGCGCTGCTCACACAGATCTGCTGGGCATGGTGCCTACGCACACCGCTAACGCAGAGATGCTGCACACACCGCACACATCTGTGCTGTACACACACACTCCCCACACATATGTTACACGTGTGCACTTAATTGCACCTATATGTGTTACAGACACAGCGGCAGCACGCATCTGCTACACACATATGTATATTATACACGCGTGCTGTGCACACGTAATGTGTGTATACAGACATACACATTGCCTGTGTTGCATAATCACACAGACGTGCATGCTGCAAATCCATGCACAGACACTGCACTTGCTTACATATAAATATATGAATTTATGCCATACACACACACACAAATGTATTTGTGATAGGGCAGTGGGGACCTGCCCTGCATTCCCCTGTCCCAGCCTGGTCACAGAAGGGTCGGGGGGGGTCCCATTGGGGCAGCCCCCCAAACCTGAGCCTAGCATGGAGCCCTGCAGTGGACAGCATGTCCCACTCGCCTCTGCACCCATGGGAGACAGATCCCCAGGGTGACGGCTCCCAGACCCCACTCTTTGCCCCCAGCCCAGCTGGGTGACGTCGGGGCTGACCTCTGCTCTTGCTCCAGTTACTCCCAGCAAGGACAGCCTGGGCACGGCGGTGGCGCTCACAGCGCGGCGGGGCAGGAAGGGGCTTTGGGCCCAAGGTATGTTAGCGATTAACGGCGCTTTCCAGCGATTCATCTTGCAGGGAAGGGTGGAAACGTTGGAGGGTTGTTTGCAGGCGCTTGTATTAATCATCCAGGCTAACACACCATTAACGTCCTCCTGCATTTTAAAGATGACAAATTTTATTTGACTTCTCTCAATCACAGTTCCCGGGCGGATTCGGGAGCCACTTAAATGCCTCGGATTTTCCATCGTTAGTTGTTACAAGGCGAGTTGCAAAGGCAAGAGGCCGGGGGGGCTGGGGCAGGGTGCGACCAGGTCTCCGGTTCTGCTTGGCCCCGGCGGCTGTCGAGGGGGGGCTGTACTGGATCTACCCAGCTTTGCTCCCCGCAGCTTTGTTCTTAGCTGCTGCAAAGCCCCCCCTTCCCCACCCCCTTTAAACAAGCACCCTACGAACATTTGCTAGTGATTACTTTCCCGTTACAGTCAGGCCTTGGGTAGGGTGTCGTGTCCCTGATTTCTTCCAAAGCACCCGTGGCTGGGTGGGATCCCTGAGCCTGGCTCAGAGCCTGTGGGCACCAGTGCCTGCCTGGGAGAGGTTCAGGGGTCCTGCTTCATGCATTCCCCCCCTATACCAGCACAGCATCACCTGCAGTGCCCAGCTCCCTCTTACAAACCAGCCAGGATCCTCACTGAGCCTCTCCCCAGCCCTGCAGAAGCCCTGATCCAGCAAACTGCCAGGCTGGGCTCTGTACCACCCAACCCCATCTCTGGAAAACACTCCCCCCACCAAAAAACCCTTCCATCCCCATAGCCCTCCATTGCACAGGCCACTTACAGCCACGTCCAGCTTGGAGCCATCACCTTGGGCCATGCACCAACGCCACCTCCAGCCTCCAGCCACCGAGCCAGGTAAGCCCAGCCCAAGCCCGGGCATTATCTTGCTTTGTCCCCCCCGATCGGAGGTCCGTGGACCCTGCACAGTTTGGAGGTGCTCAGCTGAGCAAATAGCGGGACCAGCGGGTTGATTTTCCTTTGGAAAATCATTCTAATCTTTCGTGTTTTAATAAAATAATAAAACCAGAGCCCTTTTCGTGCCGACACCTTCTAAATCAAACCAGACTGCCTTTGTCATGGCGTCCAAATTTAGCACTTCTCAAACTTTTGGTGAGTTTCTTTAATTTCACGTCTCCCCACAATCACAGGGGGGAAACGCCGAGCGGTTCGGATTAGGCGATTTACGGCTGGTGTGGCAGGAGGAACCACGTTTCTCTCCACCTGTTTTCCTTCAAATCCTTCCCAGAGAAAGGTTTCCTGCCCTCACAGCCCGGCAATGGTGAGGAGGTCTGGTGCTGCTTCTTGAGGTGGGGGGGTGAGGTTGTCTCAGGCTTCTGCAGCCCCCAGCACCCCAATCCCATGAGGAGTCACCCAGCTCCACACTCATCCCCTGCCCTGGGATGGGGGCTGTGGTTTTGGCCCCGTCCCCTTGGCCACCTCCTTATCAGTGCCCAACGAGCAGCAGCCCGGGGTGTCCTGTGACTTTGACGCCAGCTCTGCTCCCCCCCTCCGGCTCCCTTATCTAAATAGGAGCGTAAATCAGGGCCTTGGCAGATGCCCTGGCAGGACAGGGACTCCATAAAAAGGGGCTCTGCTCCAGTTCTGTTTACATTGCAGCCCCGTAAAATATTCCCCTTGTCTTCCCTGCTAGCATCTCCCTGCAGCATCCCGGCACTCTCCTGCTGCCGCATCCCCCCTGCCCCAGGCTCCGTTGCAGCCCCAGGGTGTAGCCAGGGGGGTCCCAGCCACAACACCCTGCAGCACCTCCCATGTCCCCCCATGAGGTTATGCCCCGAGGTACCTCTGCACCCAGCTGCTGCCTCCAATCCCCCTCTCCGACAGCTGCCGCAGGCACAGAGCGGGGCTGAGCCAGCTCCCCCGGGCAGCTGGGTTTTGTCTAAAGGTGCCCCTGAGTATTTATAGCACTCGCCTGAAATAATGCAATAATAATCACTCAGCACCTTCCTAACAGTTTGGCTGCTGGAGGTTTGAGGTGAACGGTTGCAAAAAGCCTTGGGAAACTGAGGCACGAGCAGGCTGTGCTGCCAGGAGAGGTGTGTGGGGTGAAGTGGGGCTGGCTGTGTGCACATTGCTGCTCTGGGGGGATTATTTTCCTCCTGGTGCTGCGAGGAGGGAGAGAACCTGCAGAGGTGAATGAAATCAAGTTGGTTTGATGGTCATGGCCAAGGCTGGGCTGAGTGGCAGGGTGGTGAAAACCCACTGAGGGCATCCCTTCTCCCCAGAGGGTTTGCCACATGTGTCTTTCTCCACCAGCGCGGGTCTTGTGGAAGGGGGGGAGAGCATTGGGATGCAGAGCAGATCACACATGCCTGCACACTGCCTGAGTCCCCCAAACCACATCACTGGGCTGCTTGATCCTACAACATCACACCAGCAACCCCAAGTAGGGTTCAGGCTGTCACAGCCCCCCAGAAGGAGCAGGATTTGAGGGTGAGCCGGGCACCTGCCATGGTGGTGGCTGTGCCGTGCTGAGCCTGGACGCTCCTGTTCTCAGCAGCAATCCATGGCATCTTCTCTGTACACACCCCTCCCGTGCTGCCCCTGCGGCCACATAAAGGATGGCTGCAACCATTGCCTCTTAAGAAATACAATCTATTTATGGCCAAGCAGCCACTGGCCTGTCTGGATAAATCAAAAGGAAAACAAAGCTTTATGGAAAAAAGATTATTAAATTTTCCATGTGCTCCTGCAGGGATGCGCCAGGCACTCGCTGTTTATTTTTTTGTCCTCTCTCCTTGCTCGTACTGTAAATGACATTGTGTTTACAAAAGTTTTTATGTCATCAGAGCAAAGTCACAGCTCAGCTTCCTCTCCTGTGTATTTTATGTAGATGGATGTGTCTGTGAGGAACATTCAAACTAAACAGAGCGCTGGTTTATAGGAAAATGTATTTATTTGAAAAATCGTAACTCACAATTTCGGCAAAACCGGGCTCCACATTTATTGCCGCTAATGGGGTGTGGCGGCCGTAAATTAACCTGGAAAATTGCTGCGGCCATATCAACAAGGGCTCATTGTGCTGACAGAGCAGAGCGGAGCAGCCGCTCCCCAAAGACGGCTCACGTCAATTCACAATTAGGTTTGGATGCAAACAATAGGCAAAGGGAAGGCAATGGCAGTCTCGCAGCTCTCCCTTGGAACCCGCCCCAAAATCGTTACTCCAAGCTGGCGTGGGTGCCCCGAGTCTTACTTAAAACAGTGCTGTTGCCCCATCCCATTGCCACGGAGATCAGGGCAAGGAGGCTCTACCTGCCATAAAGGGACGTTCTGTTTATGTTATGTTACTCGTCACGGACACGCAAATGGAGATGATGGAAAAAACGGGTCCATGAGGTCCAGCTGGCAACCCAGGTGACCCACGTGCATGGAGAGGTGCTCTCCACTCAACCTCTCTTAATCCAGAAGAAACTTTGGCACCGGAGGAGGAGTGATGCTTCTGCCCTGAATCCTCTTCTTTCCCCACTCAAATTCCTTGCTGAGACCAATGCTGACCCCCAAAGCCCTGGGGTGCTGACCCTGGGACAGGAGGTGCCACCATCATCCCCCTGTCCCCAGTCTCCTGGCGTGGGGCAGGGTGCTGACCCGTGGTGTCACCTCTCCGCTTGTGGGCAGAAGAGCTCCCGACTGATGCAGGTCCCTGACGAAAACCAGCACCTTCCCCTCCTCCATCCACTTTTCCACTCCTGAAGCAAATTTACAAGGGCTCTAAAATGTCCTGCTCCAGGGCACCAGCCAGCTGCTGATGGCTGGGGATTGGGAAGACATTTCCTCCGCGCGAGAAGGATTGCATCAGCGCTTATTAAGGCAGCTCCTGGTGTCTTCATCTGGTCTGGGGCATGGCTGGAGACAAACTGCTGGGTCTGAATGGGGTAGAGCTGAGCTTGGTGCTTCCATCTTTCCCCTTGTCTGGACATGGGTGCAGGTTCAGGTCACCTCGTATGCACTGGTGGGGAAAAGGGAGGTGGGTCATGACACGAGATGTCTTTTTCCCCCTCCCTCTGCTTTCCATCTCCTCGTGGCGGTGCCACCACAGGGACTTGCCTTCACACCTTTTGCTCTGTTGGCTCTTGCTTTGTGATGTTCGGCAGGAGGAGGCATGGTGTGAGCTCAGGGACACTTCCCACCCTTGGTACCCCAGATGCCACAATGTCCCACGTGCATGAGGGATTTCCCTGGTCAGGCTGCCATCCCACCTTCCTTGTAAGGGCTTCCCTCCTGTCCCCTTGGCACTGTGCCTTGCGTGGGGACTGACTTGGCTCATTGGTTGGGCTCCTCCGGTCCTGTACCGTGTTTGTGTGACATTGCAGGGAACTGGCTTTGTGGTGGGACAAGGCTGGTGACAGTGGCCCAGGGCACTGCAATAAGTTGGGATGCTCTAAGGGGGCTCTGCTGTGCTGCAGACAGCGTGGTGTGCTGTCACCGGGGAGCAGCCAGAGCCAGGGAGCAGCATCCTGCCCACATTTCCCTGTGGTGGAACTGTGTCTCAGTATCCATACTTCCCACCCTCCTCTCCGTGTGGATCCACCTGGGATTTTTACATCATTTTGACTATTTGTTGGTTGGCACAGTTCCAGTTCTCATCGTACGGTGCCTCGTGCCGGGTCTGGCTGCACCTTCCCAGCAGTGCCGGGCTAGGAGGACAAGAACAATTAACGGTGCCTCATTATCCTGGTTATCCTCAGCTCTCCCCAGCTCCCAGGGCCCCTCTCCTCCAGGTGCAGGAGTCACTGCTCCGCTCCCAGGGGAGCAGAGGGACTGGTTTTCCCCCAGTTCCCCCCGTGGCACCCCGAGAGGTCCACGCAGCTGCCGGGGCGGCCGTCAGGTTACTGTGAGAGTTGCAAAACGTTTTTTTCCAAGGTTGGGTTCGTTTTCTGCAGATTGAGATGGTTTTAAAAATTAACAAGCGTCTGTTCAGACTTTTTGTGCAACTGAAAATTATTTGGGGGCTGGGTGTTTTAAATCATTTTAGTGCTCTTTTCCGCCCTTTTTTCCCCCATTTTATAAATGAGAGGTGGCAGAAGCGGGAGTGGAGCCGGGGCTGCAAATATTCTCCTTTTTAGGATGAAGGTTTGGGGGGAGGAGATGGTGAGGGGCTGGGTGGTCAGTTATTTGTGTTGTTTCCTTGGGTTTTGCTTTATGGCTCCCCCCCAAAAATGGGGAGAAGAAGGAGAAACCTGGAGATACACAAGGCAGCTGTTTATTTAGTTAAAAACATTTTTACATGCAGAGTCGCTGCTGGCTGCGGGCCGTACCCTGCCCTCTGCCTTGCTGCACTGGGTTTTATAAGCACAGCCCCCGCTGTTGTACGGGGGAGGCGGTGTGGGCTGGGAGGGGTGGTTGGGTTACTCACTCTTCGCAGGAGCTGCAGTCCCTGGCGCTGGCCCATCTGCTGGCTCTGGAATGTGCTCCCGAAATACGCAATGGCAAACGCACCGCAGAGCCGCCAGCCCCACACCACGCTGGGGGACACCCCTGGGTACCTGCCACCCTCTGTCCTTTTATCCAGCAGTGAAGTGCCGGTGGTTTGGGGCAAGAAAACATCTTTTTGATCTTTTTTTTTTTTTTAATGAAAGCTGTCCTGATCTTGCTTCCCATCATCCAGGCAGCTCCTGGTTTTTGAGTTCAGGGTTGCACTTTGCCTCCCCAGGGCTCGTTATCCCCCACCCCAAGCTGGGACCCAGCACCCAGTGCAGCTGTGCTGGTGCCTCCAGGGCACCCAGGGGCATATGGGGGTGTGTAGGGAGATGTTTTGGGGGAAAAAGGCCAGATGCACCGGTTGTCCTATTGTCAGTGTGGTCCGTGGTGCCACCATGGGCATGCCCTGCCTTGCTTTCAGGGAGTCACAGGATGGGGATGTGCCATGAAAAGTGAATCCAGACCTGCAGAGAACAACGACCTTATTTAGTGTATGTCAATGTGTGACTCCTCCTAACATGCTCTGGAGGAAAATACTGTTTGAAATGGAGCTTATTGGAAGGAAAATAATTTCTCCCGTAAAAATGCTGATCCCTCCCTGGTTCTCCAGACTGCAACAAAATAATTTGCTTGGAGCTGAACACATTTCTGCTCTTGGCTCTGTGTTTTCCGAGAAGAGCAGTGAACACGAAGGAAAAACAACCCTTCCCCATTAAAACATGCTTAAGCGAAACTCCAGTTTTCTCTTAAACTTTGCTTGGAAACATTTGGAGCAGCTTCGTGTGAACCAGTTCTGCCCTTTGAGAAGCCATTAAAATAACAATGAAAAAAAACCCAACTCAAAATAGCCATTTCTGCAGGAAGCATC
This sequence comes from Podargus strigoides, assembly GCA_028020825.1. Taxonomy (NCBI): domain Eukaryota; kingdom Metazoa; phylum Chordata; class Aves; order Caprimulgiformes; family Podargidae; genus Podargus; species Podargus strigoides. Next base: position 13,456,566 of record CM051632.1, on the reverse strand, counting down.
TCGTTTGGACAGAAGAAAGAAGTTTGTTTTACACCATAAACCCAAAAGCTCCCGGGGAAGCTCGGTGAAACCCACCCTGGTGAAACACCATGCTGGTGGCAGAGCAGCTCTGGGTACCTTCTGCAGGAGATAGACAGCCAAAGCTGGTGGGCAGTGCCCACCACTGGTGTTTCACCACTGGTTGTCCGGGCCAGTGGAGGATCTCCAGCTCCAGCATGGTGTGTTTTCCATCAGGGTGAAGGCTTGCAGGGAGTGTGTTTTGTTGGAGAGATTTTGGACCAGTGTTCAGCCCTGCTCTGAGCTTGCCCCAGCACTCCCATGGCCTCTCCAAAGGGCCCATCCAGTGCAGGAGCTGAGGAAACTCACCCCAGGACAAACAAAAACCCTTTCCTAATGAGGTGTCAAGTCCTTTTATTTTCACTGACTCCCATGTTACACCTAAAGCACAGAAAAAAATCCTAGTAAGTCCTAAGCCAGCAAGATACACACCAGCAATCCTGATATGATATATATTTAATATATCTAGATAAATATTTACTTATAAATATATTTGTATATATAATTATAAATAATACAAATACAAATATAATGTGTGTATATATAAGGTGCTACTCTTTCTTCTAGTGGCATCAGACTGCCATTTAGGCACAAATATTTCTATCCCAGGGTCTTTGGCGATGGATTTTTGCCATGCAGCTCTCCCCTTGTGCAGAAAGCCCAGCCCAGTGAGACCCTGTCAGGGCACCCAGCCTGGCACCCATGCAATTAGGCAAAAATTATTACTTATGGATTTGTGTGAACCTGCCAGTTTATTAGAGGGAGTGGGATCCTTCTGGTCTGGAGTTCCTCCATGCCGTGGCACTCCAGGAGGGAGCTGTCTCAGCCTCACCCGCTCTGTGTGGTGCCAAAATCCCAGGGCAGAGTGTTTGTGCAGCCTGGTGGCAGTGAGCACCCAGTGCCACATCCTTGCCCCCCCAAGGACTGCTGCACCCCCCCTTTCCTGGGGACAGGATGAAGAAGAGTGCACCGCAGTTTTAGGGGGTGGTTGTTGTTTTCTTGAGCTGAAATGGCAAGAAACATCACGTCTAAAGATGACAGCTTTAATTTGCAGTGTCATTAACCAGAGCTGAAACTCTAGATGGGCTGGGTCTCCCGTGGGCAGCGCGCTTGCTTTCTCTGATTCTGCCAGATAAAGGCCTTTGTGGGTGCATTTCCCTCGCTCAGACCCTGTTGGATGTTATTATTTAGTATACAGCATGAGGAAGTAGTTTCTCCCCCTCATTCTCACACTCATCTGCAGTGGGTGAATGCACCCCCTGTAATGCACCAGCTCCCCAGCACGCTTCTGCTCCCTCATGTATTTGCAGTGGGTTCAGCTAAGCACAAAGCACAACCCTTGGGAGCATCCCTTCTCACCAGGGGAGAGCTGCCCACAGTCCTTGGATCGCCTGGAAATAAGCAGGATCTGACCCAGGGGCAGCGTGGTGAGGCTGGTGTGAGCTACAGGTATCCAGCGGGACTGGGAGGACCCACAAAAGCCCCATAACCCCCTGTCTCTTGGTCCCAGCTGTGGTTACAAACCACATTCCCAGTTAAAAGCAGCTGCTGAGATACAAACATGCTGGATGTGGGGGAACCCCCAGCTGCAGTGTTTGGTGACACCACTGGCTCTGCTGGGCTTACCAGCACTTAAACACAAACTGCTATTTCTAATGAACACAGTTGCTCTGGACTCTGAGCAGCCCCTGCCTTGGTGAGCAGAGCTGGAGGAGAAGGGGCTCACGCAAAGGTTGCTGCCGGCAGGGTCAGAGCAGAGTAGGAAAAAATACCGCAATAGGCAAAGCATCTCCCATTTGCCCCTAAGCTCCAGCTCTTCCTGTGCTGATAACGAGCACAGTAAATCTCCCAGCAGCAGCAAGACATTTTTTCTCCTCTCCCCTGCCCTCGCAGCAGTGCCTTGGCGGAGGGGGCTGGCCGCAGGAGCCATGGCGGGGCTGTCCTCAGCCCTCTGTGGGGAATTACCCCAAAGCAATGCAGCCCCCCGAGTATCCCAGCAGGCTCCGGCAGCCCGTGGGAAGGCAGCTGGGTGAAGGCAGGAGCTGTCTCCTCTCTAATTGTCCCTCCGGAGCCCCGTGGCTGAGCCACTTGCTGATATCTTGGGCCATCGCGGCTGGTCCTGGGCTGACTCAGCGAGATGCAGACTGATACAGCCCCTCCGCCCCGCACCGACAGGGATGCAGGGCAAGAGCAGGGGAGGGAAACCCAGAGTATCCGTGTCCAAAGCCTCCCTTGCCTTGGTGCTTTGGCTGGGGCAGGGAGCAGCTTCCCATGGGTAGGCTGCTGCTCAGGTGGATGCACTGCCCTGACCTGGGATGGCTCGAGGCCGCTCGAGCCCAGGTGGGATGCGATGTTCCTGCTCTGGAAAAGCAGCTCTGCACGTGCTCACAGGATGGATGGGGTTTTCTCGATTCAGGAGTTGTGATGGGACTACAAAGCTAATAATTTCCCAAGCTGGACATGGCCACAACACCACCTCCTAATTGCTGTATCACGTGTGACAGAGTCAGGAGCCCTCTTTTGCCCCACCACACTGCTGTCCTCTCCCTGCAGCCAGGGCCCTGCCACTGAGTCACCCACAATAAACATCACTGTGCCACCACTGGACTGCTGCCCCACTGGAACCTTCCTCCCTCCTGCACCAGCAAACACTGTTGGTTTCCCTCTTCCTCTCCCAAATCCCTCATAAATTTTCCATTGCCGGCTCCGCCAGCGCCATGTTCCCATTAAGCCTTACAGGCTGATTGCATCTGTCAGTGTCACTGTCTGGAGCTGGAATGTGTCACGCTGCTCCAGAGCAGTCATTTATTCAGCCGTAGCAGATCATTTCAGGACAAAGTGCTGGGTTAGATCACAGTGGGACAGTTTTCCTGCGGTGGCGAGCACCGATCCATCTCGTGCAGCAGGAGGAAAGCGCCACTGCTGGATTCTTTCCTCTTTATTTTTCCTAAACAGAGGGCTGAGGAGTGCGAGAGTCGCCTACCAGCAGGATCCTGCACTTTGATGGAGCGTCCTAAAGAAAGGAAGTTTGCTTTAAAAAGTCTCCAAAACCTGTGAGTTTGGAGCAGACATTTTTTACCACTTTCCCTGTCGTGTCTCACTGCTTCTGTAAGGACTGCCGGGTGCCCGGCTGGTCACAGGGGTGGCCCCACAGCTGGATGTGCTTCGGGGACCCTGCTGTGTGGGGCACAGGCTGGGGTTTGTAGGGTCTGGGGTGTCCGTGGTGGTAGACGAAGCACAGAGAACCTCATCCCAGCACAGCCCTGTGATCCTGCAGGCACTGTGGGTAGGGATGTCACTGGTGTGGTGACAGCAGGGAGCAGCCAGCTGTGATGTGCCCATGCCCACACCACGCTCAGCAGGTCCCTAATACCAGGGAGGGGTCTCTCTTGTAGGTGTTAGATGTGATAATCAGGCATTCATGGTTAAAACATAAAATGGAATTAGGCACTTGCTCTCATTATCCATGTAAGCATGCAGCTGCAGGCAGGAACCCCGAGTGCTGGGAAATACCCTGTCCTGACCATGGCATCCCCTGGCCCTGCCTGTCAGGACATCACCCTGCAATGAGATGTGTGTTAGGGGGTGGAGTGATGGAGATGAGAAGCCGAAGGGACGGCTGGTCACTGCAAGGACAGACATCCTTCTGCCCCAGATGCGCAGCAGGTGGGAGTCATCCTCAGCGCAGCGATGAAGGACTCGGCTGCCTTCCTTTGGGATACATGTCCTTGGGTGGTACTGTGCCACTGGGAACAGGTTTCCAGTTGCTTTTTCCCAACTACCTGTACTGATGTCCTCTGGGGGGGCTCAGATGTGCTGGTAAGTGCCTCTCCTCGGGGTGCTGCCTGGTGACCTGCATGTGGTAGGAGTGGAAGAGACAGTTAGTCTGTATTGCTTTGTTTATAAGAACATATTTGCAGTGATTGATGTCCGAGCTGGGGAAGTATGCTTGCACGTGAGACTTTAAAACATGAATCAAGCAATGTTTGGAATATGTACACTGCTCTGTCAAACATTTCTCGACGTTTGGAGTCTGCAGAGCCTGCGCGTCCAGAGGTACCAGTGCCTGCGCAGAGGTGTCTGCAGGGAGAGCGTCCGCTCCGCTGCAAGGGTGAATGTGGACATCCTTCAGCCCTGGCATCACCTCTCCACACTGAGAGACTGCTGCAGATGGGTCAGGGTTTGCACCCGCGGCCGCTCTGCTGAGGGGGGTGTGTGGAGGTGTCCCGTTAAGCCCCATCCATCACGGGACATTCCTTTACATGACACTCCTTACTGCCAAATCATCCCCCGTGGCTGCCAGGGAATGAAAGTGGCCCTGGAGGACAGAGTCAACTTCCAGGTTTCCTTCCCCTCCAGATAACCAGATTGCCCATGGAGAGAAGAAAAGTCTGGAAGGGGTGGGCCATATCCAGATGTTCACTAAGTGCATTAAGACCCTCAACCAGAGTAGCACATGCTTCAGGTTAAGCCCCTGAGCAGTCCCAGCTGCAGCAGTATTAATGAAGTCTTCAGTTAATTGCTTGCTGAATGCTCCCTGATAAGGGTGGGGGTGGTTTATAGGGGACAGGGAATCTTCTTGGGGTTTCTCTTTGCATGTTCTGCTTGGAAAGTCCTTCATGGGTATCCCTCTGTACTGGCATCACTGCTGCCATGCCACCTCTGTTGCCCATGGAGTGATGTGGGTTTCTCAGTTAAGAGAGCTGCCCACACCCATCGTGCAGGGGTTGTGGATCCAGCCCTGCATTTTCTGGAGCACTGTTTCTCCTCCATTCACAGGTGTCCTGGTTTCCCAGGGACACCCCCCCAGCCCAGCCATGCAGGCAGGCCATGAGCAGCTCCGAGTCAGTGGGAGTTTCAGCCAGGGCAGCTGCCCCAAGCTGGCTCACAGGTGTATCCCATACCACTTAGATCATGCTCATTATAAAAGGAGGGAGTTTTCTGAGGGTGGGGGTCTTTCTTTTCCTGGGGCTTTTCCCTCTTGGTCTCCTGTTCCTTCTGCTGATTTCAAGGACTAGAGTGAGTATAAGCTTGTACATGTTATGGTGGTGTTTGCATTAGTTTTGTTATTTCATTAAATGCATTTAAATTTCAACTTGTGGGGCTTCTCCCTTTTTTCCCTGATTCTCCTTCTCACTTGGGGAGGGGTCCTCAGGTGGTAGAGCAACTGCTATGGGTTAGCCCTGGATGCAGGTTAATGTAGACAATAGGGATGTTACCGCTTCCCGTCACTCATAGAGTGGGGCTGAACATGGCCCACCTCAGCAGAACCAGCTGTTGAAATCACTGCTAGCTATTGGGGCACCTCTGCCCCAGCTGCCACATCCCCCTTTCTCCAGGTCCCAGGGGACACCTTGTCCTCCCAGTCCCAAACTGGGCTACCACCTGACCCTACCAGAGAGGATCCAGCCCTGCCAGCAGAGTTGGGCCATGCCCATGGCCTTGGGGCTGCACACGTGTGACTCGATGGCACCAGGTGATGTGCTGCACTCAGAGAGGAGCTTCCTCACCTCGGTGGGCTTTCCTGGTGAGCAGATACCTGGGGTGACACCTAACCTGCCCTTTCTGGGAAAGGGATCAGCTGGGGACAGCCTCAGGAACACAGGTGCCAACTGGCTGCCATTCACTGGCCTTACATGATGTTCCCAGCCCTGTCCTGGGTGAGGGTGTTTGGGACCGAGAGGGACACCAGAAACTAGGCAGCCCTCCAGGACAGGCAAACCTTCCTCCTCTGGGCTCTGTGTCTGCAGGGACAGGGTCTGCTCACCTCATTCCTCCACCCAGGCATTTATGTTATTTATTTTTTTCCCAGGAACCCCAAGAAAAGAATTAGAAAGATATTTTTCAATCAATGAAAACCAGAAGGACCTCTCTTCCTCCACCCAAGAGCATCGTCCTTGTGCAAAGCCTCGTTAACCCTGCGCATGGAAAACGCATCCTGTGAGCAGATCCCCTTCTCTCACGGGTCCGCTGTCGCTGCCTTTAGCACGAGGGAGATTTATTCACTCCAAGGGTATGTATGTTTAAAAGGTATTTTCTTTATAGCTGGGCTTCTCCTGCTTAGGAGCGATTAGGAGATCGTATTTCATGGCTTCTCGTGGATCCCCTTTCTGAAGCTCTAATGAACTATGGATGAGTGACCGTGGTAATCCAGTCTGTGCAGGAGCTCGTTAAAGTCACCCAGTCCGTTCTAATAACTAGCTACATCTGATCAGATTACTTCGTGAAGTCGCTGATTCCGCTGGCACACAAGAGCCTGCTCTTATCCCAGTGTGGGCAGAGGGAGTTGTGCTCCAGGCTCGGTGAGTGCTGGGTCCTGCCTCGTGCACCGCTAACGAGGCACAATTTGATTAACTTGCATTGCAGAAAGGCCGTGGGATTTCCCTCCGCTGCTCTGCTCAGCTGGAGCAGGCAGCCTCGTATCCCATGGGAGGTGACTGGTACAAAGGAATGATTCAACCATTTTCTGGTTATAAACAGAGATTTTGAGAGAGGGCTGGCAAGAGGCTGCATGAGGCCACATCCAGCACCAGGGCAGATGAATGGTGAGCCAGAGCTTCCAGCTTTGCAGCCTGTAGCAGCTCCCTGCCTAGCAGTTGCCTGGCACCAGCCTGCCCTGTCCTGTGCTCGCTGTGGCATCATGCCCTCCCTGGGGCAGCCAGGCTCCTAGCTTCAGAGCTGTGGCATGGACCCCATTCCAGCATCCCAGTAAAAGGGAGCCCAGCACACCAGTAAAATGGGCTGCAGCCCTGCTGGCAGCAGCATCTGCCCTCCCACCCCACACCAAGGTGGTCGTCCCGACCTCTGCCCGAAACCCTTCCTTATTGAAAGCAGAAGCAGGCAGCCCTGCAAATATCCAGAGGAGGGGGAGGGGGAAAAAAAAAAAGAGGCCAGATCCATCTGCAAAAACACAGGCAGAAATGTTTCTTTGTCTTGGGGAGTGTCAGCGAAAGAAATTCCCTTTGAGGATAGGTTTGTGTTTGCAAGGCTTCAAACCCCTCATCTGGACAATAACAGCTTCTGTCTAAGGGAGTCAGGCCCGTAAGGTACTGGCCAAGCCCTGGGTATTAGAAGCTAGGACAGTAATTAGGGCTCTGGTGCTGATAAGGGTGCAGACCTCGGCCACCTTCTGCTCTGCTCATGCCAGAGGAGTGAGTGTGCATCACACCCAGCTGTTTGCAGGGTCCCAACGGCGCAGAGGCACCAGTGGGTGTAAACAGTCCATTGTCTGGCCTGGCCAGGGCTCTCCATCACTGCTGTGCTGGCCAGCGGTGCCAGGGGCAGCTGCAGTGACCACAGCTCAGCACCGGCACCCCACACTCAGCACAAGAGGGATGTGCTCAGCAAACGTGGCAAGCAAGTCCTCACTGGCTGCATAATGTCAAACATGATTTAGTATGGGGGAAAAAAAATGGTATTTTCCTCGTCTTGGCCACCTGTGCCATGCCAAACTCCAGCAGCCCCTGCTCAGCCATGGGTTTGCCATAGGATACCAGCTCCTGCCAGTGTGTGGGTGTGCAGGCACACATAAACACATTCAGGACCCAAAAAAAAAAAAAAAAAAAAGCCATGTCCTGGGCTTTACAGTTGCCAGCCCTGTAAAAACCGATGATGTGCCTTCATAGTCCCCTGGCAGGGAGCCCCAGGGCTGGCAAAGGGGCTTGTGCCAGCATAGGCTGCGGAAGAGGAGGTCGATGCACAGGTCTGCAGGCAAAGGAAGGCCGCTGGGGACTTCTGATCATCTCATTAACTCGTGAGAATGGCAGAAAATAATTGCTGGTGGTTCAATGCAGTCCATCTGTGTGGGATTTTCTCAATAAGAAGTGCATACGGCCTGGTTTTAATGTTTTTCAGTGTTTTTTTAAACTGAAACGTTTCCTAGTGCCGAAGCCCGGGCAGAAATCAGTTCCAGCCCTAGGAGCAGTGAGAGGATTTAGAGGCACAAGTCTCAGGTTGACTTTTTAACAGGGTTCGTACAAACTATCCTGCCCGTAATGCTCATGTAATTGATGCTTTTGAGTACTCCGAGGAAGCCGAGGTCCTCTGAAGCTTTCAAAGTATGTTTTACAGTATTTTCTGATGTGATACATAAAAAAGGAACCCTAATCATAAGTCAGGCAAGCAAAGCTCCTGAGACCAATTTAGAATTATTTACATGCACACACACCCCTTTTTAAGTGACTGCATTTAAAGCTTTTCAGATTTTTTTAATTATTTATTTTTAACAAAAGCTGATTATTATTTTTTTTCGCACAGTCATAGGACTGGTCATTTTGGTGTAAAACCTGCAGGGCAGGTCATGCTGGCTGAGGTTGGGCTGTGCTCTCCTGCAAGAGCCAGTTTGAGACTTAACCCTGGTCAAGCAGCAAGTGACTGCGAGGAGTTTTGGCCATCAAGATGGATGATGCGATGGGCTCGGTCCTTTCCAGCCCTTGATTCTCCCAATCTATGAAAGCCAAGCTCAGCCCTGCCGCCAGCAGCCCCAGCCCCTCTCCTATCTGCTAATTGGGGAGGGGGTGAGAAATAACCCTCCTAATCCCTTATCAGGTTTGTGTGCTTAATCCCTCTTTTAAGTGGCACTGAGTTAACAGGCTCCCTTTCCAGGGGCGTTGCTTGGGTGGGAGCAATGCACCCCACGAGGGTCGTGGTGGCTCCCCTGGGCCCCTCCATGCCTGGACCATGGTGTGAGGCTGCCAAAGCCCCAGCAGCAGCCAGCTCCAGCTGTCTCATCCTGACCCTTCCTCTCAGGGCTGCCTCCATGAGACAGAGCAGACCCTGCCTGCCCTGTTCCTTCTGTCCTCCCCATCCCAGAGTTCCCACAGGCATAGCAGCACCCACCCCAAGGACACCCCAATGTTGTGGGTTTGGTGGTATGGCCAGGGGCTATTTTGAGGAGGATTTTTTTTTTTTTTCCTGGGCCACTGTTGGAAAGCTTAAACAGCACAGGAGTCGGAATCTGGCACGAAGCATTTCAAATATGCCTCGCCGTGGGCTGGAGTGCTGAGCCTGCCTTAAGTGGGCAAGGGATTTAGTAATCACACCCTCCCCTCATCCCGTCAAGGGCATGGGAGCCTGGTTCTGGCTGCTGCAAAATACTTGCTGGAGACAGTATTGCACAGTTTTCCACCTACCCCTGAAGCCTGCAGTGGAAAACTCAGGCTGAGTGCAAGCTTCTGCACCTGCCCGGCCTGTGGCTGGGATGATGGGGGGCTTGTGGGGTTTTCCAGGGTTCTTTGGATCATAACATTCTGGGCCAAACTACTGTGGTTAGTGATACTCCAAGAGAGAGAAGCAGGAAATAAAATATTTTGGGGAAGCCAGCGTGGTGCTGCTGCCTGTGATGGGCATCCCCAAAGCACCCCTGGAGGGATTTCAGCACGGTGGAGAAGCAGTTGGCATCTCACTGAGCCCCACATTTTAGGAGCTGCCATGAAAAGTGAGAGCTCCCCTTTCCCACACACTTACTGAATGGTTTGGGTTTCACAGCTGTCCCCAGAAATATATAATAAGGAAATGTGGAGATGTTGGTGCAGGAAAGCTGCCAAGAAGCTTCATTGAAAGGCCATGACATGCTTTAGGTGACTCCCATAGTTCTGGTTCAGTTTGGTTTTGGAGGAGACACTTTCCAGCTTTTAACCATTTTTTGCTTAACCCCTTCAAATCAAAAAAAGGGAACTTAGGGCTGAGAGGAAACATCTCCCAGACATGGAAAACCAAGTCATGTTTTTGAATGGCACTTGGCCTTTCTCAGCCTGTACCCCAGGCATCCCTTCAGCCTTGTCAGAGCTGTTCAGAGACGGATTGGAATTTATAAGTAATTTAGTTTACCCCTAAATTTACACTTTTTATAGAGAATATATTCTTCTCCAACTATTTTTTTGCTGCTGATGGGTGAGGCCAGTTTGGGCCATGGAAGTAAAAGGGTAGCAGTGAGGTTTTTTTCCCCGCATGGCTTTGCCAAGGTGAGGGGACTCTATGAGCAGCAGTGTGTCCCAGCACAGCCCACTTGGCAGCCACAGTGTGGACACACACTGGGAACCTGGTGACTCCTCCTGGAAAGGGGGTGACATGCTGGAAATGAGGTAACATGCTGGAAATGGATGACATATGCTGGGAAAGGTGTGATCATGCCAGGCAGGGGGTGACACACTGGGAATGGGGTGATATGCATGAAGATGGAGATGGCACATGTGCTGGGAAGGGCACAATGCACATCAGGAATAGGTGATGCTTGCTGGGAAGGAGGTGACAGACATTGAGAAGGGGGTGATCCCCACCAGAACAGCAGGGCAAGACCACATGTCCCAGCCCAGCATGGCATGAGCCAGCCAGGATGCCACTAGTGTGCAGTAGCATGGCTGGATCCTGCAATTTCAGGCCACCTCAGCCATCACATGTGTGTGCCCGCATGTGGGGCAGTCCTGACACAGAGCAATACCCGTCAGCAATGCCCGCCATGGGTGCTCGAGCTGTAGCTAATGTCCTTTCACCGTGTATTATACAAATAATATAAATAACTCGTCCTCGGACTTCAAACATGCCACTTCAGATGTATGGTGGGAGATTACAGAGTTTGTTAGAGCTCAGGTCTTCAATCATCCGGGCAGCTTCGAAGCTGCTCACTAAAATACAGATCAATGCTTCAATTTTATGGGAGGCCTGTCCCATGTGACCAGACTCAAATCCCTTATTTTATGGCTTGCTTATACATTCCTGGTGAAAAACGGTTTACATTTTGGGCCCCGGGAGCTCTCCTAAATCAGCTGCCAGGTTTTTGCAGCTGGTAGTAAAGGGAAGCGCTGTCATCGGGCTGCCCAGAGGTGAACAAACGAGCTGCCATGCACGGGACTGACGGCTCACCCTGAGCCATGCACCAGCACCTTGGCTGCTACTGCAGCAAGGATGCTGGTCCAGCGAGGGGACACTGGCCGTGGCACCCTGGGCACCCCCTGAGTGGCACCACGGCAGCATCTCCCCCCAGGAGACTTCAGAGCTTTGGGTCTTTGGAGACATGCGGATGAAAGGGTTAAGATGGGCTGGATGGCTGGAGAGGAGAGGGATGCTAATCCCTGGGCTCTGGCCGCTGCTAATTATTTGCTGATTCAGCTGCAGAGCTGAGCTCAGCCCCAAAGCAGAGCCCTGGCCCCTGCCTGCCATCAGCACTGGGGTGCTCGGGGCTCGGCGTCGCCTGTTGTCTCTGGAGAGCAGAGCTGAGCTCTATGTCTGAGTCCTGGTGCCCTTTGGCCTTGAGAGCAGCAGCATGTTGCAAGCAGGTTTTGCAGGGAAACTGAGGCATGGGTTATCCCTGGACAGACCCCAAGGAGTCATGATTTTATCCTCTCTCATCTTCCCGCAGCGCTTCACCTCTTCCCTTCACCAGCAAGCATGAGAAAGGGGGCTGAGGCACTGTGGGGGCTTGGTCTCCTCCTGCCACCTGCCATGATGGCACGGGGACGTGTCACAGGGGCAGAGCTCAGCAGTGCACTCCCACCTTTTCCGACTGCACCACCTCCCCTCCTGTAATGAGCACAACAAGCTTCCAGTGTTTCCCAGCACCAAAGTCCCTGGAGATTACCACAAAGTCCCCTCCAAAGTCCACAAACCCCCCATTACTGGCTGCCACCTCCCCCAGGCAGCTTTGGTGTTGAGTTATGGCTGGGCTGCTTAGCTCTTGCCTGCTACGTGGGGCGTGCAGTCAGTAGCAGGCGATGGCTGTAACTCCTGCCTGTACAAACACCTCCTCGCCCCAGCTCCTTCCCGACGGTGCCGTGACAGAAAGCAGCTGCTTTCCCAGAGAAGGGACCTTCGGGCTGTGGCCAGCAGAGGTGGAAGGAGCCAGAAAGATGAAGGCAGGTGCCTGGTTGTGCTGATGGGGTGATGAACCCAAGCGGACCCAAAGCAATGGGTGCATGTGGTGGTGTGGAGTGGGAGGATGGCTGAGCTCCCATTGCCTCCTGCTGCGGATGCTGGCGTGGGGAGCAGAAGGCCCCATGGGGAGATCTCACCCAGCCTGCTCCCTGGCTCTCCTGCATGAGGACGTTTGTCTCTTCATGAGGCTGCCACAGGTTTTCCCCTGGGTGGCCATTCCCCAAGCTGAGTGGCTAAAACTGGCCCCACAGAGAGCGTGATGCCTCCAGAAGTGGAGAGCAGAGCTGCTGCTTCCCAACAGGTGTCTTATGGTGCCTAAATCTGTGATGGGATGGGTCTGAAATCCAGCTGGGCTGACCTCCTCCAGCTCCTGCCCAAGTGAACCTCAGTGGTACCCAGGCAGCACCCCGAGAAAACCCACCTCCTCTTGCTGAGGCACCCAAAATGAGATAAATCCAGCCCTCAGCTCCTGACCCCATGGTGCTGAGATGCTGATCTCCTGCTCTGGCCATGGCTGGGCAGAGTTCCCTATCGGCTGTAGCGATGGCCAGGGCAAGGCATCAACAAAATGCCAGGCAATCTTATCCCACCCTTTTTAAACAACACTGAATTTCCATCTCAAGGAAAGCAGACAGCATCCTCCTGCTTCCAGCTATTTAAGGGATGGCTGAGGTTTTTTTTCACTGTTGTAAATGGGTAGCTTCATCAAGGAAAGAAAAAAAAAAAAGAAAAAAAAAAGTCATATTCATCTTGCTTTGAAAATGCTGTAAATAAATCAATTCACTCCCAGGGATAAGCTCTGCCTTCTCTTTGCGGTTGACTCCTGCCAGTGCTAATTGGAGCCAATAGGCACATCGTGAGGGGAGCAACCCCCTTTATAGGCAACACTTTAGCCTGGCGAGCATGTTTACAGCCTTATTTCAAAGCCTTAAGGAGGAAGGATCTGTCATACACCCTGGCAGCTTTCGCTGAGCAAACAGTGCTGCTAGAATATTTAAAAACCCAGAGTTTGGGTGGAAAAATATAGAAAACACATGTTTTTCCATGCAAGCTCTGCTGCTGCTCAGAGCTGGGTTTGTGGCAGTGAGGGGCAGGCGGGAAGCTCAGCTCCCATCCCTGCCAGGGATGGCTCTTTGTCACCTCCAGACCTAGGTGACGTCCTGGGTGACAAAGAGCCATCCCAAGCAAGGATGGGACACCAGAGTCTGAGGGGGACCTGCTGGGACCCCCACCCTGCCCGTGATGGAGCATCCATATAAGCTCAGTGCAGGGCTCAAGGAGACATTCCCTGTACTGTGCTTTGCCTAAAATGAGCCCTCCAACTTTTGGGATACTGGAAGACAGTGATGTAGAACAAAACCACCTCTCCCAGACACTGAAAGAGTTTGGTGTTGGTTTGTTTTTTTTAAAGAAAGAAATATCATGGGGAAACTATGGAAGTTAGTAAAGATGTTTTCAGGATTACTTTTATCTGAAGAAAATAAGGAGAGATTTCCTGCATTAAAGATGTCAGCAAGGTTTATAGGAACAGTGCTGTGCAGGGGTTGGTGATGGGTGGAGGAGCTGCATGTTGGGTATGGGATGGGGTGGCCACGGCCCCTCGGGCTGGAGGAGCAGCAGGACCGGCCGCAGCCGATGCTCCTGATTGCTGGACTGCACATCTCTTGCTGCGGTGCCATCTGCTCAGCACAACTGCCTCGTCTCTAACACTTGGGGATAAACAAAGCACAAATAATTAGTAATAAATCAGGTATTCCTTGCACAGACCCCCCTGATGGTGCCCTGTGCCAACACCCCCCCCCCCCAACACACAGTAGCTGGCGGTGCTGTTTCCCACCCTCGGCAGGGTCGGGAGCAGGAGGCTGGCAGGACTCCAGCAGGGACACACCGCTGCCACAAACCTTCCCCTAAAGATGAATGGCTGCCAGTTTTCTTAATCCAACCACTTTGGAGAAATTGTTTGTTCTCATCCTGTTTGAAACAGCTTCAAAGTGACTCCAGTCTAGACTGTGCCAAGATAAATTACAAACCCAAAGCGCTGATATAAACCATAGGGGAAGGAGTCATTTGCTCTAATGTAATTAAAACAAGATATCATAATGTATGTAAGTATGTGTAGGTGCAGGCACACTCTCTTCTGGCAGGGCAGCAGGGAAGAAGCAAGATGCTGCCAGGCTGCTCCCAACAAAAACTGGACCATCTCCACTGGGGTGGGGGCTTCTGGCCCCTTTAAAGAGGGGTTAAGCAGGAAGGCCACGCCCCCATAACCCACCAGCCAATCAGGATGTGTCAGGCAGGTGTGACATCACCACCTCTGGTATAAAAGGTGAAGAGCATGAGCTTTGCTACAGATGGGTGGTTAGTTGCATCCGTGGTGGTTGCCCATGTCCATGATCCTGGGTGCATGGCTGTTCCTCGTGTCCGTGATACTGGTGCACGGTTGTTGGTCACATCCATGATCCTGGTGCATAGTGGTTGGTGACCATATGTGGGGCTGGTGTGCAGAGTCACTGCTGGAAGAAAAGGGGAGGACTCTGGAAGGCAGCAGTGTGGCAAGGGAGGCCCATGACATAGTCATGGAAGGAAGAGAAAGGCAAAAGAACATCTGCCCCAGTGCAAAAGATGAAGTAGGGAATGTGGGTCTTCCATCAGCTGAGAAAAAGGGCCTTTTCTCCACAAAAGGTACAGGGTGAAATAAGCACTTCTTCCTTCACCTGGAATAGATCTGATTTGTGATTAACTAAGTAAAAAAAATGAGTAAGTAATCCTTCCATTTTTAATTCAATGAAATGCCACTCAAGTTAAATAAATGGGTATCCCCTTACCCCTTAACTCTCCTCTCATTTACCGAAAATGAGGAGGGAGGAGAGAAAGGAAACAGAAAGAACAGGATCTTAAATTTTGGGGAAAGGAAATCAAATTAAGATAACAATTCTAATTTTGAGTAATTTTGTTGACAAATAAGTAAAAGAGTCCTTGATGAATAATGCTTATATAAATTTAAGAGACTTTTAAAACAGTTAATGATCATTAATTTTTCAACAAGACTTGGCATACAGACCAAGCACAATGAAATTGAATCCTATAAAAAGAAAAAGAGGCAATTACCAGCAAAGGTTTGTGTCATTTTGTTTCAATACCGTTATTACACCAGAAAATTAAGACATGTATGTACAGCTGGAAGTTAATATATGTGTAAACATATGTGTGTATATCCATGTTTTTGAGTGCATATATGTTGCTATACATCATCCCCTGCCATACCCACTCCTGTGGTCCCCAGGGCCACTGCTGTGCTGCAGGGAGGCTTTAGCCCCCCTCAGAGCTCCTCTCTGGGTCTCTCCCTGCAGCTCGCAGCAGATCATCCAAACACCATCTCAGGTGTGAGATGCTTTCACCCCTGCATTAACTGCAACACCGTTCTTTTTCCAGTTAGTCCTTCTTTTCCCCTGGTGCTTCCCAGCTGCTGACCCAAAAGGCACGGTGGCAGTGCTGGTGGGGTGACCACAACCCTACGGCCGTGACGCCCTGATGCGATGCGATCTCTGACGGATGCGTGTGGAGTTTCAGCTCGTGCCACAAGAGGTCTCACGGATTTCGTTGGAACCATCGGAGGAATAAAATCTGGTTAATGCGAGCAGGGTTTAATGCTCATGGGATCTCTCTGAGGCAGGTGGAGCATGGTTGTGTCTGGGCTCTTACGTTCTTCGGGAACAGCCCTAAATCTTCTGCCTGACAGCCCATGAGCTCCAAAGCCACTTTATGCCTGGTGAGACAGTTTCATGTGAAAAGCAAATGTCCCTCATCACTCCCAGCAAACCACTCAGAACACATTTTTATGGGGTGCTTTGGGAGCCCATGGACACAGAAACCCCATGGGACATAAGCCCTCCTGGGGCTTTTATCATATTGTGCCCATTGCAGTGCAGGGCAACCTGCTTTCCTCCTTGCCTGCATCCCATTTACATCCCGCAGGAAACCGTGTCAGAGCCATGGCTCCTCACGGGCAAACCATGGCCCCAGCACTGCGTCCTGCCCACGTCCCCCCACTGGAGCTGCCCCCAGGCTCCCAGCACCCGTGCTCTGCAGCTGCATAAATTTCAGCTTGGTGCTTTGAAGTCCCCAAAGAGGAGAGTTGTTGTTTTTGTTTGCAGCGTGGCTTATCGCCCCGATGCCTCCTGCCTGTCTCTCGCCGTGCAGCCCCAGCCCGCCGTCCGTGCAGCCCCACTGCCAAGGACCGCCAGGCCGCCAGCGCTGGCTGATAAGGGTGATGGATGGGGAGGAGGCTGGCTCCACCATGGCCCGGACGCTTCCCGGGAGACGGAGCCAGCCCAGCGCTCCCTGAGCCCGGAGGAATGCGTGTTGGAGGGAGGAAGAGTCAGCACGGGATACGAGCGGCTCGCTGCCAGGCTGAGCCCACTGCCAGCCCCAACAGTGGGTGTTGGTACCACATGTGGGTACCCCCACATCAGCCAGGGTCCTTTCGATATCCCACGGAGCAGGGTGGGCAGTGCAAGACCTAAATCCACAGCCTGGCATGGGGGGGTGTGGGGGGGAAGATGTCCCCCACCCTGCTCCATCACCTCCAGGGTGGTTCTGCAGCCCACCCTGGTCCCCTCTGTGGGATGAGGGCAGTGGGTGGCTTTGGCAGGTGATGGGGGGGGACGGCCACCATACTGCCAGGGTGGCACCACACATACAAGCAGCAGCCTGATGGCATGGGGAGGCCTGCAAGTGGATGGTCCTCACTTCTCACACCAGGGAGGGTTTTTTTGTTTAAATTAGGCTTCCTGGGGCTGGAGCCAGGCTGAGCAGGCTCTGCACACCCTGGTCCCTTTGGTGGCTCCAGCACTGAGGGGTCCCTACCCTGGGTTTAGGGCATCCCAGCCAGGAAACAATGCTGCATCACATCCCTTCCTATCTGTGTTTTCCTGGCCTCCAGGGAAGCTCTTTGCAGTGATTTTCAGAGCTGAGCCACTACTAATACACCTAGAGCAACTCCCTCCACGGGTCAGCTCTTGTTCCTGACTCAAAGCAAGCCAAAGGAAACATTTTCATGCAGCTACCGCAAGGACCACATTGTAGTTTCTTTGCAATGCCATTCTTGCTTCTCTCCCTTACCACAATTTTTCTTTGCCTCCATTTGATCCAAACCTCTCTCCTTTTTATATTTCTTTCCCATTCCCTTTCCCCTGACCTGCTCCATGGAGGACTAAACATCTCTGCTCCCAGGTTTGAGCTGCAGAAAGCACCCAGCCCAAATCCCCTTTCCCTGGCAGGAGTCTGGAGTCAGTCCCCTCTAACAGGTAGGATAACGAAGAGCCCAGATCACAGAGATTACCACTAGCCCATGTCCCCAAAGCATCGCTCACCAAGCTGTGCCAAATGCAAACCTGGGATAAAACACACTAATTACGGTGCCTCGGTCAGACAATGGAAAAATTGGATGCCTTTCCACGCCAGCCTCATTACAAGGGTTTCATAAATGGAGGTTGTGCTTGTAGTTAAATAACCATATCTTGGCTCCCCAAGACAGGAGGAAAAGGCAATTTGAAAATGTATTAAAACAGGGAGTTTGGCAATTCTCCTGGATTCAGAACAATTCACGGATTTAAATCATTCCATTTCAAATATGTGTGCTTGCTTTCAATGGAATTAAATAAAGATGTGCAAGATGGAGGGAAGGCAGCACTTTCCTGGATGCTTTCCCCTCTCCAGTTATCAAGGAAAGGGGTAACACTGAGCTTGAGAACTAATTTGGTAGCAGTGTTTTTGCTCTGTGCACCTGAAGCTGGCTCAGCTGATGAGCATAGGAAAGCAAGAAGTCCTATTAATGCCAAATTTTCCAAAGTTTTTCAGCCTGGCTTCTGGTTTTACACTTCCCTCCTGCACTCCCTACTGTGCTTCAGCCACCCGTGGGACCAGCTCCCTGACCACGAGCTGTGACTGTCTGGGGATGGACAGGCTGCTCCTCCCCAGCTGCTTTTTCTGCAGTGATGCCACATGAAAAATAATAGGCTAAAGGCTGATAGCAAAGGACTCCTTGGGCACTGTGCCTTTATACACACCCTTTGATTTGGCACAAGACATCGGTAATATCATCATTATACAAGTTTCCACATCTACAGGGAGAAACACATCAGATATTTGAGAACCACATGAAAATCTAACACCTCTTTTACTCCAAGAAAAGGAAAAAAACACCCTTAATTTCTCTTTAGACAGCAGCACTCATGCTGGGAAAGTTTATCTCAGCCAAAGCTCCTGGCTTGACTGTATGTAGCTGCTGATGAGGAAGGGTCCAGCAACACCCCAAAAAGATGTCCCCTCTTTTAAGTAGCTCCAGGAGAGAGCAATCTCTTTGCACAGCACTTGCACACCTTCGCCTGCTTGTGCATTTATTAGTCACTTAGTTGAAGCCCAAGGAACAGAAAAATCCTCTCCCTGCTCCCTCTGGCTCCTCTGGCATCGTGTGTGTGTGTGTCAGTGAGCAGCTGAGAGGCGAACGGGAGATGAACTATGAGATGACTTACTCGGGTAGCAGGGAGGATGGAGGAGTAGTTTGAATCCAGCCCAAATCCTGAGCTCTGTGGGCTTGACATAAGCATTTAAGCCTTTAGTTGGGATCTGGTTCTACAAGAGGGCTGGAAAGCACATTTCTTTTGTGGTTAAAGGTCCTTTTGTCGGTCCATAAATCCAGAGGGAGGTCTGTTTATTCTGTTTACTGCAGTTACCTAACCTGTGAGCCTCTGTGTAAATCATGCTGAGCCATGATTTAGTGAGGAGCTGGTCTCCCTGTGGCGTGTGCGCCCTGTCCCTGCCCAGACCCCCACGCAGGCAGTGCACTCCTCCAGAAGCCGGGAGATAAGAGCAATAAAAGCTGCAGCTCTCTCTCCAGCACCACTACTGCTTCATTTTCTTTGGCATGATCACGCGTTGCTGCTAACGGATGGAAAGAGGAACCCGAGCCCAAATTATTTTTTTTCTTTCCTTATTCTTAGGAAGCAGTAGGCTTTTCCCAAGGCTCCTGGGCTGCAATGTCCCATTTCCACCTTGTCACCCTCAGGGATGTCTAAGCACTGCTATTTGATGGGGCTTGGCCAGACGAGGAGGTGGCCAGGCTGATAACCCCCCCGGGGGTGCCCGGCGTGGGCTAGCTGGCAACTCAGCCTTCCTCACCTGAGAGGTGCTGACTCCCTGGAGCTGAAATCAGCTGCCAGATAAGGGAGTGACTCCCAGATATCGGCGCCAGTTGCTCTGTACGAGCCCTCCGGGGAAAACCGTCTGTGTTATCTGTCTGCTGAGCACGGAGAGTGAGAGTAAGAAGAGGGTTTGGGCAACTGAAGGGGAAAAAAAATCACCTTTGAAAGCCCAGCCCTGGCACACCAGGCTTGGTGATGGAGAAGGGATGATGCAAAGCTGGAGGATGGTGTCCGGAGAGCCAGCTCACCCCAGGAGGAGTGAGCCCCCAACCCAGGGGGTCCCCACATCCCACAGCCCGGGCTCAATCCTCCAGTGTCCCTTCAGCCCTTCCTCCACCTCCTCCCACCCACTTCCATTAGGCAGCCACAGGATCCCCTTGGCCTTCTCCTTTAGGACGCTGCTGCCAGTTTTGATGCTAACCATTATGCTTCCCCTGAGCCCCCCACCATTTCCAGGCTGGAGTGGCGCAGGGGGGGGATCAGCCCAGGTCCTGGCTGTTTAGTCTACTGATCAGATTGGTGACAAGGAGTCTAGCAGCTGGCAGAAAGCACTTCTATAATTGCTGGGATGCTGGCTTGGAGCTGTTTGCCCAGTGGTTCTTTTTTCTTTAAATCTTAGAGCAGGGGAAGGGGAGGATGATTGGCAGGGGTGTGGGTGAAAAATGTTATTTCCCAGCAATGAAGCCTGGGCAGCTGGAAAGGGGTCTCTGCTGACCTCAAATGTGAAGGGATTTGGGGTGTTGGTCACTGGTAAAAGTAAAGCCAAGAGACAGCTTGGCAAAGCACAGCACCCTCTGGGCAGCCTGGGTCAGCTCGCTCCTTCAGGTTGGAGCATCCTTGGCTGAAAAGCTGGACAGGCAGCGAGTGGCTCTGGGCATGCAGATGTGCATACAGATGTGTATGTGCATTTGGTGGCCCCTCACAGGGAGGGTGAAGGTCCAAGGACCCCTCAGCCTGGAGCCTGTGGACAGTTTGGTCTCTCCAGCCCCAGCCACAGTGCAGCGTAATGTCCTGCCTCGACTTCAAGACTTGAAGGGTTGAAGAGCTGTCCTGGTTCCCCAGGAGCAGACCCATGGCCCAGCCATGCAGGCAGGCCATGAGTAGCCCTGAGTCAGCTGGGAGACCCAATCAAGGCAGCTGCCCCACAGGTGTATCCCATACCACCTAGTCATGCTCGTTATAAAAGGAGGGAGCTCAGTGAGTTCCTCTTCCTGAGGCTCCTCCCTTTTGGCCTTCTGTTCCTGCTGTTGACATCAAGGACCAGGCTGAGTAGAACCTTGTGTGCTTTATGTCGGTGGTTGTATCAGTTTTATTTTGTTAAATCTGTCTACTTCAGCCCATGGGGTTTCTCCCTTTTTTACCCAATTCCCCTTCTCAGCTGGGGAGGAGGCACTGAGTGGTAGAACAACTGCTACAGTTTAGCCCTGGGTATAGGCTAAATGTAGACAGGAGCCCGTGTTCCACATCCAGCAAGGGATGAACCTTGTTTGCTGGAGACCAGAGCTATGTTTCTGAGCAAAACAGATGGCAAAGTGCTTTGCCACGTGCAGTGTCATTGAGAGGCACGCTGGGGATGGTGTTTGCTGAAGGAGGAGCCCATACAGCCAAACATCACTTGAAGGCTACAAATCATCTGCCTGGCCTCAACTCCAGTGCATAGGCAAAGCAAGTGACCTAGGGTGGTCTTCAGGGCACTGGGGCTCCTCCTTTGAGCACTGATCAAAGTGAGCTCCTCGGGAGCCAGGGTGCTCACTTGGGGTGGGGTGCAGACTGCGGCACAGCGGCAGGGGTGATGAAGGGGACAGCCTGACCTGGCCAAAGACATGGGGTTTGTTTTCTCTAGAAAGTCAGAGACGGAGGGGGACATGATAAGAGCCTCCCAAGACCTTCAAGACAACAGTGATCAATTGGTCTCAGGGTCTGCTAGAGCTGGGTGAAGATGTAATCAACTTCATTTGCAATGAGAAATCTCTAAGGTTAGATATTTAGACAAATGATTTGGGCACCAGAGGAGGCCAGTCAAGCCTGGGCCAGGTTATGTGAAGGGTATTTTAAAACTGAGCTGGATGAGGCTGTGTGGGGAGCAGTCAGGTGCAGGCGTGCAGCTTGGATGGACTTTAATCCCCTGAGCTCAGTGGCCAGGCAGGGGACACATAGAGGTGCTGTGTGCCAAGGACATCCTTGTCCTGTGTTCCCAGACATCCTCCTTCCAGCAGCTCCATCTGTCTGCAAACCAGCTGCACAGGCTTGACCCAAACCATCTGTCCATCCATCACGGCACAGCCTGGACCATTCAATGTCCCCTCAGCAGATCCTGCCCTGTGGCGGGACAGGGACTGGCAAGACCTTCCCCAAACCCTCCTGAGCCCCATGGCACTGCTCTGGAGGTGGCATTTCTGAGCCCAACGAAGGGATGCTCAGAGGCTTTTAGACACTTACAAGCTATTTTACAGGAATTTTCTGAGCCTCGTTTTGGGCTGATGCCTTTTGGCATTTTAAAGAGAAAAATTATGAGGGGGCTGAGGCTTATTAAAATGCAAAACTCGACCACTCCTGTAAAAATAACCCTGCTCATTCCAGGCTGGCTTTTATGGCTGTTATATGTGTGTGAGAAAAACTGGCTGGGGCTAGTGGCAGAGTGGTGTGGCTATTGCCATATCCCAAACCTCATGTTCATGGGTGTGTTAGTGATTTGATGAAGTGCTCAGACTTTGGAAAGGTTTCATTCAGAGAGGGTGGAGAGCGGTGCTCGTTTGGGGTTTTGATGGCTCTTTTCATGTGAAGTTAGATCTCTGGTTAAATAAGCAGGTTAATCAAATCATAAAAGAAAAGTACTTTCCTCCCTTTTTGGAGAGTGGCTCTGAGGCTGCAGGGAGCACACATGCTCTGTAGTCACTGGCTGCTGCAGGAAAAACTCCCAAATCCTGTATCTCCCCAAGCCCACGCTCCTGCCCGTATCCTTTTGGTCGGTGCCTGCTGTCTGCTGGTGACTAAGGAGGTTTATCTGCAGGGCTTTGCAATCAAAGGGCTGCGATAGGCAGGGTAGGATTAACCCCAGAAGGGGAGGAAAATCCCTCACCAGCCTCCTGTTCCACACATCAAACACAGCGGTCCTGCGGCTAATCTGCAGCGCAGCCCGGCAGTTAATCACAGAGGAGCCCGACCCTTTGAGATGGAGGAGACCTGAAATCTGGCTCCTTCACTCGCTGGCCAGGCCAGCACGGGACCCTCCATGCACCTCCCAGCCTCATGTCTCCCACTGATCCTCATCCTCCTCTGGGCTGCTTTCCCACATCAGGCCCTGTTGGGACTGAGTGTCCATTTGGCATCACTGTTAGTGCAAAGGGAGCTTGATGGGGCATTTTGTCCCGTGGCCATAGGACGGGCTGAGGATGGGGTGTTGGACAGAGTTGTTCCCACTGCTGAGCATCCCACCCCACCTGGCCACGGGCAACTCCAGCCCCTTGGCTGCCCACTGAGCCCTCCTGCAGCCCCTGCCTGGCCTTGGCCCCATCACTTTGGGGGTCAGGTGCATGGTGGCTGAGGGACCAGGCGGGTCGTTAGCTCCATCTGTTGACAGGCAAATACAGCAGCCAGCACCAGCGGTGGGCTGGGAGAGCTGCTCACTGCACTACTGGGGGGCAGTGCAGTGCAGGGACACAGTTTTCCCTGGGACGAGAGTGCCTCCCTGAGGGTGCATCAATTTTTAGGAACAAACTGGAGCAGAAGCTGCGGTGGTGAAGCCCAAGGTGAGTGACCCAGCTTCCTGGAGGAGGTGTCAGGGATGGTGGTGGGACCAGGGCCCCATGGGGCTCAGAAGGGAATGGACTTTGGGGACATCATGCACCCCTCGACTCCCCAGCTAGAGGTGGGAGCTTGGAGGGGGATTGGGAGAGAAGCTGCCACATCCCCTTACCCTGCAGCTGAAGTGGCTTGTGAGGCCACCCTGGGACTCGTGGGCTAATGCTTATTGCTGATGATCCTTTTGAAGCTTTCCCAGTCACCACAAGAGGCAGCAGTTTGTAGCACAAGCCCCAGTCTCCCGTGTTTATGAACTTGCTGCCTTTATGGTTGCTCCCTTCCTTTTGGATCAACCTGCACGTCCTGCACCCCAGCCCAGCCCTTTCCCCCCAGTGCCAAGTGCTGGATCACACCCGCTGCAGGCAATGTGATGTCCTGGGGACAGCCCTTCCCTGGGCAGTGCCACCATCTGCAAATGGCACTGTGCCACACAGATCCCCCATGAAGATTTATCCTCATCAGGACTTCAGAGGGGAGTGAGAGTGGCCCTGGGAGATGGATGGACTTGTCCACAAGAGTGTGCCCAGCTGATGCCCTGGTGCCTTGCTGAACACAGCCACCAAGAGCGGCTGTAACATCCGTCTGGCAGGTGAGTGGTCCCTGAATGAACAGAGTAGTTTGGTGTTTGGAGAGAAGCTCGAGGGAGTTTTTGCAGGGAAAGATCCTCATTTTGCAGCTGTAAGAGTTTCCTTAGGGGAGATGGCCATCCCTGCCCTGTCCATGAGGCATCTCATGGGAGGCAGCTGAGCACGAATGCTCCAGACTGAGCTCTTGTAATTCACAGCCATCCCCAATTTAGAGGGAAACACCCCTGGGACCTGCATGGCAGCCAGGAGGGGACTCACCAATCCAGCATCTGGGGTTTGTGCTACCAGTCTGGCAGCTACCAGCCGAGCATGTTTTCAGGCAGCTGCCAGAAACCCCTGGAGAGCTGATGAATCCCCCAGTCCCTTGGTACATCATCCTCACAGCTCATCTTCACCAGTCACTGCAAGGACTAGTGCTGGAGCAAGAGCTCTGTATCAGGCAGGATGCAAACAGCTGCCAGGACACAGGCTGGCAGCGGGAAGACAGGAGACATGCAGAGGGCTTCACCCTCCTTAGTGCCCACAGAACAGCAATGCGGGGTGCCAGCCCCATAGGTGATGGGAGCTGAAGGCCAAGCAGGTAAGCCCAGCCTGCCTGCAGCTCTGTCTGGTCTCCCTGCTTATTCCCAGGGACCTCTTGATCATGAGTGACCATCACCAACCAGCACTTTGGCCAGCAGCATCCCTGGGCATGGGATGACCCTGGACCAGCTGCAGGGCCCAGCCAGGAGGGCTGGATTGGGCCAAGCCCAGAGCGAAAATGCTGGCCACAGTCCACATGTGCCACCCCCTGGACACTCGGTGTAAGGGACTGGAAACCACCCGATCCTGCAGCAGAAACCACTGGATGCCACTGGAGGGAAGCCAGATGTTTGGCACCCCTGGGTCTCACTTTCCAGCACGGTAGGACCCAAAGGGGCACCAGGGCTCAGAAACAGACCCCTGGATGAGGGGTGCTGTGGGCTGATTTAACCACACCATCCCACATCCCCACCAGCCCTTGGTGCATCCTCCCAGCTGGGCTTTCACTGATCGGGGGGTATTTCAGCTCTCCTGTCCCTGAGCAGTGCAGGGCACCGCAGGGAGCAGTGGGGCTTAGGAACCATTCCGTTAAATTATCCCCAAATTTGTAAAAAGAAAAAAAAAAAATCGCAAAAAGAAAAAAAATCCCAAACCTCTGGGCTTTTTCACCCCCAGGTTTCTGCTAGTCCACCCCTCCAGCTTAGGTTGGTGGCAGCTGGGGTGTCTGCAGAGCTGAGATTTGGGGTAACAAGGGGGAGGAACTGGTTCTCACCTGCCCCAAGAGCAGAGGACATGGAAACAAAAAAATTGCCTCTTTTAGGAACCCATTGAAAATGGGATTTTATCATTGCACACATAGATATTTGCATCTCTATGTACACAAGGGCTATTGCTCTTGCCGAAGCGTCGCTGCTTTGCCTGGCACTGGCGCTGTGGGATGCCAGCTCCAGGAGCTGAGATGCTATCTCAGGGACGAGCTGGCAGTCCCAGCCAGAGCCAGGGCGTATCAACCCGTCCTGCACTGAGGACACTGCAAACATCCCAGTGTGTTCCTGAGATTTCTTTCTGGGCCAAAGCCAGGCAGGAGGAGGCTGCCTGCCAGCAGAGCTTTCCCTGCCTTGGGCTAGCTGCTTTTCAAGCAAACCTTTTGTCCCCGCAGGTCAAATGTGCTTCCCTTTTGAAAGAGGAAAAGGGCATGTTTTAATGTTTTTTTGGATGAACGGGAAATCCTCCAGCTGAGAAAAGCAGTGGTTTGGGTTTCCCTCTGAGCTGGGCGGCAGATGGCAGCAAAGCCGGGCTCGGGATGCTCCCCTGCTCCCCGGGGCTCTCCCGCTCCAGGGCTGAGCGTGGGAGAAGCCAGCAGCAGCATTTCCTTCTGAACTGATATTCCTTGCAGGGTGAGGGATTTTTTTCCCAGTGGAAAAGGGGAAACACACTGGCAAATTCAAGCTGGTTCTGGGCTGCTCCCTGTCCTCAGCCATCCCAGAGCCTCCCGTGTGACCTCACTGGGCTCTGTGGGGCATGGTGACCATCCAAACATCTCTCTCCCTGCCCCATCCTGGGGTCTCATCCATCCTGGGAATAATAAGCAATTCCCACTGCATCAAGTGATGGTTTCTGATCCCTCTCAAGAGAGAGCCTTGAGGGGCAGGGAGAGGGGGAAAGAGCCTCCCTCCCAAACACTCTTTGGGAAAATTAAAAAAAAACCTCAAAGCACCAGGCTGTGAGACCATCTTCTCCAGCCCTCTGGACTCCTCTAACACCCCGCTTGGTTTAAAAAAAAAAAAAAAATTAAAAATAGGGAGAGAGCAGCATCTGCTTTGCGAATGTGGAACCCTTGCCAGTGGAGCTCCTGCCAGGAAGGTGGACATGGGGATGGGGTCAAGCTGGTCCCAGAGGCACAGAAGGGGCTGCAAAGCTGTGGGCAGGCCTTGCCTCGGTCCTGTATGGTTTTAGGAAGCCCAAGCCTGGCTACAGAGGCACATGAAGGCTGCTGCAAGCAAGTAGCAATTCTCCGAGCCTGCAAGTGCCTCTGAGCAGGAGAGGAGGTGGTTGGGATCAGCTGGGGATGCTGGTGGTGGAGGATGTGCAGCTCCTGGTGCTGAGCCACCCCAGAATATCTCTTTTACTCCCTTGAAGCAGGGATGGGGGCATTTCTCCTACAGGGGCCCGGGATGATGGAGGGAGCACCATTTCCTGAAGGACCACACAGGGAAGCCCAACACAGCTGCACAACAACTTGGGCTGCGCCAGCACCTGCTGTGGTGAGAAATTCTCCCTCCTCTCCCTCACCAGTTCTGCTTCCTGGGGCACCAAGTTATCTCCAGCACTGGTGTCCTGGGTGTCTGCGTCACCCCACCCAGCCTGGCTCGACAGAGATGCAGTTAAGAGCCAGGGCTGCCCTCTCCTGATTACACACATGGGTGCTGAAGCTTTTATCATGGGCAAAGCCCTGCTGGCTCACTCAGTCCCTTTGGCTGCTCACAAGAGCCCTGTGCTAAGAGCCCCGCTGCGCTATCTCCCCTCTTCATGTGAACTGCACAACTTGCAGCCTGCCTATCTGAAAAGCAACAAGGAGCAAGATGGGGACCCTGGCCCCTGCCCAAGGGAAAGTGCCATTTGTTGCTACCTGGGGAACTGGTTCTTCCAGGGAAGGACCGATCCTGATTGCTTTGGCACTGTTGTTGCGACCCCCTAACCATCAGCAGCTGCTGCTGGGACAGGTCCAGCCTAGGAGCTGGCTGCAAGCCCTGTTCTGTCCCTGGGAGTGGGATGGTGGGGCAGGATTTCCCTCCAGCATCCCGCAGACCTTTAAGATGGGATGAAAAGGGTTATGCAGTGTGTTAGAAAATGTTTAAATGTGAGTGTCCGACCTCACTGCTATTTCCTTGGGGGTTTTCCTGGTGTTTGGGCTATCACCCATCCAAGTAGATCACTAGAGGGGTTGGATGGAGAACAGCTTCACTAGGCAAAGCATCCAAGCCAGCAGCACTTGGGGAAGCTCCACAGGAGTGCCTTCCACTGCCCTGTGAAAAGATGGTCCCATCCCAAATAGTCCCCAAAGAGCAGCTGGAGCCCCTGCATCCGCCACCGGATCCTGTGCTTGGAAAAAGGACAACATGGAAGTGTTTGGTCCCTCAGGGAGCATGGGGAGGGCTGGAGAGCCCTGGGAAGAGGTATCTCTGTTTGAAGATCAAGCAGATGATGTGCCCAGGTGCCCCACAGTTAGTGTGAGCCCCAGTGGCCCAATGCTCCAGCCTCCACCAGTATTATCAGCAATCAGAATGTGCTGTCACCACGTGCAGAAAGGCAGGAGGTGCCTTAATGAGGCTCACTGAAGTAAATTATTAAATGAACAGCTAAGGCAGTACAGCTGTAGAAACGACCAGTGCTGCGGCAGGAATTGCAGCGCTGCAGGAGCAGGGTGGGGAGCGTGTCGGGCAAAACCACCTTGGGACCTGCTGGGAAGAGGAACAGGGGAGCTGGTGACCTGGCAGGTGCAGGAGGGGAGGGATGTGTGTGCAGGGACTGATGCTGCCCTGGGTTTTCCCCTCTCTGATGGCCCCATCCCACCAGGCACGAAAGTCAAAAGCAGCTTCTAACGTGGCTTTTGTCCTTCTCTGGTGTTGTACTGGGAAGGTCTCATGCCCCACCAGCAGTAACTGTCCCCAGCTGCTCTGCAGGCTCCAGCTGCTGTCCTGCTCCAGGCTCTGGGCCACCATCCCATGCTCCTCCCTGCTCAGATAAACTGCAGAGATGTTTTGGTTTGGCACAAGCTTTGGTTCTGCGTCTTTAGGAGAGGAGTTACAAAATAATAAGATAAGGCTGTAGACTGGAAGCAAGCTCAAAATCCCTGTCTGAAGTGTAAAGAGATCTCTCCTGCACGGCAGATTTGTGGGGTGATCTTCATTTAGAACATAAATTGCTGCCAAGGTTTTCTGGAGAGCTGGAAAGCCCTCAGTGCTGCCCCAGGGTGATCCTGGGCCACTCTCATGCTGGCTCTACTGAAACAGAGACCAGATTTTGCTGTGGGAGCTTAGAAGCAACTTGCAGGGGTGGAGAGGGGCAATATGTGCTTTTTTTCCCCTGTTGGTTTATTTTTCCTGAGGAGGCAGAGGACCAGAAAGGTGCTTCTCTGAAGAGGATGAGCTCCTGCCTGGCTCCTGTTGTTTCCACTCTGAAGTCCTGGCCATGCATGCTGTCAGATAAAACGTGTTTAGGGGTTAGCTGAGAAGCATGAAAATTAAACGGATTGAAACACAGGTGAGAAATCCTGGCTCTGACTGCATGCAGCTTCATGTTGCATTTATTTTGCTCATGATTTAACTTCAAAGTCTAACAACCAGCCTGGCAGGAGGTCAGACTCCCTTACAGGTCAGCACCATCGCTCTCGCTGGATGAGGGAAAGCTCTCACATCACTGCGAAATCGAGGAGCCAAAATATAACAAAACCCACCTGCAAATTCTGCATTTCTGGCCTCAGCTCCCTTTCACCCCACGTGGCTGGAGTTGGTCAGTAGTTGTCACTATTGCAACAACCTCCATCAAGTGACATCATCAGGACTTCTTCATTTGCTTGATACAATTGATATTGCTTTGCAATTAAACTTCCCAACCCACATTAATTTCCACTGACAGCGCTGGAGGCAGAGGATGTCTCAGGTCCCTGAGGTGGGTCTCGTTTTCCGTTGTTGCTCACTTAGCTGTCAAGAACCTCCAGAGCTCGATAGGAAGTACAGGGGTAGAAGAGGCAAGGGCAAGAATAAAGTCATAAAATACAGTGTCTCACAGCCTGGACTCCTGGTCCACTGGCTCTCCGTGAGCAGTGAATTCAGGATCCTCCTGGATGCTTCACAGGAGTGTGTCCATGAGCATGCCATGCTCACCCCTGGGAGCTGGGAAAGCAGACCTGGTATATTCTGTGGTTAATTAGAGCTACTTTGGTTGATGCCTTTGCACCTGCTGATCTTGATGAGCCTTTCCTACAATTACAGCTTCAGGCTGACTTTTTAAAACCACTGATGGAGCAATTCCCTTCCATTGCTCCTGTCTCCAGGACCAGATGAGGTTCTCCAGCCCTCCTGAGGGCCACTATAGAGCCAGGAAGATCCCTACATCCTTCCAGGCATTATCTGACATCCCCAGTCCATGTCTCTGCAGGGAGGAGAGTGGGGGGACCAGGGGGATCCCCATGCCCAGGCCAATCTCTCTCTGCTGTCCCCAGCCCCATCACCCCTCTGGCTGTTCAGCCAAAGGGAGGGCTGACACGAACGCCGCACGTCCGCCCCTCCACAACTCATTCCCATCCCTGATGACCTCCCTGGGCACAAAGCATGAACACGAGCGCTTTTAGCTGCCGTGTTTGTATACACAGGCCTGCTGCTGACACAGATCTCTTAATCCCCCTGCCTGTGTCCCACGGACCGTGCTTGCACAACGGTGGCCACAGCTGGGTGCTGGCACTGCACTTTGCTGAAGCCCTTTTACCTCTGACTCGCTGATCAGCTGCTGACAGGGTGTTATCAGTAGGCTCCAGCGGGCTCAGTGGCGGTGCCAGCATCCTGGTGAAGGGGACTGTCCCCAGCTTGACTTGGTGGCAGCAGGACAGGCTGGCGGGGGGAGGATGGGGACCAGTGTGTGCTGCTCTATCCTTTGGCATTGCTTTACTTCCAGTTTATCATCTTGCTCAGTTCCGTGGGCCTTCAGCTTGGAGGTGGAGGTGGCTCAGATCTGGATTTATCAGGCTGATGTTTCCTTTGCACCAGCAAAACATTTGGGAAACCAAACACAAAGCTGGCCAGGCTGGGTGGGAGTTACAGCCAGAGAGCCCAGCTAGCTGCAGGGCACAAGGGGAGAGGAGGAGGAGCTCAGAGCAGGCTGGAGCACTGGTGCCCCCTGCACCCTGGGTGCTGGGTGCATGGGAGAGTGGTGCTGGCTGGAGGGGGAGTCTCAGTGCAGGATGGGGAGGAACGCCAGGAAAACCAGCTCGGCATGGAAACCTCCCTGCAATGGGAGCAGGGGCAGGAGCAGAGATGTCTGGTAAAGGAAGATCCTCGTCACACCAGGATCATGACAGCACATCCCCACAGTTAAAGGAATGTGATTTAGTCGCACCTGGGGGTCAGGCAGAGCCAGGCATGGAGCTGCCCCCACTTCAGCCCATGGGCATGATGTGGGTCACAAAGAGACATGCTGTCCTCTCCCAGGGCCCTTTGCCACCCGTGGTGTGATGGTTGGTGCTCCCAGCACGCAGCCAGGCTGGGCTGGGCAGGAAGCAGGTGTGCACAGACCCTCCGCTCTGTGTGATGGGAGGAGACCTGAGCTCCGAGAGCTGCCCAGGCAGTGCAACCCCACCATTCAGGACTGGCTCTTGATGGGGTTCCTGCCTTGTTCCTCCTCCTCTGGTACCCCAAACCACGACACTTTTCATCTCACTGTTTCTCAGTTCCCTAGCTACCCCAGGAGGAGAACACCACCACCGGGTTGGTGCAGCACACAGATCCTAGCGTGCTGCCTGCCAGAGAAACACCCAGGAGCAACGCAGTTGTGCCATGTCTTAGCGTAAGATTTGAATGGCAAAGCCCAGGGCTTTGCTTTGACTGTAAGGGGGTAAAACTATATTTAAACAACTGCCAGCCACTGAAAGGAGCAGGAGTCCCACGGGAAAAGAGAGAATTTGCAGCTGTGCGTGGCTGATGGTTTTATTGTGAACATACAACCTGCAAAGGGAGAGAATGAAGCTGCTGGGAGCTGCCTCTGATTTAGTATTTAATAACTTCCGTGGTTGACTCCGAGCCTTTTGGCTGTTAATTATCCTTAGGTGCTTAGAGGAAAATATCCCAGCAATTCCACCCCTAAATCTTATTGATTCTCACCTTCAGTCTTTGGGAGCTTTTAGGGCACCTGCACAAGCTGCCACCACTTGAATTAATTGAGCTCTGTGGAGTGGCTGCTGGCTGGTACCTCCCCATGCATTAGGCATGAGGCAGAAAGATGTATGTCACTGGCCAGTTCTGGTACAAGGTGCTGATGGCAGAGAAACACGGACTCACGGGACTCACA
Organism: Podargus strigoides; assembly: GCA_028020825.1. Lineage (NCBI taxonomy): Eukaryota > Metazoa > Chordata > Aves > Caprimulgiformes > Podargidae > Podargus > Podargus strigoides. The sequence goes on along the minus strand of CM051632.1, from coordinate 13,425,467 downwards.
CCATTTTGCCAGCATGCTTCATTTCTCTGTGGGAATGGCACATCCCTGGCTGGGCTGAGCCAGGGGCTTCCAGGGCTGCTGTGGGCAGTCGGGACCTGGGGTGGATGCAGGACATCTCATCTGAAGCACAGAGAGCTTAAGGCATTTCAAAGAAGGATGCTAGAGCATTTATCTCTTGTAGAAGCATCTGAAATATTTTTTCTGAAATTTCTGCTGGCAGAGGGATGGCATGGAGGGTAAATAGCCATCAAAGAAAATATTAGCCTCAGTGGTCAACTGATGCCATGTTTTCACAAACATCTGGAAACTGAAATGATTTATGAGACATGTTAAGCAACCATGGGCTAATATATCTACAGCAAAATATACAAGGTGGGAAATTCTGGTCGAGGGGAGGTATTGCTTGCTACAGCCAATGTCATCAATAACTAGGAAATAGGGGTCTTTTCAAATTTTTCTTGAGCAGACAAGGTTAGTTGTTGGCTTTGGGAGAGTCCTACAAGAACCGTGGCTTTTAGATGAAAAACTTGTGATGATAAAAGCAGTTATGTATCATTAGATATCCCCCCTCCCAATCCATTTATCAAAAACATGCAAAAAACAGCATAGCAGGCTTCAGATTTTTAATTATGGGATATTTACTCTCATTTAACTTCTTAACACCAGGAAAATCCACACGGTGCACTCTCAACACAAACACATTTGCTGCACTGCTTCCCAGTGGGCAGAGATGGGTGGAAGCGGTGAGGGACCAGTGGCTCTACAGAGTTGATGGGAGCTGGTTTCTACCCCACACGTGGCATGAGTGGCCTCAGCAGCACGGGCTGCAACATCAAACTGCCAAGCCTGAGCCCCTGGGTGGTGGAGTCCTGCTAAGTGAAAGGACTTTTTAATGGGGATGTAATGGAACTCGTTAGTGTCTGCTGTTTTGTTACACAGGTTGAAAATTACTTATTAGTGTGAATGCCTGCTCTTCATGCTGATGGTTCATATGCCTTGCTAGAAGGGTCCAAGTGCATTTATCTGAGAGCCAGGGAGGTCTCTCTGGCAGAAAAGGGCGCTTTCTTCTGGTTCTGAGCTAAAGCTGAAATGCCAGTACTTGGGCTAGTAGAATAAAAGGTTTGGGGTATTATTTTAAAAATACTTGAGTGCTTTGAGATGGCCACAACGTGATGCTAATAGATGACTGCTGAGGTTGGGAGGCACCAGTCACTGCTGGGGCTGCAAACTGGCATTTGGGCTTCTCCCCAGTGTGAGAACGAACCTGATCCAGACTGAAATGGTTGGAGTTTGCTAATGAGGATCCTTAGGGCAAGCTGGATGTTTTTCAGTGGGAAACTGTCAGGTTTTCTGAAATTAAAAATTCCCATTTCAATCTTAGGGTTGTAACTGGTGGCCCTGAGACCCGGTTCTGCACTAGCGTGATGTTTCTCTTACAGCAATGAACTCTGGGTGCCCTTTGAAAAGGTTTTCCCCCATGGATGCTAGAGGTAGCCCTGCAATTTTGTCAGTCACGCTGCATTTGCAAGTCCCTTGGGAGCGGGACTGCTGTGACACCTCTCTGGGGCAGCTGGCTTTGCTGGAGGGCGGCACGGCAGGGCTGGTGCAGGAACCTTGAGTGCATCGTCCCTGACAGTGTTCCTGTCTGGCAGGATTCACGGGGCAGTAACGACTACATAAATAAGTCAAAACATATGACTCAGGATAGGAAGTCGGGGCTTTTCTTGGCAAAAATCCCCTTTCTCTTTTGCAAAGCGTTAAAGGTGCCTGAGCCTTAATATTCTGCTGTCCACATGTAAAGTTTGAGCTTGCATCTACTCACCTCACCAGGGAACAGTGCAATTGGTACTGGCTGGCAGTGAGCAAGCTGGTCCAGAGGTGCTGGAGAATCAGAAGATTCCCTTTGGAAGCATGCTCCTGGTCTGAGCTGCCCGTGAGGTCTGCACAGCCCCCCATCACTGGGAAAGGAGATGTGACCAAGAGTGTGCTGCAGCTGCTGACGGGCGTGTGGTCCTCGGGAGCAGGCAAGACCTAAAGTAAAGCTGTAGGAAACATGTCGTGGTAAGCCCCTGTCCCCAGTGCTGGGCAGGCTCTGCTACTTGCTGATGTAGCTGCTGTCATTGTAAGACCTGTGTTGCCTAGCTGGGATCAGCTCTGGTTTTCACGTTGCTGCTGGTGGGAATGAGGGTGGAAAAGATCATTCTTTTTTCTTTTTTTTTTTCCTTCTTTTTATAATGTTAGTTATTACAATCACAACTCACTCAGGAGAAAAATACTCCAGGTTTGGCCACAAATGTCCTAGGGGTATTGACACCTCCTGAGATACCAGTCAGTTTAGAAACTGTTATCACAAAGGTGTTTGTTTAAAGTACCTTAGCTGAAAGGTTGGATGCATCAGTAACTCCGTGTAAACCATCAGCCACCCTGCTGGCTTGGTAGCATCCTGCTCTGGGCTTTGTGAGGACTAGGGGGAAAATGCCTTGGGCTGAAGGGGAACAGCTCAGCCTGCTCCACTTGGGTCACTACATGGTGCTCATGTGAAGAGAGACAAAATTAGGCAAGTGGAACCTGAAAAAGGGTGTGAGTGACCATCCAAAGAGGATGGTGGAGCAAAGGGGTGTATCAGTCACCTCGGCTGAGTTGTGCTTCCCCCCATGCACACCCCTTGCTCCAGGCCACTGAATTAAAGCTGTTCCCAGAGGGAGGGTCAGGACACCAGGTGAGGTCACCAGCCTGGCAGAAAGGAAACTGTGGATATTCAGGGCCAGGAGAAACAAAGAGATGCTCAAAGAGGTTAACAGCCATCAGGAAAGCATCTTTAAACCTCCAGGCCAGCGTCAAAGCAACCAGGCAGCTGTGATAAATATGCAAGCCACGCTTCAGTCAGGGAGAAATAAGAAAGCTGTTGTACACAGAGCAAGGAAGGCGGGGAGCTCCTGCCCAAAGCTCTGTTCAGCAGAGGAGTTTCCCCGGAGACTGCTTCCTCAGAGCCTGCGCCAGGGCTGGCACAGGGCTGGGAGGCAGCACCCGGAGCTGCTTGGCATGGCCTGGACAGGCATGGGACACACTTGGGGTGAGGGGTGAGGTGGAGAGGCAGGGTTGGGGATGACGGTTAGGTGCTTTGGTTGAATCTGAGGAAAGTAGAGCTGGTCTTATTCCTGGTGAACTGTGCTGCAGATACGCGGTGACTTCTTAGTTGCTTCTCAGCAAGTTCCTGGAGCTGAGGAGCAGAATATCGCAGTGCCGTAGATCCTGGGCAGGGGAAGATGGGTCCTGCAGAGCTGAGGACATCGAGGGAGGAGTGAGGTGTGTGGAGGCCGCTAGACACAGCCGGTGTGTTTGCACCAGCTGGAGATGGTGCACACTGAGCTTTCCTTCACATGGAGGATGGGTGTGTAAGAGCTGACCAGCCAGGGCCATTTGTTCCCATGGCTGATGCAGAAATGGTTGCACAGACACTTCCCTTTTTCCCCCCTCGTCCATGTGTTTATTTTCTAATGTTTAAAACTGTGCTGGGGTCTGGCCTGGCTGGCAGTGCTGGAGCCAGTTTGGCTCTCAGCCACTGTGGGCTCCTTCCCACTCACGTGGCAGCCAGAGCAGCATGCCGAAGGGCAGGAATTCTGCACCCAGGCTGGGGGAGAGGACAGGGACCCTGCTGGGCTGCATGTCCCCTGGCTGTAGCCACCTTCGTCCATCAGGAATGGGCTGTGGTCCCCCCCTGGGGACACACTCCTAGAGAATGTAAAGGGTTGGGTGCCAAGGGACGCAGGGAGATGAGATGGTCTTAGTGGAGCATCCCCGATAGCCTGAGGCTCCCTCTGCAGATCCACAGCCCCTTGATGCTATGGCCCTTCTGAACGGGGTGCCGAGCTCATGTTTGTCTCTCACCCTCTTCTTTCCTTCTAACAGCTCTGCTGTGAAATCAGCTCTTTATCCTCCACACGCCCTCAGCTGGGAGCTGCGTCTTCAGTGCCTGTCACAGCGTTGGGTCCCCTGCACTGATGTCTCACCGGGGTTACAGGGCACACCGGGGCTTCCAGGTGAACCTTTCAGGGGAGAAGGGGGTCAGTGTCCTTACTATTACGGAGAAAAGGCCGGAGAGGCTCGTTAGGAATTAAAAAAGGCACTGACAGGTCACGCTAAATGATATCAGCGGTGCGAATTGCCTTTTAAATGTGTGTAATTTGTGGTGTAATTTGTGTGCGTTCACACACAGGGTTTGCACCCTCTGTCCTGCCAGCTGTGAGAATCAGGGGACAAACACTGAGGGCTCAGTGACAATGATGAGTGAACACCACCCCATCGGCTAGAGACCAATTCACTGTTATAACCTCCGCAAACGGAGGTCTGTGGGGTCTGCGGGGCTCAGGACACGGGTGGGGGTTTCTCCAGGACACGCACCGAGTCCCTTCCAGCACCTGGAGACGAAACCACCGGCAGGCGCCGGGTCCGTTATGCCCGTGCGCTGGCACCGGAGAGCATCCTCGGGTGGAAGCGCGCAGCAACCCCCCCGCGGCAGCTGCTGCTCCCCGGCTGGCGGCGCCTCGCAGACCAACCCCCCCCATCGTGGGGCGCTGCCAGCTCGGGGGCACCGAGGGGCGCTCCGGGGAGTCCCGCTGTCCCCGGGCGGTCCCTTTAAGCGCCCCCTTCGCTCCACCGGGCGTTGCATCAGGCACGTGCGCGCCGCCGGCCGGCCCGCGGGGGCGCGCCCCGCCCCGCCCCGCCCCTCCCCTCCCTTCCCCTCCCCTCGCCGGCGGCGCGCGTAAGGCGGGCGGGCCGGCGCGGCGCGCGCCCCCGCGGCAGTCGCGTGGTCCCCGCGCGTCTCCATATTGCGGCGGCGGTGCGGGGGGGGGGGGGCGAGCAGCGCGGCGGCGGGTGCTCGGGGGCGCCGCGTGCGAGGGGAGTTCCCCGGCGGGGCGGGGGCGCGCAGATGGCGACGCAGGTGGAGGCGCTGCTGCCCGGCGCCCCGCTGCTGCCCGCCGAGGAGCGCGCCCTGGTGCTGAAGCCGCCGCAGGACGGCGGCCGGGAGAAGGGCGAGCCGCCCATGGGCCCCGACGGCGGCCCCGCGGCGCCGCGGCCGCCCAGCGCCAAGCAGCAGAAGGAGGAGAGCAACAACCAGGAGAAGGAGAGCCTGCTGAGGGCGGGCGGCGAGGCGGAGGACGGCGGCGAGGCGGGCGGTGCGGGGCGCCGGGAGTTCATCGAGGCCCCGCCGCCCAAGGTGAACCCCTGGACGAAGAACGCCCCCGCCGCCGCGCCGGCGGTGAACGGGCAGTCGCCTCCAGGTGGGTGCCCGGGAGGTGGGAGCGAGGTTAAGGGCGGGGGGGGGCGGTTGGTTGAGCCACCGACCGCGCCCCGGCCGGCCGCGCCATGCGGCACGGCGTGGGGAGGGCGCCGCGCCTGCGGCCTGCCCGGGGAGCGTGGCGGCGGGCGGTGTGAGGGGAGCGCGGCGGAGCGGTGAGGAAGAGCGGTGAGGGGGTCACTGGGAGTAGGAAGCGGCGGCGCCGTCGGTGGCCATGAGGCGAGGAGCGCGTGTGCGGGGGAGGGGAGCGCGGCCCGGCCCGGGCAGCGGCCATGAGGCGGCGGTTGGCGGCGGAGCGGGGGGGGGAAGGCGGGAGCCGCAGAGGGCCCGGCGGCGGGCACGGGCGCGAGGCAGCCGAAGGCGCTCGGCCGCGGCGCTCGGCGGCCGAAGCCGCTCGGCGGTCGGGCCCTGGGGGCGGGCACGCGGCGCCCGCCGCGCTGCCATCGCCCCCCCCCCTCCCCTCCCAGCATTCCGCCGCAGCGCAGCGCAGGCAACGTGGTCGCTTCCCCCGGGAGCGCGGCCCGGCCCCTGCCGCTCCCCGCCACCGCCCCACCGGGGGGCCCTTCCCCGGCCCGCGGCCTGGCGCTGCCCACGTGTGCGGTGGCGGCGGCGGCTCCCCCGGCGTGCAGGCCGCGCCGCCTTTCTCTGCCGACTCATGGCGGCGAATGGGGCCCGGGGGCTGCGGTCGAGCGCGGCTCTGCCCCTGCACGCTCGCAGCCGTGAACAGAGGCTGTCAGCAGAGAAGCGTACGCGGCCGGGGGGGTGGGGGGTGTGTGCCCCCGAACGGGAGTCGCGTGGGGAAGCGGAGGGGCAGAGTCCGACAGCAGGGACGGGGCGACGCTGTCCAACTCGCGTTTGTCACCCGCTGCTGCCGTCAGCAAAGGCTGGAGCTGCAGAGCACCATTTCCTCGGGAGCTGGGGTAGGTGCTGCTTTCACCAGGAGGGCATCGCTCCTACCCTCTGCCAGTGTGTCGGTACCGAGAGGAAAACACAGAAGTCTTCACTAAGCATCTTGTTTGGGAAAGTCTTAATTTTTCTTTCCAGTTAACTAAAATCACACTGCCAGATGTGACATCAGATTCCCGGTTGCTGCATGTGCTAGTGTTTTGCAAGAACTGTTACTGCCTGGCATGATGATTCATCAGAGGTATTGATCTTTGGAAGATGGGCAGCTCTGCAATTTCCACCTGGAAAGCTGTCATTTTAGTGGAGGGTATAGAGGAGAAGTTAATGATGTCAGGTAAAAGTCCGTGTTCAGATTGTTTGGTGTCCTGTCGTTATATGCACCAACATAAGTAAAGCTTAACGAAATCCAGGGTGACATTGCTGTCTGCATTTCCCTTTTGCAGTGTGACATAGAAGTGGTCATGTCACTCCTTTTTGTGCAAGCTGTGCTCCATTGTGCTGCCTTCTCAGTTAACAGTCCTTAGACATAAACCAAAAGATGCAAAAAACGCAAGATTGAACGTTCTTGTTTGAGGCTTAGGTCTAAGACGTGTCCAGATTTGTTGCCAGGCTGTTGCAAAGGTAGGTGACTCGTCAAAGTGAGCTGAGGTGAGGCAGTCTGCCCAAAGCAAGGTCCCTTGCAACTCCCAGGATGATTTTTTGAAGGAGAGAGTGTGTCAGTAGCATGTCCACCCAACAGATGCTGCCACATTCAGAGTTTTCTTGGGTCTGGCACAATTGTCCCCGTATTCCCGAAGGTGTTGAAATAATGGAATTGGTTATAGTGGTGCGTTCTGGGACGCTTGGCAGCAGCGACTGGTTCCTGCAGTGCCCCAGCCGCTGCCGCTTGGCTCTCGTCTCTTGGGGCATTGTTTCTTCTGCTGCCTGTTGGTTAGCAGAAGAGAAAACGTGTAAAATAAACATGGCTGGTGAACTCCCACGAGAGGCAGGCTGGCAGCTGACCTTGCCTGGCGGCCCTGCGCCCAAGTACCTTCTTGTAGAGTTTGCAGTCTCTTGTCGTGCCTTCGCTGCTTTGGGTGGAGGATTTCATTTGGCGGATGCGTACAGAAAAAGATCTGGAGCATGAGTTTGTGCAAAAGACTGTGCTGGTGGGATGAGTTGTCGGGTTGCAGTGACCTCCAGGAGATCGCCTAAGGAAAGAGACTCCTTTTTACACTTGATCGAGAGCTTTTAAATTCTAGAAAGTCATTGCTCGATGTGTTTGGGTTTTCAGCAGAGCTTAGAAAACTGTGGCTCCCGATCCAGCAGTGTTCCCAGAGCAGTGCTTGTGTGCTGGAGATACTAAATGTTTGCAGCCCTAATTCTGCCAGAGGTAGTGAGGACAGCTCTGTAAAGATAAAGGGATCCCTCTATTACTTGTTTTACAGGCTTTGAAAGCCCTAGTTTTTTATAATGATTCTATTAATTATAGACCCGTAGAGCAGATTTAATGGACAAGACTTACTCCTCAGGTGTTCGTTCATTCTGAAATGGTCTGTGTTGGAATTGGTGCTTGTAAAAGTAAAGGCATTGAGCTCTGGCCCAGAGAAAACAGAACCACCTTCAAGATTTTTGTCAGTTGCTGTTGTCTGGGTGGAATATGGATAGGGAAGAGCTTAACAAGTTCACCTCGGGTTGTTTTGAACTGTTTGACTCACTGCAGCTGGGAATGTTGAATGCGTTGGGGGCTGAGCAGGGACTGAAGAACCGTGTCCTATTTTGACAGATTAGGATTTATCTTCAGAAGTGGGTGTCTTGCCTACCTGCTGCAGCATTTTTATACTCGGGCTTGGCAGTGAGGTCTGTAATAGGGTATTTGAGGAAAAGTTTCTGCTTTTTCAGGAAGGAGGACTGTTGAAGCAGAGCCTCCTTGCTTCTTAACCCCTCCTCCCAAAAGCACAACGGCATGGCAGTAAGTGGAGCAATCACTAGATTAAGATGACAGCAGTACTGCTGATGCTGTAAGTGGAGGCTGAGGCTCAGCTGGAGTGGCACACCAGCAAATTTTCCTGGTGTCTTGGCAAGATGTGTTACGTTTATTTGCGTGCATTTCAGAGTACAGGAGAGCAGAGGGGGGATCCTTTGAGTCCTGAGATAACACACAGTCCTGTCCTATCTGGCAAGGTTTGACACTGCTTCCTTCGTGTGAGGGACGCTGGCAGAGCTGGTAATGGTGCCTCATTTTTACTCTCTAATGATCTGGTAACAAGGTTTGTGTGACTGTCCCCTATTTATTGTACGTTCTCTTCTTATCATGTAAATAAATGCAGCCAGCAGCCTGACTGGTGAAGGCATGATGGTAGTGTGTGTTTCTGCAGTAGCAAAGGAAACATTTGCTGGCAAACCAGCTTTTCACTTTTGGCTATAAATCAAATTAAAAGTATTTTTCTCAAATTTTTCCATAGTGTGGCTTGCAGTTAAGACAGCTCGACCTTCTGGAACATGGTGTACTCCTCCGCTGTGCCCTGCACCAGGGCTTGTGCTGATGCAAGCATTGGTGCAGACAGGTGTTAACAGCACCCCATTTTGAAAAACCTTCTGGATTTATTTCAAGAAATGTTGCATCAAGGCACTTGGCATGTCTTAATTCTTAAAGCCATTTACATCTTGGAAGTAAGAACGCTCAGGTTGTAATGACTGGCACTGCAATTGCCAGGCTTTGCCTGCACTAACTTTTATGTTGCTTTTTATTCTTACTGCAAACGCTCAGCCAGGAGAAAGTGGTGTATTTCCTAGTGGAAGATGCAGGAGGTGTTTTAATTTCTTGAGTAGAGTTTCTTGCTTGCTCTTTGGCAAAGACACTGGGCGGATAAGCAGTACTTTCCAGAAGGCACACCTTAGTTGCCAGCAGCAAGCACCAGAGGTTAGCTGACTATTGTTTAGAGAGAGCGCGTGTTGTTTTATGCCAGAGCAGAGGCTGGGTTGGCTACTGGTACTGAGAAGGCAACAGGGGCAAGATTCATTAGCCTCTTACCCCTTGCTGACTAACTCCCCATAGGGCTTTCCTTGAAACCAGCCTCCAGTACAGGAGATAAGATGCATGGGAAGCTTATTTTACATTTGGCATTTCTTTGTGTTCAGAATAGACACATCTGCCTGCTTGGGTATCCAGCTCAGTAGTGCTGCACACACCTATTTCCAAAGTGTTGGGCAATTCTTGCTCTGTCGTGGCATGTAATTGTGGAGCTCTCCTGGCTGTTGGTTGCAACAGAGCTGCTATCGCAGCAGGAGGTGCTCCCCCCTTGCCACCACCACCCCAAGTTTCCTCTCTGAAATACTGTTTTGTTCCAGTCCCACAACTCATATTTGACTAACCCTTCCCATCTTGTTGGGGAGGATAAGGGTAACTGGATCTTGCTGCTCCAAAAAAAGGTGAAGGTTAGTGTTTTCCCTCCCCCGCATACCTTTGCCCTTCAGCTTTGTGCTGGACCTTTGCCCTGTTCTGTGCTGTTTGTTTCGGGAAGGCTGGGGAATGCGACGCAGCTTCGGAGAGCTGACTCACTGGCCCTGGTTGCTGGGCTTCGGTGCTTGCTTCTGCTGCGACCTCCAGTTCCAGATTGCCAGGTCTGAGGTGGCATTGGAGGATTCTCACCAGCCACTTCTTTACCTCTACGACGCTTTTTTAAAGCTGTTTATTGCCTGTGATGCCGTGGGAGTTTCCACTGGGATTGCATCTTGGATCACTGGATTGGGCAGCGGAAGGACAAACTTGGGTCAGATATGAAGACAAATCAAGTGCAAAAAGCAGGGCTGGGAATGGGGGTGCTGGGGCTGAAGTGCTTTGCTCTCCCACATTATGACACCTGATCCTTTCGTTGTGCTTGAATAGTGTGAAATTATCCTCAGGGGAATGCCAAATGCCAACTTGGATAGAGTTAGGTTGCTCTTTGCATACTTGAAACTGCTTTGTAATGTATCTCCGACACCACCTTGGTGGTAGTACTTGTTTGGCTAAATGAAGAATGGGCATTTTAGTAGAAAGCTGTGCTGTCTAGACCAGGTTGGATATTTTAATCCTTACGGTTAATACAGTGCAAACAGCAAGGGTTTAAAAAATAATTTCTTAATGAAAACGTAAATACACTTAAATACTGCCGGAGGATTGTGGTGTCCGTTGTGGTGATGCACCTCTTAGAGGAGCCCTGCTCCCATCTCGGTAACCAGGTAAACGGAGGTGCGGTGGCCTTGCTGTAGGTCTGGCAGACAGGAGAGCTGGGAAGGCTTTTTGCTCTGGTCTTACCCTAAGTCCGGTTGGAGTGGTGAGCTTTGTTGATTCCCAACCGTGGTATGCATTTACGTTATGGTCTTTATTTATCCCCTGGTTGTTTTGGCATTGGAGCCTTTACTGACTTCCTAGCAAGGGCTTAATTCTCCATGCTGCTGGTTCTGTCAAATCCCTGGCTTGCTGTGCACACAGGGAGCTCAGGGAAAGAGGTGGTGCAACTTTGGTGGTACCTGCAGGGTTCTCTCAGGGTGGTAATGTCATCTAGGTGGAGCTTTGCATGGACAAGAAATTGTTTTTGGGGGTTGGGTAAAGCTCTGGGTACTCAGTGTGGTCTCTGACATGGCCAGCTCTGCGTTGGTCCCTTTCTTTGCTTGAGACCAGGCTACAGTTCAAACTCATTCTGCAGGTCCAGGTCCTTGTTAGTTATCTCTGAGTAAAGAAGTGGATGAGCATGTGAAGGTCCTTCAGCCATGGAGTAAAAACTGGCACGAGGCATTTGGTGAAAATCGGTTTGCTGATGACAATCCTAATACTATGCAAGATAGACTTTTTTTGGGGGGGAAGGGTTGTGGAAACAGTGGTCAAGTGAAGTGTCAACATGTTTCTGAAGAGAGGCTCATCCTGTAATTGCAGGTTCTCATAGATCCTCCTAACTGAACTTTCCTCTATCGGAGCATGCGTTTGTGCTACAGTTTGGGGGACTTCTGTGGGCAGGCCTGGGTGTCTTGCCTTTTCTGAGCAAATTGGCACATGATGTGCTGTAGCTCTGCTGTTTTCAGTATTGCACTGGGCTGCTGGTGCTGGTTGAGCTGCCGGAGTCATCCTTAGCAAGTTGTCCATCCCAGCTTCGGTGTGACACTCGCCGTGAATTTTGCCAGCATCAAGAGCTCTTCCTACAGCGTTGAGGCTATGTGTGCTGTTGGATATTCTGCTGTGACATGCAAGGGGAGGGAGGAAGGGCTGTGAACTGACTGGTCTAATACCTGCATTATCAGTGGTTTACCTTCAGTGCCCTTCTGGAGCAAAGCTGACTTAGGAGCAGCAGCTTGCTTCCACCCTTCCATGCGTTGCAGCGCTGTATGGGAATGTGGAGCGGGCTTCAATAGTCTGTGCTGGTTGTGATTTTGTTTTTGTTCTTTTGGGTTTGAGTCATGCTGTTCCTGTACACAGTCACATGTCAGAATGATTGGTAGAGATCTCTATTGTGGATAGATAGCTTGAGGCTGAGGTGTGTGGGAGGTGACCATGGTGGCCCTGGCTGGGTTGGATGCTTTGGCATGACAGATCAGGTGGAAGCCTCAGTTTGCTTTAGAAATGGCCAATGGAGGTGGTTGGTGGTGTGACTGAGGTCTGTCAGTGCCACTCAGTCTGCTTTTGGTGGCACTCAGGTGACACAGGCACCTTTCTTTCATGTGATCTAAAAAATGGCATTCTGGTTCCCTGCGGAGTATTCGTGTCATGGACAACGTGCTCGTGGGTGCAGCTTGCCCCGACCTGCGCTCCTGGGGAAGCACATTTGCTTCCTGCCGGGCACCCCTTGAAGTGGCTGGAAACAGGTCTGCAACCTGCTGCTTTAGCAGGCAGAGCTGGCCCCGTGCCTGCGGGTGCTTCTCTCCACTCTTGACTTGCTCACCAAAGTGGCCCTGGCCTCTGACAGGGCCCAGGAGAGGTGTCACTGCCCCATGAGGAAGGTGGTGGAGGAGAAGCATCGCTGGTGCTCTGCAGTGTTACTTGTTTGGTCTCTGGCAGGCTCTGCAGAGATCCCTTGGTGATGGTGACAGCGATCTCCAGGGGGACAGTGGGGAGAAATGGGGGCTTGGATGGGACTTGTGAACCTCACGTGTCCTTGACACACGAGCCAGAGTTAAACCATGATTGGAAAGCTGGGTGGGTGGAAATGCGCTGCGTGTCCTTCCTGCTGGGTGCTGGTGCAGGCAAGGGGCTGTGTCATCCTGGGGGGGCTGCGTGCACGTGGGAGCCCGGTGCTGCTCCACTCTTCCTTGCCCAGGTATGGGGGTGCAGCCCTGGAGGCTGGGGGGTGGTGGGAGAAGCAGAGTCTGTCTGAGCACACTGCTGAGCACATTTTTCCAGCGGAGCGGCGGTGTGTGCCGTGCTCCTGCAGAGTGACTCTGCAGTCTGCAGGGCATGGCTGCGCGCTGGAAGGGATCCGCTGGCAGGAAGGAGGGCGCAGGGGGCTGGCTGCTTCTCCTTTCCTGGTAGTCATTTGACTTTTTTGACTCGCCTGCTGGCTGCATGGGTGGAGAGAACAGAGGGTTTTCAGGGCTAGATAAGTTAGGTTTTAAGAAGTCTGAACCACTGAGAAAAGAGGTGAGTTCTTCCTGACTAAATATGTGGGGAAACAAGTATGAAATTGGAAAAGCCACAAAAATGAGGAAAGGGTAGAGCTTCGTTGATGAGAAAGTAAGAGAAAAGGTGTGTGTGGAGACTGGTGTCTTGCCTGCCTGGTAACTTGGAGGTGCTGCCAGAAGGTGGGTACGTGGCTAAATGCTGTCTCTAAACAGATTATTTGTAATAAATGTTCAGCCTTCACACTGAATTCACTCTGCTTTCTTTCTTTATTTATTATTTCTTTATAACTGTGCTTTTGAAAGCTTCTGGTCAGTGGTGCGAATGAGTGATTATTAGTTTACCAAATGTTAGTTACCAAACCGTCTGGTTTGCACACTGACGGGTGATGAAGCTAGTGATGGAATGAAATAGTGAGAAGTTATGGTTAATAAACAGCGCTCAAATGTTTGATAAACCAACATTCACTTCAAACTACAGGAAATTCATTTCTTCAGGTTTTCCAAGGTCAGATCTTCCATTTTTTATATTAAATGTTGCAAAGGAAGCACTGAGTTTATTCCTGCAAGACACTTCAGATTCTCACTACAATTCTATACCTTTACTGTAGTTCTTCCAAATAGTCACAAAGCCAGCATAGCAGTGTCTGTTTGTCAGCTCTCCCCACCTCACAGAACAAGTCTACTGAAAATAAAGACTTGACCATAACAACAAATAGCAATGGTCTTGGCCTCATCTAGCACAAAAAGAGGTATTTAAAGGAGTGACTGAAGCACTTTGCCCTACTTGTGTACCTCCAGATGGGCTCAGGTTGGCAAGTCAGCTACAAGGGGGCAAGTGAAGGGAAGAACAGAGCAGAGTTGAGCATAAGGAGTGACACCAGTATGCATGATGCTGAGAAATTATGTGACTGTAGCAGGAGTTGTTGAAATGTGGAGGAATGCGTCACAAAAATGTTGTTGGGAGGTTTTACTCTGATCGAAACAGAAGTGCTGGGATGTTTGTGCATGAGATCCCACCCAAAAGGACAGAAAAGCGAATCACGGAGGTGTATCCACCATGTGCTCGGCTGACAAAGCATGAGACTTTGCTGGCTGTAATCATATTAAATTTCACTTCCAGACTCCCAGCTAAACCTTGAGAGTGTGGGGGAATGCCTAATCTGATCTAACGCATCTTTTGAGTGCTCAGAAATCCTCTGCCACTGCAGAGGGTCTTGTACTGAGCTGAACAAATGGGTGACTGATTTCTTTTGGCTTCTCCATCTCAGGTGAACTCTTCTAGCTCCCCTGTTTTTGATCGGAGAATGACAAATGTGACATTTGCTCACTGCAGGGAGGAATTTGCTGCAAGTGACCCATGTTTTTAAATTGTAAAATTAAACCTGTAAGTACAGTTATGACGATGATTTGAAGAGATGTGGCAGATGACAGGCAGACAACCCTCTTAGCTTCAGTTGGAGCTGAAATCTGAGTTCATCTAATTAACAGCAGAGAAGTGGAACCAAGCAAGGATGTAGTTTGGAGGGTGATTGGAAAAGCTGTGTGTTTGATTAAAACCAACCAGATAGCCTGGACTGGAGGGGGGGGAACATCTCAGACTGTGAGCCTGATGATTTCTAATTCAGTTAAGAGATTTAATTATGCTGTCTTCACTGTGCTGCCTTGTGTATCCTGCAGACCCCCTGCTTGGCCCTCTGCCTGCAGCCCTAAGGTGGAGAGAACCTTGCAATTTTCAGTTCCTGGGGTTTTCACAAGGATTTATGCAATCCCTGCCTGATGTTACGGGGCATACCCATGATACCAGTGCTTTTGAGGAGGTGGGGGAGCGGATCTTCTTTCATGGAGAGGCTGGATTTCTGGCTACAGCAATGGATCCTGCTCTGTAGGAAGAAGGATCTGTCATGGCCACTGTGGTGTGGTGTCTGAGACTGCCTGCCATTGATGTGCATGCAGAAAAGTGTTGCAGCAGAGTGTATGATAACCCTGTCAGAGGGAAACACCATCCTATATTGGTTTCTACAGTGTGGGATCCAGTTAGCTTCTGGGCCACACCAAAATGATTCCTGTATTTCAACAGGAGTCTCTGAGACATGTTGATTTTGCTTGAGTATGCCTGAAATTTTACTGTCTGTTCAATATCCAGTAGCTTAAAGAACAGTTTGGGGAGGGTGACTGTGATCTTTGAGCCCGGACTCATGTCGGGCTGGTCTCCTGGAAGGCTGGAGGCTTCCAGCAGTGTCAGTTAAGGCTTGCTGGTGATGAAAGGACGTGAAGCAGAGAGCTGGGTCACCAGCTGCTTTGTGGGGACAGTAGTCAAGCACCTTTAAGGTGCCTTGTACTTTCCCTGCAGCTTTTTGTTGGGTGTGTGAATGGGAGTACTAGGATTCACACTTTGCTGCTTCTCTGTTTTGGACATGAGGGGAGAAGGGTTAATAGGAGAGAACGCCCAGTGTTTGTTCTCTCCAGTGCAAGCACTGATAAGTGAATGGGATTAAAAACAGCCATGACCTTACAGTTATTCCTTGTGTGCCTGCGCATATGTGAGTGTTGGATTTGCAGGGCTCTGTTTGGAGAGCTCTCGTTTTTTCTGGTCAGGCTGACCAGATACATTCCCCAGAACCCCGTTAGCATCTGTGGTGTTTGGAGAAGAGACCTGGACCATTTCTGAAGATCTCTGATAGGTACTTTTGCCAGGCACGGCGCCAGTCCCACTCGTGACCGTGTGTTCAGCCAGGGTCGCAAGCCCTGCTCGGTCAGCTCTGTTCCCCTTCTGTCTGGAAGACTGAATGTCAGCAGTAAGGTACTGATTGAGTTTAGTATGTGGTATGATGTTAAAGCTAGAGAGCTAGCTTGGACAGATAATGCTCTGATTTTGGAGTAGGTGATTTTATTTTTTTTCGGGGGTGTTCCTCTTTCAGCTTGGTGATGCTGGAAGTCTAGTGGGATCTGATGGCCTGGATACCCTTGCAGAGAAATGGGTTTGGGAGCTGGTAAATGCTTCTGTAGCTTTTTATCATTTTCTTGCACAGATCTTATTGGTGTCTTAGGACCTAATGAGCATCAGGTTAGGGTTGATCCACCTGGCTTGGATCTTTTGCCCATCTCAAGCTTCAGCTTTTCTTTGAGGGGGTAAAGATACTTCCTATTATAGTAGCTGAGTGTTGTTAAGAGGCATGGGAGGTTTTTGCCCGGACCTGGCACTGGGGAGGGTTGGGAAGATCTGGGTGGCTGAGAGTCAGACCCTCCCCAAGCCTGCTCAGCAGGTAACAAAGGAGGGGGAGCAGGAAGCAAGCAAGATCTCAGGAGGGACATAATTGGCCATGCTAATCTTTGGGTTTGGGGTTTCTTGCTTTGCTACTTTTTCCTAGCAGACCTCGCCCCCTTCTCCACTGAGCGTTGCTTTGAAGAGGCCTGTAACTGTCTCAGGAACCTGTGCAGACACTGCCTTGGCCTCTGAGGGTGAGCCAGATAATAGAGATTTGGGCTGAAAAGTTGCCTGGGGACGGAGTGGAGATCCAGGCAGCACTGGTGTCTCTGCAGCAGATGCTGGACTGTGTGATTTGGACCTTTTCCCTGCCTGTGCTGTTTGCACTGGGAAGATTGCCATTGTAGCCAAAGGAGCAGAACTGAGTAGTCCCCACCAGGCAGCAGGTCAGATTAGGAGGAAAGATTCCCAGAGATCCTGCTATCTGCCAGCATTTCCCTTCCCCATCGCTTTCCTGGGCAGCCAGTGCAGACCTGCAGCTTTTGAGCCATCATGACCGAGTTCTGGTCACGTCTCTGCTGCCGAGTCCCTGCGTGACCTTGGAGAGGTCATTTCTTTTGCTGATGTCTGAGCCTTTTGTCTGCAAAATGTGGAGGATGATTTAGTTACAACTTGATGGGTCGAAAGCCAAAACAAATCAGCTAGTGTCTTCCTGTAGTGGTGTGGATGGGCCCTGTGTCCTGCTGGGAGCAGATGAGGACTGTGCTATCATGTCTGCTTGAACCAGTGCATGCAGAAAGAGCAGCCCTCACTACTGGTACCGCACAGCATCCTTTGGTGACAGGCAGATGACATAAAGCACATCGAGAGCATTTTTTTCCCCAGTTTGGCAAGCAAGAGGGTAATTGTAGGTGGGAGGGGGCAGTGGGGTTCAGGCAGTTGATCCTCTCTGGTGCTCAGCCTGTGGCCGTGCTGCCCCCCTCGGCCGTTACGGCTGCGGGTTGCTGTAATAACGAGTCAGCGTTTCTCTTGCATCAGGGCTAATGAGCTGCTCTTCAGCTGCTGTCCCCCGGGCCCTGCTGGGAAGAAGCAGCATCCGTGGTGGAAGAGGGGTGCTGGTGCCAGGGGATCTGGGGACAGGCAGTGGGTGGCAGAGGTCCCTTTCTGGCCATAGCTCCTGAGCAGGGTGGACAGGCTTCCTGTGAGAGGGTTTGGATTCGGCACTGAAGTGTGGCTGGTAGAGGAGCCCAGTTGGCAGCAGGCTTCTGCAGTGAGCGGAGGAGCAGCGGATGGGAGATGTGGACTCGTAAATGGGGTAGCCTTTCTGGACCTGTCCCAGATACCTGAATAGCAGCAGTGGCCAGATAGCCCCTGGGAAAGGGGGTATGTGTGTGGATGCATCAGCTTGTCTCTTTAAATGCCCTATTTTAGCATACAGTCTCCTCCTGCGTTTAAAAATACCGTCAGGCAAAAATTGGGATTCTGTATCCACCCTGCAGAACCACCTAAAATAAGGACTGCCCTCAATTTCGTTCTCTCTCCTGGGCTGTTTGTGCAGCAACTCTGGGCATTGGTGTTCTGAGCAAGCACCTCTGTACCATGTCTGCACCCTTGGGTGACAGTCCTGAAAGGGATGCTCCACACCCATCACGACATCCTGCTGGCTGCAGCATACAGCCTTGACCTCCTCCTGCTCCCTTCTTCCTCCACCCCTCTTTGCTGATAACAGGGAGATTCGTGAAATACAGTTTCCGCTGAGATGTTGTAGGCTGTATGGATAATGTACAGAGCTGAGGAGGATGGCAAGAGGTTTGGGAAATACCTGGCTCTGGCAGAGACTGGCACTACAGTCAGCACTGATGATTATAATCCCTCTGTTTAGACACCAGCTCTTTCTGGTTTTGGGTTCATACTGTGAACCAAGTGTATGCATGCAAGAAGGGGAAGGAAATGTGAGACCACAGGGCCCAAATTTAATGAGTGTTCCTTGCTTGCATGGCGATACTGTTAGTTCTTAATCCTTCCCATTTGGTTGCCTGGGGGCTGTCTTGTATTGGCCCAGCATGGCAGTCTGGTTTTGGCTGGGAGATGTGGTGCAGGCAGGGGCAGAACTACCTGGCTTCCACATAGGGAGTATCTGCTGCTGAGCTGGTGGCCAGTTGGATGGTGAAGAACTGCTGCAGAGTGTCATCCTCTACAGCATTTGGCCTGTGTCAGGGTGCTTGACATTGGGGTGCCTTGGGAGGGAAAGTAGGTGGGAGAGTGGTGCTCGTGTTGGGAGGAATTGATGGGGCTGGTTTGCTGGCTTTGGCTTTCTGTGGTGGGACTTGATCAAAATCCAGCCTGGTCTCTGTGCTTGGGTCTTTCGTGTTTGATTTTTAACCTTGGGAGCACTGGGAAAGGAAGCTGACCTGGGCAGATAACCTCAGTCCTGCAGTGTACTACACGGGCTCTTTGGAGAGCAGCCTGGGGATTTATCTTTGCCCTGTTCGCCACGTGTGTTTCTGCCTCCTTCCCCACCATGGCTTTCTTGGGAAAAGAAAGTACTGCCTGATTTAGACTTCTCTTGGGCACCTCAGGTGCTGCCCTTAATTGGCAGGCTAATTTCTAATCCAGTCACCTGTGCTTGCAAGGGAAGAAGGCGTCCCAAAGGGTCACTGTGCCTGGCAGTCCCTGACCAGCCCTGCCACATTCGTGTCCTCCCAGCAGCCCTGTTTTTCAGAAGAGCAAGTCCTGCAGACTGATTGCTCCACGCTTGTTTTCAGCAGTAAGGAAAGCTGCTGGTGCTCTGGGCCTCTGCTCTGGAGAGCTTGGAGTCAAATCTGCGTTTGTCCTAGGTGTGATGAGTTGGACAAGCTCAGATGGACAAGAGGGCAGAGGACTGGAGGCAAGTGCCCTTCATCAGCAGGAGTTGCACTGACAGACCTCTGGGAGTGAATGTGAGCAATATCTGCCCCTGGCCATCACACATGGTCCTTGCTTTCTGCTGACCTAAGCCACTGAGGAATTTTGGTTGCTTTTCTAGCAAATGTGGTGGCAAATCTGCTATCAAGTTCTTGTGGCTGAGCTCAAGAGAAGCCAGGTGAACCTCGCAGTGTATCTCTAGAACCAGACGGGACAGTAGGGGATATAGCAATGAGCTGAGCAGAGGCCTTGAGGAGGGAACACAAGCTTGGAGTTGCATTGGTAGCATGACTGATGGGAGTCATCACTGAGGGGTCACCTGCAGTTGCTACCTGATTTGGTGGCAGTTTTGGGTTCTAGAAAGGGGTAGCCTGGCCCTCTCATGGTTGTGCAGATGGCTGGCCAGGCTGTGGCGTACATTTGATGAAGAGTTGGTTGGACAGCCTAGCAGGAATCCGAACTGGAGAACTGCACCTGGCAGGAGTATAGCAAGGGGAATGATTGCCAAGGCCTGTAGCTCTTGGCTGGCACAAAGGAATTCCTTTTCTCAGCCACTGTAGTATTATTATTATTTATTTTGTCTTTTTGTAATAACTGTTCTTGCTAGCTGATCCAGACGGGTGGGATATGCATTAACTAGTGCTTCCACCTTGTTTCTCTGTGGAGAAGCTGTCTGGGAGCTGCCCAAGTAGGGAAATGCAGAAATTGCCTCTTGTTTGGCAATTGTTAGATCGAGTACAGGATGTTTCTCCTCACTGTTGTAGGAACTTGACCTCGTCAGCAGCAATCACAGAAGCACAAGATGTTTAGATGTGCCTGGGTGATGTGCTGATGGAGGGTTGCAGTAGAACATGCAGTCTGCAAAGGATCCACACTGGTGCTTGGAGGCTTTTCTGAGTGTGTTGGCTTTTCCCAGAGATCATACCTTCAGCATGGCCACAGAACACAACAATGTGTAACGGTGGAGGGACTTGCGATTGATTTTCAGCACCCCACCCCAAACTGCTCCTGCTGTTCATATGTGGGATGAAAGCATCCCTGCCTGAGGATGCCTTGAACATGGTGCAGATAAATAGGAGCTCTTTGGTAGAGGTGTTTTTGCTGTTTCTGGAGTGGTTGGGCCCAGGCCAGAGAGCATTGCCCTGTCCCAGGGGTAGTTCTTGCTGCAATTCTTGTGACTTTACAGCTGAATGTGTGTTTTGGGCAGCTGATAAGCAGGAGCCAGGGGCCTGCCCCTGTCCTAGGAGGGCCTTGGCTTGCTGTCAGCCTCCCTTCCCCCTCTTACAAGTTCCTTGAAGAAAACATGGTTTATTGCTCTCTCAAAAGTGGTCTTTCCATAGCCTCTTGGGGAGCCTTTATCAACAGGGTTTCTCCACGCATGCTGTCCTGTACACTCCTCAAAGGAAGGAATCTTTCATCTGATCCTTCCCAGCTACTTCAGTGAACATCTTCCAGCAATAAATAGGGTCCATCTGGAGAAGGACTTGTACCTCTAACTGGAAAGAGCTTGGGGAGTGGAAAGGTTGAGTAATCTGTTTCCAGATCTGAAGCCCTCCAGAGTCCAGCAGCTCTGCACAATGAGCTGTGCTTGCTCTCAGAGCCACCTGAGATGGGAAGGCGAAGGCATTCCCTCGGGGTGATGCATGATGTGCCAAGGCACCAGGCACTTGTTCAGGTGATGGATTTGTGCTCCTGGCTGCATGTTCTCTGGAATAGGTGCTGTGTCGGAGCCAGGCACAGCTGTTTATGTCCCTTGTGGCTGTGAAAATGAAGAACCATCAGGAAAATGCGCATTTTGCTTTTGCTTTTACTTTGACTGCCATCTGCGCTCCCTGGCTGGTCACCACGTTAGATGTTCTCAGTGCAGGTTTCCATTTGATAATGCTGGCCAGGGGGAGCGTGGGGGTGCCACTGACTAGCTCATTGTGTGGAGCTTTGTACATCTCATGAGTTTTTTTTATTCCTCATCACTGTCCATTAGAAGCCAATATAGAAAGTTATTTATGAGAGCAATACATTCAGGTAAACACTGTCTCCTTCAAAATCTTTCTCACAACAAGTGGTTGAATCGAGGTGGGTTCCAAGCTGGATTGATGTTTAACTTCAGATACTAAGAAAATACTTCCTCTGTTTAGCTAAAGCAAACAAATCAAGAGAGGAGGGACCTTTTAAATATGATTTGCACTCCAACTGCAACCAATACTGATTTTTGTTCTTTTTTTTTTTTCTTTTACAGATATATTTCCAGCTGATGGCCAGTCTGGTATGTATTAATTAAAAATGGGGTTCTTCAAACTTCCATCTCCTGTGCTTTCCTGTACTTCTTTCTGCAGTGTCAGTGCTAACTAGATTTAGAAGACTGCTATAGGAATACACAGCAGACGTTAAACTAAAAAAAAAAAAAAAAAAAAAAAAATCCCAAAAATCCAAACAAAAAAAAAAAACTCCCCCGAAAAAACCCAAACAAAAAAGCCTCTTTAATATTTGTCCTTTCCTGGGTGGCAGTGACATGTTTTATGCTTTCATGTGTTGATGACTACAACTACTGGAAGGTTATTTTCCTCCCATGCATTGTAGCATGGCAAATTTGGGTGTCCAGGGTGAAAGAGTTTGGGAGCTTGTAGGTCTTGATCATCACACCTAACTGAAAACATTGACATGTCAAGATGCAAATGTAACTCAGAACTGCTGCTGTTAGCCTGTATGTTAATTGTATAATGTGTCCATGAATCTGAAGATGTATATTTGAATTTGCAATACTTTGAAAAGACGCAGGCTTGGCTTGTTTAGTCTGTGTGTCGCTGCTGAGTATGGCTGTTAACAGCAGCTGAGATACACACTGCGTTGCCATCAGTACAAGACCAATGAAGATTTCCTGGCCCCAGTAGTGTGTGCAGCCTTGCCAGGAGGGACCCTGCAGAAATGGATTGGGGTTCTAAGGGAGGGCAGGCCGCTCTGGACAGAGGTCTCAAATCAGGAGGGGCATGTAGTTTTTAAAAGAAGGTATCAATGATCTCAATTTTAGCCTTTCCCAATCTGCCTGGGAGCACTTCGTCCAGGTTGATGTTGTTGAAGGAAAGGTTTATGTTTTACCCAATTATTCTAAGACCAGTCAGTAACATCCTGTTGTCTCAGAGCGGTAGTGCCTTGTGGAGATGTCCTGTAGCAAAGGCACAGGGAATGGGTGTATTTAGCTTGGAGAAGAGGAGGCTGAGGGGGGATCTCATCAATGCTTATCAATATCTCAAGAGTGGGTGTCAGGAAGATGGGGCCAGACTCTTCTTGGTGGTGTCCAGTGACAGGACAAGGGGCAATGGGCACAAACTGGAACACAGGAGGTTCAATCTTAACCTAAGAAAACACTTCTTTACTGTGAGGGTGACAGAGCACTGGCACAGGCTGCCCAGAGAGGTGGTGGAGTCTCTGTCTCTGGAGACATTTAAAACCCATCTGGACGTGTTCCTGTGGGATCTACTCTGGGACCCTGCTCTAGCAGGGGGGTTGGACTAGATGATCTTCGGAGGTCCCTTCCAACCCCAACCATTCTGTGATTCTGTAACGGGGGTCAGTGCCTGGCTTGGCCTTGTTTGACCTTGGACACATCACTGTGTCCACCTCCTGCCTGCATCTTTGGCTTAGCATGGGATCACTTGTCCCCGCTTGATGTGACAGCGTGAGGATCAGTCACTGCTGATTGTGGAGGCATTGTGTGATCGGGATTTGGGACTATGGAAATCAGCTCTGTTGTCTTAAAGCTGATTTCAGTAAAAATAACTTACTGGTTTTAAGTGGTGTAACATTGGAGACAGTGTCGTTTGACTTCATGAACTGAACAGATGGCTGGAAGTAGCACGTGTTTGTGTTTCCAGAGCTCTAGCCAGCTAACGAGGCCATTGTATATAACTAGATCTACTGGAGCATTGCAGAAGATGCCTCTATAGGTGTTGGAGAAGTAACGCAAGTAGTAACCCAACCCATTTGTAAGTCTGTAATGATTTTGTTGCTTTCAGAACGTGTATGAGAGTGAAATATTAAGACTGGTTTTGAAGGAGCAAAGGTGTATTGTCCATGTTGAGTACAACAGGTGTAAAATCAGGATGGAGCAATGAATGCATAGAAAAGTTTCTGCTATTTAAAGGGTTTTTATTCTTCCCTCTGCTCACAAGAGGCTTTTCTCCACCCTGTTGAAGATCTGCCTCCTTTGGGTGTTGGGTTTTGTCTGCCTGTGCTGCAGATTCGGAGATGTCCTCTGGTTGGCACAACTCCATCCGTGGCTCTCCAGCTGGTTGGGGACCTTCGCAGCTGCCTCCAGGGTGGGGCATGAGTGTGTGTCTGCAGCAGACGATAGCATTTCAGTAAGTGCATGTTACAGGTCAGTAGTGCTGCAGAAAACATTAACTACAGAGCTTGGGTTTTTTTTTTTTCAATTTTATATTTTTATGGAGATAAGCAAAAGCTTAAACAGGATTCCTCTTAATGGTAACTGCACAGTCCTTTCTCATGGCTTCTCCAGAAAAGCCTTAAAGCTGGTGCCATGCTTCTTCTTCCCATGGACTAAGCTTATCTGGAAGCCCTGATATCTCAAACCACAAGTGAAGTGTGAAAGCAGCAGGCAAAGGCAGGGTACCACTGCTGGCAGGGGGGCAGCAAGCTTGTCCGAAGCATGCCTGCTCCTAGCATCAGGGTTGTGCACTCCTGAGGCAGTTGGGTTTGACTCCCTCACCTCCCATTCATTGCTGATGTTGTTTAACGACTTAATTTGCTCAGGTCTGTTACTGCAAATTACTAGGACTCCTATATCTGTGCCAGTGCCTATTTTTACAGGTTAACCTTGTAAGGCCAAGTGGTTCTATATGGCTGGTTTCCCCTCTGGGTGAGAAGTCCCTTGTTCTTCCGCCCAGGGAAGTGGTTAGCATAGTGATGGAGGAGCTGAGTTGCGGTAACAGAGTTGGGACTTGCATAGGTGAGGAGCCTGAGCCAAAAATCAGCCATTTTGTAGGCATGGTAGCTGTAGCGTGCCCCAAAGCGTGCTCCTGCTTGTTAGTGTATGGATGCTGGACATGTTCTGCCCTCAGCCTGGTGTCAAGTGCAAGCCCTGTAGAGGTGGAAGGGCAGCAGTGTTTGTGTCCCAGTTACCGAACAGTGTTCAAGCTGTTCTCAGAGAGGCAGCTGACTTTCCTTCTGTCTCTCTCCCACATCCAGCAACTAGGATCGGGCAGCTGTAGGGTGCTTTTCAGAAGAAGCCGCTTCAAACCTTGTGATCTGGAGTTCAGGTGGAAAGCTGAGAGTCTTCAGCACCCTTGAGGGATTCAGTGCTGGGCTTGGCAGTGTGCTGGCAGAGCAGGGGATGGACTCTTGTATTCCCATCTTGTGCTGTGAAGCTGTGAAGGGCACGTCACCACCCAGACCTCTGTGGAGGTGTTGGCCGTGAACACTGAACCCCTCTGTGAGGCTGCTGATGCTGTCCACATCCCAGGATTTGTTACCACATGGGATGGTGAAGTTTGCTGGCTGATATTTAAGGAAATACTTTTGCTTGTTTTAAACATATCTGCTCACTTCATGTGCTGTTCCTGGTTCTGGTTGGTCAGGAGGTGCCCTCCTGGCACAGTACACAGCAGCCAGCCCTCCTCAGCAGTGGAGGATCACAGCCTTTTTAGTCTCACCTCTTAAGGTGCTACTTCTGGGCAATGTAATTGCTTTTCTCTGTGCATCTGTAACACTGCTGTGCCCTTGTTGAAATGCAGAGACCAGAGCTGGCTGCAGGGTGCAGTTGTGGATGCGCTATGTTCAACACA
Source organism: Podargus strigoides (assembly GCA_028020825.1). Classification (NCBI taxonomy): domain Eukaryota; kingdom Metazoa; phylum Chordata; class Aves; order Caprimulgiformes; family Podargidae; genus Podargus; species Podargus strigoides. Next base: position 13,400,782 of record CM051632.1, on the reverse strand, counting down.
TCAGCAAGTGATGCTCTGTTTTGGTCTGGCTACTCTGATAGATTTTTTTAATCTTCTGCACCCTAAGCTGATCATTTTGGAGAATTGTCAGCAGTGGCTGAGATATTTTTCTTGAGTTATATATGCCACTTTGAATTAAATGCTATGAAGTGTTCCATAAAGAGATGTGGGTAATACTCCCACTGCGAGGAAGCGGGTTTTGATCCTTTATAATGAAATGAAGGGGAGGTGGATCTTTAAATTAGGAGAGGAAGTGCTGCACTGCACTCTTTTGTAACTGGGTATTCCCAGCTCCTTTGGGAAGGCACACACTGATTAGGGTGGTTTTACTCTCTTGTAGTGTGTACTGGGACAGGGGACGCAGCTGCCTGTGACACTGGAGTTACATGGATTGGAGAGCATGGTTTATGCAAAAGGATCCACCTGATTCTATGAGTCTCTGATTGTACACCCAGGAAGGAAGTTGGCAGCATTTGTTATATCAATGTTATTTAGAAAAATCTTGAATTTCACTGCCTCTGGCTTAACGTGGGGGGCATAAGTGAGGATGTTGTATCTTGTGCTTGGAGATCGTGCCCTGAAATCAGTTCAGCTGATTTACAGTAACCTTTAAATAGCAAAAAAAAGCCTTCCTGCTTGCTCTCCAAGATTGCAAGGGTATTTGGCTACCTTCTTGTCATGGTTTTAAAGCTCTGGATTCCCCAGTGGGAGGAAGCCCCCATACCCGTGCTTAGTTTAATCCTGGTGGTTACGGGACTGTAGGATTTCTTCAGCTCATTTCTGGAGACACCTGGCTTGGTGAGTGACCTAGGTCTGGCATCCCTAAATTCCTTGGAGTGTTTACTGCACCTGGTCCTACCACCAAATTGCTATTGCTTTCCCCTGCCCCAAGAGATGGGGCTGGATTTCTGCCTGGTGGTGGCTTTGTCCTTGGCTTCGCACGCTGAGCTGCTGCTCAATCTCCTTTTGTTACACGCAGTTGGGAGGCAGGTCTGCAGCTGACCTGGTGCAGGCTTCGAGGGTGAGATCTAGCAGTCACTTTGCAAGTGGCCACTGCCCAGAGGCTGCACTGGTCCTGTGGAGATCCCTTTGTAGAAGTAGCTGAAGTTGGGTACGGGAATTGCACCAGGGAGGAACTAAGAGTGATGTTATTTAAAGTGCCTCACACTGCCTTTCTAGAAACTCAGTCTCTGGCTGTCTTTTTTGAGATGGCAGGTTTTGCAGGGACATGTTTTGTGCAGAGTTTGCACCTTTGCCTTGCACAACCCCTCACCCCGGCACTGGCACAGACGGTGGGAGCTGCGCAGTGCCTTCCTAGACAGTGCGAATGCATGGAGCTGGAGGGTCTCACGGCAGGCGCTTGGCTCTCGATTCCTGTCTCTTCCTTGTTTAATATTTCCAGTGAGATGTACCAGATGCTTCCCAGGAAGGGTTTTGTCAGCTTCCAAGTCCCCAGATGCAGCTGCAGAAGAGGCTGACGGCCATTAAAGGGCTCACATCAGTGCAATGCCCTGGGCTCGGCAGCGGCGCCGTGACCTCTTCTTGCTCGTGCTGCGGGCACCGCCATTTGTGCCGTCTCATCGGCCGCAGTGGGATGCAGGTGGAGAGCATCCCTCTGCTGATGACAAGAGATTAATGATGTCTGGTCCTCAGGCTTTTTATTTTTGCTTCCCCCATGAAGCTCTTCCTCTGCAGTGGCGGGGGGGCAGGTGATGCTCTTGGCTTTTGTCCCCATACACCTTTCTTCTGGGACCTTCTCTCCACAGCAGTGGCATGTATGTGTGACTGCTGCACAGCTGCTCTTGCTCCCTCTCTGTTCTGTCTTGTTTCCCAGCCACCCTGCAGAGGGAGGGGTGGGCTGGTCCAGGCGAGGCAAGCTCTGGTCACCAGCCCTGGCTGCAAAGAGGCCAGCAGCCAGCGTGTTGCTGCTGAATGCCACCACTGTGCTGGTCACACTGCTCAGGTTCCCAGTGTGCCTCCTGCTTTCAAGATAAGGTCCAGGACCGTGGGCTGGGCCCTGTTTGTTGCTCTTGGTGCTTATCAGCTTTTGCTGCTGACAAGGTGACCCACTGCGTAGCACTGAGGATGGAGAGGGAAGGTCCCCCCAGCCCAGGCTGCACATTGGTCTGCTCTCCCCGCAGGACAGCCCGTGTGTGTGCATGCACACCAGGCTCACTCCTGTGCTGGGTGTCCCCATCTCAGTGTTAGAACTCCTGGCTGGCTGAGGGACTTCCTGGGTGCTGTGGAGGTAGGATTCCTGGAGGTGCCAGTCAGCTCCTCCAAGGGGGAGTCAGGGAGGGGCGGGCTCGCTAGGTCATCATTTTTCCAACTAAATATAGTTCCCCGTGCTTTCATAAGGCCAGGATTTTTGCATCACGTGATTGTCTTATCCCTCGCGGCCGGCAGTCGGTCAGAGTAGGGGATCGTGTGTCGGAATGGGTAATAATTAACTGTTAACTAGCTTTTCATTAGAGCCTGGCAGAACAGGCAGAGCAGTGCAGCAGAGGTAAGCAGGAGCGGAGGATACTGCTCCTGGTCCCTCCTGGAGGGTGGACACCCCTCTTTAACTTGCAAACCAGTTGCCCCCAAAGGTGAGTGGGTTGGGGTTTGGTTTTTCTGCTGTATTTTATAAGGAGTTGAGTCCTGCAAAACCTTGTGTGTCTGTCCTTGCCCTCCTGTAGTTCCTGCTCATGTCACCCCTCCCTCTCCCCCACCACTGATTTTTTAGGTCATGAACTATCAGCTGGTCTCTGAGCCGGCTTGGAGGAGAGCCTGACCCTCCGTCTTCTCCACAGTTTGGCCCGCCTGCATGCCCTGGGCCCCTGCAGCCTTGCCTCAGGTGCCCTCCTGTCCCTGCGCCGAGGTGTCCTTGCTGTGCCTCACTGCCCCGAGCAGCAGCTGGATCAACTCCTGCCTTTTCTCAGGGGCCCCAGCCTGCCTGTGACGGGCTGGGACTGACGCGGCGTTTGCCCGGGAGCGCTGCCGGCTTTTCCAGCCCCTCTCTCTGAACCTTTTAACCCAATGAAGAGTGTTTGCAGGTGTCCTTGGGGGCTTTTCTCTCTTCCGTGATGGCAAAGGAGAATTGCTGGTTAAATGCTCTGCTGGCCAGAGACTTGTCTGCACCAGACAAGCCAGGTCAGGCACTGCTGCTGGAGGAGCCTCACCCGCAGGGGTAGTGGGGTGATGGGTGCCTTTCTCCCTGCCCAGGGACAGCAGGGCATCTTAGTAACTGTGGGGACCTGAGCCAGCCCAGCTCCTTGATTTTGACAGTTTCTGGAGTCCAGTCAGCCTGGTGACCTTGGCTGTGTCCCCAGTGCCATGCTTCCTGGGGTCTGGGAACAACTGGCTTTCCCAGCAGAGACCCTTCAGTTTAGGGATTGGTTTTCCATAGAAAACTTGGGGAGGGGTACCCTGTGCTGTCTTGTTCTGCTTGAGCCTGGCATCTCAGGCATCAGTGCAGTGTATGAGCGTGGATCGTGTGTCAGAAGTTTCCTAGAAATCCTCTTCGGGGAAAAGCATTGCTTCAGAAGGCGGTGGGAAGATGTCACTTGCCCTTGAGAGCATTCATTTACTACCTTTAATAGTAGCTGTCTGTGCCAGAAAGAATCCACGGTGCCCTCACTGTTGCTGTTAACATCAGGAATGTCTGTCAGCATTTCTTAACCCGCTCTTTCCGGAGTGTAGCTTGGCCACAAATGGAAGGCTTTTTGTCTTGGACTTGGGGGGCTGTGGGGAGAAGAGTTAATGCATCTTGGGTAAGCCCAGACCCTTCCTGCCCCTCATCTGCCCTGGAAATAAAAGTCAGACCCTGCAGAAAACTTGTGTGTGCAGAGCTTGTGACAGTTACATGCATTTAAAAAGCAGTGCTGTTTGTCAGCTCCCTGTGACCAGGGCTGTGTCACATCTGCTGCCCCTGTCTCTGTGGTGTCTGTAGGGTGCTGTCAGCAGAGAGATGGGCTCTGCAATTGTCTTGAGCTGCTTTACCAGGGCTGTCTTGGGAGTATCAGCTGAGGGATGTGACAGCTTGCAAAGCTGGGAATATAACTCAGGTGCCTGTGCTCCCAGCCCAGAACGGTGCTGCCCTGGCATGCTGTATTGAACCTGCCTGTGTCCCTGGCTGCTCTCCCTCCACTTTTCCAGGGCAAACTCCAGAGCTCTCAGAGTGTGCCTAGGACACTCAGGTGGAGTGTTCTCGTGCTCTCTGCGGAGCTGTCAGATGCCCTTTTTGAAGTTATTTTTAGCGAGTGATCTTTGCAGCAGTTGCAGAGCTTACATTGCAGAGAAGTGTAGGCAGCTCCTTGCTTCCTTTGCTGTTACAGTAGGGCTTGTAAGGTGGAGCTGTCTGCTGAGGAGCTGCAGGAAATTGCTTGGAAAGCTTTGAGCCATGGTGCCTTCAGCTTGTCTATTGCTCCTGCTCAGCAGGCTTCCCACATGCTTTACAAGCCTGGATCCTGCTCAGCCATACGGCTTAAGGATTTGGTGATCTTCTTGGTCCTGACCTTGCCCATTCTACAGCAGTTTTTCTTGCATGTGCAAGAAACTTCTGATAATGTAGAGGTGTTGCAAATATTCCTCTTTGTAAGCAAGGCTAGATGCTGTGCTGCCAGTTGGGTGCTGCAAGACCATGTGCTGCAAGCGTTGGGGTTGGCTGTGGTACTCTGCAGTCCCCAGGAGCAAGTGGGAGCTCCTGTGGTGGAGTCACCAACTTCTTTATGTTGGAAGATGTCCTGGTGATAGCATCTCATTTAAAGCTGTTGTAGAACTCCATCCCAGTGCTCCCTTGGTTTCCCCCTCCATGCATGGCTATGACTGCGATTTGGCAGGAGGTAGAGCTGTACAACGTTGCAAACCTAGAGGAGGTGCAGACTGCATGCCCAGTTCGCCCTGGATCTTGCTGGTTTTGTGTGCCTTATGAAGTCTTCAGCAAAACGTGAGCATGCCAAGCAGTCAGTGCTGTAAATCCCAGGCTTTTCTGCTCGTGCATGGAGCTGTGGAGACCAGCATTTCCCATCTCAGTCAGGCATTAGCTCTGACTTGGCTGAGGTCAGTGCTGGGACTAGCTCCTTGGGAGGCAGGCAGAGGTGGAAGCTGCTGCTTGGTTTCGTGGGGGATCTGCACCACTCTGCACAGAGGGCTGCTACCAAATCGCATCCTGGGGGACTGAGGTCCCCTCCCATCAGCCGGTGCTTCCCAGCCGCTTTGCAGTAAGGGTGTGTTGCCCACTGCTGCTGTCTTGCTGATGAAGAAATTGGTGCAGCAGCCATGGGAAGTGGGCAGAAAGCACTTGCCTGTGCCTCAAGGCTTCTCTGCTTGTAACTTCATGGGGACCATTCATGGGACAGACTCTCAAAAAACCTTCAGCATCGTCTGCAGCTGGCAGGCTGCTGGTTGGAGGGGGGAGGCCATGTAGGTCAGTGCTGTCCTGCCACATCTGTCCTGTGTGTCATACCCCAGGAGGGACTCCCTTTCCCTCTGAAAAGACTGTGAAGGAGCCAGCTATCTCCAGGGGAAACAGATAATCCCCAGGCTGATGCTCTCTGCCTGGACAATGAGTGTGTATATACAAATAGTGTGAGCGAGTAGTAGTCCTCTTAGGTGTAAGCTGTCTAATGGTTTCTGTCTTTATGCTTCTCAGAAGTTGTTGTACTTGGGTGTCTCTTGGTTTCTCAGGAGGTTAATGCAGTACCTTTTCCATGCTGCATCATTTTGGCTGGGGCACGATCCTCCTCTCACTTGCAAGGGCCCAGCTCACCCTTGACCGAGCTGTGCTTGCTCTTCCTCACCTGGAGACCACAAAGAAGCATTGCTGTCACAGCTGTCCCCTGGGACAAGGTATGGGCTGCTGCCCTCGTGTGTGCCAGGACCATCCCATGGAGTCCATGGAAGAGGGAGGATCCTTTGGAGGCTGTGGAGCAGTGAAGTGGATCCCGTTGGACCACTGGGCGCATGGCTGGCTGTCCTGCATGGCACCCTGGGGCTCCTGCCAGGGCTCCAGGGAAACTGGGGATACCAGTTTGGCTCTTCTGGCCCTGGCAGGACCTGCGACATGGAGCATGTGTCCCTGCTTCAGCCTCTCCAGCGCAAAGTCCGGGCTCTTGGCTTCAAAACCGCCTTCGTCAGCAGTTTCTCCTAGGTGCCAGGCTGCAGGATGGAGCGGCTTGTGGGGGAGACTGGCTCCTTTCTGTTGACTTGACTGCTGGGGAAGGAGGGGTGCACTGTGTCAGGGACACAGCGTCTGCCAGAGCTAAGGACTCTGCGTTCCTGCTGAGAGACTGGGCTGCCCTCTGAGGTTGTCCTAGCTAGTGCTGGGGTGCTCTGAGCCCTGGCCTGCATTGCATGTGAGTGGTACAGCAGGAGCAGGCATTACAGCTTTCTTGCTAGAGGTGCTGGTATTTCTGCAGTATAACATCAGGTCTCTGCCTAGCCCTGTCTCTGCCTAGCCCTGCAGATTTATTCCAGCTCTTCATCTACCTTCTCTAAAAGTCCATTACAAGCTGTGTTGGATGTAAGAAAAAGCTGGTGGGCGTTGGGTAGTAATTGTCTCCTAGGCTGAGCACAGTGATCCTGTGGCACATGCTTCTCTCCGGGCAGGCACATTTAGCTGTGAAGCTGCTGTCACCCTGGCTGTCTGGTCCTGTGCAACAGCTCATCTCCTTCCAGGTACAGGGCATTTGCTCACCTGAACATTCCCGTGAGCTTCCCACCTTGAGGGCTGCTGTGCCACAGCCAGCTGTGGGCTGGAAGGAAAGCACAAGGTGTCTGCATAGCCTTGCTGCTCTTGGTGCTTGCCAGGTGTGTTGGGGAGCCAGTGTCAAAAACCAGCAAGTGCTTTGGCTGTGCCTTGGCCGTAGGAGGGGTTTGCAATACTGGCACCGGGGCCATGGTGCTCCCACCTGTGCCTTGTCCCCTGAGTTGTTAGAAATAACCTCCTCTTGTCTGGGCAACCCCACGGGCAAAAGATCTGGTTCTGGCTGCAGGCATCGTATCAAAACTTGAGACCTGCTTTTTTGTTCCTGGCTGTGCCAGCATGTGCTCTGTGCCCCCAGGCAAAGCTGCTCCTTCCCTGCCCGCTGTCCCCTTGCGAGTCTCGCACCACGAAAGCCCCCGGCTCCTGCTGGAGCTGATTTGTCTGTCCCCTCGCACGGAGGGGCCCTGGGTTTTTGGGGGGAGGTGGTCAGGCGGTGCTAGTGCAACTGAAAATTACTTGCTACCGAATAAATGGAAAGGGTTTGTGAAATACCAGGAGGACTCAGCTATCTACCAGGGCAGTATCTAGCTAGTATCCCTCAGAAGCACTGCTTGTGTGGGTGAGCAACATCCCCTCGCTCCCTGTTTCCCAGGCTGATGCAGCGATGAAGGGCAGCAGGGTTTTCCTGCAGTGGGGTTTGGCAGGGAGTCTTTTCAGCTCCACAAGATGTGTTGCTATCTGTGTAAGAAGGTTTTCTTCTGAAGCTGGAACACCTGGATTAGCATAAATGTGTTATGGGTTGGGTTTGAGTTTGGTTTTTTTAAACACTTGGGTTTGCTAGAGTCTCTGCAGGGAGTGTGAAGAGTAGTTTTGGGTTTAATGCCCCCCCAGGGCTGTCATGCCTTGGGTGCTAGGCATGCACAGCCTCTGCTCGTCATGGCTCTTGGCTCTGTGGATGGTGTGTCTGTCTGTCTATCTGCTAGCACAGTCACACCCCCTCAGTCTCTTGCCTTAGTCTGAGCAGTCTCTACCATGACTTGCAGATCTCAACTCCATCCACACTGGCAAGAGCCGCCTGTAGCCCCTGCTGGCGCTGGCCTGGCTGCGCTCCCTGGAGCAGCCTCCCTGCCAGGCTGCAGCTTTGCTTTGCTTTGTGTTTTCCCTTCTGCAGCGCACTGCAAATGCTAATTAGTCTTCTCAGCGCCTCAGCTAGATAAGGGATGCCTGTTCCTATCTTGCAGATAAGGAAAGCAGCAGAACTTGTTTCAAACAGTTTCCTCCCTCCTCCGAAAAGACCATGGAGTATGTGCCTCCCACCCCTGCAGTCGGTGCCCTTGCATTCTCTTTCTCTGGAGGTTGCGTGGGTGTCTCTTTGACTGGTCCCCCCAAAAGCACAAGAGCAATGTCTGTGAGGCTCCTGAGTTGAAGCAGCAGGAGAAAAGGGCTGGATGCCATTGCTTGCGACCCCTGGGGCTGCAGTGGGGTGGGAGCAGGCACCTGGAGGAGATGCTGGCAGTGAGAGAGGGAGCCCTGCTCTGCCCCAGCCAGAGGGATCGGTGCCTAATCAGGCTGCAGAGCAAGTTCAGTGATTTTGTTCCATGGGGCCAGCATGTCGGTGCTCTCAGAGCAGGCAGGGGTGCTCCCTACCTGTGGAAAACTGGGCTGGCTGTGGGTTTGTGCTGTAGCACTCGGTGTCTTTTGAAGCTATATTTAGTTGGTGACATCTGTGGGCGTTGAGTGGAGGATTTTAGGGACTGTTTTGAAAGCACTCACTCTTCCTACACTAGCAGGCAAGTTGAAAAGCCTTGTGGCAAGCTTTGCACCATGGAGCCAGAATTCTCAATGAGGTGCACGTGGAATAAATGAGAGACATGTGGGATTGCTGCTACTCATGGAGGGAGGCAATGCAGGTGGGCTGGGGAGGTCTTGGAGGGGAAAGGGAAGGATTTGGGGACCTAGCTGAGAGCTTGGGCTCTCCTCAGGGTGAAATCCCCACGCAGGAGCCTTAGGGAAGGGAACTGGGGAAGGGGAGCGCACGTGGCTCAGTCCTGCCATGTCTGACTGCCGTACTGACACTTCAAAGCCTGCAGCTCTGAGCAAGGCTGGGCTGGCAGGCTGAATCACAGGTTTTGAGGCTAGGAAGGGAACCAACTTTGATCATCTAGGCAAAGCTGTCCTGCCTTACACAGGAGATCAAAGCCAGCTTTGAGTGGAGCTGGGCAGGCTATTCAAGGTGTTTCCCAGGGCATCCCCAGATAGCCTGTGCCATTCCTAGAGGCTCTTCACTTCCATCCCACCCTTGCCCCCCACCTCAGTGTGAGGTGCTTTTCTTTTAACCAAAGGCAGCAGAGTCAGCAGAAATGGTCACTCCTGCTGGGTACGTGGCACCTGGCACGGGCTGCCCCTCGAGGCAGGGGCTAGCAGGCTCTGCTCTCCCTGCAGGGCACTGCTGTGTGGAGGAGACCCTTGTACATGGTCTTTGTGGGGCTGGTTTGTGTTAGGCAGTGATGTGCTGCTCTGTTGGACTCTGTGCATGCCCTCTGGAGACCTTGCAGCCAAACCTGGGAGGGAGAAAACAAGTCAAATTTCTTTTTCTGCTTGTAAAGAGGTGGTGTGTGAGCAGGAGCTAAGACGGGTCATGGTGGGGCTGAGATCATGACTTGCTGCAGGTCTTATGTGAGGTCCATGGTGGTGTGAACCCCAGCAGTTGCACTCTGATACCTTAAAACACCCCAGAGGCATTCAAGTGCCTAAATGCTTTTGGCTGTAGTGGGATTTAGGCACTTCCAGATCTGGCTCCTTCTCTCTGTACATTCCCTCTCGTGACCTTGCTGCCCCGTGCTGGGATGCACTGGAGATCAAAGCACGAGACGAGCAGCGCCCGTGTGCCGCAGACTTGTGCGTCCCTCCATCGGAGCCTTCCTCTGCTCCCTGGGGAGGGCCAGCCACAGGGCTGCAGCGATGGGCCTTGCCTGTTCAAGGGCATGTTTGCTTTGCTGTGTGTTACAGCAGATCAAGTTCTGTGTGGCGCTTCACAGAGCGAGCTGAACTCGCTGCCCCTCCTCCCTGGCTGGCAAGGCCAAGTGGGGCGGGCTGAGCTCAGTCAGGGAGTGCCTTCCTGCAGCAGGACAGGGTTAAAGGTCCATTTCTTGGCCACCTGGGTTGATCAGGAGTCTTCTGATCTTGATGGGGCCCTTCTGAGACTCAGGTCTGAAGCTGGCTGTTTTCTGTTCACCTTTTCCTCCTACCCCTCCTTTGCTGAAGGCGGATCTGGCTTGCTTCCCTCCAGAGCTAACACTTCCACAGCCCTCAGCTGCGTTTTAACAGTTTTGTTCTCCTCCTCTTGCAGAACTTACAACTCCTGCGAAAGTGGTGAGGGCTGCCAACCCGAGACAGCGGAAAGGAAGCAAGGTAAGGCTGTGCCTGCTGTCCCATTTTCTGGCCTCCAGATTCTGGTGTGGTTGTCAGCACTGTGTGAGCATCTTGAGGGTCTGGTGAGCAGACCGCTTCCTTTGCAGGCCTGGTTGTGGAGGGGTTGATGTGCTGGCACGGCCCCTTGCAAGAGCATGGAGGAGAACATCCTGATTCTTCATCACCTCTTCAGTGTTTTAGTGGTCTTGCATGCTTCCTGGACTGGTTTTCTGCCCACCTAGGCTGGGGGAAATCTTCTCAGTTCCCCTCTGTCACGGAGGCATCTGGAGTGCAGTGGTGGATGTGGAAAGCCTCTCTCCCAACCCCAAGGACACCCCAGGTCCCTTGTGGGCTTAGCCAGTGCCCTGCTTTGCAGTGTAGACAGGGTGGTGGTGTGATAGAGCGGTGTGTCCACAGGTTCTTTCTTCCTTGTGCAATCTGTTCTTTACTGGCACGTGGAGAGCCAGGGTAATTGATGTTAAACAAAGACACTCCTGTGGAGAAACCAGGACAATCTGCTCCAGGGGATCAACATCTGATGGAGCAACAGTTGCTTCTGAGGATGTTGTGTGCAGCTGGGGCACAGCTAGGGACATGGGCTGTTGGTGTTGGCTCCCAGCAGCCTGTGAAGACAAATCTGAAACTTGATGTGGCTTTCCTTATCTGTTCTGTCTCAGGGAGAGGAGGGCCCTAGGGATGGAAGGTGCTTCTGTCTGTGAATCAGGCATGGCCCTGCACTGGAAGTTGTTTGTCCCAGGAAACCTGAGTCCTGGGGAGGGGAGCATGACACCTGAATGTAGACATGGGACCTCCTGGGGAACTCAGTGACTCCAAATTAATTTAGAAATAATAACCCCACAAGGGCAAGGAGGCATTTCTGTGCCCACGTAAGGTTAAACTTAGTGCCCAGCCACGATTCATTGTGTACCTGGGCAGCTGCTTGGGTCTTTTCCTCTCTGTCCTGCAGTTCTCTGAAATCTGGAAGAGGTAGAAATGATGGTAGTGGCCAGGTCACTTATTCAGAGAAATGACTGGCAGTTCCCCATGGGGCTATGGGGTGTCTGGAACGAGGGAGCTCCTGTCACCATCAGATAGCTGCTTGAATTTTCCCACCAGTTCTACTACATGATCCCTTGCTTTGTTGTTGCCAGCACTTGGCTGCAGTTGGGCACTTAAGTGAAACAAAGCCTGGCTGTAACCTGCCACTAGGTGGGAGCTTAATGGGCTGTAGTTGCTGCAGGTGGATTTAGGATGCTGAGAGCTGTGTCATTTCCCTGTCCAAGGGATGGTGCCTATGATGAGTGAGTTACCCTGGTCCACTTGGTGCCAAATGCTGCTGCTGGGAGGATGGTGGCTTATGGGGCTGGTGACAGCCTCATTACAATCCCTGATAGACATAAAGTTGACTGCAGTTATTTGGGATTAGTTTGGGTGGGGAGAGGGGCTGTGTATATTCAGTTTGGGTGTCACCCCCAAACCTCCTAGGAATGGGACACGGGTGGATGGTGGCTGTGACAACGTGGCTGGAAGGGGTTCTGGCTGCTGATGCAGGGAACGGCACCCGCAGTTGTCTGCTAACAAGACCTTTCTCTTTGGATACAAGGTTGGTGACTTCGGTGATGCCACAAATTGGCCGACTCCTGGAGAAATAGCCCACAAGAGTGTCCAGGTGAGAATACAGAATCGCTCTCGTGAGCAGGATAAGGCCCTTCCAGACCTCCCCATCCCTCTGCGGTGCTGGGAGCCCTGACTGAGCCAGGCCATTTGGGGTCCTGAGTGTCAGCGTGGAGGCAGCCAGGAATAGCGTGCAGGATGCAGGAGATTTCCTTTTAGGGCTGCCCCGCACATCAGGCTCCCTCCCTCAGTGCTATTCTGGGAGTCTGGAGCCCAGTCTAAACCCCTGGGCTGGGTGAAGCAGGTAGAGCAGCTCCCAAACCCGCTGTCCTCAGGGTGGCTCAGTGCAAGAATGGTCCTGGGCAAAAGCCAAGGCTTCCATGGGAGAAGCTGAAAATGCAGGAGAAAGAGCTGGTGTGGCTGAGGGGCATGGCCTTCCTCTTCTGCTAGAGATGTGGGTGTTGTTGAAACCTTTCTATTTGTGGATGCTGCTTTGCCAGCTCCCGGCTGTCTGTCAAGACATGAGGGTCGCTCACCCTTTTGCTATTGGGGCAGTCTGGTCCCTTGTAGGACACCCCCGCTCAGGAGCACCAGGCTTTCCTGGCAGTCCATCTCAGTGACTTCTGTGCTTGTGTCTCAGCTTGAACCCTTTGCCCTGCTGAGACATAAGCCCTTCCCCAGGAACAGGACAGCTCTGGGAGGCATGGAGCAGGGATGCTTCCAGCCTAGGCTTCCAGCCTAGGAACAGGTCTTCCTGTTCCTCTCCTGCCGGGACAGCTGAGGTCTGCTTCCAGCTCTTCATTTCTCCCACCTCTCACATCTTTCCTGCACTGGTGTGTCTCCAGCAGCCGCACAAAGCACCATCCCTCCGGAAACTGCCTGTCAAGAAAGACATGAAAGAACAAGAGAAAGGGGATGGGAGCGATGGCAAAGAGAGCCTGAAAACCAAATCGGATGAGTCTGGGGAGGAGAAGAATGGTGACGATGACAACCAGAAGTCAGCCCAGAAGAAGAAAGGTAAGGCAGGATCTGGTGGGGACAGTTTTCTGGGCTCAGCCTGTCTCCCCCTCTGTGACTCACAGCCAAGTGGAAAAGTGCACTGCTTTCCTGGGGACCTTGCTGCAGGACATGGTCCCAGTGCGAGGACAGCTGTGGTGGAAAGGTGCTTGCAGGCTTCAAGGGGACAAAGTGTTGTTTTGCTGGGAGCAGGTGGAGCAGGGTCCAGGCAGGGGCATCTGTGTGTCTGGGGAGCATGGCAGCAGTCTGCCCTCTCAAATGCACTCTGTGGTGACACAGAAAAGCCCCTGACTGTGGGTTACATCAGTCGTGGTTGACACATGGGCTTGATCTGGTGAGCAGAAAGGAGCAGGGGAAGGACAAACGCTGTGAAGCAAAAGGGGAGTTCTGTGTCATGTCCCTCCCTGCTTGAGAGTCCCGGTCAGAGCCTTTCTGCATCCAGTGAGGCCTGGAGGGATGTTTGAGGTCAGGGTCGGTCCAGAAGGCCCCCCTGCTTCCTCTCCTCCATATGTTGGGGCTGTGTGGCAAGAAGGGGCTGTGGGGGAGTAAGCAGACGCTCTCTGAACCTGTGTCACACCCAAACCCTGTCCTTTTGCAGGCAACAAACACAAGTGGGTCCCTTTGCAGATAGACATGAAGTCAGAGGTGCCTAGGGACAAAACGGCCTCTCGGAACAACCGGCAAAACGAGCAGCACAGGCACCCTTCCAACAACCGCAGCGAGCTGAAAGGTGGGGGCTTGGGCTGGGGACCTGCTCTCCCTGCCCTGGCTGCTGGGACAGAGCAAGCCCTGATGCCTAGGCACAGCATGGGGCGGTGGGGTTGCTTCTTGTGTTCAAAGGGCTCCAGATGCAGTGGGCTTGCTCCAGGGAGGTGTTTTCATCTTGTCATACTCCTCCTGCTTCTCTTTCCCCATCTGCTGCAGGCTGGCACCCAGACAACAAGCATGAGCGCAGCTGGCAGGACCACGATGAAACCTCCAGCGTGAAGAGCGAGGGAGGAGCCGTGCGAGGGGCCTTCCGGGGCCGAGGCCGGGGCCGCGGCAGGGGCCGGGGCCGTGGCAGAGGAGGTGATCACTGTTTGTGTGGTCTTGTGACAGCAGGGAGAGAACAGGGCATGTGCCAAAGTGTGCAGGACTCTGTGTGTTTGTGTGAGGCTGCAAAGCGGGCTGGGGAGGGCAGAGTGCTGTAGGGATACAGGGAAATACTGTGGCAGGTCCTCGCAGCTGGTAAGTTGAGCTGCTTTTGATGAAAGCAAATTCTTATTAGTATTTTAATAAAGGCACATGTCTTTCTGCTACTCAGGCCAAGCTCTTCCCCCTGTTTTCTGCCCCTTGCAGTACCCCTGCACGCAGGAGTTTAAGCATGCTTCAGTACGCTTTGTAGGCTTTCTCATGTTGTGAACCAAGCAGGAGTCTTGGTTTGGATGGGGAAAAGCATCTGCACTGAACTTCAGTAGGGCAGTGTCTGTGCTAACCCTGGCACAGCTTCAGTGCAGGGCCTTCAGGTGTCACTGGGCTGCCCAGTTGTTCCTGGGTCAGAGGACTCCTGGCTTCTCTTTGACTTGGTGTCTTGAGGCTTCACTGGGATCTCTTCTGAGAGCAGGAGGATGAGGGATGTGGGTCAGCGATGCCCCGCTGTGGGCTGCCATGGGGGCCCAAGAACAGCACAGAGAGCACTGTGTGCGCAGGAATGCAGCCCCATCTGGCAGCACAGCCTGTCTAGCAGGGCCCAGGGGCTCTGTGCTGACCCTTGCTGGTGTCCCACAGGGCACTTTGACTACCAGTATGGGTACCGAAAATTTGAGGGCTCGGATGGCTCCCGCACCCAGAAGTACGCTAGCAACATCACTTACTACTTCGACAACATCAGCAGCGCCGAGCTCTACAGCGTGGACCAGGAACTGCTCAAAGATTACATCAAGCGGCAGATGTAAGCATGACCTCTACGCCTTGTCTGAGTGTGGGTTGTTGGTGGGATGTTCACAGATGCCCTCCCTGGAGACTGCGTAGCTAATCCCATGGGCAGGGTTAGAGCCGAGGTGTGTGGACGTGGTGCCACGCAGCTTACAGCACCAGCTTGCCCCGAGTCTGGGCTCCCCAGGCTGTCTCTTTTCAGCCTTGCAATAGCAGAAGTGTGGCAGGGGATTATTTCCTGGGGGGTCCCAAGAGGAAGGTGGCTTGGAGCTGTGTCTCACTGATGTGTTGTCCATACAGAGAATATTACTTCAGTGTGGACAACCTGGAGCGAGACTTCTTCCTGCGTCGCAAGATGGACTCTGATGGCTTCCTTCCCATCACCCTGATCGCCAGCTTCCACCGGGTGCAGGCGCTGACCACTGACATCAGCCTCATCATCAAGGTAAGGACAAAGAAAGATGAAGTTCCCTTGTTCTGCTTCTTACCACCCCTGTCTCAGGCCTGTTTTCTAGATGGTCTATGGGTGAGATGCAAAAGGAGCCTTCTCTTGTCCTTGATTTGCTCCCTCCTCTTCTTGGTCCTCCCAGGGAGGAAAGGCTGGGGCTGAGCCACACAACTTGCCTAGGCAGGGCCCTAAGTTAACTGGATATCACTTGGTTCCAGGCTCTGAAGGACAGCAAGGTGGTGGAAATTGTGGATGAGAAGATCAGGAGAAAAGAGCAGCCAGAAAAATGGGCTCTGCCTGGCCCTCCAATGGCAGACTACACACAGACAGACTTCTCACAGTTCATCAACTGCCCTGAGTTTGTGCCCCGGCAAAGCTTCCAGAAAGAGACAGGTGAGCACTAGGGGAATGTGGAGGGAGGTGTGGGATGCAGTGTTGGTACTGCTGCAGGACTGAGACCCTGAGAGTGTTCCGCAGGGCAAAACTCTGCCATTTGCTTTCTGCTTGGTGGTGGTAGCTGGTATGGGCTCTGTCCTCGGACCCCCGGAGTGCTGCTGCCTCTGTACATGGGGAAGCATGAAAGAGACTGAGTGCCTGGCTTTTCTTCTGTGAGAGCTGAAGGGATTCAGGGAGGGTCGGTCCTGCTAGAAGTCTAGTGGCTGTGCTTGGAGCAGAGAACACTGGTGAACCCAGCCTGTCACCTGCAGAGCTCTTTGGCCACCACTGGCATCACAGCCTTAACCAGAGACTTTTTTTTTCCATTTACCCCCAGCACTTTATGGGCAATGTGCTGGTAAGCCTTGGCCACTGGATCCCAGTTAGTCCCACAAACCGTGCTATGGTGCCAGCATGACTCCCTCTTTGACTGGGTGTACAACCCCCCAGTCTCCCTCCCTCCCTCTAAAGCACCTCGTGGCTCTTGTTGGCTCTAGAGTCTGCTCCTGGCTCCCCGCGTTCCGCCAGCCCGGTCCCCACCAAAACAGAGGAGGTCAGTAACCTGAAGACAATGCCCAAGGGCCTGTCTGCAAGTCTGCCAGACCTGGATTCAGAGACGTGGATTGAAGTGAAGAAGAGACCTCGGCCCTCCCCAGCCAGACCCAAGGTAGGTGGTGAAGTAAGAGCGGTTGGGGTGGGGGTCTCCTAGTATGGGTGGAGGTTACCCTGTATGGGTGACTTGAATCGTAAGTAGGGAGGTTTTGAGTCAAATAAGGTCACTTGGTCATGGGCGAAATGTCCTAGTCTCTCCTGGCCCCATCTGACCCCCTTTGGAGCTGCTCCTCAGTGGTGTAAATAAGGTGTACTCCGCAGGTTCTGACTGCAGTAAGGAAACATGGGTCGGTAGTTGGGTCTCCAAGCAGTGGGCTTGTGCCACTATGCGGTCTTTGCCCTGTGTCACCCTTGCTCCCCTACCTGTAGAAACCAGAGGAGTCAAAGACACCGCAGCAGCAGAAGCAGAAGGACCAAGATGAACCTGAGGAGCTAGACTTCCTCTTTGATGAAGAGATGGAGCAGATGGATGGCCGCAAGAACACCTTCACCGACTGGTCAGACGAAGATTCGGATTACGAGATCGACGACCGGGATGTGAACAAGATCCTCATCGTGACGCAGACACCTCCTTACCTGCGCCGGCATCCTGGTGGGGACCGGACTGGCAACCACACATCCAGGGCTAAAATGAGCTCAGAGCTGGCCAAGGTGATCAATGATGGGCTGTACTACTACGAGCAGGACCTGTGGACAGAGCAGTTTGAGCCAGAGTATTCACAGATCAAGGTGAGTGCAGCTGGTCCAAGGAAAGGAGCGCATGTGGGTGCAGGGCTCCTCATGGGGAGCTTTGTGTGCAGCAGACTGGCTGCCTCAGTGGCATGGGGTGGGAAGGGCAGTGCGGTGGGTTACAGCCCACTCACGGGGTAGAGCTAAACTGGCATTAGTCCTCTTGTAGAGCTCGGGATTCCTGGCTCCCAGCATCATGCTCTGCTGTGTCGGGGATAAACACAGCTCTGTAACATGATGTAAGGCTGCAGCCAGGTAAACAAAGTGCCAGTAACGAGGTGACCTGGAACATGGGGTCCATTGCTCTGCTCTCTGCCAGGTCTTGGCAGGCAGTGCTGTGAAGGGAACCAGGTGTCTTTGCACTGTCCAAAGTGCCCAGTGCTCCATGGCACAGTCTCTTGGAGACTGCACTTACTGGGGGCAGGTTCCTTGATGGCTGGGCTGCGGTTGGCCTGTGCTCTTCTCAGCTTTGCTGCCAGTTTGCGTAGACTTGGGCTTTTTATAGAAAGTCCATCTGCTGCTTTGAAACATTTGAGTCCCAACTTGGTGACTGATGGTTGGGGACTTGCCTAGGCTCGTTCAGCAACTGAAGTTATTTTGGCTGCAAGGTGGGATGGCCCATTGGAGCTACCAGCTGGGCTCAGTGTTCCCACATCGGGTACCTGGCACACTGAGGCCATGCTGCTCTTTAAGGTGGCAGAAGCTGAGGGCGAGGGGAGAGCAGGTGACAGAGGTATGGGTCCTTCAAATACATAGGAGTGTTTTGCCCCACTGCCAGTGTGGCAGGGAGGAGGCTCTAGGGGTGCAAGAACATGGTGGGAGCAATGGGGTCCTGGCCAAGCTTGCCTTGAACCTTGCTACCCTGGCACTTACACGGGCAGGTAAAAGCCTGAAAGAAGCAAGCAATGGTTAGAGAAGCTGCCTTGTAAGATCTTTGAAAGCTTGGGAGCAGCAAGTGGCTCAGATCTGGCCCATGCAGGGCCCCATTTTCTGTCTGCTGCATCTCCCCTTCCTATCTCTGCACAGCACATCGACCTTCTGGGCACCGAGGCCTCATGGCTGCACGTGGTGCCTGGCATTGTGGCTGTTGCACAGGCAGGACAGTGATCACAATGAGTTGATGGGATGAGGGCAGAAGAGGGCAATTAGTTGCTTCATTGTCTTCCTCTCCCAATGCAGCAAGAAGTGGAGAACTTCAAGAAGGTGAATATGATCAGCAGGGAACAGTTCGACACCCTGACCCCAGAGCCCCCTGTGGATCCAAACCAGGAAGTCCCTCCTGGTCCCCCCAGGTTCCAGCAAGGTAAGAGGCAGGAGGCATGAGCAGGTGGGACTGAATTTGTCCCTGTTCCTCCTAGAGAGAGGTCCTCAGAGTCTGGGTAGCAGCCGGGGAGGAGTTGGGGCCACTGGTGTGTGGATTATCTTTCCCAGAGTAGTTATCTTCTCTCAGCTGAATGTTTTGAGGCTCCAGAACAGGAGACCCAAAAGCAGGGGTGTCCCAGCAGAGTGCAGAAACTTGGCAGACTTTGATGTAGCTTCCCAGGTGTGACTTTTCTTTAGGACTCTCTCGGAGTACCTGGAAGGCAGCTGCCCACTGGGCCTTGCTTGCCTGTGTGTGGGCCCTGGTGCCCTGTCCTCCTCCTTGGGATGGGATATTGGTCACTGCTGTTAGTTACTGGGAAGCAGATGTCTTGTGGAATCCCTGGAAGCTCAGTCCTTGGATCTGCTGCTAGTCCAGCTAGGCTGGATTTGAAGCTGCTTTCTTGGAGGGCTGGGACATGTCCTTGCATTCCTGCCCCTGCTGCTTCCCAGCCAGCTGGGCGTCCCTCGGCTGTAGCGATGCCCTTGTGCTCAGAGCTCAGTTTGACCCAGGGTGGGGGGTTTTCTCTCTGCAGTACCTACAGACGCTTTGGCTAACAAGTTGTTTGGAGTCCCTGAGCCTTCAACCATTGCCCGGTCTTTGCCTACAACTGTACCAGAATCACCCAACTACCGCAACGCCAGGACCCCCCGGACCCCTCGCACGCCTCAGCTGAAGGACCCAACGCAGACGCCCCGGTTCTACCCAGTGGTGAAAGAGGGCAGGACGATAGATGCCAAGGTGGGGCCAGGGCTGGGGTGTGGGATGGGAGCTGGGGTTTCCCAGCTGGGGTCTGATGCACCATGTCTTGCAGACTCCACGGAAGAGGAAGACAAGGCACAGTTCGAACCCCCCGATGGAGTGCCACGTGGGCTGGGTGATGGACTCACGGGAGCACAGGCCCCGAACTGCCTCCATCAGGTACCAGAGATGGGCGTGCGGGGTCATGGAGGAGCCAGAAATGGGAAAGGGAGCGAGTGTGGGAAGGAAGGGGAAAGGCAGCATCTGGTCTTGCAGGGGAGATCTCCTGTTAGGTAGCTGCAGAAAGGACTGGGACCCAACTTGTCCCTCCTGGAAGGGGCTCAGGAAAGTCTGAAGCCTTGGAATAACGAGATGAGACTTGGGTGGGAAGATTGGTTCACTTCCTAGTAGGATACCCCGTGGCTCAGGTCCCAGGCCCACAGTATACAGTCACAGGGAGTCAGTGGGACCAACAGACAAGTGCTGCAGAGTGGGGTGTGACCCCACTCCACTGTCAGCTGGGTGATGCCAAGGAAGGGGGCTGACAGGAGTCTCTTGTGCTCAGCTCCAGCCCCTCAGAGGGGACTCCAGCTGTCGGAAGCTATGGCTGCACCCCGCAGTCCCTGCCCAAATTTCAGCATCCTTCGCACGAGCTGCTCAAGGAGAACGGCTTCACGCAACACGTCTACCACAAGTACCGTCGGCGCTGCCTTAACGGTAGGGACTGAGGTGTGGGGCAGGGTATGGCTGCACAGCATGCACATGGGGAGAAGCAGGGTCCTACAGGACAACCTTGCTGGTAGCTGGTGTTTCCCCACAGTTTGTGGTGAGCATGAGCTGTGGCTCAGGGTGTCCAGCACTGGGGCTGGGTGTAGTCACAGGGCCCTCCTGTACAGAGCTGGCTCTCTGGGAGGGATCTACCTTGTAATCATCCCCTCTTCCCAAAACAGAGCGGAAACGACTGGGCATTGGTCAGTCCCAGGAGATGAACACGCTCTTCCGGTTCTGGTCCTTCTTCCTCCGAGATCACTTCAATAAGAAAATGTACGAGGAGTTCAAGCAACTGGCTGTGGAAGATGGGAAGGAGGGATACAGGTAGGAGAGGAGGGGCAGGGTGGCCTTTCCTGGGAGGGGAGTGAGGGAAGAAGGGTTTAGGCTTTTGCAGGGCTCACAGCAAAACAAAGGCAGCATCTCTGCCTTGCTCCAGGGTAGGACTGGGGCTGCCCTCACCCATCTCCTGCTGCTGGTATGCAGCAGGGCTCTTTACTCAAGAGCCTCTCTGCCTGGGTGTTGTGTGCACCCGTGTCTGAGCACCACGTGCTGCTCTCTTCCCAGGTACGGTCTGGAGTGCCTTTTCAGATACTACAGCTATGGGCTGGAGAAGAAATTCCGGCCAGACATATTTAAAGACTTTCAAGAAGAGACCATCAAGGATTATGAAGCTGGTAGGTGCCCCCTTTGGCCTTGCTGGGGGTTGGCAGTGATGTAGCTCAGCTGCACAGCTGTTCCTGGGCTTCTTCTCATGACTTTGGGGAAGTCACATAATGCTGTACATTAATGTGTGTGATGGGGACCAGCTGGATGTCCTCTTGCTTGCTGCATGGAAGAGGGTTGAGAAGATGCTCACTGGCCTGAAGACTGCTGGGAGAATGGAGGGGGACAGTGGGAGGCTGTAGCTCTCTCAGAAAATTTCTGTAGTGGCACCAGTTCCTCTGGGATTTCTCAAAGCCCTGCAGTGGCTGAGCCTTGTCACCACCAGGTCAGCCGAGCCTGGGGACATTCCCAGTCAAGAGGGCTGCCCAGTACTGATGTAGGTTGCTTCCCTCCATGTTCTTATCTTGCCTCGGTTGTGTACACCAGGGGAACAGGAGGGTCTGTGGGGCGAGCAGTAGGGATGCCTGGAGGAAAGGGTTCTGACCTCTGCTTTGATTTTTGTCCTGCTAACGTCTGGTTTGTTTTCTTCCCCTCCAGGACAGCTCTATGGGCTGGAAAAGTTCTGGGCCTTCTTAAAATATTCCAAAGCCAAAAATCTGGACATTAACAGCAAACTGCAAGAATACCTCAGCAAGTTCAAGCGCCTCGAGGACTTCCGAGTGGATGTGAGTAGACACAATGCCTGCACCACACTGGTGGTCCCTGCAAACACCCTTCAGCCCCCTCCAAGGATGGGGGATTTTGAGGGCCCGGTCCCCAAGTGGGGCTGGGCAGGGGGAATCAGTGCCACCCAGTGTCACATCCTGTCATTGCAGCTGAGCCAGGAACAAGCTGCAGGGAACTGGATGAGCCCATCTTCCCTGATGAGCTGAGGAGGGGGGAGGAAAGGGAGACTTGATGACTTGTGTGGAGCTTTGGCTCCCGGACTTCTGGACTGTGCCCATGTGTGGGAAGGAGGTGCCTAAGAGCAAGTTGTCACCCTTGTGCTTGATTGGAAGTCAGTCTGTCTTTCTGTCAGCAAATCTGGCAGCTGGAGATTTGGAGAGAAGGGCATCTCTCTGCTTGGGCCGAGTATGTGTGTTCCTTGTGGGTCAGGGAGAGAAGTTGCAACTGGAGGTTTGGAGAAAGGCTGTTCTCTGATCCAGGGGAGGGCATCTGCTGTGCTGATACTGGGGTGCTTTTCTTCCAGCCACCCATGGGAGAGGAAGGTGGACACAAGAGGTACCCTGTAACGTCAGGGGGAGATGGCAGGAAGCGCTACCCATCCCAGTCTTCCAGCAAAACGGTCAGCCAGTGCCCATCCAGCCAAGCCCACACCTCGCCCAGCCAGCCTGCACAAGAGTATGCCAAAAACCTGAGCCAGCAGTCCCCCACCCCGTCGGCCGCAGAATCGCAGACAGTGGGGAAGTAGAGAGGCTGCAGTGTCTGCCTCCCGCCAGGGGATGGGGTGGGTTGGTGGGGGACTGGCTCAGAGAAGGGGAGATGTGAGGGGGTGGGACAGGAAGGGAACTGGAAGGTGGGTGCCCAGGAATTAGGCTGCTCGTGAGAAACTTCAACGCACACAATTTTTTTCTCTTGTGGCTGGAAAGCAAAGAAGATCTGCATCTAAAACACCATTCTGCTATTACAACCCTGACCAGAGCCAGACTCACTCCCAGCAGACCCACCCTTTGCTTTCCCTTCCCTCCCCTCCTGTGCACACACCTCATGTCTTAGCGTCTCTTCAAACAGAAAAAAAAACAAACAAATGTTCTGGCTGGGTTGGAAAGGGGAGATTTTTTTATTATTATATATATATATCAAGTTTTAAATTATTGCTAGAAGTTCGTCTGGATTTACCAAAACAAGTCTGCTCTGCGCAGCCCCAAGGACTCCCCTCTGTGTCCCCCCTCGGGTCGCGGGGCAGCCTGCCAAGGGAGCTCGGAGGAGCGAGGTTCCCCGGTGGGGACCGAAGCCGCAGCGTGTTGTGGTGCTGCGGAGCCTCTGATGTCCGTGACCTGGCTGATGTCTCCCATTCCACGTACGGCGGTGCCTCTCTGACACAGACTGCTGCCACAGGAGCATCGCCCTGTTTGTCCTCCTCCTCCTCCTCCTCCCCAGCGTCTTCATCTCCAACCTTCCCGAGGGTCTGGCTCTCCCTCTGCCTGCCTTCTCCCTTCTACCACGGACACAATTTGGAAGTCAACCAAAGGACCTTTGCCAAGGATAGGCTTGTTCTGACTCCTTCCTGTGCGAGGACGACTGGTGGGAGGCCAGCAGGCACGTGGACTTGAGCCTGTGTGGACGGTGTACCCGCTGCCCCAGGAACGCCCATCGCGTGCAAAGACAGGACTTTGCCAAAGGAGGTTTTTCTCTTCCTTTTCCCTTGGAAAAATGAAACGACAACAAACATACCACCCCACAAACCCCTCTAAAACCCCTCTTTAAAAAGACACTTCTCCTATTGCTTTCTTCCTTGGAAATACTATTGAAGAAAAAACAAAAAAACAACAAAAAAACCCAGAAAACAAACAAAAAAAAAAAAAGTTGCCTTATGGTGGAGCTGGACCGGGGAGGCTCGCTGGCTTCCTGCACCCTGGGGCACGCTGGGCTCCTGGCCCCCCCCGGCCCGGAGACTCCTCACGGCATTGCTGCCGAGCTGATCTTCCCCACAGCCTGTCCTCTGACCCCGCAGCTCACTCGGATGCCTCCCCCATCATGGAGACCCCTTCCCAGCCCTGATTCTCATGGGGGAAGGTGCCGAGGGCAGTCAGATCCAAGACTTGTGCTCACAAAGTAGTTGAAGCCGCTGCGTTGTGTATATACCATTGTAGCATCCTCCCTGTGACGGCAACTGGATGTGCTTATGGCCTCGCTGGGACCCCCGTGCCCTCTCCAGGGTGGGAGGTTGGTCTGCTCCGCTCTGCACCTCCAGCGTGGTCAGGAGGTGAGCGGGGACATATGTCATTGCAGCTGGAGGGACTGGTCCTTGCTGCGAGCAAGGGAGAGGGCTGACATGTCCCTGGTGCCATTTAATGCTGTAGCTTGACTAGGGAGTGACACAGCCCTGGGGAACTGTCTCCTGCAGCCGTCACCGGCCTGGGGGTGCTGGTGGGACTTGTGCTGGGTGTGAGCAGACCTGCCCAGCAAAGGAGGGCTCTCCCCTGCGCTTCCTCGTGCAACGCGTCTTGCTGGGCAGTTGCGTGGAGACTCCCACTCAGGGCAGCATCCCTGTGCATTTCCAAGGGCTGAGATAACACCACTGCTCCTTGCTCAGCAGAGGCAAGGGGGTGGCTGCAGAGCTGCTGTGGCATTTACTCAGCTCCTTCGCCCAGCACTGGGTGGGCTTTGGCAGGCAAACCCTCCCCAGGCTCCTGAGCTGTGTTCCCTCGCAGGGTTCAGAAGTAGCACTGGAAAGCTGTGCTCCTGCTGTAAGGGTCGAATCTCCTTTTCAGGCAGAGCTGCTTGCCTTGCTACCACTGTGCTCTGTCTCCTGGGTCTGGATACCTGCTTTGCAGCTGTCTTGGTTGTGGCTCTGGCACCCTGTCCTCATGGGCACTGCAGTGGGCTACTCAAAGATGCAGCTGATTGCATTGCCCTCTGCAAAATCACAGGCTGGTAACGAACAGCATTTTCCCAAAGTATCCAGTTGATGCAGTGCTGTCTCCCAGCTGGGAGGAGATGCCACCTCTCCAGGGCTGTCCCTGTATGGCTGCAGGGCTGGTGGATGGGAGCAGCCAGGAGCAGATACCGCGAGGGTGAGCTTGGGCAGGCTGTCAATCAGCAGTGGCTGCGGGTGCTCACGGGGCCCTGGCTGAAGTTATCACCTTCCCAAACTGACCCTGCGTCGAAGATGCTGCTTTGGTGGGTGGAGGGGGAGGAGGTGGGCTGGTGCGCGTAGAGCAGCTTCGTGAACTGCTGCTAGAATGGAAAGTACAGCTGGGTTTGAGTGAGGCTGGGTAGCTGCTACTTTGCTGTTTCCTGGTGGTGTGATCTGCCCTGGTCTGTCCACCCCTGCCCCATCACCCTGCAGCTTGGTATTGCTCACAAGCCTGATGGCAGCAGGCTGACCCCTCCGAGTCATGGCTTGCTCCGTTACAGCAGCAGTGCTCTGGGGTTGTGGGGTGGTAGCTGGGCAAGTAACGCCTGTACAGTGCTGTGGCCATGACTGTTATCCCTGGATTTTCCCTCTCGTGAGCCAGAGTCAGATCTCTGAGGTTACGGATGCGGTTGGGTTTGACCCTGACTGGGGAAGGAGGTGCCTCGGGGGCTGGGGATTGGGGTTGATCAAGGACTTTGGAGATGTGTTGCTGGTGGTTTGCAAGTGGGAGTGGGTCTGGGTGTGCTGCGGGTGGTCCTTGCTGCTGCGTCCCCGCGCTCCTCTCATCGGTGCCTGTTCTTGATTGAAGCCAATTGTTTGCATTGTAGCAAGAAATGAAATAGGAAATGAGGAGGAACAGCTCCTGCCATGGAGTTGGTGCTTGTGGAGCAGACTGTGGAATTGCTTGGGTGGTGGAAGAGGTAAGAAATTGCCCAGAGAATTTCCCCAAATCTAAATTGATCTTAAATTAATTTTTAATTTCTGAGGCTGAGACTCTAGTCTTGGCACAGAAGAGTTTTTCCCCTCTCTGCTGAGTCAGTGGTTTGTCACATCAGCGTGGCTGAGGGCCCTGAACAAGACCCCCCTGTTTCTCAGGGGAAGGTGGGTCAGAAGAGCAACCCCCAGGGGTCCCGCTGCAAACCTGCAGACTGCGTGCCTTGTTTTACTGTGTCCAACAGTGGTGTAGCCAGGGAGTGAAGGGAAGATGTGACAGCCTGAGGCAGCTGTTTGTTGGACAGAGGGCACACGGGCAGCACAGCGCTGCTCTGTGGGGGCACAGTGCCCACTGGTCCTGGTGGCAGAGGGCTGGGAGCTCCCCTGGGCTCTGGTTATGGGGCAGCATCCCGTGGTGAGGCTGGGGCTGCCAGGTGCGTGGTCCATGCCAGGCTGAGGAGGGGCTGCCCAAAGCAAGGACAGGTCTGCAGAGGCACTTCCCCTTTTGCTGCATACAGGAGGCATCACACACAGCTTGCTCCGCTGCCAGACAAAGGGACAGCTGTCCAGAGAGGAGTTTTGAGGAAGCTCCTGCTGAGGAGGGAGTTTGGCCTTGCGTTTAGCTTGGATGCTTCACCACAGTCATGTTTTGTGCTTTTTTTTTTTTTTAAGTTTTAGTGGTCAGAATGGTTGGGCAGGTGTACTCCTGTGAGCGCTGCTCCATCCCACAGCTCGCCAGGGCTGCGTGGTGCTGGCACCCATCCACTGGCATGGCCAGAGGGAGCCCCAGCTGCTTTTGGAAAGGCTGGTGGAGGCCATTGGGCCTCCAGGCAGAATGGGGGGAGTGCTCCCCATCTCACCCCTCTCCTCGGGAGATCCCAGGCCACTACAGCTTGGGGCTGTGTGCCGAGGTCAGCCCATGTTTGGGGTGCAGGCGGTTGCGATGGGTGCAGAGCTGCGGTGTGGGTTCAGGAGCTGGAGGAAGAAGGTGTGTTTTGGAGGAGGCTTTGTTGCTTTGCCATGCTCATTTGGGTTGGGGGGGGAAGAAAAAAAATAATTCTGCTCCGTTTGCCTGTCTGTCCCTCTCCCTGCTGCCCCCCTCGATGGCAGATTGTCACTGTAGCCCTCGGGGTCCCTCGAGTTTCGGCAACTGCTCGTCTTGCTCGGGACTGGTCGACTGTACTGTAACAAAACGATGTGTCAGCCTCAGTATCCTGCCACGTGTCTGTACACGTTCCGCATGGCAGTGCAGAGGGGGCCTTCTAGCTGTTAATGCCTTTCCAGTTATTTTATCAAAAGGTTAAAAAAAAAAAAGAAGAAAAAAAAAAAAACAAAAGGAAAAAAAAAAAAAAAAGGAAAACTGTAAATGTAGCAAGCTGTGTTTGCAATGCTTATTTTCTCCTGTCTCCTCCGAGACTGGTTTTGTCACTTTGTCACTGTTTGAAATGGATGCTAGGCTCTTTTTGAGAGAGAGGGTTGCTACACTCGATGTTAAATGCCTCACTGACTCTTTTGGGTTTTTTTTTTTAAAGTTTCCAATACAGGTAATAAATAGATGGATGACTTTTTTTTTTTAAAAAAAAAGAAAATGCTCATCTCGGTGGCGTGGAGCGGGTGGCTGGAGGGCAGCGTTTCAATGAGTAGTTTACAGTTTCACTTTCTGCAGACACTTGAACATAGGACCGATGTATCTGTGACAAGCACATCCTCTTGGTGGGAAGCTCCAGAGGAGCAGGGAGCACCCCGGGTGCCAGCCAGCCCCTGCAGCCTGTGGACCCCAGGGTCCCCGCGCTGTCCCCATGCCACTCTCCAGGTGTCAGCCTCGCACTAGGGCTGGTTTGTGCAGTATCAGCCTCCCTGGTGCAGTCCTGCTCCTCCTCCCCGAGCCTCTCTTGGTCCCGTTGGGGTTGGAAACCTTTGGATTTGTGGCTCAGAAACCCCCTCTGAGCTGCACCCCAGCGAGGGTGGCCCTCTGCTCGTTCACCTGGAGCCAAAAGGGGTGATGGTTTGATGTGCTGGCCCTTCTCAAACCCTGTGTGTCCCAACCTCAGCCTTCTGTTTCCAAAACTAGAAAGTGTGTGCAACCTTCTTCAGCTGCATTTATCGTAGAGACAAACTTTAAATGACTCATCACAGACCCATGTGTCACTTGGGAGGAAAATCTTGTTAATATGGCCCGCTGTATATGATCCATCTTCCGTCGATAGTACATAATCTTTGACCCATGTGCTAGGATCATCATCCCATATAAAAGTAAAAGAGAAAAATGTAAAATACTTGAATGAGAGCTTGTATTATAACATTAATATTATTCAGAGTATCTGCTTTCTAGGCTGATGTGATTCATTATTCTAGTAATGCTTTAGTCCTTTGTAATTTGTGGTAATTATGCTTTTTCCTTTTTAATACAAAAAAAATGTATAAAAATAAAAACTTCAAAAGACAAGTCAGCCTGGGTTTTCTGTTCTGCTGGACTTGCCCTCCCCAGGGGGCTGTGGGTGGGTGAACGGGCTGGGGTCATCCCTCTGTGGCTGTGGGCACTGAGGAGGGGACAGGGGAAGCTGGCTTCCCCGGGTAGACCTGGACTGTTGGGTTCTTTCTTGTCCCTGATCTCGGGACAGCTTGGGACAGCAGCCAGTCTCATTCTGTCGTTCATCATTGTACAGAGCTGTTCGTTTTGGTTTGTGCTTGGAGAAAAACTGCTTGGGGGAAGCAGTTACATGGGGTTACATCCTGTACCCAAGGTATCCTGAGTCTTAAAAATAATGGTTTTAATCTTACCACGTGCAGTTACAGTGATTGTGCTGGTATTTCTCTAGAAAGCTGCTGGAAGAGCCCAAAGTCAAAACTGAAGTGTTAAAACCTTAATAACGAGAACTCCCCCGGAACTCTCCAAAGCCACGTGGCCCAGGACACATCTGGCTTACGTGCAGGCAGCTAGAACCAAGGAACAGGGCAAGTAATTAAGGACAAAAAACCCTCTAAACTTTGTTCAAAAACAGTTTTCTAGAGCAGTTTTTTTTTTTTGTGCCTTAGGTAGGAAATAACAGGCAGGGAAAGCGCAGTCATTTCAAGTAGTGTGTTTAAGTTCAGCTTTGGGTTTCGTTACGTGTGAACAATAACTCATTTCCCAATTAAAATACTATTTGGCATAAATCATCGTCTCTGCAGAAACTGCAGGCTGCTGGGTTCACTCTGCCCTCCTGGGTGCCTCGGGGATGCTTTCCGAGAGCGGCGTGAGGCTGAGGAGGACCCTGTGTCTCTCGTAGGCTTTGCTTTGTCTGAACACCGCGTCGGTTCCGTGTAGGTAATCCAGCACTCCCAGCACTCCGTAGCACTGGTTGAACCTGGAAACCAAACAGGGATTAAACATCACTGGAAGTTACTGAGGTTGCCCTCACCCTTCCTGCTTCCATCTCCTTTCAGAGCCCTGATGTGATTTCTGCACCAGTCTCCCTCACAGCCCTAACGAAGCCCGGGTGAAACTCCTGCAGCTTCCCTCTCTGGCATCGTCGTTACCCAGAAATGGTGGCACTGCACAACAGCCATCTCTCTCCTGGGAGCTGCTGTGCTGGCAGCACAGCTGTTCAGCCCAGAGAGCATCTCAGCTCTGGAGGAAATGACTGGCACCATGGTTTGGGGGGTGCCCACCATTTGGGTGGCGACAGAACTGCTGCACTGGCTGTTTCTGCAGCAGGGGTAAGGTGAGAGAGAACGTCTACGAATTGAATGCACGTCTGGGAGATGGAAACACTCCTGCTACTGTGGTACACATCCCTGAACAACCTGCTGAAACTCTGCTCTCCAGTGTAGGAGGAGGCTGAGGATCTCTGCCAGGAAGGGTTAATTGTGATTTTTTTTGGGGGGTGAGGTGTTACCTGATCGGTGTTACTAATCCCAGTGTATGGGAGGGGGACAGACAGGGAGGCTCCCTGCAATATTTCAGCTGTGATTTGCCCTTGCTCTGTCTTTATTCCAAATGACAGGTGATGTCTGCTAAAGTTCTAGGAAGAGCCTTGCAGAGAACTGTTTCTGACCCTGTGCTTGTGCTGGGGAAAGTCCAGGTGATACCTGCTGCTTCAGACACTACGTGCTTTCCTCTGGTGTAACCTGAGGATGCTTGGAAGGCCCAGCCTCCGTGGAGAAAGTTTCCAAGTTGGCTGGTGGAGGAGGGCAGATGTCTGGTGGTCTTCTGAAATCCCCATCTCGAACTGCTCTAAGAGCTGACAGCATTCAGCCTGCTGTCGGGCGAACTGGGTATGCTCCTCTGCTTCTACGTGAGTTACACAAACCCACCTGACCCATCAGCAGTGCCTGGGCGCAGGCGGGAGGGGAAGGGGGTGCTGAGCAGTGCCCAAACCTACTTGAGGTGGTGGAAGTCGTGGAACTCCGGCGATGGTAGGAAGGGCAGGTGGTACCCGCAGTGTGAAATGCTCGTCGTTATGAGAGCAAGGGAGAACCACGCTGCGATTGAAACAACGTGAGACCCCATGATCATCGGGCCAGTCATGACAGGCAGCATGTTGGAGAGCTGGAAATGAGAAGCAAACTGCCTCGTTAGTGCGTCCACAACAAGCAGACTCTCCTCTAGGAGCTGAATTGTTTCACCTGGGTGAGACATCGCATTAGATTTGTGCAACCAGCATAAAGGGAAGATCCCTCTGCAAACACCTTACCAACATAGCAGCAGCAGCAGAGAAATAATTTACTCTAAGCTGAGTTTTACCCACCGCAAAACATAGTCACAGCCCAAGCTCCCTAAGCTTGTAGAAGTTAGAGCTGAGATCACACTGGGGGTGTGAGGGCAGCATGATTCCACTCAATCACCCTGGAGTCAGGAGTTTGAATTTCAGCTTTAACTTTGAATAATGCTGAAGCTGCTCTTGGGAAACCTCACTGTGGAAACACATGGCCTGTGGACACGCACTCACAGGCAGTGACGTGATGATCCTGGCTGTGCTGTGTCCTACCAGTGGCACAAACTGCTGTCACTGCCCCAGCTAGGCTCAGCTGGGTCTTGAATATAAAAAGTCATTCTGCTGCCCAAAGACTGCCAGGGAGACTCACAGAGCTGGTGCTGCAGCCCAGGACTACTGTTAACAGGAGATAGTACTTGTACGTGGAACCTTCTGAAGGTGGGAGGTGTTTTCATGAGAAGTCTCAGCTGGAGCAGCGCTGGGAGGCACTCCTGCAAACACTGATCCCAGCCACCAGCATGAAAATCAG
The DNA here is from genome assembly GCA_028020825.1 of Podargus strigoides. Lineage (NCBI taxonomy): Eukaryota > Metazoa > Chordata > Aves > Caprimulgiformes > Podargidae > Podargus > Podargus strigoides. Next base: position 13,370,640 of record CM051632.1, on the reverse strand, counting down.
GACAAAACGTGGCGTCCATGCTGTAACTGAGACTCTGTAAGTGTCACATCTCATGCTGAAAGCACTGTCTGTGCTCCCAGCCCTCTCTGTGCTCAAGGAAGGACCATTCAGTCAGGTCCTTACCTGTTTTGAGTCCCTTGGATCTGTGCTCTTAGTGGAGTCCAGGCACTGCAACCTTTCTACAACTAGGTTTCTTGGCCATGCAGTTTAGCTTCATCCTTTTAAAACACAGGAATCTAAGGGCACATTTGCTTTTCTTCTCTTGCCACTCCTCATCCCATGGCAGTCACACTATGCCCAGGAACTGGAGCATGACCATGGGAGAATCCACTTACCATGTGTTCTACCGGGTGAGCGTAAATGGAGACCACGCCAATGGGGGCTGTCCATTCGTGGTGCTTCTTGTGAATGTGCTTATACAGGAGTGGGAGGTGAACGAGCCTAAGTAGAGAACACAGAGAAATGTAGGCTTTCAGCTCTGTAAGAAAGGAACCTAGAGTAACGTAACAGATTTCTGCTGGGGACTTGCTCATGTCTATTCTTTAAAATAAAGGTTTTAGAGCAGCTGGGAATACAGGTGTAGGACTCTGGGCTTCACCCAAAGGGTTCCCCAGCACTGGCCCAGGCTGCCCAGGGCAGTGGTCAGTCCCCATCCCTGGAAGGATTTCAGAGCCGTGGAGATGTGGTGCTGAGGGACATGGGGTAGTGGGGACTGGGCAGTGCTGGGTTAATGGTTGGACTGGGTGATCTTAGAGGTCTCTTCCAACCAAGGCGATTCTATGATTCTGTGATTCTTTTTCTGTAGCAGTGAAGCCTCAATGGATGTGTCCATTGGCTGGTGTTAAACTTCTGTTCAGATAAATCCCATAAATGAAAGTCCCTGAATGACTGATATGCTCAAACCTGGGGGTACTTCTGAGGGGAAGACTCACGTTATGTTTTCATTATTTTGACTTCACCTTCTGGCAACTACTAGAGGCAGAATGTTAGGTTCTGTGGGCCCTTAAGGAATTGGTTTTTTATGTTGGATTTTTTGTGTGTGTGCATTTATCCAGAAGGCAAACCTACATATTTCTGAGAATGCTGGGCCTGCTTCTGCACAGCCTTGCAGGCTTTTTTCTTCCTTGCTTTAGTTTTTTCCTTCAATGTTGGTGTCTGTGATCAGCCTGGAGTGTCAGGAGCCAGGCCCTGCCTCACAGGTGCTGTACAAGTAAAGATCAGTCACTGACCCCCTGAGCTTTTTTCTTTCAGGATACTCAGTCTTATTCTCCTCTTTTTGAAGAATGTCATATTACAGCTTTTGTGTGAAGCGAGCTGGTTTCTTTCTTTCTTAGCCTCTAAGCTGCTCCACCTTTCTAATTTTACCCATTTTTGCTTACTGCAGTTACTAGCAGCCCTGCAGCACCGAAGCCTCATGTTATAAGGGTGGATGCCAGGACCTGTAAGTCTTCCCATATAAATACAAGATTGGTGGAAGAGGGGGGACTAGGACTGTTGCTTTTGTAAGAGATGGGTATAAGCTTAAAGGCTTGGGGGAAACCCACAGAGTCCTGTTCCTGTGCTCAGCTCACCTGTGTGTGTAATAGAAGAGAATTTCCTCTATTAAGATGAAGATGCTTAGCTCCACAAGAAACCAGTGGAAGGTGGGTAATTCCTTGCTGAAGGTGTTGCCCCACCATTTCATGACGTAGAACATGGGCACAAGCATGGGCAAGGAGATACAGAACTGATTACACAGCGCTGTGTAGACAGCTTGGCGCAATCTCTTCGTGTCCACCTGCAAAACAGAAGTCAGGACTCGAGGCTAAATCAGATGCAATGTGGCTCTGAGTCGGGAGGATAAAGAGCCTTCAGATTTGTAGGCTGTCTCCGTGTTAGTGTGGAGATCAGCTTTTTAACAAGCAGTCAATCCAGATCTGATCAGTAGCCTAATTAGAAGAACTGCCTTCCTCTCTGCAGTGGATATACAAGACTCAGCTTGATTCTCCTTAAATCTTATCTGGTTGCAAGAGAAAAGCATAACAGGTTCTTCTCCCTGCTCCTAGCCTGAGAGACTACAGGAAGTGTTTAGCCAGCAGAAGAGGCAGAGTGAGAAACACTTACAGGATCATTCTTGCCCAGCTGAATGCGATAGCGAGTAATAAAAGTTGGCTTTCCTGTTACATCAACCATCATGAGCATTCCATTGAAGCACCAGAAAGCAAGGCTAGGAACCAATGCAGCCCCTGCAGAGATGTGTGAATAAATTGAGAGCTATGGCAAAATGGGAAACTAAATACAGTGGTGTAGTATCTCCTGGGACCCAGGTGTGCCAGGTGTGTATCCCCTGCCCTGAGATGCTTTAAAGTGGAATATGGGTAAGTTCTGACACCCAGGTAAGACCTCGGGAATGGGGAGGAGGTTAGAGAAGACAAGTGTCTCATAGATTGAAACTTGCCACAGCTGAGGCTCAGAAAGGGCACGACATCAGCTCTGGCTGGCTTTGAAGCCTTCATGTGCTTCTCAGTGGGAGGACTAGTGAGTTTGGGAAGGCATGTCCATGTCTCTCTTTTAGATGTAACACATGGACAGTTCCTACTACAGCATAGGGCTGTTAACCTGAGTAACTCACCAAGGAGGAAGATTGTCCACTCCTTTCCCTCAAACTGGTAGTAGAACTTCAGCCATGTTGTTTGCCAGAAATGGCCTGAAGCGTCCCAGATATTCTGCATGTACCTGGAGGAATAAGTGTTCTTGGTTGCCCACCTTTTCATCATCCACTTTTCCCTCCTCTCCACCGAGAAGTTTCTCCTCGAACCCCTTTGTTCAAACACTCTTACCAAGAAACAGAGTTCACTAGGGCAGTGAATGTGAGCAGGCCTGTACTGAGGACACAGGCAGTGATCTTCACAGCATCCCAGAGCTTCTCATCCTGTGAGCAAGCAACGAGAGTAAGCACGTGCTGCTGTGTCCTACACTGGCATTTTTTGTATTTGAAATGCAGGAGGTCAAGGCAGTCCTGTGATGGCCTGGTTTGTTTCACAAACTCTCTAAAGAACATCATAACAAAGCTGTTACCTGCTACTGTGTGTAAGTGAGGGGAGGAGTACACACACATCCCTCTGCGCTTACAGACACCTGAAGTGTCACTGACGTGGAATTCCTCTGGAATAACCAAAGGCAGAGAAAGGACTGCTGATTTTTCCCTCTCTGTTTTTATTTGGCATGAAACTTGGTACGTGGAGGGCTGTAATAATACAAGGGGCTTCTGGGTAACTCAGAGCAGTAGGAAAGGAGCACCTGGGTGTAAGGAATGGTGCTCCATCTCAACACCTCCCTCAGTGTCTTCTCCCTCCCAGTACACATTGGTTTTGCCCCGCAGCAGTCAAGCATTGTTGTGCTCAGATGATCCGATTATCAGCTCCGGTTAATCCAGAACCCCTTCTCTCAACTCTCCTCCTGGCTTTGAAGCCCAATTCTGAAGTCAGGCTCACGTGCCTAGAAGCTTGCCCTTTTTCCTCCAAGTATAACAGAGGTTTGTACAGGAATTACCTTTCCCTGCATAATTCACTTTGCTGTGCCTTTAGGCCATCACAGGTACAACTCAGCTCTAGTACTGAGAGTACAACTTGTCTGGTGTGTACCACACACCATCTGTATAGAACAACTGCACATTAACAAGGAGCAAAAATACTCGACTTCTCTAAAGTATAAAGCTCTCTAAATCCCTGCTCGCAGTCGCAGAAATGCTATCTATTGAAGAAATATCCCTGTGTACAGCATAAGGGCAGCTGTGACTCTTTTATCACAGTAAAAATGCTACACAGAGCAACTGCAAGAGAGTCAGAAAGTGTGAGACCTTTTGATTCCAGGAGTAAGTATATTAAAAAAGCATTCAATACATTTAAGCATTTAAATATTCAAAACCAAGTTGTTTAGCAAATATATGATAAATGTAGAATTAACTGTCTTTTAGAGTAGCCCAAGTTGGAATTGGTTCTGGAGTTCAGGAATCTTAGTTTGGGTTTTATTGGGTATGCATTATATTTATCTGCAGGATAAATGTTTTTTAAAAAATCATGCTATTCTAGAATAATATAGTGTAAAAATCAGCTAGTGTCTTGTTCATTACTCTGTCCTTCCTGTTTTTAAACTGTGTTGTTGTGCCACGCAAACAGACTGGAGTAAAAATAGTATGATTCATAGTTGCTGTCCTGCTTGCCTCCCATCAGAGAGGACAAACAAGAGAGACTGCTCGCTAATAAATGTTGAATGCAGGTGTATTTAGGGTAATGCAATATAGAGCAATCCTCTCTGCATGGCTGTCGGTGCTTAGAGCTTCTTTAAGATTCTGTAACACCTACAGAACATTAAACATTACCCAGGAGCTGTCAGCAATATTTATCTGTCCCAGGACAGAACTTTGATCATTAGCACTGAAACTTTCCTCATTAAAACAAACATTTGTTTCTGTCATCTCTATTTTTAATCAAGTTAGCAACTGGGGAGGAAGTAATTTACAGGACTCTTGTCCTCCAGCTTGGTGTTTGTGCACCCTATGGGTTTGTATTAGAAGCAACGCAATCATTTGCCAGCATTATCACTGGGTGTACTGAACTACAAATACGAGGCTGGTGAAGGCCATCTATTCTGGCTTCAGATAGTGCCTGCTGGAGCTGGGCTGGGGATTTGCTCTCTTAGCAGTTTCATACTTCCAATTGCATCCATGTTATGCCTCATGTATGCTGATATGAGATAAGATTTTCTTAATCTTTAGACCCTTGAACACCATGCACATCATCTTTAGATAAAAGGTTGCAAAAGCTATAGAAAGTTAAGAGCTTTTTAACAGAATCATGTTCTATAACTCCTTGTTTCTCCTGGGATGAAGAAAAAACATACCAAGAAAAACTTACAAGTGTCAGAATTTTTAGTTACACCAAATAGTATTTCAGATTCTTTAGCATCTTCCAGCTGAATAACTCAGAGTTTCAAAATCTAATAACTCCTAATACTCATCAGACACTGTGCATGTCCTGCTTTGAGATAGGACAGAGAGTAGCTAAAGCTCAGCACTTAAGCTGTTTTAAAAGCACTCTGGATAGAAACCGTCTTGTTTAGAGGCTGTGTTTTTATTGCATATGATGAAATGACTACATGAATGAATCCCACACAGTATAATTACATGAGCTGTCAACACAGAGAAGTTTACGCAGAAAAAAAATAAAATAAATCTTGTTCATCAAGTCCAAGTGCTAACACCCTGTTCCTCCTCATGCCAACAGCTCCAGCACAGAGTAGTTTCCAAACTCTGATCCATGGAGCACTTGAGATCTTGCCCTTAAAGGGCTTGTACAAGTTGGCAAATTCCTTAAGTGCAGAACAGGGTTGGTGCCTGCAAGGTAAAGAGACTGGGGCACATCAGCTGGGAAACATATTGTTTAGCAGGACCACTTTACGGACTGGGCTCAGTTAGGTGGCACAGCTGCTGGTTACAGGGAGTGTTGTGGTCTTCTGCCATGCAAGTAAAGATTGCAAAGTAAAGCCCTTCACTTGGTGCTGTAGCTGCAGTTCACTGGAAGGGAAAAAATGCTGGGAAACTCTTGCTGTGGTGATAAAGTTGAGCTCCTAGTTGTGCTAAAGTGATCAGAGTATGGATGTGTCTCTCACTTGTCTTAGAAGATATTCAACACATCCAGCCTTCCAAAGCACCTGTGTAACGCTTAATTTAAAAGACGACCTTGAGCCTTTACCTGCTTCTGCTGCTCAGCCATGGTGGAATATCCAGAGTCTCTTTTCATCTGAAATAAGAGGTGATCTCCGTAAGTGAACCTTGTACAGCTGGAGAGTGGAAGAAGACACTGCTGACAACAGCAAATCCCCTGAACTTCAAGTTCAGTTGCAAAACTGTAAAATAATTGCTCTCTGTGCTCTGTCCTGTCCTGCTCCCTTCTTCATGTTGGCCATGGAGCAAAGCTGAGCTCCTGAGAAGAAAAATCCCCTTATTTCCTGATGAGTTAGTATTGTCCCAGAAGAATAACAGGGATGCAAGGGTAAGAAATTAAAATAGGAGAACAGCCAAACCCAAAGCTTTTGATCGTGATACTGGTGTGTTGTGGCACGGCTGACTCCCTTGGTCTGGCTCAGGAATACATTGCACTCAGTAGGAACTGCAGCCCATCACAGACTGGAGGGAAATGATCATATGGGACATGCATTCTTCCACAATGACAACATGCTGTTAAACAAGGATGAAAACAAAAATCTAACTATAACAAAGTGAGTTTGTGCCACAAAGAATTAACACAGTAAAGCCCCACACAGCCTTCACTCAAGTGGCAGAGGAACTGTAAGTTACAGTTTAAGAACTTGGAGAAAATCATCTTTGCTTCAAGTCCCACTATGGACAATTGGAAGGTTGAAAGTCCTAAATGGACAGGTGGCCACCTCATTATAAACCTCCTTGCATTGGCTCTGGCTTGATCATTTGGTGGTGGTTTTGGTAAAAAAGCCCAAGCAACAAACCCAAGGTTTAAGTAGCTGCTGGGGCTTCACTGCTGTCCCCAGCCATGGAAGGATCTCTGTATTTCAGGATGTGTTGTGGCTGTCCTAAGGATTATTGCGTAGCTGTTTCTATATTGCTGCACTCTTACCATAAATTTTAATTAGTAAAAGCTTACAAAATATTCCTTAAGGTTTTTTTTGTTTCACTTGGTCTTCAAGAACAAACACACAAATTCCAATAATAGTAAAGCCAGATTACTGAGGATTGCAGAATTTAATCTAGTTTGCTTTTCATACTCAGAAGAATATTCGAGCACAGGCAAACTGTGTTACCTAAGGTAACAAAGGAAAGCACAAAGAAGGTAGAAAGGCACCTGTTACACAGAAAAACACTTGGAAAATTATTCATTAGAAAGATGATAGTCTACTACCTTTATGATGATACAAAGCCTCTTGGGAGTACTCCTCTTGCAGTGTTTCAGAAAGGAGAAATACGCTGCCAAAAAGAAGTCGCTGTATTAGCCAGGAGGTTTTACTTTAGCTTTGAAATGGTAGCCTTCTGGGTACAATCTTATAAATGCAATTCTGTTTGTTTACAGGCATTTCCAGTTGTTTCTCTATGTTACATGTTAGTATGCAGATCAAGAGGCAGTCAGGTCAAGACAGAAAAACTGGACACCTTCTCCCTGCTTGGGTTCCTGCTTATTCATGGACAGAAAAGGACAAGGCCAGTCCACCCAACTACATACTTTAGTGGAAGAAACTGATGTTAAATAATTCTGAGAACAAAAATAAAATCAGGCAAAAAGTGATTTGAAACTTGAAACTATGAGCCCGAACTCCAGACCCCCTATTTCAACAGTAGGCTTGTATATACTCTTATGGGAAATGCTAACTTTTGGTAGCAGCCTTAAAAAAAAATAAACAAGTCAACTTTGTCTCCCTTGGCCAAAGAAAGTAGTGTGAGAGATGCCCTAAGGTGCTATGGCTTAAAATGAGAACGTGTTAAGGAAGTCACCATGTCCTGGGACTTCTCATCTTTCCCCAGATCCTGAGCTCCTCACTACCAGACATTGTGAGCTACTAGAGCTACTGTGAGACTTTCCATATGTTTTTTTTTTCTTCAATATACCAAGTTTGCCAACCACAACTTTATTGAAAAAATATAGTTGGGCTCTAACATATCTGATGAAGAATACCTACAAGTAGCAATCACAAATAATGCTAGCTTGAATAGAACAGAATAAATTACTTGCCACAGGACAAATTGATCTTATCTTAATTTGCAAAAGACCTTCTGATCTCAGTGATGCATTTTATGTTGCGTAGTGTGCACTATACGCCCATCTTGCCACACAGGTCCTCTCAGTGCAGGTGTGCTCACTGCCTCCAAGAAAACACTGCTAATGCTTGAAATATGGCAAGCTTCAATAATCCTTTCCTTTTTGAGACTTTGCTCCATTCCAGCTCTATTCGCAGGTTGGTTGGAGCATTTAACAGTTGAGTTTTGAGTATCTATGGAGGGAGATGCCACAGCTTCTCTGGGAAATGTGTTTCAGTATTTGACTATCTTCACTGTAATTTCCCCCCTGCCCCCAGTATCTAATCAGAATTTCCCTCATTATAACTCATATCCCTTGCCCTTTTGCTGTGTACCTCCTTGTCTTCTTTACAACCACCCTGTAGGGAGCTGAAATCAGCAATACAGGGATATACTGGGACAGTATAGTAAATAGTGTTGGCCATAGTTTTCTGTGGTTAAAGAGATTATTTTACTCTGATGACCTTGTAGTAGACAACATTACGTCTTAGAGAGGCAGACATAAAAGGGGTATCCCAGATAGATGCTTGCTGGAAGGCTGATGCTCCAGAATGGTTTCTCCATACAGCAATGCCCAGTCAAACCCTGCTGAATCTTTGCATGCAAAGAGCTAAAGAGCAGAGCACAGTAGAAAACGTGACTCTGCTTTGAGTTTTTAGGAGAAGAAAGAGCCATTCCTTCATTGAGTCTCATATTCTGTAAGTTTAGGAAAGAGTTAAAATAATAATTACATTTCTAGTAGTACTCCTCTTAAAATAAATTATGATACAAGTCTTGCCTGGGCAAAGGCTTCCAGTTTGAAACAGTACTGTCATGTCTGCTTACCCTCCCTCTCCCCAAAATCTCAGTACACTGCCTTTATTAAGTCACATTTGAAGGATAACATTTTACATTATCTACATTAAAACAAGATAAATTTTGATGGATTAGGTTTTCCCCAACATCTCATTACCTGCTCTTTTTTTTTGTTGGATAATGTCTCCGAATACGCCAAATACATTAAAAAAGCATTTGTGTAACCATGGCTGTTTCAGCAAACAAAAAAGCCATTCAGCTGCTTGGCACTAATCTCTTGTTGGCATGTTATACAGCCCCGAATCAACCAGTGAAGATCTTAGCTGCCTGCAGCTATTTCCAAGTATTAGTTAGAACTGGTGCTGCTTTAAAAAAAAGTGCTCCTTTTCAGCTATTTCAAATTAGTTAACACAAAATCTGATCCAAACCAAATTATCAATCCCAAAGTAAAAGTAATTGTTTTTCCAATCAGCCTCTTGACATCAAAGGGAAAACATACACAACTCAATAAAGAATTCTAATACATTTTTTTAAGTTATTATTTCCAAGTACTTCATCATTTTTCCAACAACTGTTCATTAAGTCACAGACCTGTTTTCACTGGATTTTCCACTTCAGGTATCAGAAAAAGCTAGTTTGTCTAAGTAAGTCATGTTTTAAAATGAAAAGGAAATCTGAAAAGGATTTAAATCTGAAAAGGAAAGAACTACCCTATTTTTTACATTTTTTTCAACATTTACATTATTATTTATGTCCCATCTCTGCTGTCCCCTTACATTTCTGTTGCCCACGCAGTCCCAAGCTAAGGCTCCACAAGTGCCCGCGTCTCCTTGTGTTGTACCCAGTGTTGTATTGCATTGTGTCCTTCTTCTGACACCCACCAAATAGCCCTGCTGCTGGCAGGCACAGCTGCGTAACAGGGTACGTCTGCTGGGACAGACTCGCTGCCTACCACAGTTTCTTAGTATTCCATTTTCCCTTCCTGCTTGAATCTTCTGTTGTAGACCTTACTTCACTGGAATCAACCTTTATAGTGCATAGCCAGTGGGAAACAACCACGCTTGAGAGAGAAAAAAAAGGCTACAACTATCCATGAAAGCATAGAAAGGAAAATGTAAGGACAACTTACCTCATCACCCAAAAAGCTGCGTATCAGCCACACTATGTGGACAGACACAGAACTAGACGTTGTGTTTGGTGGATGTCCTACTGTGCCAAGCACTGCACAGATCTGAAGGTGACCACAGTTCCTAGAAAAGCTTACAATCGTCCTTTAAACAGACACATGAATTGCCTTTTAATTATTTCCTCAAAGTTTCTATCATACCTTTTCAAGCTACTACACCCCTGAACTCTGGCTGCCCACTGTTTGCTCACCTCCTGCTGATGGTAACCTAGGAGATGTCCTTTGTGTCTATACAGAGCCCAGAGTTCAACTCCTCACCTTTCACTACTGCTGTGGAAACTTTGAGGGTTTAGGCAAAGGCAACAGGGGGTGTTTCCAAGCGGGAGCTGACTGTCCCCTCCCAGACAAGTCATGTGAGGCCAGTGCCATGTCACTGTTAGTACTGGCTGTGTTCCCTGGGCATATGCACATGCTGTCACTCAGTTAAGCATTTGGAATACATCTGTGCAGGTAGGTGTTTTTCATCAAGAGTTAATGGCTGTATCTAAGAATAAAAAGGCACATACACCTTAAAGGTAAGTAGTTTTTGTAATGCACTAACTGATGTTTCATGCACAAAATAATGCCAGTGCAACCAAATGGGTCAAAGGAGTTGGACTAGATGATCTCTAGAGGTCCCTTCCAACTCTGACAATTCCGTGAGTGCTAAGAGCAGTCAGGGTTACTGCAGAAATTAGAAAAAAAACAGCTCTCTGGTTTTCATTGTGTCGCAGTAAATCTAGAAATTATACCAACGCTGTGGCTACATAGTGCCCTGAGCCATTTACAGGTATTGGTTCCATCTGTAAAGACAAGATGCAAATAGGTTAGAATGTGCTTGGGCTCAATTGTCTTGAAATATGATGTTTACCGACCACAAAGTCTGTAATTATGGTATTGCAGAGAGCAAGGTGTAATTTGCAGTAGCTCTGGTCTTTATTATGCAAATGTGGCCCCAATCTATGTTACTTACCTAATATATGGTGACCTATTATGAACTAAGTTCTAAAAAATGAGGGTGTTACTCGCCATAACTTTCCAGATTTATTTTTCCACACAAGGAAAACCAAGGAATATCATCTCTGCCTCACAGTTAGCTTTGTACGGCCATTCACGGGGGAAGCGACGCACGCTGCTGTTTGGTAAGCAACATCTCAAGCTAGCAGCGGTCAGAGTTGCAGAGAGATCAGCAAGAATGAACAACGGTGGTGCCTCGTTGTCTGTGCCTGGATTCTTGTACCTAGCACTACATCTGTATTTTTTATTAATTATCTTTTTTTTTTTTGTGGAAGGAGAGTATTCCTGAAACTCCCCTCCCAACTTCACGCTGTTTGTCCTGTTAGTGGGGTAAACATTCACTATTGCTTTATTTCAGATTTAAAGCTGTGTTACTGTGTTCATTGACGCTTTCTTTTGACTAATCCTAACTATTCCTTAGTGGGGAAAGAGTTTGTAATTCTTAGCTGTTGCTACTAATTGTTATTTATCATAAACAGTGGACTCAACAGGGAGGAATGTGATTCCTTCAAACTACTTACACATGTGCAGAAGAGGAAGTGGAACTGGCATTTCAAGAGAGGAGTGCTGCATGAATGCTGTCCTGAGCCCATCTTTATTTGGACTTGAGTTTGCACTGGGAGGGCTGTTCATCCAGCCACCAAAAACAGGTGATAAGCCAGTGAACTTCACAGACTTTCTTTTTAATCACTGTTCAATTCCCACACAGGTTATCTCTGAAAAATTTATACCCAATAGGAACAGACAGCTTAGCTCAGGATGTAAATGTAATTTACCTTCTGCTGCAAGCCCGTGTCTAATGCAGGTTGGCAGTCATGTAAAAGCTGCTTCTGTCTGTTGTCTAGCCTGTGCACTGCACTGATGTCTTCAACCCACCAACGTTAGTGAACTCTTTGCTGAGGCATGCAAGAAATCTGATTTCCTCTCAACAGAAAGGCTTTTTCATCACTTTATAAAGTAACTTCTCTTTGTTCATTCTCCACAGTTTTTGTAATAACCACTGTTTGTTTTGCTGTTTGAAAAAAAACATTAGAAGGAGAAAAACTATGAATTATCTTTCAGAATTGTACATACCCACACTGATAGTTCCTCCAGTGTCAAAGAGGAATCTGAACTTAGCACACCTCACCTAATCATTAATTCCCTGAATTCTGAACTGTATTTCACAGAATACACCATGACACCATGTAGAGGGTGTGAGGACTCTTCAAGAGCCTGCTTTGGAGTGCTGGACCTGGAAGCAAGTTTGGTAACTTCCAAATACAAGAACTATGGGACTATTTTTAAAAAGCAGGGAGTCTTTTCCAGTTATTATTCTTTTTTTATTAGCCATGATGAAAATTAGCCATTATTGAAAAAAATTCTGATCTCCTTGAGCAAAATCTGTTTCCAGCTTTCACCACCAGTGCTGGTAAACATCATTGAATAGCTTTTTTATTTTTAAACTACATGCAAACTGTTAAACATTACAAGCATAATTTATCACAAATGATTATTTCCCACAATACATTTTTTATTAGAATAGCAAGGCCCGTATATTATCAGTGTCCTGACAAGATTCATCCTCCCTTTTTCCCTGGATTCAACATAACTTCAAGTACTGGGTTTGTGAGTAAGAAATATGATATATGTTATTTTACTCTGAACTCTCTAGGAAAAAAAATAATCTAACCTTATATTTACAGGGTGCTGTAATCCAACCTGCTGTATTTTTACCTGCTAGAAATGTATGTTTGCTAGCATGACATCCCAAAGTCAAGTGACCATGGGAAGAACAGTGATGACTTTCTTGCCAATCTAGCATATTACCTTGTACATAAATTATGCAATGCAAGAGACTGCAGAGCTGAGAAGGCAAAAATGATAGCTATCAATCATCCATGATGATAAACTTTGAATCAAAGTAACGTTCGATAATGGGATGTCATAAGATGCTGACAGCACCAAGGTCACTTGATAGAGAAAAACCTCTCCTTTTAGACAAGTTATGTTTGTGCTAATGTATGAACATGAAACCCGAGACACTGAACTACGTCTTAAGTGTAAAAGACACCAAGATTTGTTTCTACAGACACTTGTATGAACATGATAGACAGCTGAAATGATTCACTGGGAGTCTCCAACCGAACCCAAATGGCAGGCAGATGCAATTCTGCAGCAGTACTAGAACTGCAGTATTTTATAACAGATGCAACATCGTCCAGAGAGCTGGCAGCCTAAAAGAAAGGAAATGCTACCTAAGTTTAATTACTAGGGGATGAGCTTCCAAATAAATTGCGTGCCTGCTGTCAGCACCAGCCAGCAAAGCAAGCGCTGGCAGTTACGTTACACAAGGTGTTACACTGTGCTGCTTCACGGGATACAAACTTGTGTGGCTAATGTAATTAAAACAGCATTTCTGGAACCGAAAACAGCCTACAAGTTTGCAGACACAGTCAGTGCTCAAACAACAACTTCTAAGCTTCAGGAAGAGGCAGAACTTCATCAGCTAATGAGCTTCCTACACACTACGGTGTACGAGCAACGCACGCCAGGACAGTAGCGGTTTGCCCTCATGGCTTCAAAAAACACACCCCTACGCCACTCCACAACCCTGCGAGCCCGGGGGAGCCTCAGGGCCTCTGCTGTGACCTGTGAAGGAGCGGCGGACACTGATTGTCTTGGGGATGCTCAGCCAGGGCCTGGCACAGCCCCTGTCCCGAGAGAACTGGTGTGGGGCTCTGGGGGACTCCCCATGCTGAACGTCCACCCGAGCCCCAGTGGGTGCCTGTGGCCGCCCGGCTTGAGGCCCCTGCGCCCTCTGCGAGAGGACGGCACCCAACTCCCTCATCCCTCCTCCCGCCCGCGGACTTTGGACTCGCCCGCCGCGCCCAGAGGAGGGAGCCCGGGTGAGTCCATTAGCCGCGCGGAGGGGGGGGGAGAAGGCCCTGGGCTGTGCGCAGGCGCACTCCAGGCAGAGCCCCGCGTGGCGATCCGCCTCCCCCGTCCCCTCCCTTTTCCCGCCCCTCCGCGGGAACGCGCGCGGCCGCGAGGGAGGCGCGCGCAGCAACGCACCCCGCGGCGCGCGCCCCGGCGGCTTTGCCATTATCTCTCGCGAGAGCAAAGCGGTAACCCGGAAGTCCCGCCCCTCTGGAGGCCGCATCGCGCCTGCGCAGAGTCGAGCGGCTCGGCCCCGGCTTCCGGGCAGGTAGCGTCGGGGCAGGGATAGGCGATGGGGAGCGCCGGAGCAGACGAGTCGCGGGGGGGAGTGAGGGCTAGAGCGACCGGGCGGGCCCGGCTGCTGGAGCGCGAGCGGCGGGGCCCGGCGGCGCGCGAGAAGGTGCGGGCGGGGCGGCCCTGGGCGTTGTGTGGGAGTCCCCGACTGAGGGGACGGTGACGGGTGTGGGGGGCGGCCGTTCAGCTTCCTGACCGGGCGTTTGGGCGGCCCGGACGCTGCGCGGGGTCGGTGGCGAGGCTGTGCGGCGGGGCGGGCCCGGCCCTGAGGCTGCGGGGCCTTTGTCGGCGGGCTGAGGGAGGGGGACGTCCCGCCGTGGCGGTTGGGTTGAGTCCCACCGCAGGCAGCCCCGGTAGCTGCGGGCGCACGGCCCGGCCGTTGGTTCGGGCGCTGGGGCGGTTTTGGCCGTGATCTTGCAGGGAACGGTAAACAAGCGGTGATTTACTCAGGGTGTAACTCTGGAACTGCCGTTAGCATCGGCTGAAAGATCTTCGGTGTTTCCTGAATTGCCTCTGAGAAGCGCCTGTTGTACATGTGCTCTGTAAAGCGTTCTGTTACTGTTTCTAAAAGCTGTCGCGATAGCTGAGCCGTGTTAAATGTGAGGATTCCCTGCTTATGTCCAGGGTTTCAGAGTCATGTCAGGAGAAGAAGAAAGCCCGGGAGAATTACTCCCTTCATAAATAACTGGACTGTTAATTGTGCATCCACTTCATAACCTCAGCGGATGCTCTAGACATTTTCGTTCAGTGTGTTTACAGGAAGTGATGAGAGCAAGAAAAAACTTTGTGTAAACTTTAAATGGGCTATTTGAATCTGAAAATGGAAGTGTGACTTCATTCTTATATGTAGGCCTTTCTTCATTCTTCACTCTTTATTTATCTGTTTAATGCAGCACACTGATAAGGTTGCACAGCTTGCAGTTCTACGCTGTCATCTGGATTCAACATCGGCTGTCTTTACTCTGGTCCCTGCAAGATGCCAGCAGCCCTTGCAGAGAACAGCCAGGTTATCTGTGAAGTATGGGCCAACAATCTGGAAGAAGAGATGAGGAAAATTCGAGAGATTGTTCTAAGTTACAGCTACATTGCGATGGTAAATATTTTGTACTTGACCTAATTGCATTAGTGAAGGAATTTTTGGGGTAGGGGAATAAGCTGGTTCTTGAGTGAGAAATTATTTCCCCCTATCCCCATTCAAACAGAGCTAGAAGTGGTGAAAAATTAGGAAGCCATTCAGTCGAAGCTTTCCAGAATTTAATACAAGTGGTGTTGAGTGTGGATTGAATGAAAGATGGGGAATACTACCTTAAAAACCTGAATTAATTTAACATTTACCTATTCAGCACGTATTAGTTTATGCAACAGAAAATGAAACAGGTCAGATATACAACTGGGTTTAAATCTTCAGATTTCCACTGGTGTATTTCTCCTTTGAAAGTCTTTCTCCATTTGGTTATGAAAGGTGCCATGGTCCTGTAGGACAAACAGTCTGCAAGTGACAAGTAGTCAGCTGGGCTGCCTCCTCTTTAACGGCATCAGATGTTGATTCTTAGGGAAGAAAAATATTTTGGCTATAGATATGACAGTGTGTTCAGAAAGCTTTGTTTAAGATGACCAGAATCTCCCCCAGGTGGGAGGAATCTCTTCTTGCTCTTAGAAATCTGTATCTGCTTGGCAGGAGGCAGTTTGTTACATAAATAACTGGGTTTAGATATGATACTGTAAATTGTGCCAACTTTGCTTAGGAATGCTAAACTTCAAGATACGAAAAGTCCTTAATGAAAGTGTGGCATAAAAGCACACGTCCCCGCAGAGCGTGTAGTGTTTCAGTGCAGAATGCAGTTGTGTGAGTATGATTCTTTGTTATCATCTGTCAATGAGAAATGAGCTTTCTTGCTTCTGTTTGATCTCATTGAAAGTGTGCTCATGACCTGTTTTAGTGGCTGTGCTGCAAGAGTGGATGCAAGAGTGGATTCTCCCCTTGGGCAAGGGAGAAATTTTGTCAGATACACAGCACTGGATTCTTCATGAAAGTTGGTGCATCGGGTCTAGTCCATAGGAATTAAGTGACCTACTCTGAGAGTAAAAATAGTCTGGAAGTTTGGGTTTCAGCAAAGATAGCACACAATTACCAGCCAAGTAAAATGTTTTTTATCTAATAGATGGTTACTCTGTTGTTAAGATCTGTCTTGATTGTCAGGAGTTTTCATTAATGTAGGCATTGGCTGTTCCTCAAAACCAGTGAAGGTTATTGCTATCTGGACTATCAAATGAAGGTGGTCAGAGTGCTAAATTTAACTGGAATTTAGAACATGAAAGAACACTGAGTAAATAAATAAAAGTCCATTTTAGTAGATTTGGGGAAAATGAGAGAGTTAGTCCTTTGCAAGAGAAAGGTTGGAATTATACATTAGTGCATATTGGATGACTTTATAACATTTTTGTTTTGGAGTAAAACAAAACTGCAAGAAAGGATACCTGTAATGAATGAATGAATGCAATAGGTAACAAATTGCGCAGGGTATTTTTTTAGTGTCAGACTTGTAGCAGTTTAAAATCTGAATGAATACGGAAAAGGAGAAAAAGTGAGTTTTACGGAAGAATTCACAGAAATCGGTGCTGAGACTTGCAAGTGTGGAACTGAATAGACTCCTAGTAGAGTAATATTAATGACTCCTAGCAGAGTAAGTGGTGAAATGAAAATTTTCCCTTCTCTTCTAGGACACAGAGTTTCCTGGAGTTGTTGTAAGGCCAATTGGTGAATTCCGCAGTTCCGTGGACTATCAATATCAGCTCCTTCGGTGTAACGTTGACCTTCTGAAAATCATCCAGCTGGGCCTGACTTTCACAAATGAGAAAGGAGAATATCCTTCTGGCATCAGCACCTGGCAGTTTAACTTCAAATTCAACCTCACGTGAGTCTCTTGAGCTAGGGAATAATCGCCTGTTCTCTTCTGCTGAAGTGATGCTTTCCTTTGGAAATGCAGGTGTCCATCTGTTCATTATCAGTGGCTAGTTCTGAGCAATAAAAATTCAGATTCTAACACAGATTATGTATTAGATTATGATTATGCCAACCTATTTTGGCATGGCAGGAGTTTGCCATGTTACTGGCAGTCAACTGATAGTAAAATCCTATCCTGAATACCCTTTGCCATGATAAATAGCCTATCCCCAATAATTGTACGTGCCTGAAACTTTTATGCAATAACGTTATAGTCTTAAACGTTATACATTTTATATATTTACATAAAAATACATCTCTTTCTGCTAAAAAAAAATGGATATGCTGTTTTCAGGAAAAAGGAGTTCCATGCTAAAATATAGACTAGGATCTAAAAAAACTGGCATAATTGTCCTGCCTATTCAGGAGAATGATTCTTTTTAAGTGGAGTGTGGCAGTTGCTCGTCGCCTCCATACTGCAATATCCTGGGTAACAGTTGAAACAAGTTTCATCATCCCTTCCTCTGTAATTATAAAGACAAACTCAGCATAATTACCATTAGAGCTGCCTGGAAATAAAGAGAAGGTTTACCTGGCAAAACCACATACTTACAGGAAATCAGTCGGTGTTTTTATGGAACTGTCATTGGAAAATGTTACAAGAATTCTTAGCTAGTATGTGCAGATCATACAGTTCTTGAGCCCAAAAGCTGCAATATTTACTTCCACAACTTTGTGACCATCTTAAAAGTATTTAAATTGGAGTGAAGTGTGATTGCCACAAAGCTCAAAAAAACCCCCAAAATGAAGTGGTTTTCACAGTGTGATCAATTCATTTGACTCAGTTACCATATTTGGCGTGAATTTTGCTCTGTATGTTGTCATTTTCTTCCCTCCCCCCTGCCCCTCAAATGAAACAACCTCATATAGAAGTCAGGTTCCTGCTCAGCTCTTCCCCAAGCACATCGTCACTCATCCCTCTCCTCCTTCATTAGTGAAGCATTATGCAATTTTGTTTACTCCCAGAGATGGAACTGATGATACGGTGGTATGTGCTGTGAAGTGAAAAAGAAAAATGTAGATAGGAATGATGCCCAGTGCTTTAGAGTTGCACATCTTATTTGGGAGAAGTCCCCATTTCTCCGTGCTTTTATCTGTGGTGTTTCTGTTCAACTTGCAGAGTGATGTTTTTCAAAACGTCATACAGTTCTGTGGAGATGGATTCTTTGGAATTTGCATGAGCAACAGAACAGTTAACTAGTTAGGATAGCAGAATAGCTTGTTACGGATGTAGGAGGCTGCAGTAGTGGTATTAAAACTGACTCAATTTGAATTTTCTAGAGAGATAAATGTGGAAGCCAGAGATAGCCTACTGATCACTCCAGTTTTTGAAATACAGTGTGTGGGGAATTTTCCTAAAAGGAGCCTGACTTGTTAGGACCTTGAGTGCAACGCTGCTTTTTTCCTTCAGGGAGGACATGTACTCTCAGGATTCCATAGACCTCCTTGCCAGCTCTGGGCTGCAGTTCCAGAAGCACGAAGAAGAAGGGATCGATACACTGCATTTTGCTGAGTTGCTTATGACATCTGGGGTTGTCCTTAGTGACAGTGTGAAATGGCTGTCCTTCCACAGGTAGGTGACACTGTGATGGTCGCTGATGCTGGGAAGTGAGAAATCTCTTTTTGATTGAAATACTGCTGCTTTTGTCCATGGAGACTGACACAGATTTTAAGGAGAAGAATTAGCACCTCTGGAGTTCTTAAGCTTAAAGATACAAAGGCCAGGTTTAAGAAGTGAGAACACTTGGCACTTCATTTTGTAGTAGCACTGACCGTGGTCAGAATTTTGTGTGTGCCTTTCTTGCAAATCCTTTGGCTGTCACAGTCTTCCTCTATGGAAGAAGTTACTAACAATTTGAAATGTGATTTCTACACTTAGTAACTTGGGTGCACTGTAAAGTAAGGTTTTTGTTTCTTCTTCCTTACAACGTTGGTGGTGTTCTCAACTTCTGTCTTGTGTTTATGTAGAGGAAGAAATCTGTGTAGTTAAGGTGTCTTTCTTGTAGTGTTTCAAGCAACTTGATGACAAAACTTCTGGCCCTTGGTTATCATTGCAAATGAAAGGACTTGAGGGAGGAGGAGGTGGTGGCAACAGATACTTACAGGGTTTCCTACTTTTTTGGATTGCCCATAGCTACATAAATTTGCAGTGTTGGGAAGAAAAGTATGTTCTTCCCAATGGCTTAGCTGTTCTGGAGGATGTTGGCAGAGGCACCCAGGGAGCATTCAAAAGTCCTACATTGACATAGATGATCAGGATGAATTCTGGCTCTGATCCAGAGGAGTTTTATGAATGTAAGATGATGTTGAGGTTTGAAAGCTACAGCATGTAAAGCTCTTGTGAAAAATGAGATATTGGTACTGACCGAGTATAGGATTCGCTTGCTTATCTGCTTTATGTATGTTTTTGTTTTCAGTGGTTATGACTTCGGCTACATGGTGAAGTTGTTGACAGATTCCAGGTTACCAGAAGAGGAACATGAATTTTTCCATATCTTGAACCTTTTCTTCCCATCTATCTATGATGTAAAATACTTAATGAAGAGCTGCAAAAACCTCAAGGTACTTCTGTCTCCCCAGCAAGCAACTTATGGATGGGCATCAACAGTGTAAATGTACAGTAAGCCAAGCAACAGAACTGCTGCATATATCAAGTCTTAAAACTGGAATGTGTGTAAAAGCTTGTCATTGCACATAAGCACCTGTGACTAAGTTTATATCTAAGAGATACTGCCTTCCCTTATTAATATGTATATTATATAGGGGACATTCCCATACCTTCCAGTTTGTGTCAGTAATTTCAGAGGCTAATTATAATTAAGCATGCTTATCTTCCCTATGCAAGGTGGAGTATTTCTTCTTACATGAACTACTGCATGACTTGATTAACTGGTAGACACTTTGAGGGTTGAAATTTATCTACTGAATCACAGCCTTGTTTGAGGAAAGGGAGGGAAAGGTCCAGCATTTGTAACCTGTGAATGTACCCACAGTCATCTCAAGTATTTGCAGCAGCAAAGCATGGTACCTACATTTGAGGAGAGCATTTATGCATTCTTGAACAGTATTTACCACTGTGGTTTATTTCCAGCTGGTGTGCGTGTACTGCTGGAATCTGCAATGATTCATCATAGCCAGTGTTTGCCCGCATGTTTTGGAGACGTGTGGCAATTTTGGTAAGAGATGGATCTTCCAAAATAAAATCTGTTCTGTTCTCATTGCAGGGTGGCCTTCAGGAAGTGGCAGATCAGCTGGATTTGCAGCGAATTGGACGACAACACCAGGCAGGATCAGACTCTCTTCTCACGGGAATGGCATTCTTCAGAATGAAGGAGGTACTGTGGTGTTCTTCTTTCTCCAGTTCCTGTCCATAAATGTAACATGCACAACGTGGGTTTTGGTTTTGGGGTTTTTTTTGAGCTTTGTGGCCATCACACTTCAAATTGTCAGGAATGGTTGATACTGGTGCAGACTTCTGTTTACTCATCTTT
This sequence comes from Podargus strigoides, assembly GCA_028020825.1. Classification (NCBI taxonomy): domain Eukaryota; kingdom Metazoa; phylum Chordata; class Aves; order Caprimulgiformes; family Podargidae; genus Podargus; species Podargus strigoides. The sequence goes on along the minus strand of CM051632.1, from coordinate 13,350,151 downwards.
CATGTGCTTAATTTGCACGCTGCATCTTAGAGGTGGTTGACTTCAAATGAGCTGTTTAATTAACTTCAGGTGCTTTCTGATTTAGAGGTACAATTAAACAATACCTATTTCTTCCTTTTTTTTTTTAATCTGCAGTTGTTTTTTGAGGATTCAATTGATGATGCAAAGTATTGTGGGCGGCTGTATGGCCTCGGCACAGGAGTGGCTCAGAAACAAAATGAAGATCTGGACTCAGCCCAGGAGAAAATGAGCATTTTGGCTATTATCAACATGCAGCCATGATAAGCTGTACTCCTCAACAGAACAGTTACCATATTGGCAACTGCTGTCCTCAACCATTTTCCCTATCAGTTTCTTAAATAAAAGACATCTACAGTATACAGCCTGCAGTTTTGATGAAGAGCTGCATCTTCATTTGAAACCCAGAAGGGAGTTGACTGAATTCCTAATGCCAGCATTTGTGGTTTGCCATCTTTTTAACACCAAGGGCAAAAGACAGAACCTACTGTGTATACCTCTGTTTTTTTCCTCTTTATACTGTACAGAATCTGCAAGGAAGACTTAATGGTAGAATATTCAGCAGAGCTAAGGGTCTGGAAATCCTGTGAAAATGGACACAAATTTGCAAATTGTGCTTTATAAAGCTTATTTTAAAACTTCTGCATGTTGTGAGGGTGACTGCTTCACGTCATGGTTTGCTCATTTTATCTTTTGTGTAGTCTGTTGAAATTGCTCCCTTTGATCACTGCAGAGGTTTGGGAATGGGTGACATTAAAAATGATCCTTGCAGCTACAAATATTCAGAGATTTGCTTTAACAACAGTGGGAATGGATATTACTGAAGCTGATTTGATCAGCTCTCCATAGTTCCTAATGCTGTATGGTACAGGTTTGACCCATACTGAGTCTCAGCTTAGTTCTTACAGGTATTAATAAACTGTTGTGGAAATAGATTGAGGGACCTAAAAGTTCACCTTTGACAGGGGATTGGACCAATGCTCTGACTTCAGTTTTCTTCAACTTGACCTACAAACTTTATTATTCTCCTAGCAACACAAGTAGTTCAGCAGATAGGTATTTGTTCCTCTTTTCTCCTCCCTTGCTTCTCCAGCCCCTAATTTTACTATATGCTTAACAACAGACAAAACTGCTCCATTTCGCTTCATTATAAACATCTGAAAAGTAGTTAGAGGATGGAAGAACAACTTGGGATTCTGACTTTTTAAATAATGAGCTATTCTATCTTTTTTTTTTTCCCCAACAGCTCTGTAATGACATTTCTTTTTAAAAAAACAACAAAAATTCACAAAAAAACCCTTTTGGACATAGCAAACTTAAAATATTAAGACTTTTTACTGCATTTTAAACAAGCTTAAACAATCCATTATTAGGAGTTGAGGTTTAGAGCTGGTATTTAAAATGCTTGTAAATACTACTTGTTTTTAATTTTTGTAAAATAAATTTTGTGAAATCAGGCCTTGTTTTGGATTTTCCATCAAGCACTAAAATCCCCAAAGTTCAGGCTTTGGAATCTGAATTTGAGTGATACATGCTCAAGGATGCTCTAGTTTCTTCTATTATTACCATTTATGATGTGCTGCAGGAGTAGTTATTTGTAAAATTTGCTTTTGAGTTTACTGTACAGGAGATGATGAAAGTTGAGCTCAAGACCTCTTTGGGAGACTTGTATTCTCTTTCTGCTCCTCTCTCAGCATAGCTAGCAGTGGTGTGGAGTGTACTTTCAGTGCAGCTGTAGCCACTTGAAGTGATGAATCTGTTTTGCTCATCTGTCCTGTGTGAAGTTTTCCTGCTCCGTCTAAACTAGTGGTTCTTGCATTTAGTATAGGAGGGCTGGTTGGTTAAGCACGAGCTCCCCCTCCTGGTTTTCGAGTACTTTGCACAGAATTTAGCGTATTCAAGTTAGTGGCAAGTTTTACCAGATCAACACATCTACCGAAGGATCTGCTTTTAGTATAACCCCTGGCTTTCACCTGCTGCTCTTCAAGTTGTTCTGAGGCTTTACTCAGCTTGGAGCAGGAATTCTATCAGTATCTGGAACAGCTCTTAGTCTAAAAAATCCATCCCTCCTACTACTTTTCTTAATAATCTTTATTGTACTCATAAACTTTCTAAATTAATGACCCATCCATCCTACCATGAATTTTTCAGCTGCATTTAAAAACTAGAAATAACTAAGATGCTGTGTTCACTAATGCTTATCTAGCCTTGTTCTTTTCTTAGGAACAGTTAAGTGTTTCTCACAAGACAGGCAAAGCCTTTAGGTAAGCTGGTCAAAACATTGCATGTTCCAAGCCTCCAGAATCTAGGATTGATTTTGGCACTTCTAGAATAGCAGCTTTTCTAGAGAACATGATAGTACCTCAAATTTACCAGCACTGTAGCAAAAAGCAGTTTGTCAGCCAGGGATGCTGCCAAAAGCAGGGACTTTTCTTGACCTGGAGAAACCTTGATCTCTTGCTAGTCATGCTGGAAACAAATACAAAAGGTCTTGCCTTCCCTTTTATGTTGTACAGATGGTTTCACCATGCAAAGCTAAGTCATAACACACACTTGTTTTATCTACTCAGTTTGATTTATGTAGTGCATTTAACAAAAAAAAAAACAACAGACAGGCTTATTTTTAATGCATTTGTCCTTGATTGATACTGATTCCTATCCATCAAATGAAATGCCAATTCATGCTGGTAGAAGACTTTATTTAAAGGAGGGAAAATAATAAACTCACAATGCTTTTAGGAACCATACTGGCTGAAGGGTCAGTTTGCTTACAGAAACCATGGTTTTTCCTGAGGGCAGCTACTCTTCCTTCTCTGCTGAAAGACTGATACATCTGCTCAAACCTTTATTTTGTATGTAAACAGCAAGAGCTTTCATTAGCATAACTTCCAACAAATAAGACTATACAAAAATCCTGTATACAGTTCAAGCCCACAACCTACTGCTTTTCAATTTTCTAACATAATTTCCTTAGGTAAGAGTAGTTGATGACCACAAGTGAGTCTGTATATAAACCTGATTTTTTGTAGTTTTATCCAAAATAACTACAGCCATCAAAACAAGCCTTCCCTTGGAGAAAGAAGAGCCTTAGTGTTACGTAGCTGCAGATGTCAAATGTCATGTCAAGAACCTCCTGCCAGCCTTTTTGTGAATATCAGCACGACCATGTTTCCTAAGGAGATCCAGTGCCTGTTCGTGTAGTTCAGGAGGGCACTGGGATCCAATGTGAAGGAGTACAAGGCAGCACTCCAGCACGTCGGGGAACGGGAAGACCTGCAAAGAAAGGAACAGGAGGTGAGGGCTACTCTTTCAATTATAATTGTTCAACATATTCAGGCAGGCAGCTCTCCAAAGATGCTTCATAGTATCTTTGAAACAGAGAGTCCTGAGTCAGATGCATTTTTTCCTTCCAGCGTATTAGCTCACATTTAACCAGGTTTGCCCCCTCTTTGACCTTGTATTATATTATATGGTTGTATTATAAACTAGAGAACAGGGGGATGAGACAGCCTAGGAAACACTGTTTTCAAACAGGTGATGTGTAGTTTCTCTCTAATCTATAAAGGTCATCTTATACCTTACATTTCTAATTTCACTATTTATCAAAACTGGTTTTGCATACATAATTCTAAGTAGCAAGGGATTACTTTTAAAATGCATGGGAGAGATTAACACAGAATATCCCATTGAATTCTCCCATGCAGGTGCTTTACCTACACTTTCCAACTGCACAGAGAAAGTTATGCTGAAAGAAAAATATCACCCTGATGCCACGTGTCAATTCTCTTTCAAAATTGCCACAGGATCCCAAAGAAAGTCACTGTTCCTTACTTTCTGTATGAAAGGGCTTCTATGATGAGGCTGCCCTTACAAAAAGACTGTCTATTTTCAGAACCACAATGCCCCCTTCTGAAAACTTACCTTTAAATTGTCTGGAAATTCTGCTAGGTTCTGCTTTGCTTTTAAAAGCTGCTTCGTTAGCTCAGGGAGTGTAATTGGTTCCTTTACTTCATCTTTACTGTCAAGAAAGAGCAGGTGTCATGAGTAACTGTTTAGCTTAAATGACTGCATACCCTCCCTCCTGTACAGGGAGAACTAGAGAGTGTTGGAGTGTTACACGCTTTAGCTGGTTCTTGCCCAAGTCTCAAATAACTGTTCAACAGAGACAGACCTCTTAAATCACGCTTGTCCTTTTCATTATCCTCCCCGTTTCAAGCTGCCCTGTTTATTCACTGTACCAACACACCCTGTGTATTGGGAAGTTACTCAGCTGTAGTAAATTCAAGCACATGGTAGTTCACCCCAGGGAAATGCAAGATTTCTGAGCTGAATGTTGAGGTGTCTGTGGGTGACAAGCTTGAGATTAAAGGCAATCTAAGCTAAGTAAGAAATTTGCTGCACAAACACACAAAAAAGGCAGTGCTTTTCAATCCATTCATTCATGTTCTGAAACTTACCAGTTCACCCGGTTGCTGTCAGAGCATGGTTTGTCTGATTCAGTCTCTGAACTCTGCTGCAGGTTGCTTTCCTGGGTGCTTCCATTTGTGTTTTCCTGGAGATTGTTCCTCTGCTGCTGATGCCGACTGATCATATCTGCTAAAATCTGCTGGACCTCAGCTATATCTCTCTGGGTGTTCTGTAAAGCAGCAATCTCTTCTGAAAGAAGCACTTTGCAGCCAGTCACTTTTGACTGTTTGTCTACCAAATCAACTGAGCTAGTTCTTGAGTCACTTTCAGTCTCACACCTATGAACTTCAGTTGTATTGCTGAGGTCTTCATCCTTCTCAGCTGCAGTTTGATCAGGAGTTTCTTCAGCGGAGGACTGACCTGAAATGTAACTCTTCTCAAGAGCTGTCTGCTCACTGGGACACAGCACAGGATCAAGAACAGCTTTTTGCAAGACAAGGAAGTCTTTGGGTCCGTTCCACCACAGGTCATACAGCAGTCCATAAGCCACAAAACCTTCTAAACTTCTGCAGGCATCCATGCTCTGAGAATTTGTGCTGTCCAGTTTGTCTCTCAGGTTATCACAGCCTAATCATGAAAAACAGGATTACAAATAAGTTTATAGAGATTTCCAAAGACGATGACCAGATCTGGTAAATGAACAGCTATCCTGGAAACCCAAAGCAGAGATTTACTCAGATGCTGTTAGTGGTGCAAGAAGCAGGAAAGCAAAGGCAAACATCTTTTTAAACACAGTACTCTGTTCTAGCTAGCACAAGACTGGATGTTCTCATCATCTATAGCAAACTCCCTTGAGTTTCACATGATCAGGAGCCGCAAAATACTCTGCAGGGAATGAAGGGAAGGGCCAGCTGGAGTGATTCGTAACTATGGGATGAACACAACTTTCCTGTGTCTCCATTTCCCTTACAGAACAGAATTTGCTCAGTTTCCCCTACATCACCCACACCAGCTGACACTGCTGAGCTTCCTTCCAGAGTCAGGAATTCTGATCGCCCAACAGCCCTTGCACTGGCCAAATACCACAAGTTTCCACATACATGGGTATGTCTTGCTCCTGCCAAAGATTATTATGCCCAGTAAGATTAATGGACACACAGCTGTGCTTACAAGGAAGATCCCATCTGTCAGTGCCAGGAGACACACAGGAAGAGACTTACCTTCAGGAAGGATGATCTTGCAAATCTCTTGCATCAGAGTGAAATTACCAGCGTCATAACTGCGGGTCACAGCTCCGAGAATACTTTTCACTGCCTCAGCCCAGGTAGCAGTCCGATGGCTCAGGGCTGCAAGGGTCAGGTCGTGGGAGATATGGAAAAGCACCTACATGAAGCACCAGAGAGCATGATTAATAGTTTTACTGCAAAGTATGAGCTTATGACCATTGTGGAAGAGTCCAGCAGCACATGACTTAACCAAAAGCAATTTTAATGACAATGCAATTTACATAGTCGCCTTCATGCAGGAGATGGAGCACTTTTACATTACTTGTAACTGTAACATCAGCAGCTGTGCTTGCATGTGTCCTACTAAACAGATGAGAAGTGGGAGCACACCAAAGGTGAGCCACTCACTGTGGTCAGAGAGAAGAGCTGAAGGAGCACCAGTCTAGAACAGACCTTCTGAACTTCAGGATATTTTAACAACGAGCAGCCCTGCCTCTCCTAACAGTTTGACACAAAACCCTGCATTGCTGCTGAGACTACTCAGCTATGCCAATCACTCCCAGTTCTTACCCTGAGCAGAAACAAATACAGAAACGAACTGGTGGCTACACAAGCCCTCCCAGTTGTCTGCTTCTCCCAGACTACAACCTCATCCTGCAGCAGGGTGCAGATATCAGTCCCCTGAGAACGGCTGGCACAGCATCACAAAGTGGCTGTGTTTTACTGTGTATGCCATAGTAAGGCTTAGTGCATATACAGATCTAAATCCATTTACCTGCTTTGGGTGTGTGTTGCTGGTAGAAGGAGGATGCTCAATACTGTGCAGCTGCTCCCATGCACATGTAGCTTGTTCAGTGGTGTCCATGCCAAATACATTCTGCCATACATCTATCACCATGTCAAAAAATGAGGCCTCTCTGTTCAGCTCCCAGCTGTGATAACAGGGAGGCACGGAGCTCTTCAGATTACAGGGATTTCTTTCACTCAGGCACTTGCAAAGCAGTTCATTAAGGCAGAAAACAAGTCTTTGTCCCTTTAACAACAGAAAGAAAAGAGCACTGAGCTTCTGCTAAAAGAAAAACAATCCCTTACTGACTATAGTAGGTAGACAAATTTAAGAACATCATGGCTAGTAGCAGCTTGTTAGTGATAGACTGTTTCACAACTCAGGCTACCAACAGAGCCTATGTGCCTCCCCACCATGGGCCATTTGCCTCTGCAAAGGCACGTGATTTTTTGTAGGGTCATTACAATAAACTTCTAGGAAAATATTTTGAGGCAAAACCAGCTCAAAGGACTATTGGCAGACTATTAACATATGGGAAGTGGTGTCAAGTTAATCTTAACCCATAAAGCAGAAAGGAAACCACCGGACTCACAAATAAAGTTTTATGTTGCTGAAGGACTTCCTGAGCAACCACCCAGTTCCTGGATAACAACAGGTCTTGGGCACATCTCAAAGAGAAAGTTGCAGACAACTCCTCCTCTCCAGCTATCAGCGCAAGCTCAGCAGCAGTTTTGAGGGATGTCACATCCCCCTTTTTTGCCAACACCTTAACCGCATCATAGGGTGAGGAAGCCCCCAAATAACTGAAAAGATAGAAAAGTAAATCAATTTGATTAGTACTAAGATACCATTTTAAAATTGTATTGCAACACGATAGCAGAAACATACAAATGAAGATAAACCTGTGTTTTCCACAGGTTCTCAGAGCTCTTATCAGTTCGCCTTACCAAAGTTCACTATAGACATATGGTGCCTGATCTGATGTGAAGCTATAAAGGGAAAGACACACAGCCTGATAATCTGAAACCTCTGGTGATGTGCATACCATGCACGGCTTGGATAAGAAACAGAAATAAACAGATTCAAGAGACAAAGGTTATATGCAGTAGTTTATCCCTAGTGCACTTCTCTGGATTTCATCTGAATCCCATCACAAGCGTGAACACCCCCAAAAATGCCAGAACTGAAATCAGCATCAAGCAAAGTACACTACTCCAGCCAAAGTATTTCAAGTGTTATTAGGAATTTTGGTTGTCACAAATTTGAAACACTCTAGTTGAAGGATAACCCAGCGATCAGGACATTAGCTAAGGCCTCAAGAAACTCAAGATGGCTGCACATTTCCAGAGGAAAGGCTCGAAACGTCACAGAGTCTTTTCTTATACATCCCACTCTTAGTCTTGCTAGACTCATTTTCAGAGACTTCCAGTAATGTCCATGCAAAGAGATGGTTCTACTGTAGCATGGCATTTGGGACTTCTGCTCTTAAATGCCCTCTGTAGCTTCTAGAGGGAGTCTGGTGAGATGAGGCACAGAAAGCACCTTAGACAAATAATGACCAGACCAGTTAAAACTATTTCAGCTGCTACAAAACCAAGAGCCTTCTTTGTTTCAGGCATGGAACCAGTTCTGCCTTCTTCCCAGTAACACTCACCATTTGGCAGCCATGGAATAATGACCATCTTTCTCTAAAAGAGCTGCCCAACTGGTGTAGAGATCCCTCAGAATTGGATCTTCTGGACGCAGCCTGGCCTTAGCAATTACAATTGCTTCCCTAATGCACATAAGAGAAACAGATAGAAAAGTTAATTGTGTACAAAAAGTGAACCAAAATGTCAAATCTACCCCACTAGAAAACAAGAGCAAATTCTAAAAATAAATATACAGCAACCTGTAAAAATGGTTCACTTTCAGGAGCTCAACGGCCTCATACACTTTCTGGATGGACAGGAGATGGGAGGCAGCCTTCACATATTGTTCCTGAAAACACAGCTGCTTCACAAAGGCTTCTACTGTCCAAACCCAGGCCTGATATCCAGCTGCAAAAGAGAAGGTAGTACAATTGGAGGCAAAGTTTTAAAACTGGAAGAATTCCTGTGGGATGACATCATCACTGGTTTCTTCAACATGTACCTCTTCTCCACCCCAGGTTACCTTCTTGGTTCTTAGCCATCCTAACACAAGTCACTAAGGCAATGAAATAGCGTAAAGCTAGGGCCTGAACGTGACTGTAGGACTTCACTACCAGTAAAATAACTGAAAAGCATATTTAAACCAGCAGGAAGCTGGAAGGACTGCTACATATTACAAAGTACCAACTTTGTGCTTGGAAGGATGGGCCTGCTCCTTCAAGAAGTCCCAAATGAAACCACTCTATTTCCTGCTATCCCAACTAAGGGCGCTTGTGGAAACATCCAGGTCTTTGTCATAAATAAGATATGTTTTGTGTTTGATTTCTTTTATCAGGCAGTTAAGCAATTTCCTTCCAGCCTGGAACAATCATCAGTTTCCAACCCAGGAATGAGGCCACCCTTGGCCGTTAATTCCATCTGCTTATGTGTTACAAGAACAAACATACCCATGGGGGAGACTGCTACCAGCTGGTCTGTTAGCTCTCCCCTCTCAGCAGCTGCCTGGAGGACACCCTTCATATCTCCTTTCCACAACATGAGCTGCTGAAAGAGTTCTGGGTGTCCATTCTCCAAATGATGTTTTCCTGTTGGAAGCAAACACACTTCCTGTCAGCATGACTGCAACAGCAGTATTTGCCATAGTAAAATAACTGGGCAAAAGTGAGATTATTCAATCTTAAGGTATTACAGGTTTGCAGCTGAAAGGTGTAAAAACTATTTGGGGAAAAGATGTCTTTTTTCACACAGACCTGCATTCTTAATTCTATACTTCAATCTATGGTAAAGAAAATGCAAGCATTTTTCCCAATTTGTTTTCTCCTTGAGTGTAACAATTACAATGGGCATATTGTCCAAGTGGATTTGTTATTCCACTTACCTTCCACATCAATCATCTTGTGCAGAGAAGCCCTGTCCATGAACAGCCCCAAGTGGACACGGTCCTGGAGGTCAGGGCACACATCTTCATTACTATCTAAACCAGATAAAAAGAATGAATATTTAAGATTTGGTACAACACTGCGAACTGGGACCTGCTAAGTCACTGTACCACTCCATTACACTCAACTGTTGGCAAGTACTTACGTCTTCTACTTTCTATCCTGTATAGCAGATTTAACAATTTGCAGATCAACACTTAGAACTTACATCTAAGCTTAATTAGAAGGACCATGTTTGTGCAGAACATTTTTTATAAATCAAACACAGCACATTCCTTTGCATGCTCTAAGGAATACGAGCGTCTCCCTCATGGCTTTTCTCTTTCTGAAGGAAAAAAGCACTTTACAGGTATGCAGACAATTCTACCCTACCTCAACAACACAGGATCCTACTCAAAACCTGTCTGGAACAGCTACAGAGTGCTGAAACATGGCAAGAGAAGTTAGGTAAGAGATCATAACTAGTCACACACTTTGATAAAAGGAAGTAGTTTAAAAAAAATACTGCCTAGTGGTCAAAGTGAAGTCCTCAGATGCATGCTTCTGAATACTTTAGAGCACTTGCCCTCTAAGTATTTTAGTTTTAGACTGATACCTTTGGTTTTCAGACATGTAGCCAGCCTTAGGCAGTCCTGATGCATTTCATCTTTTGATCTGTGATCCATGAATGTGCTGAAGGGTAGAATAGAACGAGGCTTCCTTTTCTTCAGAGAGGCATCAGAAGCTGAAAAATCAGACACATTTTAGTCAGTGCTGCACAGTTTCAAGAGTCTCCTACAGCAGGATTGTCCAGCATATTCCACCACCCCCTCTTCCTCACACAGGAAAGCAAAATCAGATCCTCAAGTGCCACATGCATGTCTATTATGACAACTCTGACTTGTGAATACTGATCATTTTGCATATTTTTCTGCCCATCTTGCCCAGAATGAAAATACCAACTAAAGGCAATATAAAATATGTGCTGCCATCCAGTGTGACCTGGACAGGCTGGAGAGCTGGGCAGGGCAAAACTTAATGAAATTCAATAAGAGCAAGTGTAAGGTGCTGCATCTGGGGAAGAACAACCCCATGGATCAGTACAGACTGGGGGCTGAGCTGCTGGAGAGCAGCTCTGGGGAAAAGGACCTGGGAGTCCTGGTGGACAGCAGGATGACCATGAGCCAGCAATGTGCTCTCGTGGCCAAGAAGGCCAATGGTGTCCTGGGGTGCATTAAGAGGAGTGTGGCCAGCAGGTCAAGGAAGGTTCTCCTTCCCCTCTACTCTGCCCTGGTGAGGCCTCATCTCGGAGTCCTGTGTCCAGTTCTGGGCTCCCCAGTTCAAGAGGGACATGGAGCTACTGGAAAGAGTCCAGCGCAGGGCCACTAAGATGATGAAGGGATTGGAGCATCTCCCATGAGAGGAGGGGCTGAGGGAGCTGGGTCTGTTTAGCTTGGAGAAGAGGAGGCTGAGGGGGGATCTCATCAATGTTTATCAATATCTCAAGGGTGGGTGTCAGGGAGACAGGGCCAGACTCTTCTCAGTGGTGTCCAGTGACAGGACAAGGGGCAGTGGGCACAAACTGGAACACAGGAGGTTCAATCTGAACATAAGAAAACACTTCTTTACTGTGAGGGTGACAGAGCACTGACACAGGCTGCCCAGAGAGGTTGTGGAGTCTCTGTCTCTGGAGACATTTAAAACCCATCTGGACGTGTTCCTGTGGGATCTGCTCTAGGATCCTGCTCTAGCAGGGGGGTTGGACTAGATGATCTTCAGAGGTAACCCCTACCATTCTGGGATTCTGTGATCTAAGTCCACATTAAACAACTATTCAACTGACCTGACAAAAGCAGGGCAAATTAAATTGTTGAAGAGATTTTAAAAGCACACTCTTTTTTCTCTGGCACTTATTTGGTGTCACATTAGGAAGGGAAGCTACAGCCATACAGAAGCCTAGAATGAGGAACTCTGCCTTGATGCAGGACTGTTGAAAGTCCCTGAAACATACTAACTTGGTTTCTCTTTAGGTGGATCCTTTTTCACAGGAGTGGCTCTCTGGGTCACAAAAGGCTTTGGAAAGCTGAATGAAGAATAATCATGTGCAGAAGATGAAGATGTATCCTTGGACACTGTGGAGTTAAGTGATTATAAAAAGAAAAACAATACATGAAAAAGCCCGTAGCAGAATACTTGACATATTCACATTTTCTTATATTAATTTTGAAATATACAGAAACCAAGCTTCGCTTTGCCAGAGCACTTAATAGCTTTTCAGGGAAAGGAAATAGCAAGACAACATTACAGAACTGACAGAAAGCTAAGTAAGATGTCAACAGACACTAATGAAAGTCAACCAGTATTGTAAGATTTATCACCAGAAGGCAACACTGATCAAAAATGACATTGTTTCAAGCCAAACACAGTAACTTTGTTCATTAGGCCAGAATCTTATTTGAAGACGGTTAGTCCCAAACTGCTTTAGAAATTTATGAAAGGGATTCTAGAACCGTATTTCCTTCAAGAGGACTATTTCAATAAAACCACATTATTATAAGAAAAACTGCATGGAAATGTTAAACTTGGTGATGCTCTGAGGGCTAAACAGTCTGTGAACTATTGAACTACAATAATTTGATTATTACCAGTCACAGAGACTTTAGCAGGCAAGTCTGTCTCCTGAGCTGCTTTTTCTCCTTCATGGTCTGACACTCCATTTTCCTCTAGCAACGTTTCCTTCATGCTTTCATCTCCATTCATGGCATCACTTAGATCCTGCTTGGCTGGACTCTTTTCCATAGGCTTTTTCTTCTTCTTAGTTTTGACTTTTGGTTGCATACTTCTTTTCTTCTCTAATTCTATACTCTTTTTGCCTGTAAAAGGTTGCAAAAGTTACCCTGATATTATCTGTAAAGGTTTTTAGTGTATTAGCTATCTGTCTCTCAAGATCAACATTTAGTTTCCAAATAAGGATACAACTCAATTTAAACATAGACACAGTTTATTCCTGAAGAAGTAGCAGGCAGATTTGGAATTCAGCAGAAGAATTTACCATACCATTTCAATGTGGCAACCCTTTATTTCCCAGCTCCAATGTCATCTTCAGGAAAGGATCTTCTGTTTGAATATGCTTACCCTGAGGAGGCCGGGTATGCTCCTGCCTTGAGATGTGCCATTTGTGAACAGAAAAATCATCTGCTCCTGTATAAACAGCATCTGAATCCACTGGTGACCACTGGACACTCAGGAGCCGGCCCTGGTGCCCTCGGTAGTTGCAGAGTGGCTCTTCCTTCATAACATCCCATACCTTATAAACAAGAAAGAAATCCACTTACTCAGAAAGTCTCATCTTCCCCTGATACTCTGCATTTTCTCTTCAGTGATCTGCACCTGCAGTAGCTCCTCTTAGGGCGTTTGCACAGGTATATCAAATACCAACATGCAGCTGGAGAATATTCAGGGCTACCTTTGTTTGCATAGATACACTGGCATAACATCTTTCTTTTTTAAGGATCCAAAAGTGCTAATATGAAAACAATAATGACTGGACTTAGAAATCAATTCACAAGTCACAAAAACATAGGAATACCTGCATATCAGGTATCCAGCACCAGGAGATGGTTACCAAGGGTAAGTTTGCAGCACTTCAGTAGTTTATCTCATAAAGGAAGCTTTGCTGTTTAGTCAGCTTGGTTCTAAAACACTGTAGAATGGATGATTTGAAATGAAAAGATATATACTTCTAAGTGGCTGTGGAACAATACCTGTGCAGTGCCATCATAGCAAGCAGATACCAGTCTTCCTTCATGGTGGGGGCTCCAAGAAAGACTTGTGATTTTAGCTGTGTGCCCAGCCAGAGTTCGAAAAGGTTCTGTTATTGTCAAAGGACTTTCTGAAGTGCTCTCTAAAAGAAAAAAAGAAAAGGATCAAATATGGTCAGCAAGACAAAGTGGGGGGAAACCAAAACAAGATGTCAAGACTTGGAATATAATCTGTGAACTGTTACCTATGATGCTCTTCAGATTATGCACGTAAATAGTGGCATTGATTGAGCCTGAAGCTATCAAGTAACTCAGCTCTGGCTGGCTCCCATGCTCATGATGCCAACGGATAGCGTTAATCAGTTTATGATGCTGCTGGATAGTGCAGAGCAACTTCAAGTTTGGTGCCTGAAATATTTCAATTGAGCTGAAATGTAAGGACAACAGTGTAAGAATGCCAGTAGTCAGTGAGCATGAGAATTTGTTATCCTGCATAAGCAGAATTACAGAACATGAAACACAGTAACTAAATGAGTTTTTATTTTCTGGATTCAATGCAAACCCTTGTTTGCAAAAGGGCGTTTCAAGCATGAGTGGATCCTTGAAAAAAAATTTAACATGATTATGTGGATCCTCCATGCCAAGAGTGGCTAAACCAAGAAACAGCAAGGAATGCTGTATTATCACAATTCAACTGCATCGACAGGGAAAGAACAGACAAAACGGCAACAAAAATTACTTTTGCTTCACTGCAGTGATTCTAGTCCAGATCAGCACATAATATCACCTTAATCTACAAACGAAACATACCCATCTTCATTGCCAAGAGCCAAGAGTTTGCCATCTGGTTTCCAGCTGATCTCTGTACGTGCAGGCAGTTTGTGCTGTAGAAAGAAGACACAACTATTGCCAAAAACTCTTAAATGTCTCTCAGACGCACTCAACAGAGCAAGACTGGCAACTGGACAGAGTTGCAATCAGTCTGCAAAATGAAAGTCACAAAAGGGTCCATTGCTTTTGTAGCAGTGACATAAGCTTGAGCAACCAAGAGAGACTGAGTGAACTGATGCAAGAACCAGTGATTATTTTCATCAGTTCAGTGAAATGTCTCAGAAGAAACTTGTCTGGATTCCAGTAGGACCTTGATGCTTGATCTCCTTATGCTCCTTGGACTCAGCTGATATAAATTAATATACTTTGACTTCAGTTGATTTATGTTGACTTAAAGCAACTGAAGATCTAGCCCGCTTCACTTATTTTGTACTTTCAACTAAGAAATGACTGCTTATACTTGAGAAGATGTTATGGTCAGTTATCACCAACCACTCTGCATTAGCTGCAGTGTAAATGGAAACAGACTCCTGCAAAATCATGACTGCCTTTACTGCAGCACTTATTTTAAAAAGTTAACGTTTGAAATGAAAACCAGAGAAGTTGAGATAGTTAACTTATGCACGCCTACCATGTAATTTAAGCTATGACATTATTCAGGATGTTACTTCAAGTGCTTTGAAAGTGTGAAGCTCTGCATGAATCAATTATTTTAAACAGCCACATGCAGCTTTAAAACTGGACTCTACATTTCAATTTAACTTTTCTGCTTAAATAAATCATACAGTAGAAAATTAAGTAACTGATGCCAGGAACAGATGTGCTATATTGACACTGAGGGAAAACAAAGACCCTTTTTCAGAGGCAAACACATAAACTGTTAATAGTTTTGAGTCAGTAAGTGTCTCTGAAGTTCATCTGCAGAGACTGCATGTTCCAAATTTTTGATTTGTTACAGATACATCATGATGGCAAAATCAGAAACCAACAACTACAAGGCCATAGAAACTATGACATGGTTACCACGAATCCATAAAAGATCATACTCACTTTGATTGAATTAGTGTCTCGGATGAGTTTGTTGATGTCATTTGCCTCTCCATTAAGCTTCCAGGGGTTGTGTTGAAAAACAATACCTTCTCCAGCACAACTATACAGAGTTACAGAGGGATGTTCACCTTCTCCTCCTATCCAACAGAGAAAAAAAGCTAAATATACTATGTTCTCCATCAGTCTTCCCAGAACTAATTGCTCCCACTACAAACCAAAACATTATTTTAAAAGGCTATATACATGCTTCAATAGCCTGTGATCCAGCAGAAAGAAATCTCACAATACAATCCCCTGAGAGGACCTCTCATTTCTACCAATACATCTCACCATAGCACAATCACTGCAAGCATTAACATTCCCTTTAAAGTTTGGTCCTGAAAAAAATTCCAAGTTGTTTAAGAAGAGTTTAGGGAGCTGTTTTGTTTAGTTTAAATTGTAGAAACATACTTCTGGAGCTAAGGATCCCATATCTGATCAGATGCAGTTATTGCAGGAAGACTGTGCAGTTACTGGTCTGTAATAGCCTGAAGTAAGCCCAGAGGTGTGGTTCACCACTCCTCCCTACTTCTTGAAGCCACCAGAATTCAACAGCTAGAAGAAAATGTTTTTCTCCCTTGCAAAACTATTAGCAACTCCTCAAGCAGAATGCATTCTTAGCTGGTAGAAAGGATTGCTACCAAACAAATATGGCTCCTTTTCCTAAGAAGGGAGGGCCTACCAACTTGATGGCATCTGTGTGCCATGGATGTTCTACTTTGTCACAAAGCATTGGAAGACTCACCAGAAGACAGTGGAGGAGTTGGGGGCCCCCAGGCTAATGTGTATACAGTCTTCTTGTGGTAAGTACTGGAGATCTGAGGTGGCTTATTCTTAGCACTGGGCAGGAAAACAAGAAAGCAGGGGCAGTCAGATTGCAACAAATAAAATAAAAAAATTAAAGCAACATATTTCCAGCGGTGAAAACAGACACCAAGTGCTATAACATATTAAAGCCATGGCTCAAACAAGCCTTCTTTAACATCTCCTGGTGACCTTCACCTGCATATTGCTCTTCATTCTCTGAAAATGTCTTTTTGGATAAAGTTTTCCTTGACTAATGTCCTCCCACAGGTGATCTCTGGTCATGTAATTTTGTTTGCCTTAAGTAAAGAATACCTTAGAAGCTACCAGACATAATGGAGATATGAAAAGATGCACTGAAAATCCAACTGTTTGACTAGTTTTAATTTAATCCTGCACTTGTCTAACAGTAAAGATACACCTCAGAAAAGACCACATCACCTATGCAAGGTAACATACCAGCAGGATCTGACACTAATGAATTTGAAAGCTACTTCTTACCTGCTGGAGAAGGTGTCAAATATGCCAACTTTTCCATCATCTGTTCCAAAAGCCAAGCAGCCTTCCTTAGTTGGATGCCAGGACAACTGCAAGCAAAATAGAAAGAGACCCATGATGACACAGGCTACCAACACTTTATTTCTAAATAATAAACAAAAGGAAAACATTGAAACTGATGAGCAAGCACCATCCCTTATACCCACCCTTCCAACTACAGCCACTTGATTTGATCACTCCACTAGGACTATCAAAGGCTCTCCCCCTACCAGCTATAGTAGAGTAAGAAGAAAGGGACTAAAATAATTAAACTGCTATTTGACATCTACATTGCAAAACAGAAATGGAGAATATGGTAGGATAGTGAGAAAACTTCTGGTGTGAGCAAGAATAACTACTGTGTTTTACTGTGGCCAGCAATTTTAGCAGGCAGTATCCTCTGGACATCCACTGGTTAAACCCAAACTGCAGACATCTGTGTTGGTTTTGCACGTGTCAAACTTCCTAGCAGAGCAAGGGCAACTATGGATGAAGCAAGGAAGAGCCACGAAGGAGGATAAAAGAGAAAAAGTGGAATGTAACCACCAGCTGAACTTCAGCTGATTTTCACTAGATGTAATGCAAGTATCTAGGGACATAAAAAGGTCTAAAAATTTGTTGCCAGATTCTAAAATGGACTGTATACCAAAAGAATCAAGTACAAAGTAACAACTTGGCATGACAGATTTTTAGATGGGAAAAACCTTCTTCAGAATGAAAGAAAAATATTCTTGAAAGAAAAAAATGGAGTGCAAAGAGAAGACTCAAGGGAAAAAAAGGAAAACAAAAGCACACTTACTGCTGTAACCTTGGACTTTATGCTTTGCCAGAAGGTTTTAACATCATAAATATTGTTCATGGACAAAGTGTTCCACACCCGGATCATGCTGTCTCCAACACCAATGGCAAGACAGCCTGTGTCCACAGGGGAGAAGGCAAGACTGTAGACAAATCCCCCAAGTGAGGGCATGGTCCAGCTACAATCCAGAGTTGATAGATCCCAGCACTTCACCTGAAGAACATTTAATGAAAAGGAATGGTTA
The DNA here is from genome assembly GCA_028020825.1 of Podargus strigoides. Classification (NCBI taxonomy): domain Eukaryota; kingdom Metazoa; phylum Chordata; class Aves; order Caprimulgiformes; family Podargidae; genus Podargus; species Podargus strigoides. The sequence continues at coordinate 13,332,599 of CM051632.1, read as the reverse complement.
AGCGTAGAGTGACTGCTATGACAAGGAAAAACAAAGCCCAATATGAAGAATCAAAGCATCAAATTCAAGGCTTGACACAGTATGTGATGTGCAGCCAAAGGATGACATGTCACAGACAGAGCTGCAACACTTGGAAGACTGTAATGGAATGGAAAAAATGACTATATTTTAATACTAAGGTCCTCTTCTGACTTCAAAATAGGAGGCACTCTGCTGCCTGTAAAAGGCAAGAAGTAAAAAAAAAAAAAAAGCTTTGCTTTCTATATGTAAATTATTCAAAGAAGAAAAAATAAGCCTTTTAAAAATGAATCATGCAGGAAAAAGAGATGGTAAACTCCCTTTATTAAATGCTTGCCATTCAAGTCCACAATGTCATAACCATTCACTCCACCACGGTAAGAGCTTGAGCTTATGAACTACCAAAAATATACACAACCTGTGCACAGAGGAAATTTTAAGCAATGATGTTATAAAATGCCGCAATAAACTCACTTTAAGGGAAAATTTGTGGCCCTAGGAGGTAGCCTCAGTCAAACTGTATAGGTATGGCTATTTTTATGTTAATTCTGTAAATGGTTCTTACATCTCTGTCCATTGAAATGGAAAAAAGGAGCTCTTTGTCTTGCCGCTTCACAGAGCTCAGATTGAACACAATCCGGGAGTGATTTTGTCCTTCTGAAGATCCTAGAAGAGTCCACTTATGTTTTCCAGATTGGGTTAAATCCCAGAGCAGCAGTTCTCCTCTGCAAAATTTAAAACGTGTACTTCATTGTTCACTTCAAAAGAATAATACAGGCTACATACAGCCCACATTACATGTACACATACTGCAAGGGTAATACAGCTAGACATACATCCACTGCACGAGCCTGTACACACACACACAAACACCACCCTACAAATTATATCCATAGTTAACCACACCACAAACTGACCTGTCATTTTTCTCCCATTAGATGGGCAAAACTACAATTAGTACCACTGGCAGTCAATATTCAGTTAGATTATCAGACAAATTATGGGACAAATACTAGTTTTCTACTACCGAACGCCCACTTTAACTCTTGGCCTGTCTTTTCTCCAGTCATACAGGGATGGAAGAGGGTGTCAAAGGTTCCTACCCAGCTCTTCCTTAAGTATTAATCTGCAGTCACTGATGGTACCCAGGCTGCTGTGTGTCCTGCTTACCCAAAAGAGCTGGACACAATTTCCGTGGAACGACCAGAAGGCCAGTGAACAGTCAGCCAAATGCGCTCCTTAACAGCAGGATCAACAGCTCCACCTCTTCTCTTCGTGGGTGGCAACTTCAAAGTCATTACACCTATGGAACCAAGAGGGATCATCTAAGAGCTAGTACATCAAAATTCTGAGAAACAAAAGAAGACCTGTGAATCTGAAGCTTTAAGTATCCTCCCCATGCTTTAAACTATCAGGTTAGGAACTGAAGGCTGCAGTTAGAGAAGAACTCTTCCACCATATTGTTATTATCTCACATTATTAATCTTACTTACTTCTGCCTCTAGTACAGCTCCAGATTCGTATGGTCTGATCTTTGCTTCCCGAAGCCAGGAAACAACCTTTCTTCGCAGCTGTGTCCTGTGTCACCTCCCCATTTGGAACTTTGCCTTCCTCTGAAGGAATTAATGAATACCATTGAAGTCATTGTTACTATACTTTAAAATTCAAAGCTTTATAAAACTTAACTGAAAATATATTGATTTGTATCAGAACATACTTGACTGAAGTTATCAGTTGCCTTTGCTTAGCTACTTACCGACTTTCTATAAGGAAGTCAATTCCCTAAAAGGGCATTTGCATGAATTAAAAATTACTTCACAAACTATTTATCACTTCTACATACCTGGGAGCTCATCTTGCCAAGCAGGTAACCTTTCTTCACCAGGCACAGGGCACCAGGCCAGACAATGTATTTCATTGTCATGGCCTCTTAGCCGATGAAGTACTTCTCTTTTCCTGCTGATATCAATTATAACCACCATGCCATCCTTGTAACTAAAAATGGAGATTTACATTAGTGGAGAGATCCTTGTAGAATATAATACCTGACTTAATTTCCAAGCTTTTTACCATGATCACTGTCACTGTATTACAGAGAAGCCACACCACAAGCAGCAATGGAACTCGCAGACTAATGGTCAATGGGAGCTCCAGTACAGCACTGGTGTACCCGCAGCTGCCTTTTCAAGCAGTGCAATCAGTACATTTGGCTTCAAGAATGACAGCACTTCACTAGTAACATGGCTTTCAGAGACTTAAAAAACAACAGTGGGTTTTATAAGAGGAAAATTTTCCCTTTAATACAAATTACTTTAATTCCTTCCCTCCTCTTGTCTTCTCCTTCAAGAGAATTGTATCATCAAGTCTAACGAGCTTTTATGTTCCTGCTCTGTTCAATACAGTCTTGTATTGCAGTGGTTGACAAAGGCCTAGAGAAGCTAAAAACCCCTCTTCAGATGAGGTATCCTAGAATGTGACAAACACCAGTGAAGTCTAATTAAAAAAATAACAGTTTAAAGAAACTTCAGAGATGTGAACCAAACCCAGACCCTTATGTTGCTGTGGATTTCTATGTCTTGCAAGTCTACCAAACCTAAATGCTATTTCTAAATTACTGTATACCAGAAGAAAAAGAGCCACCAAAACCTCTTAAAAATAACCTTAAGATTGTACAGCAAAAATTCACAGTAAGGTTCTTGCAGAAGAAGAATGGAAAACCAAACGTAATGAATATTTACCCAATTGCCAGCAGGTTTTCATGGTGAGGAGAACAGGTGAGACAAAAAATTGTCCGAGGCTCTGGGAAGAACTGCTGGCTGTCACTTCTGTTGTGCCAGTAACAAACAATGACACCTTTTTCATCACCAGACACAATCAGATCTTTCACAAGAGGTGACCAGTGCAATGCTGAGATGGAGTTCTGAAGAAAGAGAATTGGGTACACTCAGAGCTGCCTTACCACCCTCTAACACAGGGTAACGGGCAGACAGCAGCCTGGGAGTACTCCCCAGCAGCTGCTCACTTTGTTCTACAGTGTTTCGGTTCTTTTGGGCTTTGGTGTGATTGACGTATGTGCTGCTGATGCCCTGAGTGACAGTAACTGTTCAAATGTGTCTTCTTTGTCCTGTGTGGAACAATAACTTGCCGAGAAGATTTTAAGCGCGCTGGGTGAAGTGGCCATGAGTACGCCCTGCCAGAACACTCACTGAGGGTTTGGTGCTAACCAACAGCTCATTAAGGTGATGTAACACCACTGCAGACCTCGGGCTAAGGAAAACGAAGCTGGCCAGAAGCCTTCGACGGTTTTAATTTCACCGGGATTGAAATTCACCTGCGGTTACAGTAACATCACCCTGCTTTGTGTGCGGGACCTACTGAAACCCGCCCCACCCTGGGAGTTCCCTCCGTCTCACCCTCTCCATCCCCGCAGCGGTGGCCGCCGGTGACACCGTACCTGGTGCAGGCTGTACTCCTCCACCGGGGACAGAGTCTCCGTGTCCCAGATTCTGACGCTCCCATCGTCGGAGCTGCTGGCGCAGAGGTTGCTCTGCTCGGGGCAGCGGCAAAACGCGAACCCGGAGATCCTCTCCGTGTGCCCGATGAGCTCTCCTGCACCGACACCAAGAGACCGCGATGGGACCCCGCCGTGAGAGCGGGCACCTTCCCGAACCCGCGGCCCCCAACACCCCCAGGGCCTCCCCCGCCCCCCACGTGCCCGAGCGGCGCTCGGCGGCGGTGCGGCCCCGCGGCACTCTTTAAAAAGGCGGGGACCAGCGAGTGCCGCCAACGGGCCCAGGGTTCCCGCAGGACCGGGTTGTGGCAGTACCGTAAAAGGCGGGTGCGGCGGCACCGACATCCAGCAGGCAGACGCGGTGCCTGGCCGCGAAGCCGAAGAGGCGGCCATCGCTGCTGGCGTCACTGCAGCGGCTGCTGTACCAGTTGGGTGAGGCGGGCAGCACACGCACCCCCGCCGGTGCCGGTGCCGCCGCCATCGCCCCGGGATGCTCCGCGCCGACCCACGCGCCCCGTGTAGCAGCCGCGGGCGCTGCCGCCAAGCGCCGCACACGCCGTCGCAAACTGCCGCAAACAACGCGCGTCGCTGCGCGTGAGTCGAGAGCGCCTGCCGTGAAGTGAGGCGGGAAGATGGCGGCGCGGTGGGCAGTCAGTGTGGGTAAGTCTGAAAGGACGCAGAAGAGCGTTGGTTTTGGGGGTTCTCGCCTGTTTTTCGCTTGCTCACTGTGCTGCTTTCTCGCAGGTAGTGCCTGGGCGAGCGGCCTCCTCGGCTGGGCGCGGCCCGAGAGGTGAGTGTGGCTCTGTCGTGGCCCTGGAGCAAGGCCCGGCCCTCCGGCGGCCCGGGCTGTGGGACCCGGGGCTGGGGGTCCTCCGGGTCGCTTGGCTCAGCCTTCTTGCTGGCTTCTCACTCGGCCCCGGAGCTGTTGGGGGACAAGTCGCTCTGTGCCTCTGTAGCGTCCTTTAATGCTCTTAGAGATTGTGACATGATGGAGGTGTCTTTCTCTTCTGACCCCATTCTGTCAAGCATCCAGATTTCCTCTGGCTTTCCAGGGCAGGTGATGGCAACATGGTACCTGTTGCTCCTCTCTGTGCTCTCCTCAGCCGTTGCTGTTCTGTAGTTGCTGGTCTTTCCCCTCAGCTTTGAGGAATGGAAAAGCTGTGCTGGGGGAGTATTGGTCACTGCTGATGGTATCTCTGACTTCAGAAGAAAGGCTGATGTGGATCCTCAAAGTGTAGAGCTTTGGTCTCTGCTAGAGCCTGTGGAGGTAAATTGCAGAGACCTCTGTCACTGAGGTTTGAAGGAATAGATTTATGTTGCCTGTGCTTTGCTGCTTTGCTTACTGCTTTGTAATTGAACAGTTCTGTGCTAATTGTTTGTTTTAGTCGGTTCTTCTAGTCTGTATGTCTCCTGCTTGCTGTTTGTGCCTGATTCTTTCTAGAAAGGTGTGCAGCCTTTCTTTCCTTTTCCTCTTACCAATATATAATATACTTTTGTTTATTGCTTGTCAGTGTTTTCTTTTGCTTATGATGTGTTTGTGTTCTCTTTCTTCTCCTAAAGTTATGATAGAATTGCTCTTCACATGAGGTTGGATTACCTTAAGATAGAGAGGAATATAAGACTCCTTAGTTTGTCAAATGCAATGATGTGTTTTGCTAATACCAGGAAGACAATGCTTAGTTCATTACTGCTTAAGTTATTAAATTGAAAAATGATATTCATGTGTTTGTCAAGTATTTTTCTGTATTAATTGATTATGTTGTGTATAGTGATGATGAATTGTTGTCGTGAGTGAAATTTTTAAGTATTAAGCAAATAAACAGGTTTTGGTAAATATCTGAAAAAATATTCCATAGCATTTTAAATTTGTGTATTATGCTACCCCCTACTGATAGGGTGTGAAAAGTTTTAAGGTGTACAATGCCCTCTTGAAACTGATCAACGTGTTCTGTTTGCCAGTCATTTTTAAAATGCTTTGAACAGTTTGGCTACCCATGTGAAGGCGTTCAGGCCATAGTAAAACTCTCAATATCTGGCCTGTAGCTACGATTGCCTGCCCAGTACTGCTTTGTCTGGTCAGCAGGGGGCAAAATGTCGCCTTTTTCTCAATCTGAGGTGAGCGAACTGACTGAAAACTTGATGGTTTTGCTATCAGCAGTCTTATATTGACTTGATTGCATTTTGGAAGCAGTTTACAATATATTTCTGAATATTTATAAACTTCTATTACTTTGATGCTCAGTCCCTTGAAAAATTTTTACTGTTAAAAATTTTGCTGATAAGAGTTAAGTATTGGCTAGTCTTGGAAAAGATATAAACTGTTTGTGTGAGTTATGAGCCCCACAGAAGAACAAAGCTGTGAAAAACTGTGTCTTTGTTGATGGTCTGGGGACACTTAATGTGGAATCTCATGTTATACCAATGTCACTTATGGTTCAGATTTGCTTTAGGAAGCCTGGGGTTTCTCATTGAATTAAAAAGCCCTTTCAAAATCAACTATAGAGAATATGAATGGTTTTATTTTGGAGTAGTCAAATGTGTCAGTTCTGTTCATCAAGACAGATAAGTTCACAATTTTCCAGATAAACTGAGCAGGGACAAAGAGCTTATGTTCAGCAGCAAAGACTGTGGTCTTGTCTTGCAGGTGGTTAGCATCCAGTAGCCTTTTGCCCCTGTCGTGCATCCACACGAGCACATCTCTGCAGAAACTTGGGAAATGGGAGAAGAAGAACAGGATTGTTTATCCTCCACAGCTGCCTGGAGAACCTCGCAGACCAGCTGTAAGGATACACCTCTGAATTTCCTTACCTCTTGATTTAGCAATTTCTGAACAGTTGTCACTGTCTCTGGGTGACTCTACAAGGCACTAGTTTGATATCGTATTTAAGATTTTAGGCAGTTTGGTATATTTATATTATAATGTTTCTCCCTGCCCCCTCTTATTGATCATTTTATAACTGGGAAGTACAGTTAAACGTGAACAGAAGCAAGACTCTTTAAGTTGCATGTGAACACTAAACGTTGTGTATTTGATCACTGAAGAGACTAATCAATGCTGCTTTCTCTACACCACAACTAGGAGAATTTTAGGTGAATTCTTCAGTATTTCCTCTCTCTCAAGAGCTGTTATTTTAGAACTCCATTTTTAGTCATTTTTCTTTACTGGGAATTACTCTGTTGTGGCCTCTGTGAGGCATATTGCTCAGCAAAGTAAAGTACTTGCATCTGAAAAGAATAGGGATTTTTTGGATGTGTGCTTTTGTGGCCCATGAGCATTTATCACTTCTGTGAACATTATGGCCTAGGATGTAGAAATACATGCTGTGCACTGTGCTGACTAGTGCAATGTATGTGAAAATGCAGTTATCGACCAACTTGCTTATTAAATTGTTTTTTTTTACCTGTTCATAAAGAATGCCATCTCTTTCAAATTTGTACTGACATTAAATTTTAATAGCTAGTTTTGGTCCCTGTTGGCACAGTAATAATGTTAAATGGGTCTTTGGAGACAGCTCTTCATGCCAATCAAACTCGAAAACCTCTTCACTTCTGAAGAGCTAATTAAGTTCATTCTGGTAATATTGTTTAGTTGCTTTCCCAGTCAGCTGACTTGACAGCAGAGTAATATTTTTAAGACTGAATGAGCATGTCAGTCTTGGACTGCTTCAAAAGGTGGGGAGGGGGAGACGAAAAGATGATGAAAAATGTTCTGATTATCCTTTTTGGGGACTTCTGTTTATAAAACTAATTCTCATAAGACTGTATTAAAATTTTCTGTGTAATAGCTACCTGAAACTGAAAGCATTATAAAAGTCAAAGGTATGTTCAAGGTATAGGAGGGGGAGTCATACTTATTCTATTCCTAGTAAGAAAATTGATTGTGGAGCAGACATGTATGTTCCATTCTTGTCTTCACAGCAAAATTACTGGTGCTCTAACTTTTTTTTTTCCCTGCATCTAGGAAATATATCATTGTCGGAGGGAAATAAAATACAGCAAAGATAAGATGTGGTATCTGGCAAAACTGGTAAGCAAAAAATCCTTTGTACTGCATTTGTTAGAATGCAAAATTTAATTGCTGTATTTGCTTTAACAGCCTAGTTCAGTCTCAGTCTAATCAGCATCTTCATAATAGAGTCCTAGGGAAGAGCATGGATCTCTGCAGGTGAACAGTTTGTAGATTGGTTTAGCTGCTTTATCCTCATGTGCTCAGGATCGTATGCAGATTATGCACTGTGGAAAAAGTAAAATTGGTTGTTTTGTCAAGATTTACTCAATATTTAGCTCGGAAGTTCTGTATGTAAGGTATTATGTTGAAGAGATGGTTATTAAGGAAACTGAAGTCTCTTGATTTGTGCTTTATAATGGCAAAATAATTTAAATACTGTCTTCTGAATAAGAGAAGGGAATTATTTGTAATTGCAGAGGTTAACATTAATGCTTTGATTGCAGATAAAAGGAATGTCCATTGATCAGGCTCTTGCTCAGCTGGAATTTAATGATAAGAAGGGAGCAAAGGTGATCAAAGAGGTACGTAGCAGTATTCTTTAACACTCCTATTTTCAAGAAAACCTTAAAATCAATACCTGTCACCAGAATTTTGGAGATGTTTGTTTCTTTGTTTTCTCAGTTTCTATTAAGCCTGTTGGGAGCACATTTAAACAACATATTTTTGTAGCAGTCCTGTAATGTTGTGACTTACTAATACGCAGAGGTCACTTGTGCTGTCTGTTTTAACTTGTAATGATAATAAATTGCATGTGGGGTACCCTCTCTAACAGTGCTTGGTGTTAAGTTCGTGGTAAATAATGCAGCATCCTTGTCAGTAGCAGCTGCTACATCCATGTGCTTTGGTTCTTAAAACTGTAAGAGATGAAGAGATCACGGAAAGGACTGAATTCTGCAAAGGCATGAAAGTTTTCATACACTAGTTGTTAGGAGTCTCAAATTGCTCATTTTCTTGGCTAAAGCATTTATTTCTGGTATAATAATGACAAAGAATTATCCTGTGTTAACTGAAAATATTGAATGGCGTCACTTCATTTTGCCCACCTTGGAATTTGTTTCTAGCCTGTTTAATTAGGCAAAGGTCCATGGATGGAAGGCTGACAAAGGCTGGTGGGAACCATCTTTTCCACACTCTTTCTTTTCCCCAAAAATGTAGTAAAGTTGTTCTGAAGCTTTCCAATCTGTATGCAAAGAACATAGTTATGTAAAATATGTCTGTTTTAACAGTTTTGATCTCTATAGAATATTTTTCCTTTAACTGACTTGAACTTGCAATTACTTCCGTGTTATCTAGAGATAAGAAATTGCATTGCTTAAATTCCTACTCAGTATTTCCATTTCTTTTCCTTTTGTTACAGGTTCTGTTAGAGGCTCAGGAAAAGGCAGTAAGAAATTACAATGTGGAATTCAAATCAAATTTATATATAGGTACACACATTTTCTTATTTTAGTGCAGAAAAATGTCATCCTACCCTACTAAAAAAATTTATCCTTAATAAGGTTTTGTTCCTTAAATCAGCAGAAATGAAAAGAGGATAGTTTATAATAAATTTATCTTTACCAAATCATGAAAGGTGGGTGCTTCTGGGTTACAGCACAACTGAAGTTAGTGTTGTTGGGTCTTCAACTGTCAGTTTGCTACAGTTGGTGTCTGACTGATGTTCTTCTGGCATCTGCTAGATCTGTTGTTTTTAAGATGCATTCATCTGAGAGTGGACTTTCTGCTCCCGATGTGAAAACAGAAAGAACTGAAGAGGAAGATGCTTTACATGATTATGAAAGACTAGACAACAAGAAGCAAACTGTTATTACTTTTTCATGCTGCCAGTGAACATAGATGCTGGAAGCTTTGTCCATGGCTAGTACTACTAGCTTTGTAGGACTGGAATCTAAACTTCTGTTAGAGACAGTCTTAGAAGTAAATTAATATTGACAGTAGACTTCTTTATAAAAAGGCTTTGTTATAGATGAGTACAGAATGAGCTTGTAAGAACTACAGCACTTTCTTGCCTGGAAAAATATTAGAGAAATGTTTACTTGGGTTTTTTTAGGCCAAATAAAAATCCCATTTTGCCAGATAAGGTATAAATGTTATTAAGCTGACCTCATAAATAACCTGGATTGTAGAGCGGATTTGATTAGAATTCTTTGGAACCTTCCAGGCCTCTGCTGTAGAAGGTTTATCTGCTAGTGCAGGACTGGATGTGTAGATAATGAAAGTACCTATGATGAATGCAATAAAGGGAGAAAGGAGGGAAAATGAAGTCTGTAAGACTTCTCCAGGAATTCATGAGACAAACTACTGAAAAGCAATGGAGTTAATACCACCTTTAGAAGAGCCATATAATCTAGTAAGTGCTCAGTGTAGCTTCCTTTGAATTTGTCCTTTACTGTGTATTTATCTTTGTATGCATGCTTTCTAAATTCACCTTTTTGGTCCTCCTGAAGCGTGTTAATTCAGCTCACGTGTTCCTCTATAGCAGTCATCTGCTAAATGTAATAGGAGAAAAGAAAGATGGAGGAAATAATACCAAGTAGAATTAACTTTTCATATGCAGTCATGAAAAATACACTGGCAAGACAGTGTTTCAGTTGCAGATGTGTAGTAGTTTATTCTTGACTGAATAGTCTTCTATCTCCCCGCCTGCCTTTTTCCTTCAGCTGAGTCACTGACGGGCAGAGGCAGCTATACGAAGCGGATTCGTTACCATGGCAAAGGCATGTTTGGCATGATGAAAATCGTCAGGTGCCATTACTTTGTGAAGTTGGTGGAAGGTCCTCCTCCTCCTCCAGAGCCACCAAGGACTGGTTTTGATCAAGCTAAAGAATATGTGCAGCAGCTGCGAAATAGAACCCTTGTTCATACACTGTGACAAGCTTTTGTGTCTATATAGGTATTTCTTGTTTGACAATGTAATATTATATAACAATAATTAAAATCATGGTTTAGTTATATTTGGTGCTGCTGGAGCTGGATGATGCAAGAATGATCATAAGCTTTTTTTCTTACTTATCGAGCCATAGGTATGGAAAAATCTTGGAAAAGCAGCAACGTATGTTACTTTTTCTGAGCTACTTGGACCACAGCATTCGAGCTCTACCCTGGACTATGAAATGTAGAACATATGGTGCCCTTATAAAGCTTGTAAGGAACTGTGTTTTTCTCAGGTTCATGCAGGTGTTTGTTATGTATGGTTGAGTCTTTTATTATAAAAATATGCTTGACAGTCATGTTGCAAGATCAAGACTTGAACTAAAATTACTAAACTGACAAAGTAGCTACACCAATGGAAAAACAAAAGCAACAATAATAGTTGAGATTATCGGGCATCAATTTATAGTTTCTTTATCTGGGCCACAACACTCCTTACAGCCTCTGTTGTGCATCTTGGGCATTGCGTCTGGAAGTAGGGAATAAAATATCATTTAAAGTTCAGGTTTTGACAGAGTCGGTAGGTGGCAATGTTTAGTTTGTCAGAGAGGGAAGTGGCAGTGAAAACTTACAGCACGTTGAAACTCTTCTTGATTATGACTGTAGCATTAATAGTCTGATATGGCTGTTCTCTGTAACCAGCACAACATGGAGAAAAGTTCATCTTGGTGAAGTTCAACAAGGACAACTGCAAGGTCCTGCACCTGGGTCAAGGCAGTCCCAAGCACAAGTACAGGCTGGGCAGAGAAGGGATAGAGAGCAGCTCTGAGAAGGAGTTAGGGGTGTCTGTTGATGAAAAACTCAACATGAGCTGGCAATGTGTGCCTGCAGCCCAGAAGGCCAACCGTGTCCTGGGTGCATCAAAAGAAGCGTGGCCAGCAGGTTGACGGAGGTAATTCTTCCCTTCTATTCTGCTCTCGTGAGACCTCACCTGCAGTACCGTGTCCAGTTCTGGGGCCCTCAACATAAGAAGGATATGGAGCTGATGGAACGGGTCCAGAGGAGGCCAAGAAGCAAGAATGTGACTGATGTGTTTCCCAGCTTTATGAAGTGGCCCTGACACTCCTTTAAACAAACAGACCCAGGCTTTTAAAATTTTTTCAGTCAAAAAGCAAGGTTGTGGCTTGTCATTTTTGTTTTCTTTCTCAAAACAATAAGTGGGAAGACTTTTTGACATGCTTTCCTGCATCACTCCTATTCCTTAGTACCCTTTTCTGCCTTAAAGATGTGTAACCCATAGTGCATCCTTACAGTGTTGGCTTAAGGAAGTTCCATGGCTGTGGCTGGAACAGCACAATAGGTGATTTGGTGAGATCAGTGACTCGGACTGATTTGATCCCTGCCTTTCACTGGTAGGATAAGAGTGTCTGAAGTGGTTTCTTTGATAGGTGCATCAGAACATTGATATGGGAACCTGCCTGAACCCTTTTAAAGTTCAGTAAGATCTAGTGATAAAGCTTGATACAGTCAAGTTCTATATAGAAATAAAATTTGGGGGTTTTGATTCTACTGTGCTTTCTTGGTAATTAGTACATTTACACTTCGGTTAGATATTTGATTATGACAGAAAATTCCATGCCAACTGCAACAAGTCTTTAGCAGAGGCTCATTTATTACTGTGGCCCCCAATAATGTAATACAGTTGAACAGAGCATTCTTGAAACTAAAGACAGAATGTGGGGCAGAGCACCTGAATAAGTGCTGCATCTGTGGGTTCTGCTAGGTATTGCACAGTAGTATGGCCATCAAGTGTTGTGTGGTAAAATGAATTTTGTCTTATATGAACCCAGATTCACTCCCTTTTTCTTTCCTCCAAAATAATGAAGTGGAGGCTTAAACCATATCTGTATTCATATGATGTCTTTATTTTTAAAATAGCTCAGAGTTGGGACCCTTGTCAACATTGCATCAAGTCACCTGTGTCTGTGTAACAACACTGGAGATCCAGCCACCTCTCTGGTAGCCTGTACTGATGCTGTGCTGCTCTCCCTGTGAAGACTTCTTGCAAAGCCCAGCCTGAGCCTCCTGCTGCTACCAAGAAGTGGTTGACTATCACACTGTAACTCTCCTGTTGCTATCAGATCATGCTGTTAACCACCATTTTGGCAGGATGAACAAGCCCAGTTTCAACCTCTCATAAATCTACTTCTTTGTGCTATACCCTCTCCACTTTCCCCATCACTGTTACAGTGAGGAACCTAAAACCAGACTCAGTGTTCCAGGTACAGCTTACCAGCACTGGTGGTAGGGAGATTACTTCCCTTGGTCTGCTGACTATGCTTTTAATGGAGCCAGGTCTGCAGTTTGCTGGATCTGTGGTGAGATCTGTGGTGAGAGCATGTTGTTGGGTTACATCAGCCTGATGTTTGTGCAACTCCCAGGCCCTTTTTAGGTTGCTAATCAGAATTGCAGTAAGTGCCTGTGGTTCCAGCTCTCATTGCTCTTCTATATATACTAATGAGGACTCCTTTACCACTAGGAAATTGTTCTGTTATCTGGATGATAATTTTCTTTCCTAATGGAAAAGTTGAAAAACAATTTTCTGGCTTCTGTTATTAATCAAACTCTCAGGCTAGCTAAAAGTGGAGTAAAGGCATTTGTACATGCTATTGTGGTAAACTCCATCAATGTATGCAGCTAATAAGCGGTGAAATGTGCCTACATCTCTCCTATTGATTGTCTCCTTCAGGGCAAGACAAACATAGGTCCTTACTGTATGTTGGCCATGTAAATTAAAACTTTAATTAAATGAAAACAGGCTGTGAGGTGCACTGCACTGGGCCATTAAAGGATTGCTGTTCAAAGCCAGCTCTTCTAGATGCCCCCAATTCCTTGCCTTCTTTTCCCCCCCACTTCATTAAGATGAACTCCGTAGTTAGTAAATTTTCCCCTGTGTAGTTTACAAGCTCAAGGTTATGGACTAGAACAAGTAGTGGCATGCTATAAATCAGGTGCAATGGAACAGCTTGAGAGAGTACACAGAAGTCCTACTTCTCCTTACACAGTGTGCGTCCTAAAACTCTGAAGGTAGAGTTGGCACAAACCCAGAAACCCCCACAAATGGCTGATTAAATCATTAATAATGAGCCTCATCCTGCTACCATCTCTCTTCTGGAGGTTGAATTCCCTGAATCATTCCAGTACAGCAAGGTGTACTGGAAAATTCTTAAAAGGACTACAAATCAGAAAAGACAGAAGTTCTCACCAGAAAGGAGGTGTAGCTGAAGCCCAGTGTGGTGCAGAATGGAGGTGGGACACCTGCCTTGTGGTTCTCCTTTCCTCTTTCTTTTAGGCCTACAATGCATCACTATTTCAGTGAGTCTGAACACTGAATCATCTAAAGAACTTGCCTGCATGGGCAGGGTCCTCCCAGCAGGACTGGGCTCAGGGTTTTATTCGGGTTAGTATTGTGGCTGAGGGCCGCCTGCATGGCTTCATCTTCTGTTAGCTCGGAGCACAGGCAGAAGCAGCTTGCAATGATCAGTGCTGTGACAGAGGTGCCCTGAGTTGGAGCCTACACAAGGTCCTTGAGAGAAAAAGGCAAGCTGGAGATACTGAACCTTGAGCTGGAATGGTTCAGTCACCAGGGTTGACTTCTACATAGAGCTTATAGTAGTGGAAGCACTATGTTATAATAGTATAACCATGCATATGCTCTAGATAGGTTTTGTCTGCCCTGTCCATGTGGATTGGGGAAGCTGTCCAAGATCTGTGTTGTTAGCAACCTCTTTTAAATAACATTGTTGCTTAGTTTCATCCTGAGTGTGCCCAGGGCCTTAGGTAAATGTAGAAATGTGGCTGCAGACAGGTGAATGAGGGAAGACGAATGGCACCTTCTTGACCGAGACATACCTGGATAAATTTAGTGTGAAACAACTGGAACTGTGGTGCCCTTAGAAGGAGAAGGTGATTTCCAAAGTCAGTGAAGGATAGGAACAAAATGATGTGGAACTTGGATTTACCCTTGGCTGACGGGAGTCAAGAATAATGGTCAGAAGTCTGGTGGAATTACACCTCTCTTATCTACAAAAGTCGGACAAAATTTCTGTCTGGGACCAAGGCAATACCAACTAAACTGCTGGCTAAGTAGCTGGAAATGTCTGGGTTTGTCTCTCTGTCACATTTCAAAGCAGAAATTCCCACCTGTTCTCATCAAGTCCTAGATGTTTCAAAGGTACTCTTCATTTTTCTTTTGTTTTTATTATCTGTCTCTCTTGGGGGCCTATGCTCACTGCTTTTGTGGGGATGGAAAACAATTATTGTTCATCTTTTCCATCTGTTCTGATGCTGGATATGCCTGTCTTTTTGAAGGCTTTCAGAGGCTGTGCTGGGAATGCATTTCTCTTCCTAGTGTTGAGAGATTTATATTTTTAATAGGTATTTGTTTTATCTATTACATGCTAGATTTATTCACTTGATAATCTTAATCTCTCAGCAACGCAGGCCATCTTCTCATGTCCTGATCTGGCACGCAGGGATTTTATTCATTTAATAGTTTGGCTTTTGGATCAGATAGCCTTTGGAGGTAAATCCTGCAGAGTGCTGAGGATGCTCAACACCACCAGAGCGGAGAGCAGCAGTAGCTTGCGGGGAGCCTGCAGCAGCTTTCAGGATCATGCTCTTAGAAGCTTTCTTTACACATGAAGTATATGAATAAGTTACTATGTGGTGCATGTCTTTCCTTCCTAGGCCATATCCATATCCTGTGATTTCTCTCTGATAAGTGAGACTTAATGAAATTTTTGCAGTGACTGCTTGTGCTCATTTAACCTCTTTTGGGCCTCCTAGGAGTTCTTTTCTATGTCCATCTTCTTTGATATGAAGGCATCCTTCCTTCTTCAAGGTGTGCTTTGTTAAAGTTAGTTGGAAAATGAAGGGGAAAAGCAAACAAAAGTACTTTAATGAAGTGACAGTTCTACCCCACTCCAGCACAGTGCAGTAAACTCAGTATCATTGTCCCTGAATGTAAGAAATTAACATTTCTTTCTATATAAATCAAGAAAAAAACCCCAGATCTTTCTGTTGTTCTCTGTCACAGAAGCTTCCAACTTATTATTACTTTAAAATTTTTTTTAAAAAGGAGCAATTGAGATCCTTCATCAGACAGCATAGTATCTTTTTCTATGAATGCAAGACGTTTCCTAAAAGTAGGTTTGAGATGTTGTGTTTGTTCCTCATAGAAATCATAGGGGCCAAAATTCTGGGTTTCAGAAGGAGGCTAATAATACATTTTCCTGAGATAGCAGGGGAATAGGGGCAATGACCTAGGGGGGCATCGTATACCTACAAGGTGAAATGCAACAGCAGCCCCAGCAGTAGACAGTTCCTTGGCACAGCTGTGACTTTGGCAAGCCAGCACATTCATGGCACTGACAGCGTAAACATTTTGTGGCAACTGTGCAAAGCAGGCAGCCAATTATTTTGCTAATGATTGCTTCTCACTGTTCTCCTCCTCCTTCATCTGCCCTAGAGAGGAAAAGTTTCTCCCCTGTACTCTGTCCTCTCGAATAATGGCATAAATGGATTCTTTCTGTAAAAACGCAGTGCTAACACTGCAGTAGTCTGTGCTGTGCAGGACTCAGCTATGTAATTACATTCCTCCTCTGTTCCCTCCTTTTCCAGACTTTATTTGTAGATCCCATCTATGTCTGTGCTAACTGTAGCAAGGATGGTCTGAGAGCTTGTGTCTCTGCTGACTTCTTTCTGAGCTGTTCAACTGCTTCCCATTAACCAAAGTGATAGAAGAGTTAATGCTTCCAGAGCATCCCTAAAATTCTTCTCCTGATGATGCTTTTAGTGAGGACTTTGCACAAGCAGGTGGTGACCTTCTGCTGACTTGTTTGCACAGCTGGTCCAGGTTGATTCCAGTAGTTTCAACTGAGGAACGTAAGAAAAAAACAGTCTGTGTGCCCAGAGGAAAGTTTGAGGCTATAACAGTGTATATAAACAAACACAAAGAGAGAAAGTGTTTGGTACAATATGTGGGTATGTCCGGAACAGCGTGGTAATCCTTCCTGCTTGAAGGTATGTTCTTGATTCAGTGAGCTGAAGGTTAGTTGTTGTGCTCTGAAGAGAAGTAGCATGGCAGGAATCCCAGCTTAAAAAGCTATTTTTGGTTTTTGAAGCCCAGGGTTCATCTCTATATTTAGTGAATCCTGTAGGTTAAATCTGAATGTTTAAATTGTACTGTTAACTCAGCCAGTTTCTGGATAGCAGATGCCTACTGGAAATGATTCCCATCTTCCTTCCAGCAGTCATCTAGTACTGTCTTCTTAACAGAATCTTGGAAGGTTTCTGGGAAATATGACCGTGGCATCCCTCTGACCTTAATTCTGATAAATAAGATTATAAATACAAACTGAGCTCCATCCTGCTGGTACTAGATTGCTACCAGCCTCTGAGCTACCTAGATTAAAGCTGGCTGGAGTGTTCAACAGTGAAAATGTAACTTCAGACATCATCCTTCTCCATCAGTTTTAAAAGGAGAAGGGTATAGCTTCCTAACTGAACATGAGCCAGCAGTGTGCCCAGGTGGCCAAGAAGGCCAATGGAATCCTGGCTTGTATGAGAAACAGCGTGGCCAGCAGGGGCAGGGAAGTGATCTTACCCCTGTACTTGGCACTGGTGAGGCCACACCTTGAGTACTGTGGTCAGTTTTGGACCCCTCACTACAAAAAGGACATTGAAATACTTTGCACGTCCAAAGAAGGGCAACGAAGCTGGTGAAGGGTCTGGAACACAAGTGTGATGGGGAGCAGCTGAGGGAACTGGGGGTGTTTAGTCTGGAGAAGAGGAGGCTGAGGGGAGACCTCATTGCCCTCTACAACTCCCTGAAAGAAAGGGGATTGTGGAGAGGTGGGGGTGAGTCTCTTCAGCCAAGTAGCAAGCGATAGGACAAGGGGTAATGGCCTTAAGTTGCATCAGGGGAGGTTTAGAGTGGATATTAGGAAGTATTTCTTTACAGAACAGGTTGTCAGACATTGGAACAAGCTTCCCAGGGCAGTGGTGGAGTCTCCATCCCTAGAGGTGTTTAAGAGTCTTGTTGACATAGTCCTCAGGGCTATGGTGTAGTTGAGGTCTCTCAGTGTTAGGTTGATGGTTGGACTTGATGATCTTCAAGGTCTTTTCCAACCTAGATGATTCTGTGATGGTTCTATGATTCTGTGATGGTTCTGTGATTCTGTAATTGAAGTCTATCCTCTACCTCACCACTGTTGTCAGCTGTGGAATCCAGCACAGCACTTCCATCTAAGTGACAGTGATGAAGTGGTTATTAAATGCAATAGAAATCATTCAGGACCCTTTTCATGAAAAGCTTCAGTCTTATCTCTGGCTTTCTGTGTTCTTGGAACAGAGTTCGACAGAAATACAAAACTAGGGAGAGAAATACTCCCCTACTTTGTTATTTTGGGGGGATAGGGCTTTCAAGCACACGAAAGTAGATATTTGCATCTAAAGCAAAGGACTGCTGTATTATCATCTAAATCTTAAGAGGCTGGGGTACCTCTCCTCCCCAGCTTGGGCACAGGGCTTTTGAGCAATGATCCAAGTGGATTAAACTGTGTGGAAGTGTCATCTTTTGGTTACTCATCATGGAATAAAGCACCAAACATTTGAGAAATAATCATTACTTTACATATAACACATGCCAGAGAAAGAGTGTGAAAAAATGTCAGTGCCCTTCTATTAGCTAGCTCTTTTGAATACAAACATTAAATATTAATTTAAATCAACTGAAAGGCGTTAAAAACTTGATGTTCTCTTTGCCCCAGAAGTACTCTGCTGATAAGAAACAAATTAAAAATGCGGAGTTTTCAAATAGCAAAAATGCTGCATATTTCAAATGAAGTTGATCATTTTATGTGTAGCATTTTGGACTAAAAAAATAGTATTAAATGCACATAAAAATGATTACTGTAAATGGTGAAGACATCAAAGTTTGGCATCAAAGTTAAATGAAAGCAGTTGGAAGTCTGTTTGTTTGATCTGAACATAAATAAGCTTAAAAAGAAGCCAGGGCTTTTTTACACAGCCAGAACTGGGTAGCCAGTTCAAATTCCCCTGCATCCCAGGAATTTCCAAGCTAGGTTAGATCCAAACATGGCCATTATTTTTTATTGCCTTTTTTTGTTTTTTTAACATTTGTCCAGCACGTTTCTGTGCCAGTTCACCAGGGAAAATGAGTTGCAAGAAGAAACAAGTCACACGCTCTTATGCTTTTGAGTCCATATGGAGAGTGGACAAACTCTAGGATACTGAAATAAAAGCCTCTTTCTTCTTGTTTTGGAATGAGGACTATCAAAATGAAGGTAAGTTGATGAGTCCTTATCTTTGTTGAAGCCAAAGCCTGTATAGTCAACTGTAGTCATCTTGGTTGTGTTTCACCACCAGAGATCCATTCCTGACTTGGCAAGAAGGTGTGAATTAGGAATATGGGTCAGAGCTATGCTAATTTATATCAGCTAAGGATCTGCTATAAAACTGAGCTACACTAATGTTCCATTGATTACAGTTTGCTCTTCGAAAGAAAACCAACCTTGAAATGTGAAATCTGTAAGAAAATGGGACTTGACTTTAGTGCCTTTCACCAAAAGACCCACTGTGCTTTACAGTGAGTAACTATTACAGGAATCTGCATGGTGCAGAGGAATTACTCTGAGGTCTGGGAGCTCTTTTGGTATAGTGCAAGTGTAAGACCTTGATCTACAGTGAGCCAAGCTTCAGCTCATTTAGTTTGAGAGCTGGAAGTTGTAAGCAACTAGAAGCAAAACTTCAAAGAAAACCACCTTGGCTCCTGTGACTTCTGTTTAGTGGCCAGAACCTTTTGGGATCAGCATACTTTCAACACTTAAAGGTGCGTGACAGTAAAACATGCTCCCCAAACCACTACAAATCCATCCTGAATTAAATGTATGTCCTCCCTTGGGGCCACAGACTATGTCAGAGGAGGCACATCTGAGCCTGTGCCTTTGGAGATGATGACCACAAGGCTGCTTCTGGGACTGCTGTATGAAGTCACTGCAGGGCAACCAGCATAGCAAGTCGTAGTGGAGGACTTGCCCTTCAAAAATTTAGCCACAGCCTCGGGGTGTGTGCCTCTCACTTACAAAGGTTATCTTTCCCTGCTGAGAAAGTCAAAATTGTCCTCCCCGACGCCCCCCCCCCCCCCGTGTTCTCTTCAATTAAACAGTTCCACAACACGTCCCCCAAAACAATTCATTATTTTATTAAGGTGGGGTTTCTTTTTCTTCCTGGGAAACTTCCCCTGTCAAGTGCTAGGAGGAGGGACATAAAGTCTCTCGATTGCTTTTCCAGTTTCTTGCTGTGAGTGGGAGTGGAAGAAAGATGCTTTTAATTAAAATAGCTATTTTTGAAGTGAGAGAAATAATAAAAAAACCTCTCTTGGAATGAAAACACAGACTACATCCTTCCAGAGGAGTGGCAGCTGAGGTGGCAGGCTGCAATTTGGCACTGTTGTCTGCCCTTTGGGCAACACATTACTTTTTATGTGGTGAGCCCAAACTTCATTGGAGCTCCGTGAGAGAATGGCTGTGCTTGCTAGGATGGGTGTAGGGACATGGTCAGCCCCCCTTTGCAGCATAATGTTGTCCATTTTACCTTCTCTGGAGAGTTAAGTCAGCTTTTCAGCCTGCTTTCCTGGCTCTTGCAGGTGTGTTGATTGTAGTTGCCACTTAGCAATTTATTTATGGTTTATTTTAGGTTTGTACAGGTTACTGAATTCTCTGTTGTGTCCATTTAGCACTAAGTTGAATTTCGTGGGGTTCTGCAAAGCAACCCAAGGGAGGGCTGAAGGAAGGAGTCTGCAGAAACAGACAGTGTTGGTATGTTGCTGTGCTTAAAGTAAAATCAGTCTCAGTGTAGAAGTGGATAGCAGGCTATCAGTGCATGGCAAGCCATTTTTCAGGTATGAAATTAGCTCGGAAATTCGCATGGTTCCGCTTTGTGGACAAGAGGAAAAAAACAGAAGGACTCAATGTTATCACCTGCATCTCCCTTACCTGGGAGTGTGTCTCTACAAGTGCAATAAATCTGTTTTCCTATGAATGCAAGACAGCTCTTGAAATAATCTCATTTCAATCCCTCTTGTTATTTTTAATGAATTCCAGGATGAGCTGGTTGCTATGTGTAGTTTTTTTACGCACAAGTTTGGTGGTGAACCCAGCTGAATGTTCAGTCCAATTAAAAGCAAAGTCTCTGCTAAAAAAAGGAAAGGGGAACAGTGGGGAAGACTTTAATGCAAATGAATGGAACAACAAAAACAGGAGGACTGAATGTTTGTTATTCATACATATTCTTAGTGGTAATTATTGTGATTTCATTCCTAAAAACTGCCTGCTTTAAGAAGAAATGATTGTATTCTAATAAGTACTTGTTTATTAAACTTGCAGTAACTGAAGTTGAATATGAATTATTAAAGTGTCTGTGAGGTGCAGGGTTGTTTTTCTTTTGCCAGGTGTCTGTGAAAAATAAAAACAACAAGAGAACAGGCAGCAAAGCAGAAGAGGCAAAATATAAGGCAAAACCAGGCCCTGGATCAATGGTCCCAGTCCTGCTGGCCACGAGACAGGATTCCCAAAGTCTGTGAGCAAAGGCAGAGATCTGAACACTTGTCACTCCAGGACAGCCCCTGCCCTGAGAGGGAATGAGTATGCCAGGAGGGCAAACATAACAGCGAGTAGGTTGCAGCACATGACAAAGAGGAAAGAGGTAAAAGGGTGTGGTTTGTCAGGGCAGGTACCATCTGTCCTATACAGGACATGGTCTACCCTGTGATCTCCAAGTACTGGAAGGGTTTTGTCAGGGAAGTAAGAACAGAGCAAAGGAAGCCTGGAGAACTCAGTAAATTTAGCCTAGTAAGAGGTCAGTGACTTAGCCCTTAAAACGTACCGGAGAACACAAGGAGGTTTATGTGATGGCTTTGACATATTCTGGCAATAAATGCAAGGTGAATATGTTTCCTCCATTTGCTCTAAGCCTTTGACTTTACTCTGTCACTGTGGGAGACTCACAGTACATAAGAGAAAAGAGAGGACGTGAATTTCTGTTGCAAAATATTTGTGGTTTTCTTTAGCATAGTTTACTACAGAGAGGAAGCCAATGCCTTTGCACGCGGTGTGTCTCCCAGACTTCCCAGCAGTGTCAGGACCTGTTGACTAAGTAAGACAGATGAGAACAAGTGTGTAAGAGAATGAAGTTTATAGAAAATCAGTGACAGGTAGAGCAGTGATCCTATGAGCACCTGAAAAAGAAAAGCTGTGATAACCTCCAGAAAAGAGACCTTGTCCTGGTCCTACTCCAAGAAAATTTCCAGTTGGTGGCCACACCTTCCTAGAGCATGAAGTCCATCAGTCACTTGACACAAGGCAGTAGAAAATCAAACTACATTTTTTCTTTCTGTGCTAATGTGAGTGAATTCTGGAGAACTATGGAACTGAAATGTCCTGACCAGGTGATCCACCTGATTTCAATGGGATGTCCTGTGCTTAAAATCGCCTCTCCTTTGAACAGTGCCTGTGCAATTGCAGTCTTTGGTTTCACCCTGATTCGTGGGAGTTTGCTGCGTGGTTGTACAGTTTTGTCTAAGAGAAATGTAAGTCAAATTATTCTTCTTTAAGCCCAACAACCTGCTGAGTGACAGAACACAGAGAGTGTCATATACATATTTGTGACTGCTGGTTATTGATATGAGGTGATGAAGGCCTATGTACCTTTTTAGCTGAGTTCCCTGCTGTGTAGTCCTGCTTCTGTCAGTCTCCCAGTAGAAAAACATGCTTTGGCCCAGTGATGCCTGCGTGGTGCTGTTTTCTTCGTGGTGCTCATATGCTTAACATTTATAATTCAAACATCTTCAAAAAGAAGTGACAGTTTTTCTTCTACAAAATAAAGAGCCAAATGACTTGTGTTAATTATTCCTTCTCACTTACTCACTTACCAGGTCATATATTACTCCAAGGCTTTTAGTGCCTTGGACCAAAAAGGGTCATTACAGCAAGCAGCCTAATGACCTGACCAAAAAAATGTAACTGAGGGGGAATGAGTCCTTCTCTGCTGAGCTCTCTGAAGTTGTTAATGGATGCCTTGGGAATTCTACAAAGCAACAGCTCGGAAAACAAACAGAATTGTTCAGTGTTGGATATCACTCTCGTGACATCTATGCTATTACAAAGATTTACAGCTGGAATAATTCAGTCTGAGTTTTTCTCTTTCCCCCATTGACTCACATTTTGGAAGGCAGTCAGACCCTGAGAGTTGGGTTTTGCATAATTGAAGCACCAGAACATATTAAGTGGAACGACTAATGGGGAGGAAGCTTTTCCCTTCCTTCCAGACTGGGTTATCAATTATGAATTAGCGGCAATCTAAGATCAAAGGGGTTCCATTTTTGCAGCTGAATTTGAGGATTTTGGAACTGAACAGATGAAATGCAGTTAATGACTCATTCAGGAAAGCAGAGACAGGAGATAACTGACAGGGGTGGAGTTAAGTGTTTGCTTTAATAGGTTTCTGAACACGGACATATATTCTCAAATGTAAAACTGGCCGCTGAGATCAAGATACTCATGTAAAATGATGCTGTTCATTCCCCTCGCGGGGCATGGCAGACAGGAATCTGATCTGTAGCGTTTTTCTTAATGCTGTATATGACCTAGTTATTGAGACATACTATAGAGATGTGTTAGGGTTGCCATGCATTTGTTACACACAAAGCTGTCTTGCATTAATACAGCGAGTTCCATTGCTGCGGAGAAAATTCACCTCTCCATCAGGAACAGTTCAACACATGCTTAAAAAATGATGAGGGTTTTAACTTAAAAGTGGCCACAACCAAATGAAAGGACATTCAAAAGTGCAGTCCAGGGCTGGACTTGGCTACATGCTCCCTGAAGCAGCAAGCAATGAAGCAGTTTCTGATCCAAGATAGTAGACAGTGCTACAAAGATCTCGGAAGCCTTAGGGAACAAATAGTAACTTGTGATGCGATTTCTGCAAGGAAAGTGCACGAACATTGGGCAAAGCAGACAGGCACATCAGGTGCCTATTGTATAAAAGCCTTTTCTCCTTGAAACGCTCCGGTTCTGAGTAAGCAGGACCCAGGTCAAACCAGGTGAAAAGATGTTTGTGATGAGGGGTGGAGAGCTTCTCCCCACAGCTGCCCTGCATCAAGGGGATGATGGGCTCTCACAGCTGCCCTGCATCAGGGGGGTGATGGGCTCTGGGGAGGTAGGAAGCTGCATAGGGGGGGCTGTAGTTACCTGCTGGGGCTGGCAGGGAGAGGATGGCAACCATCGTGCTTCCCTACAGCTAGAGAAGAGGGATTCTTAACCCTGGAGCTTAAAGGCAGCAGGAGACCCCGAAGGAGCTTCCTAAGGAGTCCTGGCAAAAGTGAGTGACTGGTGTAATAACACCCCTGAATTCATAGAGGAGAATATTTGGGAGGGTGAGGCAGGCTGGGTGAGAGGAGGGAGCTTGGGTGGGCTGCTGCTGGGCCCTGGGACCAGCTCTGGGGAGGTGAAGCCTCTGTGGTTTCCCCAGCCTCCGTGGTTGTTCTAGCACTGGGACTGGCTATCTGCTCTTGCTTAAAAAAAAACAGTAGAAAAAGTGAATTATATCATATGATTGTGAGTAAAAGATTTTTTTTTTTTTGGCCTCAGTGTCCTCATTTTTTAAAAGGATGTTAGATAAATTTCATGCTGCGCATTACTTACTTTGTTTGGGTAATGCCTCCTAAGTAGGATTTTAGATTAATTTAATTTTAATTGTTTCTTATTTTGTTTGAATAATACTTCATGGTAAGACTTCTGAAATTAATGTGAACCTATTACTAAATTATAATGGAGCAATTATGAAAATAATTAATTATCACAACTGCTGTTGGAATAAGAAGGAAGGAGATTCTAATGACCTGACTTGCCTTTGCTGATATATCAGAAGAAGACGTGGCTTGGAGTACTAAGTGTTATATTCAAACAGTTTAACATTCAGGGAGAAACTTTCAGAACTTCATACTTACCTAAAATGTTCCCGAAATTGGAACAAAAAACCTTTTCTAATCGGGCTGAATGCACAGGCCAAACTAATAAAACATGCTTCAGCTTTTATTCAGTAATTGTTTTCTTTTGTCTTGAGGACTTAGAACTTTTTTTGAGGATTTCTAATGAAAATTGGCCCCCCCTGCTGCCACCATTTGCTTTTCATTTGAGTGAGATCTGATGTTGGGCAAGTGTGTGTTGTTGCTCTGAGTTACCAAAGGTTTAGTGTTATCTGTGATGTAATCATGAGCACCTGGAGATGAGACTATCTCCCTCTACAAAATGGCAAGGAATCTGTTAAAATCGGTGGTTTAAATGGTTCTTTTTCTTTCTCTGGGTCAATGTCTGCATTTGTTCATGCTGTTCATGTTTCTCCAAGGGCTTCTTTAGTTCCTGATACTAATTTTGTTTGATAATTTGTAAGTCTTTGAGAGTCCATACAAAGTATGATTTAGGCATGGACTTTTAGAAAAACAATATAAAACTGCTGCTATAGGGGAAATACACAGATAAGATTCAAACATTGTTTAAAACTCTTGGCTAAAGTTGTCCTTGATGACTTTGTTTTCAAACCATGGTGTAAAGTTTACTTCTTTAGAGGATCTTTTTGTGACAGCAGAGCTATTGCTTGAGAAGTTACTACTCTGTCTGGAGAGGGGTACAAACTGGTGCACTGAAAAGGAGGACAGCGATAACTGTGATGTGTTATTTGTTTGTTATCTGATGGTTAAAGCCTGCTCCAGAAATGGGCAGATCTGCCTTCTCTTCTCTGGTGTGTAAGTGTTCAGCCCTTTGTGTCTGATTAGCTAGGACAGAGTGTGGAGCTAGGGAATCTGTAGCTCGGAGGACCTTGTTTAAGAAGAAGGGGAAAAGGTATCTGTGGTACCCAGGTTTTCATGAATCTGCCTGGGCTCTATTGGTTTGAGTTTTGTGAGGTGGAAGGAGAGCATCCCTCACCCCTCAGGAAGGGATCTGGCTAATGCAAGGAAATAAATTGTGCAATCCATAATGCTTTTGCAAAGGGTCCTCTTCAGTGGTTTATAGGCTTTGATCCTTGATGCAAGCTCCCTGTGCAGAGGGGGAGCCCTGTGAACCTCCCTGCTGCTGTCCTCTTCACCTAGCCTGGGTTGGAGGTAGAGGGATGCTATTCTTTATGCAACCTGATCCAGGGGCTTCTGGAGGTGAAAACATGTCTGTGCAGAGCTGTTGCAGTTGGTGGGCTGCAGGGTTGGAGACAGGTCTGGAAAGTTAAAACCCATTCCTTATGCTCTGCATCCTCTGGGCATTTCCCTTGTGCTGCCAGAACATGCAGCAATTTCATTCCCTGGATCATGCCAGCAATGTGAGTGAGTAGGTCCTATCCCCTCTGTTTGCTGTTTGTTTTATTTGGTGTGTTGTTAACCTTTACTCACTGCACTTATTTACTTCAGGTTTTAATGGTATGATAAGGTCACAACAAATTTAGTGGAAGGCATTTTAAGCACTTACTGCAATAAATCACAGTGTACATCACCCTTATGCTGTTTATCCAGAACCAGAGAAATCCAGTTTGGTCCATAATATGAAGGCCAAATAAAGGCAGGTATCATAGTGAGAGAGCTTTGACATATGGCTCTGAAAGAACCTCCACACTTCTCCTCTATAAATTAACAGCTATTTTGCAGAGCTGACAAGTAGCTGGTATTCCTGGAACTGGTCCTATTTGTGGTGTGTTGTTTGTTTTTTTTTTCCCCCCCCCCCCTCCCTCTTCTATTCCAGCCTCTTGATCTTTCCCTTTAGAAAATCCAAAGAGAAGAAAAAGCATTCTCTTCTCTAATGTAAGTTTTAAACCACTGGTGGTACAGACACATCTCACAGGTGCAATGAACTTGCTGGTAGTGCATGAAACCCTAAAACCTCAGGGACTCATCTTTGCAGGAATATGTTCTTATCTGTTCCTTTATACACTGATTTTTTAAATTTTTTTTTTTTCTTAGACAAGAGAGCCTTTGCAGGTAGGATGGAACCAGCCTGCAGGTCATCCTAGGAGCTGCAAAGTCCTAGTGACCAGAAATGAGTAGTAGCAAGCTCTATTTAAGAGCTGTAGATAAAGCACAAGGGAATGTGTCATGGGCCAGTAAACTGCGCTGGCCAGGAAATGGACTTGATAACCTGGCATATATATCCCAATTTAATTCTGTTGGTTTATGGCCTCTGCAGTATCCCAAGAGCCCGGCTGGTCGTCTGACCTTACCCTGCCTTTAGTCCAGCCAAATTGAAAGGGTGTTTGAGAGAGGAGGGAAGAGGGGGAGGAAGGGATTAACTGCAGGCAGTAGTGTCGGACTCCTGAACTCCCTAAATGACCCAAAAGGAGATTGATTTTGCTGATGTGTAAAGCCTAGCAACCACCTGGGTTTTAAGCTAACATTAAAAATTAAATGCCAGTTTCCATTTTATTAAAGGTGGAATAAAAAATGTTGAGCCTTAACACATTCAGAGCAAGAAAAATATGGAGACTTCGTAGAGCTCAGCAGTGCCATGACTGAAGTGCAAAAGTGGTGTGAGGAGGAAGGACAACTGTTCCCAGATGAAGTAGAAACCCAAGGATAGTGAGAGAAGAAAAAAACACTCTGAGACAGGGGTGTGATGCCTGTCACACTGGCCAGAAAGCAGTGTCTGCTGGGCTGTGTGGGCTGCACACAGCCTCCATAAAAATAGGCAAGTTGGGTTTTGCCAGACACTGCTGCCTCTCACTTGGTGTCAAATACTCTCTGAAGGAGAAACTCCCTGAGTCATAGATTAAAAAGCAACAGAACTCATCAAAATTCTGGGTACATCTTTTTTAGCTAAATAAAACATTGTCGCTATGGAAGAATGGAGGGACTGGATGAATTTTTGGGGCAGCTGTGGGTGAAGTGGATTTCCCTGTCACCACCACGGGTGTGTTTTAGGTATGTGTAACCATTTCTGGTTCTGCCATTCTATTTTTAAGTCCTTGCCTGATGTCTTTCTGAAGACTGGAGCTCCTAGAAATGTCTGATGTTTTTGTTTTTTAAAGGCATGAGCATCCTACCTTCATCTGCATAGGTGGATCATGAGTGTCTGACCTGTCTGCACCAGGCTGGAAAGAAAGCCAATTTTTTTTTGTGTCCTCAAACCTTAGGACTTTTATCAAAGTACGTGTAATTTTGGAGCAATGGGGCTGAGAATGATGAACAGCTGATGTGCAGGACCTGTGTCACCTGATGGAGGTCCCCATGACAGAGCATGGAAGCAGTCAGTCCCTGCTGTGAAAGTTGAGGAACAGGGGACAGAGGTTTAAATAAACTAGATGTGCCCTTGCTGCAACCTACCATAGGTGCAACCTCTATAGCTGTCACTGGCAGAGAATAGATGAGAGCAACAGTCACTGGGAAATGGGGCACTTGCCTTCAAATAGGATTTGTGTCTCCACCCAAAGCATTGGGCACCAGCCACAATCACTCTGCCACAGACTGCAAGCTACAGCTCCAGAGGATTTTGCGTGCAGAATAGTCTGTCTCCATCTTTAATGCTCAACTATTCTGACATTCTGATCATCCTCTTTTAATTTTTTGCTGACTAACTACATCCATAACTTCTTTGCTCTAGTAAAAATCTGCTTAATGCACAGCCATGTTGTAAAGTCAAGCTGCAGTTCCAACATGCCTAATCCTAAAAGAAGCATTTGTTCAAAAAAGATCCATTTCCCTAGGAAATGTGCTTTGATTTATGAAACAGAAAATGTATTCATTTAACTGAGCCATTCATGTGACAGGTCACTATTTTACTCTTTTGGTGCAGTAAAAGTTTATTCTTTTAATAGGTTTATTGCTTTTCGGTCATTCGTTTCTAAAGGACTCACTTGAGTGCTGCAGCTCTGATCTGGAGTACAGAAAATTAATTCTTTTTATGGTAGTCTATTCCTTTCACAAGTCCTCATTTTAAGTGCAGTTCAACTGTATTACAAATAACAGTATGTGGTCCTAGAGGGAGTACCAAGCCTCTAATTTAATATTTTACTAGAGGCCTTGTAATGTTGGTGCTGCTGAATCAAGCTGTTCTCTTTTGAGCCCTCCTCTATGTCCCCAGGGGAGTTGTGAGATACCAGGCTGGCTGTTGTCAATGTGTGTGGATGCTGCTGTGTGTGTGTGTGTTCATCCTTCTAGTTTTGGATTTTTTGGTCTTGAGCCTCATTGATAGAAATGAATGCCCAGAATGAACACTTAACTCAAGACTCTGGAGGAAGGAGTTGGACTAGATGACCTTTAAAGGTCCCTTTCAGCTTGAACTTTTCTATGACTCAGTAATAAATAGGAAAATGCTGTGTGCAAAAATCATCTGTTACTGCCAGGGTTTCATGGTGAGATACTCTGCTGTGAAGGCACCAGAACCCGTGGAGGTACCTTAAACTCCCTCTGCTGGTGTGCATGTGGTCCCTGGCAGACCACAGCAAACTTCACCCTGTGCCTTGGGAGTGCACAGCTGAGTTTCCAAGGCCATACTTGGGCATGGTGCTGTGTGTGCGCCATTCCCTTTGTGTCTACTCCTCTGTTCAGTGCTTTGAGAGAGTTCAAGGGATAAAACCTTACAGATCTTGGTTTGGTACCTGTAGAATAGATTTAAATGGGAATGGTAGTCTTATCAGTTATAATAGAAAATGACCCACATTTGGGAGCGGAGTTAAAACCACTCAGCATCTTGCAGTGGCACCAGGATCCACCACTTCTTTCATCTCCAAGATGAATCAAAGCTCTGGAGAGTTCTTTCTTACCTCTTCATTTTTTGCAGAACTATTCTACCTTCACTTCCTAACTTCCTCCTCCCCTAGCTAATTTTCTCTGGGTAGGTTTCCTCCCCATCACTGACAGACAATGACCTGCATCTGGTGTGTCTTTTCTGGAGAGAGCAGCTGAGCTGATTGTACTTACTCTCTGTGCTGTTTAAAGCTAGACATGGTTCAGCTGAACTCACCCACTGAGAGTAAGTCCCAGGCTTTGAGATGCAACTTTACTGTTGTTTCATGCTCTACAAACTGAAGGCCTGTAAGGATTTCTTGTGAGCTGTGGGGATGAGTGTATACTCTCCACCTTGCTTCAGCATGGTGACAAGGCACTAACCATTAAATGCCAACTGGCTCAGTTTTATTTTGCTTGTGTTGTGTTGGTATCTCATCCCATGTGAAATCAGAGCCCCCATTTATTTTGCAGGGCTGGATTCTGTATGTACCTACAGTGAGCAGTGGTTTGGCCTGCAGGAAAGTGATCTGGGTAGCCAAGATGGAGGGAAAGAAATAAAAATATGTGCCTTTTTCTGTGGGGATTTTAAGGCAGAGAGAGAAGAGGAGCAGCCTTCTGTGGGGAGCTTGCTGGAAGCCCTAGAAATGACTTCAAGGCTACTCAGGATGTTGGTGGCAGTGCAGGAAGCAAGTGTGATGTTCCTGCTTGGAGGTCTGTGACTTTCCTTTGGCTGAGGGGGAGTAGAAAATGGAATTAAATTGTCAAAACAGCACAGGCTTATTATTATTTACTCTGGTACTATTTCTGCATTATTGGCACTCGAGTTCCCAGACTTTTGAGGCAGGGTGAGAACGCCCTGTTCCTGCTTGCGGGGCTGGAGGTGAGGGGCTGACGAGCTCTGATGGGAGCGTGTGGAGCTGGAAGTGATGCTTAGTGAAAGAGGAAAACCTCACAGTTTCAAGATGTCAGCTGTAACTATGCTTGTAATCATTACCTGACTGTGAAAGACTTTGTGGAAGTGTGGACATATGGACTCCCTCAGTGTCTGGTTGTTTTCAAGGGGCATATTGTGAGTGGGTGAGTTTTCGATAGGGTAGAAATAAGGAAATCGGAGTTCTCCCAAATGGTGAAGCACTTTTGGTTCTCCCATTAACAGAAGGGTCTCCTTTTCAAGGTGACTTTATTAATTGAGCCCTTTATCATCTCTTACATCACAGGGGAAAGAGAAAATATATCAGCAACTGTGTGTGGCCCTGGCTACAGTGAAAACAGACAGCTACCATCTGCAAAATTGAGCACTTTCCATCAAAAATTAATTAAATTAGCCCAGATTCCATAAGTAATACAACTAGATCTCCCTGGTATCTCCCAAGAGAAGCACGTTCTAAGTCAAGTGCACCTGGAGACCATATTTGGAAATGAGGCAATTATTACTTTAAGTCAGTCATCAAATTAATGTTACAGAAGCAGGAAATGCCAGTCACTGGAGGAAGTGGCAGTGATGTGTAACACACAGCCTTCTCTGGCTCCAGTGGGACTGTGGTGGAGGCAGTGAGAGGACAGACAAACTGACTGTTCTGCCTGGCCACTGGCAGTGTCCAGACCATCTGTATCTCGAAGCAGCCCGTTAGTCTGTTGTGTCCATGCTTTTCTAGGTAGGGTTTTTATTGTGCCCTGAGCACAACAGCATTGAAGAGGGGTAATGGCAGGGCAGCCTCCCTAGCTGCCACAGCTGCTGTATCACATGAGCTTCAGAGAGCACGGGGAAGGGAAGACCAGGAACTGGCCAGGGCTCCTCGACAACAGCTTGCTCATCAGCCACTGAGGAAAAGTAGTCATGACACCTAAATTAGAGCCGATAGTAGATAGTTTGACCACAGCCCTAAGCACCACTATGAAATGCATTAAGTGACCTGTCACATGCAGTTTGCTGGTTTGCTCATCCTCTGCCCTGGAGACAACTGTGTGCACAATGAGTTATCTGTAGTGGTAGAAATTTTTTAGAATAACCATACACCCTTCTGTCTGCTGGAGAAAGCAAGCTGAGATGTGGAGTTAGTTGCAGCAGAGAGTGTAGTGATGGTCCTTTAATCACAGAATCTGTTTTTACTTCGTGGGCTCTGACCACCTCCTGAGAAGACACTGCCTTCTGTGCCTAGCACAGCAAAATAAATGTGTCTTTCCGTAAAGCTTGTTGGCTGCTCCACCAAAGCCCAGGTGACTGCTAATGTAGTTACAGATGGTGCAGGGTTGCACATGCCTTGGTCTTTAGCCACGTTTGCCAGAACTCTTGGAAAAGCCATACGTGTGAGGGGTGCTTGGTCGTTTTTAGAAGTCAAATGTGACTTTAAAACACAACCACAGATACTTCACTGACTGCAGTAGGGTATCTTTCTGCAAAACAGTGATAGTCTGACAGGTGCAAAAAGTACTGGTATAGGTAAAAGATGTTCTCTAATTAAAATCAATATAAATATCCCACAAATTACTAGAATTGTCAAACTTGCTCTAGTGCTGAGAGGTCCTTTTCCAGCTAAAGTACTACTTATTTTGTAAGAGAAAACCTGTAGTGTCATCCTTGGAGACTGATAGGTACAGAAACACGTGCATGCAAACCTTTTCCTTTTATTTTTTTGCTGGCTTGTTCTGCATCTCACTCCCTTATAGGAACCAGAACTGGGTTTAAATGTTTCCATTTCAGTATCCACATCAACTACACTGCCTTTCTGAGAAGATGCCTTTTCTAGGCTCTTTGGGAGTGCTCACATTTCCTTGCACCAGTGGATGTGTTTGTTCCATCTATACTCACCTTGTCCTAAACTTGATTGATTTCTTGCGTTCCTTTGCCTGCTGATGAACTGTCTCTATTTGATGACTAAATCTTTCACAGTTGCTCCCCAGAAGACATTTTGTTTTCTGCCTAGCACTTGTAGCTATATTTTACCATTGATATTAGGTTCAAGTACCAGTTATATTCTGTTTCAATCTGTCCAGTGTTGATTCTGTGCCCCCACAAGTGATTGCTTTGACTGATCTTCACTCTTCTTATGTCTGTGCAGGTTTCTCTGTATGGTATCTTTGAGTTACTTCTTGAAATGCTTTCTGCCATGATGGTGTTTCTTGATATCTGAACTCCAAGGATTAGACATATGTATGTGTAGTCCTACCTGTCTTGCTATTTTTGCTTCACGTTCATCTTGTTTGTAGCTCCTTGGAGGAATGGTACAGTAACGCCATGTCATCAGCCAACTCAAGGACTTGTAGGTGTCTCTTGTACTGCTGTAGGGTTCTGCTGCACCTCTCTGGCACTCTCAGAGAAAGAAGAAAGGAAACCCAATGTGCAATGTAGGTCCAGTTGGAATAACTGTGTCTGACCATTGACTCTTGCAGTGTGCTTCACATCATGCATTAAAGAAAGTCTCAGATCCAGGCCTGTAGTGCATTTGAAACTTTGAGTTGGGCAACCTTTGCTGTCCAGCACCTTGATCAAGGCTGGAAGTGAAATAAGACAGGAGGGAGCACTTGAAGGTAAATACTCAGTGCTCTGTGTGTGGAGTTAAGCCATCCACATAATTGCCATTAATGGTAATGATGGTTGTGAATCTACATTCTCATGCATCAGGTTGCACAATTACACCTCTGGTGCTATTAGAGCACCTCTTGAGGTTCCCTCTTCACTTTTTACCATCAGCCAGAGCACCTGCCTCTCCTCCAGAGCTCCCTGTGGGATCCACTTCACCACTCTTGTAACAGGTCTCATTATCTGGGGTATTTCATCAGTATTTACCTCAAGGAGGTTGTCTAAATAATTCTGCCAAGGCATAACAATAAAAACTGGGAGGGACAATAAAAAGTAACCATAAACCAGTTTCTTCTTTGGTATGCAATACACAGAGAAAGCCCCTGTCAAGTTCACTCACATCCTCTGCATGGATCCTAAGTGATCACTTCTCTATCTGCAGGAATGGTTTCTACTGACAGTTTAGTTACATGTGTATAATTTGGCCACTTCAGCAGCAGGAACTGCTGGGGACTGCCAGGATCTCCACCCTGGGGGTAAATCCATGCGTATGAGGTGAAGACTGGTGTCCAGCAATTGACCTGTGCACAGCAGGAGCTGCCTAGGGGCACCTCTAGTGAGAGATGTCCTTGCTCATGGCAGAGGGGTTGAACTAGATGATCTTTAAAGGTCCTTTCCAATCCAAACCATTCTGTGGTCTCCAGCACTGTTTAAAATTCCCACTTGTGGTGTGCTGCTCTTGCCTGACACTTTGGCTCAGCATGGTTTCTTTTCTGGGTGAATTAACCTGTGCTGGACTTGATCATCTGCAACTACATGGTTTCAGGTCTTTGCCAAGTATCTCTGTTAAGATTAATCATTTGTTCATGCCATTAGTCACTGCACCTATGTAAGATTAACTGGTGGCTCTCGGTAATCACTTAACCAAGAGTGGGTAAGGGGAAGTTGCTGAGCTGAATATGGATGGCAGAAGAGGATTCCTCCCTGCTTCCTTGCATTCCTGATCAGACCTGAAAGTCACTTGCATTCTTCAGTTCATTTTAATACAGTTGTGCCTGCACAGCCTCTGATCAAAGGAGTAGAGTCATGGTGCTGTGGTGAAATGGATCATAGAAAACATATTCCATGATTTCACCTAAGTTTTTTTTCTTTTCTGTGTGTATTTTGGGGTTTTTCCCCCTTTTTCTGATTCTTTTCTGTTACCTAGCAGCAATGTGTTGAGGTGTGGCACTTTAATGCTGCTGCTATTCTGAATTTGTTGGTCTCACTGGGAAATGTCAGCATTGCATTAGCAGCTATAGAACAGCTGAGGTGACCTGTGGACCTGCAGGGTCACCTGCAGGTGTAGAGTTCAGTGATGCTTTGCATTCCCACAGTTGACCAGGGAGCCAAGGAGTCAGCACATAACCTTTGCTTTACCAGATGATTTCTCAAGGGTCATTTAAGTCAGTCTTGGTTTTGTTTCAACTAGTTGGTCATGCTGAGCCTGACCACCACAGTCAAATGATCTGATCCTTCTAGGTGTGCTTGAATGGTGCTGAAAGATTATATGTTTGTGCTGAAGCCAGAACTTGGACTGCATAAATGAATCAATTTAGCCTTTGAGTTTGCTTACAGCTTATGTCCTTCAGTTTGGCTCTAGATGTGATGAGATAGAGCTTGCCTATAAGAAACTGTGGCAGTGGGGAAGGGACTCTTGCTGTTGGGCTATCCATGCCAGCTTCATGCTGTCTCTGCTCTCCTTCACAGCACTGGGGCTAAGTCATCTTTGGGATCTGCTAACCCCCTTGGTGGTACACCATGAAGCAGTTTGACCCCAGCTGCAGTTTTCTTGCCCACTTAAGCATGTTTACTTAGTGTTACCAAAAAGATGGTGTGTGAAAATTGCTTTTATTACCAGAAAAAGAAGTTTGCAATAAAACCTGTCTCCTTGGGTGCACTAATTCTATTTTACAAAGAAAGAACATATTGTTTTAATTAATCATATGAAAGCAAAATTAGCATGATTATGTGAAAGGTGCTGTAAATCATTCTGATCCACATCATTGAACAAAGAGTACTTAGTTATTCCAGAGTTGTTAAAGATTTTATCTACCCAAGTGAAAATTCAATTAGCACAAACCAGTATCATATAAAACTAAGGATTCTGACTGCAGGAAAAACTTTGTGTGTGAATACTACCTTGTGCCAGTTTGATAAATTACTGTAATTAACTGTATCCCATGCAAGCTAAACAAAATTTACAGAAATGTTGTACAAAAGGAATATCTTCTCTCTCCTCCTTGGGTAGAAATTCAAACAGTCTCCATAATATTGTTCTGAACACCCTATTCTGCATCAAGCTAAAAAGAAATATTGCCAACAAATGCAGACAGCTCTGAAACTCATTGTTTTGGGTTTTTTTTCCTGCTCCTGCTGCATTAGAAACAGGCTGTGCACTTAACATGTTTCAATTAAGCAACTTGAATTCAATTAGTTAATCCAAGACATTAGTAGCAATAGACAAACTGAAAAAGAAATGAGATTGCTTAGAAAGAGTTGTGTTCCCATTCCTGGTCTAGCAGGGAGACTTGCAGAGGTGTTAAAGGGGCAGCAATGGTGGGTATGGCAAGTTATGCCTGAGTACATCATCTTAATGGAAAAATAACTGTACAAATAAATGAGTTTGTTCTTGAACATGTCTCTCCTCACCTGCTAATTACATTTGTTGGGTTTTGGCTGAATTCTCTTGTAAGGAAAAACTGCTGTCAGTGTCTGCCGGGTCAGGCTCTTTGCTGGTATGTGTATGCAGTGATGTACTGATGGAGTTCTCTGGTTTGAGGCTGCTTTGTGTGTTGCTCTTTGTCTTGTGCTGCTCTTCATCTGTCCAACAAAACACCTTATTAAGCAAAGAGTGCTGGCCTGTTTCATTGGGAGTAGTCAACTAGAGTCGAAGTGGCAGTTTTAAGTGTCTTAAAATTCCAGGGAGGGTTCTCTGACTCTGTGTAGAAGGGGTTAGGCGGGATATCCCATAGCCAAGTGTAACCATGTTTGGGGAAGATTGTCATTGTTATCCCCAGAGGTTCTACCCTGGGCAAACCCCAAAGATATGGTAGAGTAGTCTGCTGTTTGGTCTGGTTCACGTGTATCATGGAAGGCAGACTTTCAGGGTCTTCAATGTAATTGCTACATGTTCTTGTTGCAAATGTGGTTGATCCAGATGTGATCAGGTAGTGTCTGATGTCCCTTCTTCATCTTGTCCTGGGCAGTGTTTCCCACAGAGAAATGGGAAAATCCATGATGAAACTGTGCAATCTGAAGGAAGAAAGGGGGAATGAAAACCCCACTGTTCTTTGGATGCTTGTGTGTGAAATGTGTCCCCCCTCTTGTTTCAGTGGATTGCTTTGGTTAGATTTTTTGGCATAGTTTTAACTTCCTTTCAGTTGAACTCAATTGTCCAAATTTGGATATGGAGATAGCTCTGTTAGCCAAAAGTGACACATATTAAAGTGTCTTGGCCTATGCAGTGGTACCACACCAGACTGGCTTCCAGGTTCTCTCTTGATTTTTGGACTGAAAACAAAAAAACTGAATGCAAGTAAGCCTTGAATTGTAAAATGGACTGGTGTGTGTCCCTAGCCCTGCAGAAGATCTTATGGCAGATCTTGGCATGTATGTTTATCAAAAGAGTAAGCTTTCCAGATAAGATCCCTATGCGCCACACCCATTGTAATGATTTACTTCCCCAGCTTGATTCAGAGGGAGAAAAACCCCTTATGAACTGCAGAATTGCTGGCACTGCTTTCTGTAGCACCTGAAAGCGTCTTGGACATCTCCCAAACATGTAATGACCTGGTCTGATTCTACTTCTCTTACAGCTCAAGCACTGGAAGTCCTGGGGTCAGATCCTCAGCTGGAATAATGAGCACTGCTCTGATTACAGTTGGAGATCTCTGCCAGGCAGCAGCTGTGGAGGAGCTGGCGTATGTTTTTTAAGGGAAAACATGGGCAAATGTAACTGGTAGCAAATGAGATACAAATGGCTGTAGATTTAGGCAAGGCAAGTAAAAGTGTGGTGGGGGAGAGGATGACAGCAACCACTTGAAGCAGCTGTCACTGCAGTTCAGATTATTTAAGTAAAAACTTTTACCCACAGCACAAGTGAAAGATCTGTGTGGCTCAAGTGATGTTCAAGCTTATTCCCTTGGAGGTGAACAGGGAGGTAATTCCTTTTTCTAATGGAAAAAAAGAAACCAAACCCAACCCCCCCAAAACGAGCAAACCTCCACGCTGGCAAGGGGGCTGTTGGGATGCAACTGGTACACCCCTGCACAACCCCCCGACCCACAGCAGCTCTGCATTTCTTTCCAGAGCAAATTGCTGTTTCTCAGCAGCTCGCTTTCCCTGCCAGTTTAATTTCGAGTCTGTTGGATTTCAGGCTTCCTCCTTTTAATCCCCACTTATTTCTTTAAAAAGAAACAGCCAACTATTTGGGGGCGAGGTGGATTAGTGGAAGCGTTGTGTGTGTGTTGGCAGTGAGGGATCTCTCGGTGTGGGAGAACCCACAGCGTGTCTCCTCCTGGTGCCAGATTAGCTCCTCCGGTCCCTGCCGAGTGAGGAAATGGGTCATTGCTAATGTTATTTAATTTTGTTTCTCTGAGATGGGCTGTGGGGGGCCCTAGGTCTGTGTAGCTCAGCTGTATTCAGTTTGTCACTCATAAGCCTCTGTGCCTTTCCATAGTGGGATGATAGGGGTGACACTTTTATAGAGCTGAAATGGGTCAGTTGTGGGTGTGTTTGCCCTTTTCAGACCTCAGCCTGTCTTCCTTGCTAAGACAAAAGTTCATTTTATCTGAGTAAGACTTGCTGGGTTGAGAACCTAATCTGTTATCCTGTTGTTTCTTAGTTAAAGCCCAAAGTGGTATCTTACGAAATAGGCAACTGTGCATCTACCTGGGCTGTGTGTCCTAGGCTTTGGGCAAAGTTTTGTGGAATAGTTTTGTTAATTGCCCCTTTAATGAAGTCTGTTGCCTTTGCTCTGTGCTGAGTATTCTGACATACTGCTGCTCTCTAAATAAGAGGTAGGACTAGCAATTTACTGACTTTTATGCAGATGAGGCACGGAAAATATTTCTTTGGAAATAGAAAAGACACAGCAAGAAGCAGCCAGTCCTGTTAGTTTTTTGCTCAAGGCTTTGCAAGTGAATTACTGAAGATGTTCTAGCGAACGTCTGTGTGCACTCCTGTGTGTTCACACACGTGTGTGTGGGTAGTTTGGGCACAGCCACTGCCACCCACATGTGTTCCCTCCATGGCTGGCTGCTGATTTGCCACGGGACAGAAAACTGAGTCACTCCTGTGACACTGGTGATCAAGGTTGGGGTGCTTGTGCTCAAACCTGGGTTCAGTCTGCTGTGCCAACCTGTGTGAGTGGCTGTTCTCCTTGTTAATTGAAAAGCAATGCCAAAGCACGCCATGGCTGCCCTCTCCATCTTTTGCACTGATAGAAGTCATGCATGTATTGAGTAGTTCATTCATCCTTTCCTCTTTGTGTCCCTTTATGCTTTCTTGGTTTGTTTTCTGGACAAACATTAACTCATATATTTTTACTGGCAGTCAAGCTGTGGTGGAGTTTATTTGGCCAATCACTTTTTGTTCTGCAAAATTAATTAAATAAGGATAGATTTAAGTGACTGCAGAAGTCAGCAATGAAACATCACGTCCTCATCAGCCAGAATAATACAGTTGCTCTGCTGTAATTTGCAGACCCTCTGCAGAGTCAACAAGATAGATGCAAGGGGGAGGAGAGGAAGCTTTGCAGTGACCTCTTGCCGAAGGAGGGTGGTGATGGGATGGTTGCTTGTCATCAATATGCCTTCTTTGGAAAGGGTATCCTTCTTGGCCAGGGCTACGGAGCGTGACTGGGAGGCTGTTCCTGGCTTTCAGGAGCAGAGTCAGCACTTCTGGTGCATCTCCAAGGCACTTGACTGTCCTCCCTTTCTCATCACTAAAGGATTCCCTTCCCCACCC
The DNA here is from genome assembly GCA_028020825.1 of Podargus strigoides. Lineage (NCBI taxonomy): Eukaryota > Metazoa > Chordata > Aves > Caprimulgiformes > Podargidae > Podargus > Podargus strigoides. The sequence goes on along the minus strand of CM051632.1, from coordinate 13,293,814 downwards.
TGTCGCTTCCTTTACTGATGAAGAGGAGTAGAGGGGAAAGAAAAAGGAAGAGGTAATAGAGAAAATCAAAAGGGACAGGAGAACAGACCACAGTCCACATAGCAAAGTGGGACTGAGTCTGTCCCTGTGTTCAGGCAGGTGTGATTTTTGAGCACTTTGAGCTGTTTTCTTTTTGTCATCATAAATGCTACCATGATAAAAATAATAAAGCTTTCTGTTTGGATGAATAAAGAGCCAAGTTTTGTATTAGAGTAAGGTAGGATTTCAATGTTGTGCTAGGTTTAATAGCCAAAAAAAATAGGTCCTCAGGACCCTACTTTTACTTATTTGGAGTTCATACCTCTGTGTGGTAATGGCTGTTACAGACTAAATGAAAATCTTACATTTGGGAGGATGGAGCTCTGCTTCTGCAGAGAGGATGAGCTGTTGTGAATGCCCAGCTGCAGCCTGTGAGCAGAAAGGTGATTGAATTCCTGGGAGGCAAACTGCTGGAGCCATACTGACATACAGCTGGGGGCATGGATCTGGGGGTGGAGGAGTCCCTTCTATAAATAATTGCTGAGGAATATAGCACACAAGATGCAGAGGACTGAAAACAATGCCAAGGACAGAAATGTACAACTAGGGAATACGATGAGAGAGTGGAACAGGGGAAGGTTCTGGGGTTACAGCAAATAATGATGCACATCTCCTGTGGGGTGCCTCAAATGAAAGGCACTTGGTGAAAGTGGTTTATAAGCTGTACACTGGATTGAATTCCCACTGAGGCATGTGGTATTACTCCCTTATTTTTTAATGAGTTGATTTGGGCCTCATGGGCCATGTTTTGATGCTTTGTGGATGTTTTCTTCCTCTGCTGGGTAAATATATCAGTTGGACTTTGGTTCAGTCTGAGCACTAAGACTGCATTAATTGTGAGTTAGGATATCCCTGTTGCTGTTCAGGATCGTAAACTGTCACAGGATCAGGCACCTCTTTGCCTACCAGAGTTTTAAAAAGGATTCTGTTACCATCACAGGTGAAGTCCCGGTGCAACACTGGGCAGGGCTGTAGCTGGGGATATAAGATGTTAAGGAAAGATGGTAAGCTGAGAAAATTGAACCTATTTGCAGACATGTGGAGAACTCAGCAGGTGTTTCTAGCTGAGAAATGAACACTGGTGGGGCAGACCTGTCAAAGCAAGATTCCCCAACCTTTTGCTTCAAAGCAACATAAGAAATCACCCAGATTAATGTAACTTAGGTCATGCATCTACTTCTTTTATCTGCTAATGATACTAAGCAATTAGCTTGTCAGATGTTTGTAGCCAACTCAAAAATATCTTTATTTTTTTAACCTTAAAATAGAAAAGACCACTTTGCCCTCACCTCTTGATAAATGCCAGACATTGAGCTGGCAGCAGTAGGAATTGGAGGCAGCAGAATTCTGTTAGTGAAGACCATGCAGGAGTCAGGTTTGGACCCCCATCTCCAAAGTGCTGCTGGATCTTTAACTCTTCCAGATTGTTAGTTGTTTTTTCCCCCAGACCTTGGGGTTAGGGTAGTACCAAGACACTGACACCTCTTTGGATTTTCCTTCTTTCCTTCCCAGCCTAGCTAGCTCTACTTTAAAGTTTATTGTGACCGTGTACCACGTAATTGTAGATTTGTGTGTAAACTGGGGAAAGGCACCTGGGGCTTGAGTTCTATAGTCAATAAATAATCAGGAGGATCTGGGAGCTGCAGCATGGTGATGAGTATCTGTGGACCAAAGGCATATGACACTAAAAGTGCAGTGAAGCAGGAGAGTGGAGAAAAATAATTAATGCTTATTGAATAAAATTATTTTGCTCTTGATCTGTGGGAATTAGATTTAGAAAGAATTAGATTTGGAAGAGACTCGAGCAGGCTGATTTGGCGACATGGGTTTTCGTGTAGCGCTGAGGCTGGTGGTGTTTGCAGAAGCACAGACACCAAGGTCATGTCTTTGAACTACACATGTTTTTGCTGGGAATGAAAATGAAAGATGTTCCTGGTGTCTTTGAACCAGTATCAAAATCAAGAACTAGAGGTCACAAAGTGACAGTGAAGGAATGGATGCACCCAAAATATTCATGACAAAAGTTTCTTCAGCTGGGCAGAGCTTGGTACTGCACAAGAATTCAACTACATAAAAAATACCCTGCAAGAAAATGCTCAAAGGGAGCAGAAAGGGTTTGTATTGGGAAAACAGTGCTGCAGCCTGTAAATTAAGTCTTGCCTTGTGTTTGGAGTGATGGCTGGGTTGGTACATCAGAGGTCAGCTGTGGAAAGTGACAGCAGCTGTGTTGCTGGAAGATGCCAAAAGAGGACATGGGACTGGAGAGGTTACCTCTGTAACATTGTAGGGATGGGTACTGCTCTCCCATGCAGCTGGGATAGTAGAGAGTGCTGGTGAGTTGGTGGGTGAGGTGAAAGAGGCAATGGGAGGTGTGTGAAAAGTTTAGTACTGGTTTCTATTTTCCCCTTGCTCTTTTGCACCTTGTCCTGGGGTTTTCAGCCTTGCAGACATCTTGAGTCTCTGCAGTACAGCTGCTTGGTATGCCAGCATCCCTCTGTGCTGCAATATGTGACAGGCACATGTCCAGCTGTATGAGAAAGGACAAGGGTTCCCAGCATAGGGCTGTTGCTGGGGACATGCCCCCCAGCAGGGCTCCTTCCAGCATGGGGCTCTGTTGTGGCTCCTTGTTTGTTGGCAGATATAACAGCTCTGCAGCAGGAGGGCCTGGAGGAGAGAGGAGTGTATTTGTGGTGGTGAAGACTGAGCCACAATGTGTCTTGCAACAGATTATAGAAGTCAACTGCCCAACGTTTTTTCCCTCAGTCTGGGCAGCAGCACAGCGTGTTGCTGGAACAGGACCCCTGCTCAGACCACTGGCTGTTTCACCCACCCTTCCCCACTGTTAAAACTCAGCTGAAGCAGAGCCCCCTCTGAATTTAGCTGAGCTTAAGGAAATAGTTTGTGTTGACCGTGGGTCTGTTGTTGGTTTATTCACAATTACTGACCTTTCCTAGCCACTTCCTTACCCTTCCCTCTTATGTCTTCTTCCTGTCTGTGATTCTGTCTGTGTTATCCATCCATCTAGGAAGAGTGTTGTTAGAAAGGGCTGTCACTCTTAATGATTGACAGAAGGAAGGGCATTTGTCCTTTTGTCTATCAGTGTGATAAGCAAATCCAGTGCCAGTCATTTGCATGCAGAGAGGACCATTTCATTAAGAATTTCATTAAGATGGTAATGTTTAATGTTTCCTGGAAAAAATGAGTTTTTGGGTTGTTCAATTATATAATTAAAGTCAGAGAATTAGGGAAGATTGCAAGCTGCTTGCATAATGTGGGCAAGTTTAATGGTAAAACTTGTAAATAAGTTCAAAGGAAATGAGCTTTCTTTGTTACTTGCCTTGGAGTTTGTCTCCTGCAAGGATGAGGGATATGGAGGAGGGCAGATGGGGAGTTAACGGGCTTTGACAGAGGAATGTGTGAGCAGACAGATCTCACTTTTTCTGAGTTTGGGCACCAGGAGACAGATGACCTGGTAAAACATGGGAAGTGCTGCTGGCCAGCCAGGCTCAACCAACCTGCTGCGAGAGCCCTGGGCTCGCTGGAAACCATGCCTTGCAGAGGTGGAGATTCAAGAACATTGCTTCCACTTTTAGCACAGCACCAGGATACAGTGGCATTGGCCTAGTATTCTGCAAACTCGCATTCGTTTGTTCCCTGTGATGTTCTATCTCCGTTCCCAGCACAAGTGGGGTTGAAATGCTGCACATATGTTGGCTAGAACTGGCTGCCTGCTCTGTGTGTGAGCATCCAATGTTGACCTGAGTGAAGGCCAAAAGCAGGCATATAACCAGGCTTGTGAGAAGACAAGGTATGCGAGATGTGTACACACATACATGTATGTATTTATGTACATAGCTACATACATGTACGTATATATATGTGGGTATATCTGAGAAGAACAAATTAAAACACTGTAGCATTAATTCTTTAACAGAATCTGCCCTATCTGCTTTGCTATAGAATGAGTTTCCTTTGGGTCTAAACTTAAGGTAGTGGGGATGGTTTAAGAGGGATCCTTTCCTCTACAGACAACAAACCATTAAAGGTAACTGTGCCCCATCAACAGTTTCCACTGCAGCAGGCTGAAGTCCTCCTGTCTCCCCAGTTTGTCCAAATCCTATCTTCTAGGAGGGGCTCTCCCTGTCTCACCCTGGGTTCCCCAGAGCACTAGAGGAGCTGAACCTGGAGTTCATGAACATCCAGATGGCTCATTAGACTCCCTGACTCCTGTCCTGCACCAACACTTGTTATAGTTCAAGTGAGGCATCTGACAGGGAGCTGCTTGGCTCCTCTCTGCTGAGGGTTAACAGCTCCATGTAGTTATTCCAGAAGATCTCAGAATGTTTTCATAGCATCCTTTAAATGACAGTCCTGAAAAGGGACATAAAAAGGAAATTTATTTGGGAGAATTCCCAACACAAGCCCAAGCAGTATAACACCTTAAAAAGAAAACGGTGACCTGACAATGTTGCAACAGTAACTCATGTATTGTGCTGCTGCTTTTAGTGCTTTATATATCTGAAGGAGATGACCATTTTGGATGCGCTGTTATACTTTATAAGGAAGATCTATATTTGAGTGATTTGAGAATGACAACTGTTTCCTTATTTTTTTCCATTTTTCACAGTGTTCCAGTTGAGTTCATTGTGGGCTTTTATTTTCTTTAACTTGTGACTTTTGAAAGCTGGCCAGCATATTAATATTTCATATGGAAGATCATTTAAATGAATTAATTTATTCAATACTCTTTTCACTCAGCTTGTGAAAGATTCACAAAGCTTTCCTGAAATTCCTTAAATCCCATCATTTTTTCCCTTCAATGTATGTTTGGCAGCCACATCTTGGGTTGTTGGATAGTTCGGAGGATTTCATTCAGAGCATGTGGTGATGCTACATTTTAGGACATGAGATCAGGCTGTGTATTGGCTAGTGCTAGTAGTCAAGTGTTGGTGGCAGGGTCCCTGTAGACCCCTGGTAAATTTAAGCCTCAATATCTGTTCCATATTCCAGCAGATTAACACTTCTGATTTTTCTTTTCCCCCAACCTCTGTGCATTCAGCAAATCTTTTCAGCACATTGACAAGAATGATGCATAGGTCTTTCATTATTATTTATCTGTAATGTATTATGAGTCAGTGAATCACATATTTGCCTTCTGCCTGATAAGTACTTGACTGCAGGGAGAAATATACCTGGTCATTAGTAGTCAAAAGACTGGTAATTCCTATGAGTTTACTACTGGGTCAATAAAAATGTGTCTAGGCATTACACCGGACTAAAGGGGATTACTGGGTTATTGAATTGGAGGTGAGTGATTATTGATTGAGCTATTTGTGTTTTGAAATAGCTTTGAATAAAAACATACCGTGCAAGTTGTCACTCGCCAAACTTTTGGGTTGTCTCTGTGATAATATTCCTTTTGTATTGCCCATTAATAGTGATGTTATTTCCCTGTTAAGTTTTGTAATGGAGCCTCCCCATGGCATTTCAGACTGGAGTTGTTGGTCAGCTCTGAGTTCTTCCCAATGGAACTGTGGGAATAATGTGGTTCACGAGATCCAAACTGTGCCACAGGGATTTGCCCTTGACCTGTGGGACCAGTGAGGGCCACCCCTTGCCCTACAGCTCAGTCTGGAAATAATACAGTCATCTGGAGCAGCTCTCTGCTTTAGCACCACTCTTCATTTAACGTTTCCATATTTACTGTCATCATAGTGTTGAGAAGAGTGGGAATACATTTTGCTACCCAAATTCCCTGAAGAAACTTGCTCTCTTACTGCAAAGTAGTTGAGAATGCTGCATAGATGGGCAAGATTGATGAGCAGTAAGTAAAATATTTGAAGATGTGTGTAAGACAAGCTTTGCATGGTATCCATTTATCATCTTGAATGAATTTCATCTCTGAGCTGAGTTCAGACTTTTAAAGGAGAAAATAAGAGCTTTTGCTCTTGGAGCTGTAGCTTTAGAGAACTTGAAGGAGCAGTAGCTATTGCAAAATTAGTCTACCTCTGGATCTTTATTGAACTGTTAGTGGTTCCACATTTATTGCTGCAAAGGCTTGGTAGCTGCTGATGACGAGAGTGACACGATCAGACATTTCAGCAGGGTAATTACTCTGGTGTGGAGGCAACAAAGTTGTTCCAAGGTCATGTTGTCACATCAGAGCAGGCTGTTTCCTGCATCTCATTTTTATGCCCACACACAAAGAGACACTTTTCTGGCTGATATTTATAGAGAAGTCCTACAGTTGCTTTAATTATGCACAACATACTGATGCCTGCTTCACTGATCATAATTGCAGCTCTGACCTGTTTTATTTTGTGATTTAGATGCCTTCTCTTAAGCATTGCTCTGGGGTATGATTTACAGTGGCAGGTACTGGAGATAGCCATTGATAACACAGCTTCAGCTAGTGGAGGCTGAAATGTGCTATGGGATGTCACTTGAAGGGATCCTACATGTTCTTGAGGAAAGTGTTGCCATGTTTCAAACAGCTGGGAGGGGAGAGACTGGAACCTGCCTGTCCCATCCTGCCCAGATGAATTGCCTTGTCCATCCTCTCCAACTTTATTTCCCCTCCTAGCACTTCCCAGCATGAGAAGTCCACAGCCAAAACCTTCACTCTGCCTATTTCTTTTGAACGTGATTTTTATTTTTATTTTTTCTGATCAGAGTGATTTGTCATCCAAAGGCAAGTCCAGGAGCAATGTGAATGCTCTTCCACAGGCAGCCTTCTGCATGGTGGTGTCCAAGAAAAGCATTCCAGCACTACTAGTGTCCCTTTCTTTTGTCACATTAAAGATTCATTAACTAGATAAATCCATTTCTTGTAAAACAAGGAAATGTGGGAGCATGGCATCTCATGAGCAGTCGTGCTGCCAGCCTGCATATCATAGCACAGACATCCCCAGGGAGTGTCTGGGAAGACTTAATTTTTTAAATCCCTTGTCATGCTGTTATGCCAGTCACTCATTTGCCAGCAGAAGTGTCAGTAGACAAGTCCCATGGGCCTTCGGCAGTGCTTGGCAACAAAGCATTTGTCACCTAATGCTTTTAAGTGATTATTCAGGGCAGGAAAGGCATGAGTGTTTAGGAGGGAAGATGACCCATGTCTATCTTTCAGCAGTCTTCCTCAAATGGGAACTTTGCTGGCAGAGATTACTGCTGATGGAAGAAAGAGGAGAGACATCAAGCTCTTTGAAGAGTTGCTCTTTCATGGACCATTGTCTGCATGACCCTTTTTTTGGTCACTTTAGCCATGTTAATGCAGGGCTTGCATTTGCTCTTTCCCTGCAGGAAAGTCCTACTGTGTTCAAATCCACAATAAACAGTGCATCAGGACATGGCCCATCTGCACACAGACCCTGTGGTGGTTCTCATGGGCTGGGTCTGGAATCCTGAACCCTACAAATGAGTAATCCTCTGTCCTAGGGCTACACATAAGACTCTCTTAACTGCAGCAAGGACTTGGGGTATTCCACAATGTGAAAGGATCCTAGTTCTTAAGTCACTGAAATGCACCAGGTTTCCCCTTGTCGACAGGCAGAGTAGAGACTGGTCTGTCTGTGTGCTGTCTGAGCTGGGAGCAGTTCAGTTATTGCTATGCATTAAAAAAAGTCAAACCACCAAAACCAGCATCACCAAAAAAAATGGATTTAACATTTCCTCTGAATTCTTCACTTCAAAAAGCAACTGGTGGTGGGGTAGACTGGAGAACCATATTCACAAATGACAGAGAGAAATCTAACCAAGGAAAAGCAATGAGGAAGGTGGCTCATTGCTTGCTTTGATTCTCCCCTGATGTCTATTTGACTGTGTTTCTCTCCATGGCTATAGTCTGCCTTTTCTGGTATTTTAAAGGAACATAACATGGCATAACTCTTGTAGGAGAAGTGATGTTCAATAAAGTAGTGCTTTAATCGCTATGGAAGTGTTCAGCCCAGGGCACCTAATAGCCCATTGGAATGGGCTATGGCTTATCTCACCTTCAGGTTAATGGTTTGTATTGCACATAGCTGCTCTGAAGTGGGTTTAATACCACGTACTGAATCTAGTTTGAAGTAGAAGCCATAGTAAAAGAAGAAATGTTGAGTGGTATTTTAGTTGGGTGGTTGGGGTTTTTGTGGTTGTTTTTTGTGGGGTGGGGTCTTTCGTTTGATTTGTATTTTTGTATTTTTCCTGCTGGGAAAGGAAATGCAGGAACTGTTAGCATTCTGTAGCATTCCCAGGCTACTTCTCCTAATTTTTTAGCAGGAACCGAAACAAATTCCTTTTATGTTGGTGTATCTCAGCAAGACAGCTTTGTCTGAGGCTCACTGTGCTGGCATGAAGGAAATGGGAGCAGCCATTCACTCCACACTGACCTGAAGGTGTGAAATTCATTTTATTTGAGCTACTGAGTTGTTATGATTGTCCCTTATTGTGTGAGAGTAAACAGTATGGGAATCGTCTCTGTCCCCTCACCTCCTCCAGTTCCATCACATCATCTGCTCCCATTTTGGCCTGCCATAAAGCTTGTCAGAAGGTGCAGTCCTGTACAGGGACTTCAGAGTGTGGTCCTGTTTTTTAAAGAAGAAAAAAGCACTGATATGCTGAATAGTGACAATTTAACTTAAAATAACATAAGGGTGGCTTCAAGCATGGTCCTGCTCTTCAAGTGAGACCAAGCATCCTCAGTAAGAGAGGAAAAATACCTGGAGTCCAAAGCAAACAAGTAGCAACCTTGGACTGATGCTTCCTCTACCTCTCTGAAAGCTGCAGCATGCTGCGAAGACCTTCCACTGTTTCATCCAGGTAGAGGGAAAGGCAAGAAGTCTGTGATTTCCAAAAGCAAATGCCTCACTTGTTCTGGTTCAGATCAAACTGTGTCACAAGTGGCAGCTCCCTAAAGCAGATGTGACAGCTACAATAGGACACGTTACCCAGCTGGTGCTGTCAGGACCTGGTGTGACAGTCGCAGCATGTCACACGTCTGGCAATAGGCAGAAGAGTTCCTGAGAAATTCTCAGCACAAAACCAGCTTATGATTGATTGATCATCAATGCATGAACACCACATGAAATGCTTGCTCCAGCTTGACTGAATTCAGTGTCTACTGCTCACCCTGGCCAACGCTGCAGGGAGACAAGTGCTGCTTGCTGACCTTAACGGGACTATTACCAGTTGACTTTGCAGGAGAGGGTTGCAGTATCCTGCCTGTTTCAGAGCTTAAACCTGCCCCTTGGAGCATGGTGTGACTGCACTGTCTCTGCAGATCTCATTTGAATCATGCAAAGGAGGCACAGGCTCTGCCCATCTGTCTTTGGTGTTGGGAACTCATTTCAGACGGGTTCTCTGCCGTGTGCTCGTAGCACCTCTGCAGCGCTGCCGGTAAAAATAACTGTGCAGAATTCAACTCCATCAAATGGATTATGTAGGTAGTGAGTGACAATGATCTTGAGATGCTAAGGACTGAAAAGCTTTTGTTGTTTATAATTTGGTATCCAATGTATCCCTCCTACATTGATTAAGTAGGAGTTATTTGGAGGTCATAAGGCAAAGGGGTTTAGGCACTTGGCTGATCTCATGCAAGAAACACTTCATTGCCCTTCAGCTTCTGTCCTTACAACCTCAAAGTGCTTCAAGGTGTCAGCATGTGATGTCTTCTGTCCCTCTGCATATGGAAAGAAGTCTGACAGTTTGGATAAGTGTCTCTTGGTGTCATGGGCAGGTATGAAATGGGATGAGTGTGATGAAATCTCGGGCTGTTTCCTTTGTTATCTTGTGCACCTGGGGAGATGCTTTAGTTTGATGTTTCCTGTTTTTACCAAAGAGCATTTCTCCTTCATTCATAACTGTCTGTGTTAGCAGGTCAAATTAGGTTGGCAGGGTACAAGCAGAAAGCAACTGCTGAACTCTGGCTCTCTTGCAGTACAATTGCTGTAGACCTATACTGTATGAAGCAATGTTCTGCTGGTCCTGATTCAAATCCATGTGGACCCATCTTCTGTAAAAATAGAGCTTTCTGAGACAGCCCACCTCCATCACCCTTGTTGCAGCTTCTATGCTGGGATGTAGTTTTTGGTTATTGTGAAAATGCTGCCTGTTTGCACACTGTTAAACACTTGGGGCACTGTGACTGTCAGGCTTGTAATTCCAGGCTACAGCAATATGCTGACAGCAAAGAGTTAGGAGAGTATCATCAGCAGGACACTTATGGGAGGCTGTTAGTGGTTGTGTATGCATAGAGAGCCTTCCCCAGCCAGCAGAAATTGCACGGCTCACCTTCCCCTTCCGATCTGGCAGTAATGCACCATCAGCTGAAAGCCAAGAGCTGTTTATTGATTATTACACACTGTCATTAACTAGCACACACTGAACAGAGGCATTGAAGTAGAGAGCAAAAACCTGACTTTCGACTCCTGGGACTGATTTTCCACGAAGGTGAAAGCAAACCTGTGACAGTCAACAAATTGGGAAATTCCTGATGTGTCACACATCACTGCCAGCCTATGCAGCAGCTCGGAAGGACCTGGTTCAGAAATACAACCCGTTAGCAGACCTCATGTGTTGTCAATATTCTCATGGATGCCAGGATGTAAAACTAGCCAGGCAGTACAAGACTGCAAGCCTGGTGCCTTGAGAAAATTCATCTTCCAGAAGCCTTCAGGAAGGGGTGATGTTACCTTCAATGTGCTGCCGTTATGGTGCAGCAACTGGTGGCCCAAAAGCAAGCTGGGCAGTGGAGATGTGGTAACTGCCAGCTCAAAAGGAGGAGGGGAGTGTGTAGGCAGGCAGAGGAACAGGACCGTGGGTTTTTTTTTGTTTGCAGAAATGTGAGCTGTACACCAGTTGGAATAATCCTTTCAGTGGTGGTGCCAGGGATTTTATCTTCACTCCCCTGGTCACCCAAGAACCTGGCTTGGAGGTGGGAGTGGTGGTTGCTGAGGCTGTCACTGCTGCTCATCATCTGAAGCCACCTTATTCAACTGTAATCGGTAGAGAAACGTGCCAGTATGGGCAGGTGTTAGAGCAGATTACTAATTTTTATCAGACGATAAATGTTTTCATTTATTCTCTGTCACAGAAGAAGCCTTGGTTACTCTTTGGGAAAATTGAACAGTGATAATAGGTTTCTGCTAATGCTTCTCTTCTATCTTGCTTACTCAGAGCCAGTCCCATCTCTGCAACGAGGAGACCAGCTTGTCCGTTCAACATATCACTGCCAAAGCAAACTGTGGAAATCTAACGATATTACATATTGCTCTCAAAGATGGAGAAAACATTTTTAATAGTCAAACTTATCACTAAGCTGCCCAGCCATGGAAGAAGCAGTAAGCTGATGTATTCAAATAATAGTATAAAAAAATAGCAGAGGAGGAGAAAAATGTTCAAGAAATCTCTGCTTGGTGCTAAGTTTTCCTATCAAAAAGACCAATGCTTTGGCTAGGGTTGGTACAATTGTAGTAGCATCTCTGAGGTGCAATTTGATGTGATGTTTGTTGAGGTATTTTGGGAAGTTTATTTTTTCCCTACTGATTTCCTTCCCTGTTCCATAGTTATGCTGAAAAAATAGGTGTTATACACACTTTCCGTTATTAAGTTTTTATTCATGACAGCTACCCACTGGTGAGCTTTAGTTACTTCAGGAGGAAGATAATTGTATGGGATTGCATAGCAAGAGATTAAATTGGTTTTGTGACTTTGCAACCAACTTTCTTTCTAACCTCAGGTGAACGTTTTGATCACAATTATGTTCCAGTGCACCAGTGTTATTAAACTAAATAATATTTAATAGTATAATTTAAAATTAATATTGTGGTATTAATGGGTACTCTGACATAAGCCTGATTTTTTTTTCTCAGAAGAGCTCAACTGGGAGCTTTCACTGACCTTTCTGTTTTGAGCTATTGGGCCAGGGGAGGTTTAGATTAGATATTAGGGAAAAAAAAAAATCACTGAAAGAGTTTTGTCATGCACTGGCACAGGCTGCCCAGGGCAGTGGTGGAGTCCCCATCCCTGGAGGGGTTTAAGAAATGTGTAGATGTGGTGCTGAGGGACGTGGTGAGGTGGGGAACTGACAGTGTTAGGTTAATAGTTGGAATTGATGATCTAGAGGTGTCTTCCAACCAAGGCTGTCCTGTGATTCATGCCACCTTACTTGATTTTCTGAACCAAGCACAAGCCTTCATATGGCTGAGGACTGTGGGCCATGTGTGATGTGTGGGGCTGTGGGAGCCCAGAGCAGTGCTGCTGCTTGGAACGGACACCACAGCTCCTGCTGCATCGTTGCAGGTGGGCTGTGTAGGATGCATGGGGGGCTTCAGGGGCACCCAGTCATGGATGGCAGCTGTTTTGGCTCATTTCCATCTAGGGAAAGGCATGGCTTGGAAACTGCTCTCTATCACATCAGGAGTGGTATGTTGCTCAGGGTGGGGTGGTTCCTGGTGTTTAAGAATTAGGAGCCTCATACTAAGCACAACTCTTGGCCAAGGTGATTTTGCAATGTCTGTATTGCCTCTGTTGATGGATTTGATGCCTTTATCCAGACTGAATTGGTGTCTTCTGCCAACAGAAAAAGTGAAAAGACCTCCAGGGTGCACAGTGTGTTTGACATGAAGTCCACAAAGAACAGTAATCATTGCTGCAGCCCTGATCTCTTATCTTTGGCCATTCCTGTCTCCTTAGTACAATACTATCTAGATGAAGCTGTCTAATTGCTAGGGAAATCTCCTTTCTGGGCTCTCCCCCAGTTAGCTATGCACTTAGCCTGGATGTGTAATTGATAAAGCGTGCAAGGTGTAATCCAAGGGACGTCCTCTTGCTGCACCTCCATGTTTTGCCCGATTCCTGTTTTATGGGGGGACCTAAGGTTGCAAGGGGGGTTCCCAGAAGTGATCAATCAGCACAGTGGATCCTTGTCACTTCCTCTCCATCACTCACTGGAAAGGGACACCACATTTTAGATATTGGACTTAATTGCTTTCTGAATGGCACCACATTAGGTTTAATTACCCATAAAATTGAAGTACAGATACTCTAGGTCCAAAATAATTTTCCAGCTCGGTAATCTATACGTGGCCAACCTCTCAGCACGGTGTCTTATGTTTCCAAAGGCATTTCAGGGTGCAACAGTTACATGTCCATCAAAACACTTTTGCCTGGAATAACTCCTTTTGTATTTGGTAGTTTTTTTGGTTGCAGCCAAAAAGCGAAAGTTTGGCTCTTGGCTAGTTTGCAACTGAAATAACTTCTAGGATTGCTAAGTAGATGTAACCTTTTATCTTTTAGTTGATTGCTTTTGTAAAAAGTAAAAGTGGGAAAACCCAAGCCTATTAAAATAGATGACGTGCCTTCTCTTTTAACTCTGATATTAAAAGAAATAAGCCAGATCAAATGCAGAGAGGATATGAGAGAGAAACTTTAATCTACCTATGAAGCCTTGTAAAATTAAAAGAAAAAATAGTTCTTGCTCCTATGCTAGAGTCATGAGCACTCAGAATAGAAACAGAATTAAAAGAAGCATCCTTAAAGATGCTATGGGTTTGGTTTTTTAAATTGTTTTTATTTGTTTGGGTTTTTTTCCCCTCTCTTCCAGCCATTGGGTTCTACTTACCAGAGTGTCTCTGGGCAAGTCTGCCTGGGCACTTTCAGCTGCATGTATTATCTTCAGGTTTTGTAACACCTTGTCATCGGCTGGGGCTGCATAAAGAATCAAATTGGACAGCGCTTAAATTGCATTAAAGCATGACTGAGATGAGCCTCAAGAGAATGAAAATAAGGCCATTCAAACATTTCTTTGTGGGTTTTTTCTTTTTTTCTTTCCCACATGCAGCTCACATATATCCATTGGAGCTCATCCTTACCCACACACACACCAACGGTTTTGGGAAGGGAACACATTGTTATTTATCTGAATAAGAACGCTTGAAATTAGATAGCTAGTATTAGCAGCATTAAAGTTTTTAAGGACATTGAGAGATGACTCACATTTTGGGGGGAAAATTCCTAAAGAGTGAGAGTTATGAGCAAGCTGTCCATGAATAGGCCATACCACTGGGAGTCTTGTAGCACTGCATCTTGCAACTTCAGCTACTCACTATGGAATTATTCCTCCTTTGTTGGGAAGGAAAATAGTAGAATCTAGTCTTACCCTGTTTAGCTGTGACTCTGTTGTCATTTCTTCCCCAGTCTGGGGGAAGAAAATGCAACAGAGCCTGTTATTTGCGATGGCCCTGAATTCAAGGAATTAAATAAGATAGGTACAGGCTAGGTGAGCTTAAGCACAAAAGCATATTGGTATTTCCATGGTGGCTGGCTACGACTCTGCCTGCACTGAGCCATAGCTTTGCTTATGCCTACTATGTTTCTCAAAAACACCATGAGTTTTCCTATTGCTTTCCCTATAAATCATTCTTTGTCGAGCAAGCTACATACCTCACTGAGCAAAAGCTAAACATTCCCTCCTTAATCTGGAGTATATATTATTCTGCTAATGCTCATATGGCTACTCTTTATTTTTTTCAAGGTCATTAGTCACTCGCCACAATGGTAAAATGTGATGAACAACCCTATGAAAAGTTCAATGAAATGAATAACTAGATTTAAACTATTTTATGGGGGAAAAAAATGGCAGCAGTAAACTAGGCAGTGTTTCATGTAGGTGAATTTTCTATGATTAACCTTGCAAGGCTGAAATTTAGTCTTCTGCACTGTGCTTTAGATACCCTCATGAAATTGCTCTAATGATCAAGAATTTTCTTGTACTCTTTTTCAGGTAAGACATGGGTGGTAACTGGAATTTCCCTGCCTCTGAGAAATAATGCTAGTCCTCTTGTGTATTTATTTTTAATAATTTCAGAGCTTTCCCCTGTAAGCTGCAGGGTAGATGAGTAATGAACTGGTTTCAATTGGAGCTGTTCTACCCAATACTCAGCATACTATGATGAAGTAATAAATTCACAAGAAAAAGGGCTTATCATAGTAGTGGGTATCCTGATATAAGTCCCTGTTTTTTCTGTGGGAAAGATGCTATAAAGATATCAACACTGATGTTTGTATTTGCTTATTCAGATGAATAAGTAAATAAATTGGGTTCTCCTGGCTTAAGAAGAAAAAAATATTAGTTTGTTACAGCGGACTTCAGGCTGAGCTAAGAGAATGACCTGTGGCATGGTACAAGCAAATGATCCAGTGCTTTCCTGTGAACACATCAATCTTTTCTTGTAGTGACACAAAGTATTAAAGACACATTAGCTGTTATCTAATGTAGAGGTGTCCAGTGAGACCTGATTAGGGTCAGTAAGTTGCTATAAGGTTTTGGGTGGAGGTTGTGCTGGCTGGGTAAAGCATTGTGCTTACCAGAGAAATGAGTGAATATTACTTTTTTCCCTGCTGCCTTTGAAGGCTTTAAAATTCCAATGTTTTCAGTTCCTGTAAGTTTTTGTTTCTTACAGCAAGACACATGAAGGTGAATTTTGACCTTCTGGAAAGGCTCAGCACGAGTACATTACTTTACTTGAATCTCAGGGGCTTACCGGGCTAAGTCCTGTATGGATCTTGATTCATCTTTGTATAGGAGAGAATTTCTGCTACAACTGTAAAAGAGTAGCAACTTCAGTGTCACCTGATTATTATTTTTTTTTCCCTTATGAATATATTCTAAATCTTATGATATTTCACTTCGTAGGTAAAGCTCTCCAAAAGGGTGTTTAAAATATGCATTCTTTGGTATAGAAAAAAAAATTGTTTCTGCTCTTCATGGTTACACAAGAAGTCTTGAGAGTACAATCGGAGAGTTTCCCATATAACTGAAAGCCCAGAGAAAAAGCAGAACTAATTTTTGGAATATGGAGAAGGTTCAGGTTTTTTGAATGTTTATTGGTGGCAATTTCTATAACACTTGGATTCCTCCCAGTTAATGCACTGTGCAAAGGTAAAAAGGTACCTGGGCAGCTTGTGAAATTTTGGTGACCCACCCGATGTCAATGTAGATGGGAGACAGGAGTCATAAAAGGAACACATCCTGGTCACTGAGGGGACAGCGTAGCTGTAGAGGTGACCTCCAAAGAGCTGAAGAGTGGTATTTGAGTTGAGGATGCCCAGAGTAATTGGTTTGTAACTAGATATAATCTCCTTTTGGTCATGTTATTCTCAAAACATTACGTATATGATGATATAGCTATGTAAATAAATGAAGGATAAACCCCCTGATTTGATGGAGCCAATGTGCTTGAACATCAACACTTTGGAGATGACTGTTCCAGCCTTGGAGTGATCAATGCTGGATGGGGCCAAATGAGCTGCTCTGGAGACAGGCCTGGTGAAGAAATACCTCTGTTTGTTTCTACTGTTGTTACAAGTGGGTTGAGTTTTCTAAAGATGGCTTCTTGTTGTCAAATTATCAGTTATTATACTGTTGTTGAAATGCTAGACTGAATATCTCAAGTGCCACTTGAGTTGTAGCAGCAGATTTGTTGGCGGGGGATGGAGACAGTGAGAGAACACAATGCTCGCCCGGGGAGAGGTTGAAACTGTCACTTCTCTCTTTAATGGAGACAGGAAAGGTAATTAACAGCTAGTGTTGTGTACAGATTCGTATTTCATGGGGAAGATGACTCATTTTGGCTCTGAGCAAGTATGAGAATGAAATTAAACCAATGCCTGGTGCCATGCCAGCGACTTTGGCATTTTAAAAATATATCCCCTCAGTGTCCCAACACAAGCACACTATATTTTCAAAATCAGGATGTGCTTTGTGGGAGCAAGGTTTTCCAGGCTCTCTCTGTAGGAGAAATATGTATATAGTTTTTATTTTCCGACTTGCATGCAAATTCATTCATTTAGTAACCTCGCTGTGCGTTAGCTGTGTGGGTTTTATGTGCATCAGCTGATTTCCACAGAGCCTTGAAGCTGTACTAGCTCAAGGTTAGATTTAGTGAGGTAGTCGAGGTGTGTGTGTGAAAGAATGTGTTGGGCAGGGCTGGCAGAACTGGGTACACTGAACGTGACACGGGGAAAAGGCTGCAGTTTTTCCTTCCACTGGGATCAGACTACCTGGAGTTTTCTCCTGTGCCTCTGCGGTCAGGATGGCTGAACCATGTTATACCTGGACCTTCTCTTTATCTCCAAAGGGCTGTGGGGGTTTTTTTTGTGTGTGTAATGTGTCAATAGGGTGCTCGAACAGAGAGCTGCAGTTCATGCAGCAAAGTTTGGACAAAAGCACTGTGAATGAAATGCAAAACAAACTGTAGTATTTAGAGCAATATATTCTTTGCACGGTGGTGTGGATTTGCTCTATTTATTATTCTTTCTGGGAAGTGAGCGATGACAAAGGTCTCCAGTTACACCTGCTCTGTCCTCGCTTCCCTGCCTTTTCATTCTGCAAGTCTTCCCCCTGAACAGTGTATTACCATATGTGTGCCTGCTGGGGGGTGGCTGGATATCATCACCAGTTTGTGGAGTGACTCTTAAGTCAGCAGTCAGATTTACCTTTGCCAAGGCTCAGTGAGGAACCTTTGTGGCTGGTGGAATGGAAGAGAAACAAGGGAGTTACCTGCATCCTCGAGGATGTGGTTGCTGAAATACCATGTTGTGACAGACAGGAGAGGAATTGCTGCTAAATTAGCCATGCACTGAGTGAGAGATGGGGGATTGGACTAGATGATCTTTTGAGGTCCCTTCCAATCCCTAACATTCTGTGTGATTCTGTGATAAGCAGCAGCAGCCAGCTGAGGATGCAGTGGTGTTACATGGTACATGCAGAGGCCTTGGGCAACCATGGGACTGTGCTTCTGTGCTGTCCAGTTTCTCCACAGTCACTCGTGTTGACACTGAGCAAGCATTGAACAAATGAGTCACAATTCCAATACGCTTTATTTACCTTTCACAGACGTAAAGGACTATCTGGTGCCTTTTTACTAGTCAGGCAAAGTAATAGATAACCAGAAATGAGCCATACTTTGAGATGTTCTAATACATTCCAATGTTGTCTTTGTGCGTTGAACTTTTTGTGAAAGGCAGTAGAGACCTTGGGGTTTGAATTTTATTTATTTATTTATTGGGAAAAAACATCCATAAATAAACCTCTACTGATGGACTGATTCAGTACCTCCTTCCCCGCCCTTTTCCAAAATAACAACCCAGATCCAGCCCCCCACCAGTTTTACCACAGCAGGAGCAGAATTCAGATAATGAGGGCATGAGGAAAAGGTTACCAAACAAAGCTAAGGGAGATAAATTTAGAGAAGGGAGAACTAACAGGTGGCCAGAGAAAAGGGAGGGAGGAAGACTTTGGAGAGGCAGTGAATAGAAATGTGATTGCATTTGTTATGAGGGTTTTATAATAGGGAAAATTTTGGGAGTAAAATAAACTCTATAAAGAACTATTTAAAAATGTATTGTTTGCAGAAAACTGTAATCAATCTAACTGACAGTCAGAAAGGTCTATTTAAATTGCAGGGCTTTTCTCCCTTGCACTCTTACCAAAATCAGCTTCAACAAATTGGGACGAGTATAGAAGCAGATACTGAACTCATCCACTGACATGTTAAACCATTCCTAAGACTTAACTGCATTTTGTGCCTCTCCCTTTCCTTTATTTGATGGTACGATCTGACCTGGTTTTGGTCCAGAGGTTCATCTTGGGATGTTGACAGCAAGATCCAAGTGCCTTTCAGACCTTTGCTTGCTTGTGTGTCATCGTACACAGTTGATTCTTTGCCTCAAGGCCAACTTCTATCAAAGGAGCAGTAAAAAACCAGGGATCTAGTGCAAAGTCATCTATTTACAGCAATGGTAGCTTTGACTGCAACTGTGACCTATGGTCTGACCCCTAAATTGAAGATTATCTGTGTGGGGGACTGAGATATATCTCAAGAAAGAAGCATGGATTTGGCCTATATTCTCCTATGCAATGCCCTTGGGTTCACTTCTTATGACAATGGAGGGTATTGTCTGAAAGAAGGATTTGGTTCACTCTGTGTGCCAAGAGTAACTTGGTGACTAACTCAAGGCTTTACTTTTTTTTTTAATTGGTACAGAGGCTTTCTTATTTTTGTTTCATACAAATTTTGATGAAAACTCTATATCTTGGCCAGCTAGCTTACAGGGTTTTTTTTGACTGGAGAAATGGGATTTATCTTCAGCATTAGTCATCTGCAATGCTGCTTTGGTCTACCCTTCAGTCCTGGAAGGAAAGGGATTTCCCTGCCAAAGTGTCTAGCTTTTCATATATGGAGTCTAAATGAATTTTCATATGTAAATATGGACATTGCAGGTATTTGCAGATGGACAGATGAAGTGCTTGATGTACTGAATTGGAAGTTGGGAGTCTCAGTCATGCTACATTTCACAGATTTTGTCAGTCTAGTGGTAGTAAGCCCTTAGGTAATATTGTTTATACTTAGTGGAAATCCTCTAAGGATTACTTTCTTTCTTTTTGTAGAGTTTGACTAGATTAAGGAGGTGTATTATGACAACGCTGTATCACTACTCAGTTTCATCTAAAGGAATAAATTATATTTCAGCTGTCCCTGAACCGTGATCAATTGTGCATGGATACGGCCAGGGTGCTCTTGTGTTACCTAGATGTGGCCTGCAGCTGGTGTGTCAGAACGCGGCATTATCCCGAAGACGACGTTTGAGTCTCTTTTTATGATTCAGGGACAACCTCTTAAATTTCTTCTTTGACATGATGGCAACTGACACCATTTTCAGAAATACTGATTCTGAACAGGAGCATTTAGATACTGCCACAGCCATTGCTACAAGGACAATAACAAGGTTTTTCTTTCTCTCTCCTTTATTAATCCCTGGAAAAAAATAGTCCTGGCTATCTCAGACAGCTTTAAAAGGAAAAATGCAGCACACAGCCTCTGTTCTTCACTCAGTGGAAATACTTTTAGTTTGTACATCCTTTTTATTCAGAGGATTGGCCCAGCCTTAGATGGCCTTTTGTTCTAATTCTGCCCTGACTTTGATTGATGCTATCTCTCTATTTGGGGATTGACTAATTAAGGCTATCCTATCTAAAATATGTTTGCTTTGCTTTGTTGTTTTTGTGTTGCTTTTTTGTTTTTTCCCACCTCTCAATTATTATTTTGAGTTTGAAATGGAGCAATTGTTGTACAATTTATTTTAAAGTGTTTTCTTTCCCAGTGCTAAAACCAAATCAGATTTTAACTTTCTTTTAGAGTTTTCTGTGATCCAATCTACCTGTCCGTATTTAACCAAGTTGCCCTGTTTCAGATTACCATGTTGCTAATTACAGTATTGATTACCTCTTCCTCTCACTCATTCTTTTTTTCAGGCTTAATAACTGGTAGCTTGAAATTCTGCAAGGGGAGTTTGCATAGTGTATCCTTGAAGTTAGACTTGGAAACTATTATTTGGACAGTTACTTGAGAGGCATTCTTGGAGGTCATTACAGTTTTTGTCAAGAACAGTTTAATTCTCTGCCATTTTCCACTTTTGTTATTATTGTGGATTGTCATGGGAGCAGGTTAATTTGGTCCAATTTCCTCCTCATGTTCTATCCCTCATCTCATGAATGCAAACACGTGAAAGCTGGGCTCTGCAGAAGATTAAACCTGCGGTGACAAGTAATTCCTGTGACAGAGACTTTAATGAGCAGAGAAAAAGACCTTAAAATATCTTCTTTCCCTTAACAAGGATAATCTAAAAAGTGGTATGAAACTCACTGAAGGACAGCTCTGACCTGTGTGCTGGTCACGTGATGAGCCACACTGGGACTGGCCTTTGGACATGTACGTGCAGGAAGGTGACTCCATGGGCAGGCAAAATTGAAGCCCCTCTCTTTGAAAAGCAGAGCAAACTCTGCTAAGGATGCCACGAAAGTGACACCTGGTGAGCCAGTCTGTCTAGTGACAGATGCATAGAAAAGGCACACAGATAAATAGGCACTGAGCTGATAAACCTTTCCAGTTTTTGGCAATTGCTGGTTTAGAGGCTTTCAAGCCATGCTCTTAGGTACTAAGTCTTTGTAACTTTGTCTGGTCCCTTATTAAATCCTTCTAAAAACCTTTGTCTTCTGCAATAACTTGTGTCAAGGAGTTCCATAAATCAACTGTGCAAAAAAGCACTTTATTTAATTTCTGTTACACATGCTGCCTGATCATTTCATCACATTCCACCTCTCACACCCATTTATTAAGTTGGGAGTAGTTGCCCTCTCACTACCTTTCCACTCCTGATTTTACAGACCTCTTACTCCCCCTTTCATTGCTTTCCTACTGTACTCTAGAGCGAGCCCTTAAGGAAATGCAGGCGCGTTAAATGGGAGAAGCCAGCTTGGAGCTGCTCCTCAGGCTCAGGTTCATCAAGCAGTGCTGTGGACCTCAAAAAGAGCACTCTAGCAATGAATGCAGCATTTTTATCCATGATATTGAAAGAAGCTATTTGCAATAGGAAGCATTTACAATAGTCTTGCCCTTCACACATATGCTATTTAGGCAGGCATAAGCATGTTTTTTTAGGGTGACTTTTTTACAATTGAAATCAGTGAGTTTGCTGTCACTTGCCAGAAACACCTGCCCATCACCCTAGGGACAAAGTCATTACTTTCTGGGGACTTACTGATGGCAGGGCTCCGGCTGATAACCAATTCCAGCTCTGTGTTTCTGCAGAGACTTGTCTCTTGCTCATCTCTTGACCTATCCCTAAACCTTAGCATCCTTTGACAGGGGCAAAGGAAGTAGGATAAAAAATAGATGCTATATTTTGGTGAGAGTGCCTGGTATGTCACTTAGATGTGCATGTGAACTTAGCTCAGCAGGCCAGTGAAGCCTTCTTCCTGTGATTGCTTCTCACTGACTTTAGGAACATAAACCATGTGTGTATGGTCTCTCCCTGGATCAGGATGAGCACGGTCACCTCACAGATGGCTCAGCTGTAACCCTGTGCCTTGGGTCTGCTGGGACTGGGGAGGCTGGAGGTCTTCCTTATCCTGACCTGCTGGGTGAGCTTGGGTAAAAGTCACTGCCCTGCTCTGTGCTTCCAGGCTCCCTATTTGGAAGTTGGATCAATAAGTGTTCTGCCTTCTTGAAATCTGTGGTGAAACATCACTGTATAAGTTATAGGTGTTACTAAGAGTGTCATGGCAGCAGCTTGGAGATTACACCCGCTATCTGAGAGGCTTTTGTTGTTGGAAACCAGCTCATCTATATGTGAAGATATCAGAATTTTTATAAGCAGGATGTTTTTTCCCAGCTCTGGATGTTCCCAAAAGCAAGAACGTTTCCATCAAGTATTAAAATCTGGCTTTTGCTTTCAGTGGCAGGCAAGGACGTGTTTTATTACTGTACTTGGACAAAATGTCACTCAGGATAATATAGAGCTGCAGACAAGCATTGCTTTAAAAGCAGGCCCTTGTCTCTCTGAATTTCCTCAGCACACTGAATGTTTGGCTAAGCTCCAGGAACTTTCCAAACACAAACAAGCTTTTACGTATTAAGCCTTTTTATCAGGCTACGCTCTGTCTGAGCTGGGATGTGGGCAGCCTTTCTAATAAGGCGTATGCCGAATTGTTAATGGCTTTCCCACCAAGCTGTGCAACAAAAATATCAAAACTTTTAAATATTAAGTCACTGAAAGTTTTTTAGAAGTAAATCACTGTCTTTCACTGAACAGTATTAGAAGAATGAGATAATTATAGGTTTGATAAAAACTTTTTTTTTTTTCCCCTCCCTGAGTAGGTGGATTGCTGCAGGTGTATGGTGAGAACGTGAAAAGCAGGTTGAAGCTTTTGGATGTGGGTTATGCCTGATGCTAGAATGAACTTTGGCAGGACTGGTCCATCCCTCTCCCCTGCTCAGTATGTGACAGTCCCCCCAGCTTCTAGGTAGCACATAATAACCAAACTAATAAGGCTTGTCCAGTTGCTGGTGTAAGACGGACAGCGATTTAGGATTTTTAAACGCAGTTCTAGTAGAAATAGCACTAGCTCTTTTTAATGGCAAGGATGAGTGGGAGATGGAAATGGTACACTGCTGTGTCATCTCTGGTCCACCAACTCTGTGCAGTGGGTGACTGCCCAAGAGCAGTTACAATCACTCTGGCGTTTTGAGTTGATGAAGTTTGAATTGCTGGTGCTCAAGCTGAGCTTGTTGCAAACTCTAGTAAAGGATTTCAAGGCTTTTACTCTGCTCTCTTTTCTTCATCCGACTTGCTGAAATGAAAAAGAGATTAATTTAAAATATATATGTTTGAATATGTAGATGTACTTGAGATTTGAAGATGCAATCTGTTCCGTCCCTAGTTTGTGTTTTATGTCAGTGGAATGATCTCCAAAATAAGCTACTAAGTCTAAATGCATACCACAGCAAAACCTGGCCTCAAATAGTGCCTTGAAATAAGTCTCATCAGCTGCAAGATGTGCTTTGTATTCATGATGTCGGTCATGTTGACTCATTTCCCGTACGTTTTTAGGTCACATGCTATCCTCCCTGTCCTTAGATGGCAGGAGACAGTCCTCAAAAGAGAAGTTTAAGTGTAAATATTTGCCTCTTTGGATTCAAATTTCGCTTGTATCAAATAGCATCTGAAATGATCTCATTTATGTTTTCATCAAATAGGTAAGTAGGAGTTACTGAATAATACCTTGTATGTCCATGGGGAGCTCAGTAGAAGTGAGCTGCATGTGCATAGGTATTAAAGGGGACAGGACCAGGGTTGCACGAGTGGATTTCCTATGCTCCCCTCGTTGGGATCCTTACCATTAAAATAGCTGAGAAAGGGACATGGCAATGGCAGGGAAAAGGCTAGCAGTGAGCTCTGGAGAGCAAAGGTGATGATGGTAGCTGTTCAGGAAGGTGGGTTAGAATCAATCATCCCCCAGGTCTTGTCTGTGTCCCAGTTGGAAGTTTCAAAGAGCTCTGTGGGGAGGAGCTGCTGTCACGGAAATGGGTTCATGTGCAGAATGAATGTGGCTTTGAGGAGTAGTCTTTGATATACCACACTGTTTCTGGAAAAATCAAATATTTGGGTTCAACCACAGTTCATTTTTAAACCTCTAATGTATACTGAAGTTCATTGTGCCTCTCTTTCCTTCCAGGAGTATTTGGTTTTTTTTTTTTCTCACCCTTGTTTCTTGCTGGTCTCTGTTAGCATGCAGCTCTCCTTGTATCTGGAGATCAAAAAAATCCTGTATATATGACAGGGCTATTGAAAGTAAAAAGGGGATAAAAGAGTGATATCTGGGAATAAAGCCAATCTTGTGGTTTCTCAAAAAGCATCCTTCTGAAGTGTAAGTACTCAGAAAAGGCACCAGATGTTGTGTGTGTGTGTGTTTAATATAGCTTTGACTAGAGGGAAGTGATAAAGATGGTTATCTCTAGAAAAGGGGATTTGAGTCAGGTAGGAAAAGATGATGAGCTGAAGACCAAATGCTCCCCTTCATTTGTACTTCTCTTGTCAAGGAGGGAAGGAACATTCCAGCTGACTGATCTGTGGGCCAGAGCAGCTGTGGCAAATAGACAACAGACACTTTAAACCACGAGTTTCTTTTAACACTCTTAGCATTAGCTTTTCTTCTTGAACGAAGAGGAGATGCCCTTAGCATCTGCTGTGGCCTGGGATTGTTTTCTTTAGTGCACTGGATCCTTTCACATCTGCTTGGGGCAGAGCAGATCTCCAGGTCTGCCAAGAGAGAAGGATAAAGTGATGCTCAGTCAGCTCTCCCCATCTGAATGTTCTGCTGAGGTTTGCACAGACGCTCCAGTTTTGGGAAATGAGGAGCTGCCAGGATTTTTGTACAAGGTTCAGCTTTTGGAGGCCTGTCTGTAAGGTAAGGCAATGCTCAGGGCTGCAGCCGAGGTCAGGTTGGTCCCTGCAGTCCTAAGGTTGATGATGGAGCTTGGCAGCCAGTTTCAGGCCTCCCAGGAACCTCTTCCTTTTCTTCCTCTTCCCCATTAATAGCAGGGCAGGGGCTCTCCAGTTCCCCCCAGCTGGCTAATGCACTTAGCATGATCCCTGTGCATCTCTTCTTCAGCAGGGACCTAAGGCCAGGGAGAGCTCGTAGATGTGACCTAGGTTGTGTTGGGACAAGTACAAATGCTCTGCTCTAGCAGTCCCCAAGTTAAATGGTTTGCAGGCACGTGGCTGACATGACCTCGGTGAGATCAGAGGAGCTGTGGCAGGAGAAGTTTCTGCTCAGCAGCTGTGAATTATGTGCATCACCAGTGCTGTGGAGACTCGATTCTGTTTCTGAACACGTCCCCACTGGCAGGATGAGCTGTGAACAAAACAAGGTGCTGGGAAGGAAGGGGGAGTCAGCTCTGTGGTCTAGGAAGGCAGAGAATTTATTTATTTGGAGTCTTTTTTCTGAACAACTTGAATTACAAAAGGAAGCTGTTAATGCTGAAGTTGCCTGATGATTGCCACGGGGTGAAGGAGCCACTCTGCTGCTTGGTGCGAAATCACTAATGCTCTGTGCAACTTTAAGTGAGCCAAGTCTCTCTTCTTGTGTCGGTAATTTCTGCTGTATGGCAAAAGAGAGAGAAAAATGAGAAAGAAAAGGAGCAGGAATCTCCTGGAAAACCTAGGAGACTGTGCTGGAGCATGAGCTATTGTGGGGCACATTAGCACTCTGTTGTTTGTGGGTGTATTGTTAAGGAAGTATTTCTAAATAATAGCTCTGTTGCAGTCTTCCTATGTAGAAATCTTACTTAAGCATGATTTCTCCCATGACATTTAGTGCTTTTCTTTTCTTCGGACAAATGTAGAAGGATAAAATGGATCCATTCACAAAAGCCCCAAAAGCTGCTGCTTTCACCAGCAGAGCTGGCTGTCACCTGGGATGGCCAGGAGCATCACTCATGGAGCAGCTCAGTAATTGGACTTTGCCAAGGAAGAAGTAAATAAAAGGTACCCAGTGAGGATTGCTCCAATAGCATGAATTTCACAAATTGAAAGCATATTGGCTTCTGACAGCTCTGTTCTTCTATAGACAAAACAACTGCATTCCCAGGAGCTTCAAGTTTTAAACCTTTTCCCTTCTGTTGAATTCTTCGTTCATTTAAAGAAGGCTCCTAGTGCCTCATTTTTACACTCATTTGCACCTTGGTTTATCATTTACACCAATGCCAGGGAGGCTCAAAATGCTTCTTTGCATCTGATCTGGCAGCATTTCACATCCAGTTGGCACTGGGCATCTCTTCCTACACATGGGTATGAGGCAGTAACAACTTTGGCTCTCTAGATATTTCTTACAGTTGAACCTAGGGTTAGATATATTCTCTGGGACTTTGCAAGATTTCAATTCATTTGAATTCATTTTATCTTGTCTCTACTCTTGGTGTCTGTTGATAAAATTGAAAACATTTCTTAAAGTTTTGAAGATCAGTACATTTAGCCCCAACACAGGTTCCAGCAGCTCTTGCATTTTTGTTCACTGCAATTTGCAGAGTCTTGCTCTGATCCATGCTAACTGCTCTGCACTGCGATGGTGCCTCTGGAGAGATGGCGTTGAGTTTTATGGTTTGTATGATTGTGTGTGTTTTTCTGGGCACTTGGAGCAGTGTATGCTTGGGCTGCTCTTGATGGTCTGTAGTTAGAGAGTTTCCCAGGCTTGTTGGGAAGCCTATATGCTGCTGTTAGGGCATTTTCATCTGGATGTCCCTTGAAGCCCTGTTTAGCCTTCAGTGGTGGGATTCATGTCTTGGGAAACCTGCAGAGAGGAACCCAAGAATTCATTTTTATTGAGCATTTCCAGACACTGCTAGCTGGCTTTGAAAACTTTAGCTTATAATTATTTTTGATTATATCAATGTTTATATGCTAGTGTGCATACTATGGGCCAGATGGTACAACTGTTGTTACCTGCATTGCAGATGCAATTTGGCCCAAATGATGGTGTAAGTCACCCTCAAGTGTCTCCCAGGTGTCAGTTAGATATTAGCTTTTGTGAATATTACTTTTCCCTTCTACAGGTGAAATGGAGCAAAATAGATGTGGTGAAAGAAAAAAAACCAAACTAGTCAGTACAGCTAATATGAGGCTAATGCTTGGCTGCAGCTTTGAGCTGTTGCAGCACAAATGAGAAAGCAGCCTTCAGACTTCACCAGTCATCCCAAAAGCACAGGTCCCAGTCACCCAGGATAGGATTAGGAGGGTACAGAAGCACAGAGCCCGTACTGTTTTTGCAATCCCTTCCATCCCTGTGAGTTGCTCTGTGCAAAGTTATCCTATAGATAAGGTGGGCAGAGAGGTGAGGCTGAAGACAGCAGGGAATTTCAGTGCTACGTTCCCTTCATTGTAAGGGGGATTTAGTGTGGTCACTTTGAAAATCGGCACCTGGGTTGATTTAGCAGCTGTTGTACTTGTGTGACACTTGATATACTTGGCATTTAATGGATGAAAGGCAAAAGAAATCAGGGAGGCAAGATGGAATGGACCTGTAATCACTGTTGCTAATACTAGTGGTTTTACCAAGTGTCTTTGGCTATTTGGTGATGTTTGAGAGTCCTGTGATTATGCAAGACTGTTCCTTTGTGAACGGAAAAGCCCAGCATTTCAAGAGCAAAGTGTTATGATGTGATCCTTAAGATTCAAACAACAGGGAATAAAAAGAACATTGGAACATTGCATATATTTTTGTTGTTTTAAAAATGCATATAAAATACCATGACTTTAACGTCCTGATTTTCTGACATATTCATGAGCTCTTGGAGCTGGTCATTCTAGACCTTTAGGAAAAAGCATAGCAAGTTTTCAGTGCTGTGTGGGAATTGAGTATTTTGTGTTTCAGAAGCAGGCAGTCCACAGAAGAGTTTAGTCATCCTTTGTCTGCCATGGGCTTAGGCTGTAAGCTTTACAGGAATCTAAAGCTGTTTCAGGATTAATCACAGAAGTGTGGGTTATCCTTACCTCTTGAGAATAAACTGTACTGTATATTGGACCTGCAGCTCCTGTAGAGAAGAGAGACTACCCTGAAAATCAGCGTAAAGCCTTTAGTCCTTTCCCTGCTTTTTGTTGCTTTCTCTCAGGCGCTGTGACTGTCTTGGGGAAAACAGAAATGGCTTTTAGAACAAATGAGACAAATAGTGAAGTAAAGATCAAGGATGTTTGAAATGAAGTGTAACATCCTTGCACTTCTTCCTTTTAATGCATTGAAAAATAAGTGCAAAAAGAGAAATATGAAATGTAACGAATTTTGACTCCTTCAATAATTGTTTAAAGGAACCAACATTTTTGCTGGGACTTGGATTTCAGGGGTAATTGCTGTGTTAACATTGCATCATTAAATGCATTTCCTCTGATCTCTTCTTGCAGTATAGCTCTTGTGTCACTGTGGTCAGCCACATTCCCTCTTTCTGCAATTGCTTTATGCTTCCCCTGCAATAGGAATGCTGAATTCAGAAGCAAATCAGAAAAAGCATCTGCATACAAATGACACTGAAATAAGTGAGCTTTTCTTCTTTGCCAAAGAGGTCTTCAGAGCTACAGCACTCCTGTGAATATTTTCTTTGTTTTCTAGGAACACAAGTAGGCAAGAGCCCATTTGCATTGAGATCAGAAGGACCTTGTGATGGGACTAGGATTGGGAATAGAACTATTGGAGACTGTGCCTGGTGCTGCCATGGTGCTGATGGGTAACCAGCACAATGGGTAAATCGAGGCATGAAGGATTTAAGTGGTCAGACAGAAGTGTGCCTCAGTTCTTTGTGTGAGCCCCACTGCCCATGTGCTTCTATGTTCTCCATCAGTATTTCTTTTCTTTTCCCATATCAAAGGGAAGGCTGCTGTGCATCTGAAGAGCAGGAGTCCTGTCCCTTTCCTGGGCTGCCTTTGTGTCCCAGCCGTGGCCTGTGGAATCGTTGATGGAGCAGAAGCAATTCTGCTCTTCTGCACCCTCACTGCTGTCTCTGCTGTGTGTCCTGACATACTCGTTAGGTTATTTGCTGCCAATGTTGTCTTACAGGGTGGTTTTTCTTATTTTTCTTCTCCTTGACGTCTGCAATGTATCCAAGTCTAGGCTGAGCCTGTTGAAGTGACAGCAGGCAATTAGGCACCCACGTCCTGGGAGATTTGATGGGATTTGCAGCATCGCAAAACTTGGCTTTGATGCTTTTGGTGTATTTCAACCAGTGGTATGGACTTCTGCTGCTTTTCCCCAGGTGCTGTGACTGTCTTGTGGAAACCAGAAACAGCTGATTTTCTGCAGAGCCCGGGATATGCCTCTCCATTTATATTTACTGTTTATGATAAAGCTTTGTTTGTGATCTGACAGTCTTTAATCTCAGAAAAGCCATCTGTGCTAAGCTAGATGAGGTGACTTTTGGAGTCATTTCTCATGACTCTTTAGTGTCCTGTTGGTACCTTTGGATATTTTATTTTTTTTTGTTTGTTTCACTGTTGTACTGTGCATAAATACACACATAGGAGCCATAGTTGAATGAGTTCAGTTCTTCAGCACTTTCCTGAAGACTACTGTTTTTTCACAAGCTGCTTCTCCATTTCCCCAGAGGTCTTCAAAAGATGTCAGTGATTGCTGAATGTTTTGTTGCCCATGTGCCTTCTGAGCCTTTGAAAAGCCATTCTTCCCTGAGCTGGGTAGATGTTATTGTGGTATCTGCACAGCACTGACTCTGGTGGGTTTGTCTGATTTGAGCTTCATGATGTGGTCACTGGTGGTATGTGTTCTCTAGTTTTGGGTAATAAAACATACCAGGGAACTAATGCTTTCTCTCACATCTCAGTTGTAAAGTTTCAGTTCCTGACCCTTCCGAAAAGTAGACAAAAATTTAAAGTAGATGAAATTAGATGGTTTTGCATCTGAATGGATCTCCTCAGCCCTTGGACTGTTAACTGGTAAGTTTACTTGAAGATAAAAGGCTGATACTCATTACAGCTATACTTGTATAACTGAGTCTATCGGTATTCATGGGAGCTGTACACAGGGTTTGGGGCCAGCACTTTCTCAAAAGCATTTAAATAGAGTGGAGGCAGCTATTCATTTTATCAAAGGTGGGACTGATTCAGCCCAATCCTCAGCTCCCACATATCTCTGACTTCAAGCAAAGACCTTTTTTTTTTTTTCTTGCAGGAGTTCTGCTTTTGTCATTGTAGGGGGACTTGGGTTGCTTAGCTTAACTTTCTCTTTGAATCTCCAAATTGAAGCACTTGTACTCCAGCTTATATCAGGTTTGTTGTGCTCGTGTTTTCCTCACGCTTCAAATCCATCCCACCAAAAAAAAAAGTTTCTCATTTACTTAGACTTTCACAAAGTTTCAATACCTGTTAGTTCACAGTGCATGAAAAAGCTGCATGCTATTGTATTTCCTATTTACTGCTCACAGTTATAATACCTCTCTTAATGATGTGAAATATAAATGAATTATGTGCCCTCATTTGTGGTTGCAAGTTGCCATTATGAATAATGCAAATGGATGCTTGTCAGGTGGTATAGAAATTTATTTTTAAAAATAAATTACGGGAAGAGTGGAAGAAAATAAGACTTTTGGTTGACTTGTGGTATGCAGTAACATATGTGACGGAGCTGTGCAAAACTCTTCATAGACTCACTGCTCCTATTCTTTTTAAATTTAAATCTTTTGTCTTAAAAACTGCTTATATTCCAAAATGCCATTCTTGTGTTACGTCAGCTTTCCTCTTAGAGATGAGAAATATGTTTTAAAAATAAATTTAATTTCAGAATTTGTTTGCTGCAGGAAAATGAGAAACCTGATATATAAATCTCTTGCAGGGACTGTAGGAAGAAATTTTTTCTACAGGATATGGAGGGCAGGACTGGTTCTGAAATCAGTGAAGCAACAAAGCTGATTTCTTATACCTAGGATACCATAAATAATTCATTTAGTGTTGTAATTTATCATTACTTATAAATAAAAAAAAATGCTTCACATGCTTGTTTTTTAAAAAGTTTGCCAGCAGTAGCTAAGAACTGCATCCTTAATTGTAAGTATGTGGAGAGTCAGATCTGCTTCTATAATTTCTTTGCAAGGCTTGGGCTATATCCTTTTCCCCCAGCAAAAACTTGGTACTCTTTTTAGATATGAGAAACAGATAGAAGAAGACCTGAAGGCATCTGACAAAAAAACCAACCCTGGCCTGAAATTAATGGAATTGGTCATGTGGTTGATATTGTTCTCTTTAATATTTTGTTGAATTGCAGCTCAGATAGTAAGACCTTGAGTGATGGGGGTCTAAATACATTCTTTCTAGCTTTATTCTGTAACAACTGAAGTGCAGCTGATCATAATTCTTCATTACATGCTAAGTTTCAAAATATGTATTATTCTGGAAAAAAAAATATGTTAAAAGCTTTCTGAATTTTGCAAGTATTACGTTAAAACATCGTCTTTCATGTTCTTTTTGGCATTATCTTTTTCTCCTATTTCTCTTTTATTCTTTGTTGCCAGTTTTGACTGCTCAGCTCAGTCACAGGGGTTTATCAAAATCAAAAATGTTTTTAGATAAGTGTGAACATCAGCTGTGAAATGATTAAATGAAAAACAGGAGAGAAAAATAGCTCCTTGAACATCAGCAACTAGAGTGAGGGTTGGGTTTGGGTTTTGGTTTTTTTTGGTGAGTATTAAACTGTCCATTGAGTTTGTATTAAAATAACCCAATAAGCTCTCATGAGTAAGTTCTGCAGCATCTTGTGCCTGCAGCTTTGAGGTTACTCAGAGGAACTCATGCCCATGTTAGATATGGGAAGCATCAAGGATGGTTTGGGGGTTTTGGAGTCTCTGGTTGCAGACTGAGACCTCTGTGCTCTGGAGCAGTAAGCTCTGAGTTATTTACATCTGTACTGGGTCCACAGTGATATTGGCACTGAGATGATGTATATGGTCTCTAGCATGCAATGAGTTGTTTTTTCCAGCGGAGCCAATTCAGTGCTACAAGGCTCAGCTAAGGATGTCTTTGGAGCTGCTGATATGTTATGGCAATAGACGTGGTGCTGTGTGTTGCCAGACTGTCTTCTGCTCTCTCTCTGGGCCTGCTGGAGAGTGAATTTGATAAGCATGTTTTTTCAGATGATGGTGATAAAGACTGCCATGAAATCACAACAAGGATCCTCTCCCCCTCTTTTCCTTGTGCTCTACCTTCATTTATCTCTGCAAGCTTGAATTGCAGTCCCATTGCTATTAACCTTTCGACTGCTGGCATCTCACCCAGAGTGCTCAGCCCCAGCTGGCAGTGGAAAGGAGAGGATTTGAGCAACTCTGTAGTGATGAATTGGCGTTGGCGCTTCACTCGGTGGCCACTCTCTGGAAAGTGGAAAATGTGTTGTGCAGCTCTGCGATCTTCATACCGTGTCTGCCCAGGTGGCCACCTGCGAAAGCCTGAAATGCAGGAGTGAACAAGGGAGAACTGCAGCACTGGAAGGCTTATCTTTATTTCTGCCTTGCACAACCAACTCCTTTGCCCTCTGTATGAGACAAACAGGCTTTTGTGGCAGTGGCTGCCTTGCAGCCAATGCTGACAAGTCAGGCTGCGCAGCTGTTGCTGGAGAGGAGTACCAGGATAGCATGTCTCTTCCAAGGGCTGGCCCCTTCTCTCAAATCTGGTACCTGACTCCAGACATGACTTGTTTTCTAGGCTGTGCCACCAGGTTTCAAGGTGCTGGGTGGACTGTGATGTGAGTATTAGTGTTGTCATGCTGCCTTTGGTCCTCCCCATGGCACCTCGGTGCCATGGATGCGCGTTGTGATGCTCAGTGCTGTGTTGGCTGGCTCTTGGTTGTGTAATTGCCAGTCTTGCCATCTGCTAGGCACAGGGCAGGGAACATTTTGTACTGGCTTTCTCTGGCCTGCCAGCACAGCATGTGGCAGGAGGTATCATAAAACACAGAGGTGTGATGAAGCCTGGTGGTGGTGCTTGGCAGGGGAAGGGACATTGGCTTTTCCAGGTCCAGCCCCTGGGAGCTGTTGTAAGATCTGTCCACGATATTGACCATCATGATGTGAGTCTGCTGGGCCCTTACAGGTATGTGGCTGGGCACGAGCAGCCTGTGTTCTGGTATGTTCATTATTCTGCTCTAGAGAATTGCACTAGATAAATGTCAACAAATGTCTTGGTCTCCAGTTAATGAAGAGAAGCTTTTGTTTTAATAAGCTAATTGTCCACCTCTTCTGCATAAGAAATATAGGGCTTTTTTTGTTTGTTTTATCTAGCAGTGTGGCAGAACTTACAGATATGCAAATACTGTGGGCAACATCTATTATCTAACTTTCATTACATTAATATGAATTAAATTGATGGCATTTGTCAGGATGCTTTATGTGTTGTAGCAGATGCCTTGGGGAGCTACCTTTTGAAAGAGGAGAATTTCAGGAAAAGAAAAGTTGGTTTAGTGACTAGGAGGAAAGGACTCTGGAGAGTTGAGTTTAGTTCTCAGAACTGAGAACTGAGTTTGGTTCTCTGTATGACCTTGTGTAAATATTGCAAGACCAGAGTTTCTGTGAAACCCACCTCCTGTTTATACAGCTTCCTGAATCGGCTGTTTCAAATCAGGGTTGGTAACCCAAATGAGAGATGAGTTTAATGATCTTGTGTTCAGGAAAAAATGTGAATATACAAGAAGACATTGCAGGTAAAACACATGTGCATTTGGTCAGATATGCCCAAGAATTGTTGGCTCTGATGTGTGTGTGCTGTAGACCTGATTGTGCAGTGACATAACTAGAATTTCTCAGTCTTACTGAAGCTAAAAGATGGCTATGTAGGAAAGGACATGCCTAAAGTGTGAGGGTTGCCATCATATACTCAAGCATCAAATGGCATTGTTGCCTGAGCAGGCTGGCAGTTCAGAGCCTGGGTGATCTGCATCCAGGAACTGTGCGTGTTCCTCTATTGCTCTCATCTGCTGAAAGGGGGAGAGGAGGAAAAGGGCGGTGGGGGGGAAAGCTTGAACGTAAGAGTTTGAGTTTAAAGACAGTGGACATAAGGCAGCAGGAACTGTTTCCTATCTCTGGCTTCTGCAGATGTGTGACCAGGCCCTCTCTGGGGGCTCTGCCCAGCCAGCATTGTCTGGTAGCGGCTGCTTTATTCATTATTTGTTTTGTGTGGGCTCAGCTGAATTGCAGTGCTGGCAGGAGACCTGTGTCTCTTAATCCCTTTTACACTTCAATTCTTAAAAGCAATTTCAGAAGAATAACCTCTCTTTTCTCTTTTTTTTTTTTTTTTTCCCCCCAATAATTTTAAAGAAATAGGAGAAAATTAAAAGAAAATGCAAATTCAAAGACCTTAAAACCCAGTCTCTAGTATTATGTATTAACCTAGGTTAATGTGACTCAGTATGAGATAAATTAACCCAAATGCCTGGTTACAGTAGTGCACATCTCACTGCAAGCGAGACACATTTGAGCTGCCATCCTGTCCTCTTCTGTCTCTTCTGTTAATTTTATTTGCTGGACAAGGAGTACTCCTTTAATAAAAGCATTGATTTGCATAGCAGGCTGTGTGAAAGAGCCTCTAAGAATACACAAGTAATTGGTACTAGGCTAAAAATTAAAGGTGACCCCAAATGCAGCAGTTACTGGAAGTTCTACCTAAACCACTTGGGCAGTAGCTGGTTCCAGTATAGCACAGAAATAGCCAGCTGCCTCTCAGCAGCCTTTTTGGGGCAGCTATCAGTCTAGCCTTGGCCAGGCACAAACTCAATGCAGTCAGTCTGTAGATGAGTCACTGTGCCTGCCAAGAAAGTGCATCAGCGTTTCTTCTGCAAGGGAGCAGATAGGCGTGAGCATGCTAGTCAGTCCCCTGTGGCTCCCCTGCTTGGACACAAATGTTCCTGCTGTTGCTGTGGAGTGCAAACTTGCTGGTGTTATTTCCAAAGCTGTGTGGAGGCTGTCTGCTGAGAAACACGTGAAGGCTCCACCTTCTTTTGCATTGAGCATGAAATGGTAACAACTTTCTGAACTCTCTTGGGTGAGGTCAGGACTGAATAGATAAGGAAGAAACTTCCTATCTCATTGCAAATCCCCAAAAATCCCACAGTTGCATTTTTAATACCTACTACCAAAAAATCTATGGTGATGGACCACTTCTTTGATTCCTATGTGCCTCCAAGGGAGTGTTCCTCTTAAAAATTCAGAGTTTCTGGCGGATGCTTTGGTTTGTATATTCTGCCCACGTCCAGTAGTAGTTCTGTAAATGTTGGGCCAGCTGCAGTTG
The DNA here is from genome assembly GCA_028020825.1 of Podargus strigoides. Classification (NCBI taxonomy): domain Eukaryota; kingdom Metazoa; phylum Chordata; class Aves; order Caprimulgiformes; family Podargidae; genus Podargus; species Podargus strigoides. The sequence goes on along the minus strand of CM051632.1, from coordinate 13,258,600 downwards.
AAGCTCAGTTTATCTCAGTACAGAATATGGACAGGAGCTGTTGTGTCATCTGGGTCTGCACTCTGCTCCAACTTCACCATGAGTATGGTGCTGAAGAAGTACAGATAGTGCTTGTCTTCAGATGTAGGTGAGACTCAAACATTTTGAGATTCATGAGTGAATGGTCCTCTCCACCTGCAAATTCATGAGAAAATATTTCATTGTATGTTATCAGCATTCTTTTGGAGAGAAGAAAAAAGAAAAAGAAAAACCTTTTTGGAGAAACTACTTCAGCATTCACAAAACTTCTATAGTTTTCCTGAGACAAAAGTTTCTCTGTTCTAATCTTTGACCAAGGTTTTGACCAGACCTAATCGATGACAGCAGCTTGCTTCTGTATCGGGGCTCTTGCTTGGTAAATGTGCAGTTCAAACTCCTGCTCTGCACTAACAATTATTCAATGTGAAACCATTGCTATGGGGACATGAGGGTCCTCCCTGAAGGAGGTAGCAACCAGCAGACATTCATGGGCATTAAAGAGGCTCAGAGCAAGAGCTTAACTCACATGCTTGCATCCCATGCAGATGTTCTCCTTTTATATCGGGGATTTTAGGATTACCTTGATGCAGAATGAGAAAACTTTTGAAATCCTTGTGAGATTTCCCAAGGACCTGAATTTGCTGTCCCCAAATTAGTAGTAACATCCATGGTGTGAGATTAAGTATTGGAGTACAATAGATTTGTACTCACGTGAGAAACAAAATGCCGACTTATACTCTCTAAGTTAATGCCTGTTTGAGGAAACTTTTCACTGAACTTCCACTCTCTGCAAAGCAACAAGCATGGAGATGTTGGGTGTGTAGTAACCTGGTATAACATCCAATGGGTAATTTGTTCTGACAATTTTTATGAGCAGGGGAAAAAAAAAATCATCAAATGTGTTTCACACTTTCTGACCCTTCTCTGTGGTTCATTTACCTCCTGGAAGAACCACCTGCTTTCTGCTTTGATGCTCCATTTGCAGTACTTGAGGGAGGAATGATTATAGTGGCATGCAGCCACTGGTTAACTTCTCTCCAGATGTGTGCTCCAGATGGCTATCCTGAGAATCCACCCCAGACCCAGATTTCCTGTTTAACACTGACAGCCTTGATTCAAACAGAAACAGTCTTTGCTATACTTTCCTCCTTTCTAACTGGTAGCATCCACAGAGTGATGCAAGCCAAACACACTCCATAGAAAGCTACACTCTATCTATTGTTGACTCACTGGTAGCATTAAAGATGAGGGTATCAGCCTCTTCTCTTAGAACGCTGTACAGTCTCTACAAATAGCTGCAATCTGCTGCATTTAATGAAGATCAGAACTGGCCCTCTGAAACCCAGCATGCTGGTGCTGGACAAACTGAGTGAGCAAACGCAGATGCTATTTTTTTTTAAGCATTCCCTGGGCTTGTACAGAATAATAGCTTCTTCTTGTTGCCTCTCTCACGTTTTCTGCTCCATCTCTCTGAACAATAGCACTGGCCTCTTTATTCCTAAGCTCTCTCAGGATGTTATTTGTTTATCATATTTCTTTAGTAACAACCAGTGCAGCCGAGTGATATAATTTAGCTTTGTGAAGTCCTGACCATAGTAGAATGCAAAGTGGCTCCTCTCATTTCTCTGGAGTTCAGAAAAGCTGCACCAAGAGGAAGAAAACAAGTTGTGCTATCTCTGTATGCTCACTTCTTTATCCCTGCCTGCTTCCTTACAAAACTCTTGTATTTATTTATTTATTTTTTAACATGGAATCAACAATTTTTTCCTCGAGTCCTGTTGATTATCACAGGGTACATAGCAGAGCTAGGCTGAGCATCCTCCTCTCAAGTCACGTCCCCTGCAGATGTGATACCAGGCATAACAAAGCACATCAGGTCACTGTGTTTCAATGTTAGTGCTCTTGACTTGGGATCAAGCAATCTCAAGGCATAATGTGACACCTCTGCAAGAGAACATCTCTGCTGTGGCACCAGAATACAATGCAGATCACAAGAAAAGAGTGAAGCCTGGAGAGCCCCAGCAAGCTTTGCTGTAGGGGAATTGTTTATCTACCAGGTTACAACATACAGGGCTAGGGATGTGAGTACAGCATTTGGAGGTAGTGCTGCTGGATGAGGGGAGACTCAACTGGTTCTTTCTGGATGAAATCAAACCTTTTTAAGCAGTGGTTCTAACAAAGCCTCTCCAGGCAATGGGCTACTCTGACATTACTTAAATCTCCTAGGAAATTATAGCCAGCAGAAGCAGGATCCTGATGCTCCATATTGAAACTTTTAAAAGACTTCACTCATGTGATGTCCTGTTTCCTGGGACCCAGCAAGAGGGTGCAGCGATTGCTTGGAGGATGTAAAATCTGGTCAAAGCCATAAGGAGACAGGGCTCCCCAGAGGCTGGGTGTTGGGTTGTGCAAAGGATCCTGGTGAACACCAGGGCCAGCTGCATGGTCACAGCATGAAAACAGACTTTGGGAGTCTGTGACAGTTGAAGTGTCTTTCTGTGCTTGATGCTGCAGGGGGGGATTAGCACTGCTTGCTGCTCTGATGCACTCCTTTCCATCAAGTCTTTGGGAGTGCTTTCACACCTTATTCCAGGAAATATGTCAAGAAAGGGCAAATATACTGGTTATTTATAGGCTTTCTTAAGGCCTTCCATATTACTGCCTGGAGTCCATCAGGGTAGGCATTTATGTACTGCTCTGACCTTTTCTGCCAGCTGAAAGAACACATTCTCTGGTTTTGCACTGACCTTCCAGTGTACTCTTTCTTGGGAAGGTAGAAATAAGAAAAGAATCTCCAAGGAGTCTCAAAGGAAGAAACATTTTTCTCTTGTTAAAAGATCCACTGTAAGTATTCATAATTGGCAAAGAAAGAGGTTTTGTAGGCTTCTTGCTTCTTTTGTCATGGGTGTGAATCAAACAAGGAATTGTGGTGTTTTTTTTTTTTTGTCATCTCGGCTCAGGATGATAGGAAAATTTTTTTTTGTATGAAGTCACTGTTGAAAATATTTTCAATATCTCCTATGAACAGAAGCAAAATTCCCACAGCAAGGACTTCATTAATCATTGTTGCCCTAATCTAGATTGACTTATTCAGTGCATGAACTAGATCATTAACAACACTAGGGATTTCCTCTCATCCTGTGGTGGTGAGATCAGTGGAAATAATAAACAAGTGTGAGCAAATGTACAGGCTGATTAGTATATACACATTTATTTTCATGCTTGAAGACCTTCGTAATATCTCCCCTGAAATTAGGTGCCCCTTATTGACTCCTGTGTGACAAAAGGTCATTGGTATCCCCACTCCTGAGGGCAACTACTTATCAGAGATGGTATTTATGTTTGACTAAACTTCAAAAAACTTTGACCTTTTTATTATTTTGTTTTTATCTGCAATTTAATGGTTTTTGGAGGGTGGGTGGAGGAACTCTTCTACTAGCCTTTCCAAGACTCACCCAGGGGAGCTGCGTTTTTTGCAAAGGCCAAGTTATCTCCTTCAAGACATAATTTCTCTGAAAATAGAATAATTTAAAACCTCATTTTCTTGCTTTAAAACTTGGAATCTCTTGTGTGTGGGTGAGGGAGATGCAGATGTTTTCAGACGCTTGGGAACTGTTCACTGGTTAGTTTAAAATATTTAGCTATTTGCATGCTTCATTTTGAAGCATAGAAAATAAATGGAATCATAAATCACTCCTTAAATATTCCATTTGGTGCTGGGTGACTGGAAATAACAGATGGATGCTTACAGGCGGGATTTAATTTTGTTCTAAGTTAGCAATGGGTTAGAAACCAGTACACCAGATCTTAGCCCTCGAAAGCTTTGGATCTATTTGCATCTGCCTTGGGAACTTTATGAGGCATAAGGCTTGCATTAAGTGGGTAACAGCTGTAACCCCAGATCAGAGTCATCTGCAACATCAAGTCAGTTTAGATCCAGGCCTGGGGAACTCCTCCCAACTTTCTGCTTAACACTGCCATGAAAGCATGGAAATATTTAAATAGTGTGACTGGGACTATAATTTCTGCCTTTTCCAAAATATAATTGAAAATAATACATCTGAAAAATAGGAGGGGGGCAGCAGTACAGATCAGATAGGTCAGAGATTTAAAGCTCACTTGCACACTATCAAACTCCTCCTGGCAGTGTGTGCAAGTCAGTCTTACTACAAAGAGGGGATAAGGCTGAATGCTGGCTGCAAACACCTGTAAGAGCCCAACATTCACATGATATCCTCCTTGTTTGTCAGCTGTGCCAATACTTTCTCTTTTCATGCAAGTAAAGGAGAGAGTGGGAGAAAAGAGACTGTGATCCTGTGCCAGGGGACTTGTACTCTCTGTACAGCTCCCTGTACGTGGAGGGCTGCTGCAGGGTGAGATTAAGTCACCAGGAGGGATTGCAAGAAGAGCGACAGTGTTATCCTGTGTTTCTTGCATTAATAAAAGGTAATAGAGATGTAAAATTGTACCCAGTAGTCAGCCCACTGGTTTTAAATAAAGTTTAAATTGCAGATCCCAGCAAGTGGGACCAGGTCTCCCTCGAGTGTATCTCTAAGCAGGAAGAACACAGTTTGGAGCAGTGTCCAGAATTTGGACCACTGCACAGGCTCTTCAGGTGATCTGGGCTGCAGGCACACTTGTGTGTGCATTGGACATGATGCTCACCGGTTCTTGTTGCAACACTGAGACTGCTGAGCTTGAGAACGGCCCGTTGCTGTGCCAAATAATGCTTTGGGCGTGCTGTGTGTTGTGTCAGAACATGCCCCGTTTTCCTGGAGGCTGCTCCGTGGGCAGTTTTGTGAAGATACTGGGATGCATCTTCAGAGGCAGAGACTTGCCACTGCTGGACATCTGGGGCTGGGCAGTTGTGGTGGTGCCTGGGACTACATAGGCATGCAAAACTCTAGTGGTTGTTTCTTGTATGCTGTACTACTTTTCCTTGTGTCCACTGTGTACAGCATTTGGGACCAGTTTGTCAGGCTCCTTTAAGCAGGCTTCTGCTAACGTATCTAGAAACCTGACTGACCTCAAATGTTTCTCCATTTGCTTATCTGTTTTTAATAGTAATGGGATCCCTGGTAACACTGAAGTTGAGAAAATTACAAATGATTTGAAGGCAGATGTGGCTCCTGTTTCCTTTTGCCAAGTCACTGCCTAGTTCAGTGCAAACATTTAGTTTTTCTTTTAGCTGAAGGTGGAAGAGTCTCTCCAGCAGTAATCCTGCAGAGCCCAGTGTACACACTTCATCTCCCGTGCTGGGCCCACAAGGCCAGCTTAGTGACATTTGGCTCAGAGAACTCTTTCCAAGTACATTGAAAGTTCAACCTTGACTGGGAGGATTCTCCATCATAACAGCATCTTCATTACTACCAACTTGCAGAGGTGGGGAGAGAAGGAACGGCGCTGTTGAGGTCAATTTGCAGGCACAGTAGTCTCTGCTTGCTGAATAAACTGATTTTCGAGATGATGCTGATGATTTTGCTTGCATCCACCAGAGAAAGGTTATTGAGCATTCAACAAATCTCCTGGGGATCAGTTATAAAGAATGGTATTTACAGGAGAGTAAACCATAAATCTTTATGACCTTCTTGCAGTTAACAGCATTTAAAGTTGCATTATTCTTTTCTTTTCTTGTAGACAAGGCTTTGATAAAACTATCTGTCAGTGAACTTAAATAATCCATGGACAACAGGGTCTTAGCTGGAGAAGAGGAGAAATGACTTAGTTGAATTTTGTTTGTTTTACTTCTTGCCAATTTTTTCCCCAGGAAATTAAAGATGAATTTAATATTTTGATGGATTCTCTAAGAAACATTTACCTTGACAGGAGGCAAACAAAGGCCCCTTTAGGTCACTGCTGTCTTCTTTTCTGATCTTGTCAGATATGCAATGACAACAGGGCTGTGGAGAGTTGAACAAGGGTATCTGTCATTCAAACTATTGCATATTTGATCCCTGCTGTCAAATTTTCATGAATTTCACATGCACAATATGTCTCCCCTTGTTACAAATTAGCACCTGGTATTTTTCAGGCTACCTGGGATAACCTCCTCCTTAGATAATTGAAATGTATGTTATTTTGATTTTCCTTTTTTAGTTCTGAGGTTTTTATTCTCAGTATTTTATTTACTTAATAAGGAATTTAAAAACTGCTCCTTTTCCTTGTTTTTTCATTAATCTCAGTCAATGCCATAATTTCTTGTCAGTTGAGTTTCACTGGCTTTTAACAATTATTGTGAACAGATTGCGTATCTTTAAATATGGTGACAGACCTTTTGCTTCTGTTGAAGACATACAAAATCGTCTGGCATGGATACTTTCATTTTGTGTCTATATTTAGGCCTAATATTTATAAACAAGCTTTCTAAAACCAAACAAGCTACACTGACACTGTCTGTAGTGTGGAGGAAATTAAGTGGGTAAGAAGGAATTTTCACTGGTGGTCTTAATTTCTATTCCTGTACACGAATATTTATGCCTCTATAAAGCACCTTTATACTAGTATGATGGTGTTCACATTTAAGTTGCTAAACTGGTGTAGTTATGTCAGAGAGCAGGTGTAATTCATCTGAAAGTTAAAGCTGGACAACCCCTTCTTGTAGACAAGCCTTCAGGTGATGGAGGCCAGGTTGCCCTGTACAACTCCAGCTGCAGGAGTTGCAGAGGTCTCTTGAGGATGTGGACATCTCATTTCAAGCTCCTCATTGCAAGAGGAGCAATTGTCGCAGTAAAGTTGTATAAGAATAACATACAGATCTCTGGGCAAGTTATAGCCCATTTAAACCTCCTAGAAGGCAGGTGATGTTAGGAAAGAGTCAAATTTTTAATCTAGGTTCTTCAGTCTTACCTCTTTGGTGTAGTAATTGGAGTTTACATGGTAAATAGGCATGGTTTTGCCTACAAGTAAGCTGGAGAGAGACTTTTTACAAGGGCATGTAGTGACAGGATGAGGGGTAACTGTTTTAAACTGAAAGAGGGTAGATTTAACTTAGATATTAGAAAGGAATTCTTGGCTGTGAGTGTGGTAAGACACTGGCCCAACTTGTACAGAGTTGTGGATGTCCCATCCCTGGAAGTGCTCAAAGCCAGGTTAGATGGAGCTTTCAGCAACCTGGTGTGGTGGGAGGTGTCCCTGCCATGGCAGGGGGTTTGGAACAAGATGGTCTTTAAGGAACCCTTACAAACCAAACCGTTCTATGATTCTATGAATAAACTGAGTGGCAAAAAATTTCAGCAAAATTGGTCAGCTTTGAGTGCAGAGGAAACAAAGAGATCAGGTGGGAGATTGGCATTACTCTGTTTCATCTATTTCTTTTTAAGAAACAAATGCCAGTGCAGGAAACCTGCCAAACCAGTCTTTGTCTTTCTAAAACAGTAGTTGTAGGCTGCAGTAGGCTATAGGTGCTTGAGGACAGAACACCCATATATGAAGTCATGTGTGAATCCCTACCAAAGGAGACATTAATGTTTTAAAAGGAAGAGCAAGTGTCTGTGGCTTGGAAGTAGAGTTTTGTTTTGTCCTTTGTAAATTATGCAGAGCAAAAACTTTCATGAATAAATGGTAATGTATAAACATTTACTGTCTGGAGCAGGGTTAGTACATGTATTTGTTTGCAAGAAGCGGACACGTTGCTCCAAGGGTCTGGTTTGTGAAGCACTTAAGCACTTGCTTATGTCCTACTGAAGCCAAAGAGATCCTACAGTTGTATATGCTATACAAAGAGTAACTACAGATGGAGCCAGCTTTCCCTATCAACTCCTGCTCAGGTGTGACTTGCACATGAAGTTTTTTTGGCTTGGGGGAACACGTTCTCTGGAGAAGCCAGAGGTGACACATGGCACCGTCATTTGCGGCTCTCAGGCATTGTTCGGAAAGCATGCATCACAACAATAGGGGAGTTAACTGATGCTGACAGGTGAGTAATTGGGAGGGTATGGCATAGTGTGGATGTCGATGGTAGTGCCTCAAAGTTCTTTGTGCCCTTTGCTTTAAAATTAAGAAACAGATGGCCTGCTGGCACTACTTGCTTTGCCTTCCCTCCTCAGGTGCTCATTTCATGCTAAAGGCAGCCATCTGCTTAAGACGGTTGACTTGTGGGAAATAAATACCAAATAGGTTTCATTCTACTGTAAGTGACTTCTAAGCTTGGAATGTCATACTGAAGTATTACTGTGCTCCTATTTGTCTGTTTCTGCAGCGACACAGAAATGTATATTTAATACCCTAACGGTGTGGTAAGAGCTAGTTCTGAAATATTAGTGCTTGACATACGTTTTTCTTCTGTCTAAGGGGAGATCCATACCATCTATGTATCTCACTGAGCTCCTTTGTATAGTGCAGCTAAAGACTCCTCTTTATTCACCCCTTTATTCTGAAATTATCTACCAGTGCTCCTTTTACTTGTGACCATCTGAAGGCAGACAGGAGTTTCCTGAAAGCCCCTGCTATACATGAATGAAGGTACCATGTTGTATTTGACTTGCAATCTGCTTATTTGAGCAAATACTATATCATCCAGTTTTCAGGCTCCAAAGCAAATGCCTCATTATTGCCTTGATCCCTGAGGATAATTTTCTATTTTTCTCTTTACCTTTGTTGCTGTCCTCTGTGGCGGGTGCCAGGCTCCTGGTAAACCAAGTCTGACTGGTCTTTTCATTGGTGATTTGCTTCCAACTCTAAAATATACTGAATTTGTTTTTGAAATCCTACAGCATTGTGGGAACAATGTTATCCCAGTGCTGCACGCCTCTGTGGTCCTTTCTGTTGTGACTCCTGCTGTGCCAGGCTCTGTGCTGGTGGCTGTGCTCCCCATTTTGTGTGCATGGGTGCAGCCTGTGCTCTGAATCGCAGGTTTTTGCAGGAATAGAAGCATGAAATATGATGGCATGAGCAAATATCTACAGATGTACAGAATAAAGCTCAGAGCTTTAGAAACTGGCTCAAAACCTCTTTGGAAATGCAGCCAGTGGGGGAAGATGCATCCCAGGGGTAAAACTGTGGACTTAAATTCATCACTGCTGTAACTTGATGGCAGGGGCTGTCTGATATATGCTCAGAGATGATTTTGGAGCAGAAATAGGTATGAGTGACCTACATCTGCTTACAGTAACAAACACCATGATCTAGTGTTTTTCGTGCATGTAGGCATGTATATAAGATGATAATTCCTGATCTTATACAGAGTGCGCAGATTAAATATTGAAAACCTTAGTAACAGGTTCTGGCTCAGACAAAAATTCCTTTGCCACCACCATGCTCTCCCTTGTATGGTAAAGGTGCAGCTTCTCCAAATGGAGGGCACCTGTAAAATAATGAGCACTACTGTCCATCAATGCCTACCAGCAGGTCAGGAGAGATGAGACTGCTGCAATCGGCTAAAAATTTTGCCAAGAAAAATCATAATGGGGGTGAAGTATAATAAATAAAAAATGAAGGCAGCCAATGCAGTGTAAATGGAACATGTCTGAAGAGAGAAGAAAAGCAGAACTTGAGTGGAAAACAGTTTAGTGAGATCATATTGGAATGGGCTGAGTTTGCAGGTGAGAGGTGCTCTTTACTTATCTGCTAGAATTGCATTTTGAGTCTTTTGTCTGCTGCTTTGTGCAGCTCTGCTACCTCTTCTCAGGATTAATAAAGTCTCCCCAAATGAGCATAACTAATCCTTGCTTGCCTGCTTAATGTCTTCTCCTGTTTGGTGTTTTTCTTTTTTAAATAGAGCATCTTTTGAGAGAGCTGTGGCTATTTTTGCAGCTCTTTATCCAGTCCTTCCAGGCTGGAGGAGGAAAAAGAGACTGAACGGCAGTCAGGGATGCAGGAATGTCCTGAGCATTACTCCTGGGTCTGCATACTGCTAGATAATTCAGTTTTTCAACTAGGTGCCAGAGGTCCTGTGGTTACCTGTCTCTAAGAAGATGAAGCAATGTTGGCATGATGTTTGTAAAGGGGCGATTGATGCTAACAGTATTAGTTTGGGATTAGCCACTACAGCATGACCACTGTGGTGACACAGCTGCAGCTTGGAGGATGATCTTCTCCAAACCTGGAGGGCTATAAGTGAAAGCAGCAGAGGAAATGGGCCATTTTCTTGTGTTTATAGCATTCACAGTACTCAAAACTCTGCCCGTGTCTGTTGTCTCTAAAAAGCAGGGCAGCATGCTTTTTGGGGCATAGGAAACACTGTGAGGGGACCTGGAGTTGTTTGGTTTTTAGCATGTTTTTCCTTGTTGTTGGAAGCACACTAGTGCTGACAGTCCACATTGAAAAGTTCTATGGTGCTTCTCTCTGTCACAGCAGACAAGAGGTGATTTTGAAGGCTGGAGATCCTTATGGCAATTGTACAGTTTTTCAGCATAGCTTTAAGGTCTGAAAATAATTTCAAGCACCCAGCACTGCAGAACCAATTATTTTGAGAGATGGTCTTAGGTGCAAATGCATCCACATTCAAACTGCCTTGTGACTGACTGAGATTTTTGGGTTGGTGGGTTGCTCCACCAGCTGGGGAAGCTGGAAAGTGAGTGGTTGTGGAACAAGGCTTGAGTGAGCACGAGAGAAATCTCTTGATCTCTTTCCCCTGTTAGGATGCTTGGTTTGGCACTTTTCCAGAGGTAAGCTCTAGATATGAGCTGCTGTTTTGCTTGAAGTGACTTAGGTATTCTGTGCAGTGGTGAGAGGGGGAGAGATGTAGCATATTAGCTTCAATTTTGCGATATCTGTAAATGCTTGTGCAGTATGTGTGGTACATTAATCTTGACCCATGAAGACTTGTACAAACAGAAAAAAAGTTGAGTTGAATAAAAAATACCTTAGCAGGTTAGTTTCTGCTCTCTGTTTTCTGAAAGGTGATGCTTTCTTTAGTTTGATTACATCTAGAGAGAAAAAGTCTTGTGATGGAAGTACAGGGAACTGTATTACACCCCAGCCCTCATCACATGAACGTGGCAGCACAAAACACCACCCAAGGACAGATACCCCATTGCAGTGGATACGGAGAATTGAATTTTTTGGGATTCTGCTGTAGTTTATCTCACTGGATGGATTGTCTCTGGAAATTTAACTCTTTGGGGTCTGTCTTGGTAACATGTCTCCAGACAGATGTCAGTGTCACCTTTGGAAGTTGCAATGGGAATGTCTGGAAGAGCTTGGCCGTGGGTGGGATTGGAGAAAGGGTTTTGGAGGTCTTTGAACTGGACCCTTTGTTTGATTTCTGCTTCAAAGGAAGGCTTATTCTGTGTGATATCTGTTTGGGCTGTGTGAACTGTCAGTTGATCTTTGTTTAGAAAATAATCCACAAAACAAAATCCCAACAAACAACTGCAGAACAATGCAGGATTTCACTGTATCTCTCACGAGCCATGAAAAGTGAACTAACTGCTGGTTCCTGTGGGACTGCTTCTGCCTTGATGATTTCTTAATATCTTTAGTTTTCTTCAAAGGTTAATCCCCTTTAGCTACCCTGTGATATCTGGCCCCTTTCCACATGCACCTGCTTGTCTCAGCTGAGTCTTCAGAAGTGACCTTATAACTCTGTAGACAAACATGATCGTTGTTGATCTGTCAAATCCAATATCCCTTTGCTTAAATGTTAGATGGATTTATGTTATTGCTTTGGGAGGCAGTAATCCAGAAGGGAATTCATTTTACAGGGAAGTCTTCTGCCTTGCTAAAGGGCTGTTGGTTGGGTGAGTCGCCTGCCTAACATCATCCCAATTGGTTTGCTTCTTCATTTGTTCATACATCTATTTGTCTCTCACACGTAGACGAAGAATTGAAATCTGATCCATCTGAGATTTGGAAATCTCCCCTACAACCAATGAAGGAGTGTCTCTGACTTAGCAGTGCTATATTTACATGCCTGAGGCTTTTCTGTGTACTGCTGTTGCAGAAAAAATATAGCAGATGAAGGCCAGTTATCATTTGGACCCTGCTGCTTCTTCGGTTGCTTATAACAGCAGTTTTAGAAGCCAGGAAAGTGAACAGTAGGGACAGCAAATAAGAATTAAGCCAGCCAAAACCCACAAACCCAACTGCAACTGGCTGTGCTTGAGGCTTTAGGAAACCTCTGTATATGTACGACTGATCTCTGAGGAGATCAGAGCCAGAAATATAGTTTAATGGCTGCTCTACTAAACATTATCACGTGTTTTTCTTTCTAGGGGTGGGTGGAGTACACCAAGCGTAGTGGAAGAAAAATCTGTTGTGACAGAGTGACTGGAATGAGGTTTAATGGTGTTATGTTTAATGATATCTTATATGGCTACTTAGTCTGTAAAAAAAGCATTTTTCAACTGGCTGTTGATCTGGTTTTACATGCATCCAGTGTCCAGGGCTTGTGAGCACTTACCTGAGTAACCCTGGGCTCTGCAGCACCCTGGACTGTGCAGGAACATCTCTCTGGAAGCAGGTTGTGTATGCTGGAGCTACAGAGCTCATTCCTGAGGGCTTGGTGCCACCTTTGTCACCTTATTTAGCATCTTGTGCCCTATGGTTTGAGCAGAAACTTTCAGAGTCTCCTTTTAAACATGCCTTTTCAACATTTAGCTGAGGAGTAGAAACATCTTAATGCAACCAAGAGCTGCTGCTTGCTGACTGTGTGTTCAGTCCAGGCGATCGCTTCCCCTTCTGGCCATAGAAAACAGCTGTAAAATAATCAGGATCACCAGCAATTTAAGCATGGGCTGTTTCAGAGTATCCATGTGGAGGCCAGCCAGCCCAATGGAGCCCAACTCCATAATGAAGCTGCTACTCAGTGCAGGAATTTTGATATTAACAAATGCAAAAAGGTTTCTGAGTGCTACAAAACCAAAAATAGCATGAGGTGAGGTTACTTCATTTTATTGCAGACTTGTGAAAAGATGCAGTGGCCCAAGCAAACTGATGAGCTAATTATTTTTCAAAAGTGTTTACAGCTTTGGGTTATTTGTCTTGTAAAACCTCAGAAGGCTGTTGCCTTTCTATATAACTATTTATTTGTTGTGTTGTTTGCATAAATCCTCTCTGTTCACAGATCATATGCCCAGATCTAGCACAGACAGGATGTGATGCATTTTTTTTGGAACTGATACAAAAGAAAAAAGACTGCAATAAGGACATGTGAGCATTTATTTTCTTAGAGGTTTATCTACTGTTTCAAGATGCATTTTTGCTTCAACAGGATAGAAGCAGGGTGCATGCTGAGTGCTTTGTAATCTGTGATGGCTGAAGGCAGCTGGGCTGGTACATGTAAAAATTTCCATGGATATATTTGCAGCTGTTATAGCAGCAGTGGAGGATGTGGGTGCCTCTGCATTATGACCATTTAGAATAAACATCAAGTGAATCCACATATCTGCTCTTCCTTTTCTGTTTTCTTGCTTCACCTCTTCCTCAGTTCCCCAAGAAAAGGGAAATTGCTAGAAGTTACTGTCTACCTAAATGCAAATTATTAGAGACATCAGGTGATCATTTAGCTGTTCTTTCCTCTGTGTATTTTGGGTATAAAAGACAGATTGCATTGCAAACTGATGCTGTGGCAAGTCCTTGCCTGTGGGGAGAAGGCAAGTGTGGTTTTGCTCCATAGTACTCCAAAGTTTCTCAGAATATTTTGATTCTGGTACTCTCTGGGCACTTTTTTCCTCCAGGTTGTTTAGAAGGTCCAGGCAGACTTGTGCTGTGGGTTTGGGTGGTGGTCATTTTCAAAGGAATTCTTTTGCCTCTCCTGACCTGATTAGCAAGGTAATATTAATGCAGTCATCTGTTAGAGATGGAACTCTGAGTTACACAAACTGGGGGCAGTGGGGACATCCTAGTCTCAACCTCAGTTACCTCCCTATCTAGATGACTTGTACAAGGTTCAGCAGCAAAGGTAGAGAACCTTTCTATCTTGTTGACAAAAATATATGTATTGATTGGCATATAAAAATGCAGCAAGTGGCATTTATTTCATTATTCCAGGCTTGCTAGCAGTGCAGCTATATACACAAAGTCAATGACACTATCAAAGTTTGCTGTGTTTTGAGTATGGATGTTTGCTGGTGTATCCTCCTCCGCTAGATGCTTGTAAAAACCTGTTCCTATTAAAAAAAAAGACATCAAATAGTGTTTCCAATATTAAAAGAAACTTCAGAATCATTCCTTTAACTGAAACTTTTAAAGAATCTGTTTGGATGGTGCAATGAGTTTTGGACAGATTAATATGGTACTGTGGAAAGAGCTGAAGTAAAGTTTGTATTTCTGCATGGTACAATACTGGAGAGATATTAGAGAAATAAATAAAACCAGTGGTGGTCAGTATAATTGGAAGGAGGTTAAAAAATGGAGCTGCTTGGAAAATTTAAAAAATTATGTTATTTCTCTTAAAGCAGAGGCAGCTGCTGAATGGAATAAGGAAAAAGCAAGAACGTAAGGGACTGAAGAAAAATAATTGTTTAATGACTGCATAGAGCAAGCTCTCGAAGGTGATATCTAAAGCTGCTGACACCTTTGGAGTGGGGCACCAAACCTCCAATCCCTCTTGGATGGGAAAGTTCTTGAGAAAAAGGAAAGCAGAGCAACAGCTGGGTTTGTGGGTGAATTTTCTTCATTCCTAACCCACCCAAACCATCCCTGCTGTAAGTTACAATGATGTTTTCTGGCTCTGCTCCTGAAATCGGTTATCTATTTGGAAGAGCACTTTTTGTGGGTATTAAGACAGTTTTGGGCTTTCACAAGGAGGGAATTCCTTCAAAGGTCAAACACGTGCTTGTCTCACGTACAGCCTTGCTTATGGTCCCACTCAGCCCCACGGCAGCAGCAGGTGCAGTCTGCCTGCTACATCTCCTTTCTGGGCCATAGGCTGCCCTGGGAATCATAGCTTTTATTTCAAATTCCCTGTGTTTTGATTTGAGGTGGTTGAAATATAAATACAATTAGAGTTAGCAGAATACCTCTGACTTCGATTTTTGCCCTCTCGTTTATGCTCCAGGCATTATGCTTTAGGCAGCAGCTAAAATGGGATCTAAACCATTAAAAAGCCCACAGATCCTCACTCAAAACTCTGTTTTATGTTTAAAGGGAAAGGTTGAGTTATCAGTGCTTTGTAGTGATGCAGACTCAGCAGGGATGGTACGTGGAGACTTGCAGCGAGTTTGGATCCTGGTCTGTATCCGCAAAGAAAGCAAAAGGATTGAGGTCCAATTTGAGTGAATTTTTGGAATGCATAGTGAATTGTACCTGGAGACTTGAAAAGACCTGATTATTTTTTTTTTACATGACTTCAAAAACCCAGACGCATCTATAAAAATTTTAGAAGTTTTACGTGCAGTGATAGAACTTTGCATACACAAGCAGTTTTGTATAGTTTGGGTCTTATGTTGTCTCTGGATACAAATTAAGTTATAAAAGCATGTAACAAGTTCCTAAAGGAAGGCTGCTGCTTCTCCAGTGCTGTACAGTCACTCCACCTGGTTCCGTGGTATTTACAAACCATGGTTTAAGCAGAGATATCTCAGTTTTGCTCTCCCTTTGCTGGTTTTACAGTCATAGGATTCAGAGTATAATTTTCTTATTCAGTCCAATTTGCATTGCTGCTATCTCTTTTTACAGCTATCTATTTCAAGCTATGCTTCCTCACTGCATTAGCCTGTAAATGCAGACATCAGCTACTGGAACTACCCAGAGACTGATTTTATGGAACTTAACTGGAAATAAAATGATACCAATAAAATCTTTTGCTTGCTTTGCCTTGACAAACTGTAGGCAAAGTCTGCCAGGCATCTTATGATGGGTTCCCCTTTAGTCTGTGAGTGGTCCCATTTTCTTAGGCAAAAGGGAAGCGTGGAGCACTGCTCACAGTGTGTAGGGAGATAGCAGAACCTGTAGCCTTGTAAATAAGGGGCTGTTGCTCTCAACTGGAGTCATAAACTCTTCCACTTTTTTTTTTTCAATTACCAGCAGTTGCCATCATCTGAAAGGTGGTAGCAGAGCTCTAGATCAACAAAATTGTTTAAAAAATGAGAGAGAGAATCATTTTTTCCTCTTTCATATTTCTAGTGGGAGGGAATGAAAAAGAATCAGCATCCAGCACTGCTGAACATCGGAGGTCTGTGACCTTGGCAGAGTCTGTGTTTGAACTGAACAGTCCCCATAAGTGTCGTAGGAATTAGTAACACAGAAAATCTGTAGAGAGAGGATATGAAAGATATTTCCTAATGAAAATGAGTCTTATGAATAGAAGCAATTGGAAACCTTGCCTTTTAATGGGGAATGCTGCAATCTGAAAACAGGGTAGGGAGGTAAATGTTAGCAACTCTCTGAATGTGCTAGATGCTAGGAGAGGTTACAGAGGAAAGGACTGGTTTGAGTAGACTGTGGGGCACTGGAAAAACAGACTGATTTGGGCACACACTTTCAAGAAAGGAAAGTCCTTTCTGTGATATAACCTTTTCATTTTGCTTGTATATTAGCTAATTATGCACTTTTTTTTTACTCTATTTTCTTTCCTTTATCTCAGACCAAAGATTATTCTCTCCCCCCACTTCCCTTTTAGATATGATTAAAATACATTTATTTGTCCTTGGGAAACAGTATTATTGTTATTTATATAGCAGTAGCTGTATTCACAGGAGTAATGAAATGTCAGCAAAGCTCCAGTTTGCTGAGATAAAGAAATGTGATATATAAACTAGTAAAGGCATGATGAGAGGTTAGTGTGTAGTTCTTGATTTCCAGTGATTTTCCTTGTAATATTTCCAAAGTTGTCTCTGTATTAGAATATTTCTTTTTTGTTATTGGCGTTTTCCTTTAAGAAATTCCAAGTTCAAATGTTCTTCAGGCTGCTGTTTCCTTAAAACCAGGGAAGTAGTTGGGCCATCAGCATAGTTACAAACAACAATATTCTTGATATAGCAGAGCCTTTTAGAAGTCTGGTATTTGCTGGACAGGCTCTGTTGCTCTTAGATACATTATTCTCACTGTGCCTGGTAAATTGCGCTCATGGTGGACACTGCTTCTAGGTCTCTTTCTGTCACAGAGGCAGGTGCAAGTAAATGCAGATGACAGCTTTGGGACTCATTCAAGTATCCTTTAATGTCGCTGGAAATTCCTCAATAACTTCAAAGCGGAAAATTCTGAAGGGGTGGCAAGTGTTACCTTACCAGGTCAAACCCTGGGGTGCAGCATCATGTTCCCAGTCTGGATTTCAGGTCTGATGGAGGTGCTGGCCCACAGCTGAGAAATGTACCCTGCAGTTTCTGGGTGCATCATGGTGAGCGTCCCATGGGAGCTGGCAGAGCACAACCTCAGCTCTGCAGCAGCACTAGTGTCCACTGCTACTTGATTGCTGCCTCAGTTTTCTGTTTTCTGTCATCTGAGCCCGTTTTCCTTTAAAGCTTGGGTTTAAATACAGGTAGCTTGAAACGTGAGATGTAGACCCCAAATCAATTCTGCCGTAGTACGTTTCTAATCAGCTGGCCTCTGGCTTGTGCTTGTCAGTAGCTGCAGGGGTTTTGTGGTGTGAAAGGTCTCTGAGGGGGCTTGTGCCTTTCAGCAGAGAGCATGTCTGTGGAGGGAGAACACCTGCTGATTGATCTCCCATGTCCTTCCCAAAACTGGCTTCTTCCATCACAGCTCACTTGTGCCTGCCACTGGGTACATGAAGATAGTCTTGTTACACACATGAGAGGGCCTGTGCAAGTAACACACTGAATTTATCTTCTCAGCAGGACAATGAAATATCTGATACTATCAAAATCAGCCCTATTTACATCCTACTGCTCCATCATTTCTAGAGTCCTGGATTTGGCTAAATAATCCAATGCAGGGTGCACACAGGTATGTTGCCAGTGGAGAGAGTAAAGCTGAAGTGTTGCAAATCCTCTTCTTTAAGTGTCATGAAAACTGATAGGTTTAAAGTTTGCTGTCTAAAATTTAGACCCTGTGGTGGTATATCTTGATGAAAATCATCATAATATCAGAGAGTAGTCCTTAGTTATCCGTTTAGAAGGTCTCTGCACCTCAAAGATGAGGATTCCTAACCAGGAGCATCATCCTGTTCCTTTCATGGACCTGTCTCCACCTAGACTAAATTGCCTTTTCTGCTTGCATTAGGTAAAAGTACAGAGCATGTTTTTATAGTGCACAAAAATGCCAAGACTTCAAACTGTACAGGTTAATAAAATCAACTGTAAAGCTGTTGTCTTAAGAATGACTTGTTCAATGATTATAATAATTCATTGGCAGCTATTGCAGGTGTATCCGCTTGCAACACGGGCTGTTTCAAGTCCAAATGACTTTATTGGGTCTATTTGGGTGACTTGCAGTGAAGTATGTGGTCCTGAAAATCAAATTAATGCTGGGCTTTTGCCAGGTTGTGACTTGGTGGCAGAGTCAATGCATGTTGAGCAACTGCAGGGACAGCACAACTGTGAGAAAGACCGTGCTGTGGCTTCAAAAAGCTAGCAAGGATTCTTGAAAGTTTGTCACTGACATAAAATAGAGTGGACTGAGGGCATGGTGCATGAACTGGTTTCAGCTGGCAGTGTTGTCGAAAATGCCCTTATCAGCATGATGGCATTTTACCAAACAATTGTATTTAATAAGTTTTGCCACAGCTTATTCTTGCTTACGTGATCCCTTTCTTGGCTCTTTCTCTGAATCACAGAATGTTAGGGATTGGAAGGGACCTCAAAAGATCATCTAGTCCAACCCCCCTGCCAGAGCAGGAATACCTAGGTCAGGTCACACAGGAACATGTCCAGGCGGGTTTTGAATGTCTCCAGAGAAGGAGACTCCACAACCTCTCTGGGCAGCCTGTGCCAGTGTTCTGTCACCCTCACTGTGAAGAAATTCTTCCTCACATTTATGTGGAACCTCCTATGTTCCAGCTTACACCCATTGCCCCTTGTCCTGAATGATGGTGATTGTCTCAAGAGGAGCTGATTTCTTTTTTTTTTTCTTTCAGCAGCAGCCATGCCACTTCTGCAGAAAAATTCTGCTTTGCAAATTGCTTAATACAAAACCAAAGCTCTGGGAAGGTCCTTGTAATAGCAGTATGGGTCATGTAGGGGCCCTCAGCTGCTCATTTAGGGAGAAATAATAAGCAGGTTCTGAAAATGCTCAGCAGGGAGAAACCTGTTTGTGGAAGGAAGTTAGTCTAGAAGAGTGACAGCACACCTGTTTTTACCACTCACCTACTTTTACATAAAAACAAGCTCAAAGTGGAACTGATACCCCCCCAAATCTGCTCAAAACTGTAGATGCTGAGTTCTGTGCATGCTTGCTTTTGAAAATCCATTCATTTGTGCCAGTTGGGAAGGAACTTTCAAGGAAGGCACTGAGCTGTTAGCACCTGCAAAGAAGAGGAATCAATGACAGTTCCAAGGAAAGGCCAGGAATATACAGGTATTTTTGTCGTCATTTGATCTGTTTTCAGTGTCTTGTCACAGCCCTGCTCTGTGGTCAATATTTCCACTCTGTTTTCTCTGTACAAATTCTTCATCCTTCAGCTTTGCTGCCAGTACCTGAGGCAACCTGGGATTAGGAGAAGGACTTTAATTGGTTGAGTTTATACCAGCCATAAGAAAGAGATGATATTTTTATCATCAGGCCAGCAACAATGCTTTGGCAGTTATCTAGTGCCATAGACTGACAAGCTAGTCCTCCTTAGTCCCCCACCTCTCCCCACTGTGAAGGAGAAAGCCAGGGAAGCTGCAGCATCCTAATTTTCCGGATGACAGTGCTCCCAAGCCTCCCAGGGAGCTGCAGACGAATCTGATCCCAGCTGTGTTTGGCTCCCCTCAGCTTGTGGAGGCTGAGCCAGGAAAGTGCTGCTTCCTCTGGAAGAATGTGTGCCTTCCAGACTGGCCCATAAACAGGAGCTGCTTCAACCCCCCTGAGCAAACAAGGAACAAAAATTGTAATAAAACATATTAATATATGCCAAGAGTTGGCCAAGTTATTAGGGTGCATGTTGGCAGAGCTGTAAAGCAGAGAATGAAGTTCAAAATGCTTGCAGTTATTTACAAGCTTCACATTGTTTTACAGAATAAATTACTTTTTGAGGTTTTTCTACAGAAAAGGTGAAAGGGGACAGCTCTCAGCTGCCTTCCCTGAGACATCCTGTCCATAGTCTAGCTCTCCTGCAGGGTCCTGAACAGCAAACCAAACATGGGTGAGGGAGGGAAGGGAAGGATCCCCAGTAAGGAAATGGATTAAATGGCACCTTCTCCTTCTACAATTTAAAAACCATGTTCTTTACCCAGTATTGCACTTTCCCAGGTTTTCTTGTTCTTTCATTCCAGAATGTGCTTTTAAAGATAAACAAAATGTCCTCGGTGGTTGAGATGTCACCCTTTCCTTTGATTGAACGGGACTGTCTGATGTTGATGTTTGCCAGTTCTGCCTGCAAACTTTTAGTGCAGTGTGAAATCACACCCTTTGCAATTAAGACAAAGCCATCTTTAGAGAGAAAGGGTAAAAATGACTTTACAGCTGTTTTTATTGCTTTTCTGAGCCACAGACCTGATACATGTTTTCTTATTAATATACAATCCCAGCAATTTTCCCCCACCATAACTCAAGTCTTTTTTTCTCCCATGAGACGTGCATTTGGAACTAACCCACAGCATTAAATTCTCCTGTCCTGTGGCATTTTTACCCATTCCTTTTTTGTTACCAGATGCGTGTCTCTGATTGACAGAATTACTAATCCATTATAATCATATTTTCATAATTAGTCCCACTGAGCCTCCAATGCCTGCACACAAGCATAGGTAAACTACAGCCTGCCACAATATGTTTTTACTTACTGACAGCTCAGTGTGAAGGAAATGTCTGTCTAGCTCCTGCAATGGTTATTAGAGCTGCCTTTTGTTTTTCCTTTCACTCTTTTTTCTTGCTCACTTTTTTTTTTTGCCAAGTCTCTTCTAATGTGGACTCTTTGTTGATTATAAGTCACCATTATCAACTTCTAATCCTTAAGAATATCAGGAAATACTGGAGATTGTAAATTCAAAGTCACTTTTGAATAAAAACACATGGAAATGCATCAATTATTCACCAGGTAAAGCCTGAGCAGACATAGATGCCAATACCTGTTTGTTTGCCTGATGGAGGAAAGATTGCCAAAGCTTTCAGATTTGTCTTTTTGCATCTTTCACATCACGTCATTATGGCTGTGTCCTACGTGCCGTGGGATCTTTTGTCCCATCCAGTCTTTTCTCAGTCTTGTATAACTTTGAGGCATTAGCTCACTGATTGGCATCTCATTCCAGGTTTGGTTCTGCCATTGGCCACGGACAAGTCCCTTGGAATAGCGTGGGGATGGTCCAGCAGAATCCATCTCAAGGGCTCTTTGGCAGCGAGTGCTGTCTCACTTGCCCTCCATGGACCTCGTGCCATTCCCAGCTTCTTGCCCAATTCCTCTGGACTTTGCAGCCATTTGGACCACTGTGTGACTTCACTGTTGGTCTCAACACCTTTTTGAAATTTTCTTTATTTCTATCAAGCTTAGTATAAATCTTGGATACTTCTTGAAGTATCATATTTTAGTTTAAAATATTAAAGTATTTAATAACACCCAAATAAAAAAACCCAAACTACTTAAAGATGGTGGTTTGGATTGGCTAAAATCTAAATTATTTAGAATATTCTATCCCTGTCTTAAACAAAAGTTTTGAGAAAGTTCATCTTGCTTCAGCCTGCCCTGATGTTTTTACCCCCTGCACCAAACCTTTTTCCCAACCACTCAAGTGGCAGCCATTAAATATCAGTGCCTTAACTGCCCTGCAAAATCTTGATTAGGACAGAGGACTGCAGTCCTCAGGCAGCAGGAAGTTAGGCATCTGATGCATTCACCAATAAAAGGGACTGTAAGGAGTTATGTGACCACAGGAGAAACTCAGGTCCAGAAGGGAGCAGCAAGGAATTACATGTGAAAATCAGCCACCTTTTAATTACTGCCATCATTAGTCATCTGCATGTGTCATACGATCTGTTCTGGTCACACAGTGGGTAAGCAGAACAGCAGGAAAGGCAACTTAGAAAGGCTGTGTCTGGCTCTGTGTTTTCATCAGCAGACAGAACCTCCTGTTACCTCTGAAACCTTTAGGCTGCTGCAAGTGGAAGATGACTTTCCACTTCATTTTCTGTCTCTGGCTTCACTAGTACCCACAGCTGCTGGGGAACCCTGTGTCTGCTCTGAATCTCCTCCAGGTGACAGGATGTGAAATCCCCAGATCTCAGAAAGCAGTGTTAGGTGGTGCAGAGCCCATGTGGGACTCTCCCCGAAGTGCTCCTGTCTGCTGCAGCTGCTCCTTGCACTGCTCATCATTCCTGTGTAGGCAGGGTATGTGGATTGAGCACACCAGTACTCTAAGGGTTTTGCTGGGGGATGTTGGGAGGAGGGCACCTCTTCTCCTGCCTCCCTTACACAAGACAAGGGAGATAACATCTCTCTGATTCATGCATCCTCTTGTTATTATGGTAGCAGAGATCGTATCTTCCACTGCCCAACTCCCAAGAGCAACTTTATGGGCTTTAAAATGAGCATATGCTTGTGTGAAGCCTAGGTGATAGATGAGTATTGTGCTGAGCTGGGCAGTGCTGAGCACTGTTTTGCTGACACGTTCATTTCTAGTAAGGCACAGGGGACTCCTGGTGAGACAAATCCCTCCCTTGGAGACTCTTCTTCTGCAGAGACTCTCAGTGCTAATCCCTCAGCCACAGAAGTCTGATCTGTTTTGTTTTTTTTTTTTGGCTTTTTGTTTTACAGACTTATTGCTCAAATAGTGGCCTTTCTTCTCTCTGGTAGTCTTAACATCTGAGCTGGGCTGTCTGGTAACAGAAGCATCTCTGGGTAGTGATAGGTGATGGCCAACACCCTTTGTAATGGGACAAATGCAACACACAAACAATGAAAAATAAAATTACTTTCCCTTGCACTTTGTGTCCAGAGCAGACCCAGCTGTTTTTGGGCTGAGGATGTGGTGATGCAGCTTTTTGTGTGGTTGGAGCTCCAGCTGTGATGCTGGGAGGTGTTTATGTCTAAGTTAGAAGGATGTGGGCTCTGATCTCTGAAGCTGTGTACCTGCTGCATGGCCTTCTGTGCCTTTATGACCTGATTCTTGCCTGTTGGCCTCACCATGTCACAGCAGTTGAGTTTGCAGTCCCCACAGGCCTTTATAACAGATTGCATGATCTGCCTTCCCCAGGGTTACCAGTCTTTGTTCTGGAATATATTAGAAAGAATTATGTCTAATGGAGATTCATTGGAGCATGGTTTTTCATTTAACTTCCAAAATGAGCAAACAGCAATGGGTATCTCTAGACATTCTTGAAAACCACAGTGGAATGGAGAACTTTGGCTTTTGGCATATTGTGTCTTGCAGTTGCAAAGCAGATGTCTTGAAGTGTGAGAAGCTTAGGATGCAGGCTCTGCTAGGGTCTTCATTGTTGCCAATCTAATGAATGAGGGAGATGGTCTGATACTCTCTAGGGGCAGTATGTGGCTAAGATATGTAAAAAGGCACTGAAGCAACAGGAAAGTAGCATCTTGGCTTTTCTAGTAAAAGTCATAGGTGAGTACTGGCTAATGAAGCCTGTGCTGGTGTTTGATGGAAAACAGTCTTTAAAGGGTTTGCTAATGAATTTATTCATTAAAAACGTCTAACTCAATTTTCCTTCCCATTACCCCCAAAATGGATTCTAGCACAAAAACAGTTAAGAGGAATAAGGGGGGCAAAACCTGACCAGAACCTGCCAGTATCTTTTCTCTCGGTTGGATGAAAGGTGAGGCTGTGCACGTGATGGGAGATGATTGCATCCTGCTGTATCTGTACTTGCAGATTTAGAGCACAGGAAGGGCTGCTCAGGGAACAGCTACTGCCCTGGTGTTCCCTCCAACTCCGTGTGATGACATGAAATAAGACCAGGATTGAAGCTGTGAGCTGGTAACAGTGCTTTTGCTCTCTCCTTGTTTAGTATCAAGTATTTTAGCAAAATAACGCATTTGTGTGAAAAGAAATCATATGGTCTAATGTTTTTTTTTCCATTGACACACAGCAAAGAGTTTCAAGCAGAGTAGGAGGTTAATGTAGTTTTGTTTCTGTGCCTGGAGATGGGGTTCCCTTATCTATTCAGCTGGGGCACTATAGAGGATTGCTGCGGAGAGTTCTTTATGAAGCACGAAGTGGACATGTTACCTGTAATACAATGTGTTTCCATGGGCTCTGTGGGCATGTAGAGGTAGGTATTCTTTCTCCTACCCCACGGTTACAGCAATAAATCCTTCTGCCTGCTGTGGGAAAGCCATGGATGGCTGATCTTTTGGGGAGAGTTCAGCTCAGGGTTTCATCAGGAGGTCTGTTAGATACTGAATAATGTATCCTGGCAGCAATGTTTCAGTCAGTGACATAAATGTGACATTTGCCTGCATCATGTCTTTTTTCATCTGCCTCCCTTAGATCAAGGAGGCTTAAAATCTTTCTGGTGATTTGGATGACTGGTCATCTGTGGAAAGGGGGCCAGATGAAGGTGAATTGACCAAGACAGTTGCATCAAAACATCCTTGGAGAAACAAACAGATCCCAAATACGAACATGGCCCTTTCCCCAACAACTTGTATGTGATGTGCAACCATGAAATGAAGCGTTACCAGGAAATAAAAGCAATGTGGCATGATGCACACTGATGTGTTTGAGGATCACCTGCCTGTCAGGGCCATATGGTTCTCTGTAAAGCTGCCTGGAGTAGCTGCAGACTTAATAGAGTCAGATCTGCAACTCCAAGTGCCACAGAGCAAATAACTCTTATAATCAATGAGCTGCAGCATAACTTCTTGGGGGGGGTGGTAAATAAGAGATTTGTTCTAAGGTTGAGAAAAGGATCAAGAAGATGAACTGGTATAGCCAAGATACCCTGCACATCTGTAACTTATACTTAATTAAATTTAATGTTTGGCAGTCCCTTAGCATTTTGATACTCTACATCTTGACTTAAGTAAAATAGGCAATAACACTTCTGCACCGAAGGCAATGAAATCTGTTCTTGGTAAAAGTGGGTCAGCATCAGTTGGTTCAGACCTTCATCATTTGGTGAATTTCAGGGAAACTAGATTTCACAAACTTGCCCTCAGGACAGTTGGCCTGTGCTGGCCTTGCTGTCTAGCAGGGAGGTCCTGCTGAAGTTCACCTCAGAAGTCATCCAGATTTTAGTTTTCTGCAGAGAAAGAAGAGATTGCTAACCAGTGAACTAGGGGCAGCTTGGTCCTCACAAATCCGTAACGTGCAGCCCTGAGGCAGCCTACTCTAACTGCCAGCCTCAAGAGGAGCCTCCTAAAATATTTTCCCTTCTTTCTTTAAACTCTATAAATTCACCCTTTCCATATATCTCCTGGCAGGACTGATCCTAACGCTGTTCCACTTCTAATAGAAGGTAGATCTAAATGCCAGTAGATCTGAACAGAAGAGGTCAGTGGATTGCTTCCTCTGATGGTGACTTCTGGCCATCCTCCAGACGGGTCCCACATCTCGGAGAGGATTACCTGTGTGAGGGCACTCGGGCAGAGACCTGGCAAGCTCTGTGGGAAAATACCTTGTAGGGTTGTTTTCCTAATTGCTCTGCAGAGCAGAACAGTGTTAGGCTATTGCTCAGTTACTTGAGATGACGAACAGAAAACAGACAAACCAAGTGAAGGTGATATGATCAAATGTAAGCTATTGCAAATAAATTTCCCAAAGTGAAGAAACTAACTTAGCTGTGTGTTTGTCAGCCTGTCAGATTATCTCTCGCCCTCCGTGCCAGTCTATCCCAGCACTGAGCACTGCTGTGACTGCTTCAATTTATGTGTACAGGAGGGGATGGGGTGGAAAAGTTGGTATTTGTCTCTGCATTAAAGTGAGGGAACTGGAGAAGCAGAGGAGAGAGCAGAGCAGTTCCCAGCACCACAGACTGAGGGATAATTATAAAGAAGACCAAATGCAGCACAGGAAGAATAACTGTAATAAATTGGCCAAGAAACTTAAAACTTTGGTTGTGCATTGCAGCAAAACAAGAATTAATTCCTGGGAGCACACAAGGCCCCAGGTTGGCAGAAGGCTAATGTAATTGGCTCTGGGTGCATTCAGACAGCACTGGCATCTCAGTGCCTTGGCATTTGACAGGGTAACAAAGAAATGGGAACCTGCCCTGCCAGCTACAGCACTAGAACTGATTGGATTTGGTGCGTGTTAAAGCAACAATGATCCTACTGCGTGGCATCCGGGTGATCACAGAACAAGTGAACAAATGCAGATAATCACACAGCAAGAGCCATGGCAAAGGAAAGGCCAGTGAGGCCCCAAGCTGGGAGACTCGGAACAGGCTCTGGATCCAGGAAAGATGGGATTGCTGGCTGAGAAGTGGGACTCCACCTGGACTGGGAGGGCTGCACGCAGCAGGCTTTGTCTTGTCCAGCTCGTACTAAAATAGATTAGCAAGGAGAAGATAGAGCATGTGCTGGAGATGCTTTTGTAGTATGTTGGTTTGGTTTTTGGTGGGTTTTTTCTTTGGTTTGTTTTTTTGGTTTTGGTTGGGATTTTTTTTTTTTTTTAATAGATCTGCAGTTCTGCTTTGTGTTTGCTGTCTGGGTGCAGTCAATATCCTGGGAACAAAGTGCTTCATGTTTCACAGACTAATGCAAGGCTCGAAGTGAGGGCTGCATGGGGCGGAGATGTGGAGTTCCTGCTGTGTGCACAGTCAACGCAGGACCCAAACACTGCAAGAAGACAAAAAAAAGTCAGCACTTTCTCTTACACTCTCCATAGGTTAAGGGCAGACTGAGTATTAAAGGAGTTGTCTTGTTATTACATGTAGCAGTGCCAAAATTTTCTAAAAATCCCATGTTGCATTATGCCCATGACTTAGGCTATGCTGACGAAAGCTCCTGTGTCTCACGGTCCTGATAGCTGTTCACGTGCATGGACTGGGTTCTTCTCTGCTGGCTAGCATCTACAAAAGAGATTTTGAACCTTTGTAGCTGGAGTTGGTTGGTCTCTTTATGTATAACTGATTTGTTTATCACAAGTCATTGTGAATAATTTGCCTCTGGATAACTGCTGACAATTGTGTCTGGAACCTGGTGTTGGGGATGCTTGTTTATTATCTGTGTTGTAGTTGGTGACTTCTTACTCTTCATATACATAGATTCTATCCATGCATGCATTTACTTCAGATAGGGGCCTCAGGAAAATGTATTTGAAATGCATGTATTATTTCTATGCTTGTCCTTATTAACTCTGGGCAGAACATGGTACACGGACCAGGAATAATAGAGACAATCTCATTAACTGCATTGTCAGTGGATGTCTGAGTTTGTGTTTCCGAAGGGTCATGCAGATTCTTATTTAATTTTTACCAGCAGAGCAAAGGCAAGTTATTCCACTTGAGCTGTTGTGTCAGGAGTACAACTTAAGGAAATCCCTCAGAATTTCTGCATGCTACATAAGACCCAACAGTTCCCCTGAATGACTACTTTCTGTTTCAGTTTCCATGTCCAGATGGTCTCTGTGCAGGATGGAATTCCATCCTTTTCTCAGACCATATCATACCCGAGAGCAGCTCTGTGCTGGGAGGGATGTCACTGCTCTCCTGGCTCTCTCGGTGCTGGGCACTGCTGCTGGAGACCTCTATGCATGCAGCCAATACAGAAGGTCCACAGACTCCAAACACTGATTTTTCCTTTCATCCTGCTGCTGCAGATCTAACAGACTGGTGCACTGATCTGATGCATGGATGTCTCTGTTGCCTGAGATGATCTTTTTCACCCTCGGTGATTCAAGATGCATTTGTAATAAGATATGTGACAAACTGTTATAACCTGACAATTCTTCACAATCATAGGAAAATACCTATACCAGGTGTTTAAAAAAAACCCAACAAAACAACAAAAAAGTCTCTTGTGGTCCAGTAACTTTACAGACTACTTCAGTGGTATGAAGTTTCCACCACAAAATGCTTCTATACATAAAACAGTAGGAACTTCTCTGTTATAAGTATATTTGCTATGCATATCTCCTGGGTAGTTGTTAAATGCAAGAACATTACACTGGCATTTCCTCTTTAAACATGTCATTTCATTGCTTTATCTATCTAGAGGAGAGCAGAAATTATCCTTTAATTACAAAGAATTTAATGGTATTGGTTATGCAGCATTTTAGTTCACACACAGCATGACAGAGCTTAGAGTTTAGCATAGTCTTATCATGCATCATTGATTCATCTTTTCATCCTGTAGTGCTGAGTCTTTCCTAAGTCTCTGTTGAAAGCAGGTAAAAGACTGTAAGCTGGAGATGTTTAGACTTCCTTAGTCAAAAAGAATCAAAATGGAACGACAGGGAGGCATGGGTAAGGTAGATCGGTGCTAATACTTTACTATGCTGCTCCTGAGAAGGAGCATGGGAATAAAAACCCTGTCATTATCAAAACACAACACTATAACGTGAAGAGGTGGAGTAATTTATCTTTAAGTAACAGGCTGACCTATTCAGAACTGTAATTTTAATGTAAGGCTAACCTTTGAAAATAGATCAAGTGATATATATTATTAAGGAACAGACATTCGTCAGATAGATGGGTCTCTATTAGTAATTTTATGCATGAATGGTTATCTTCAAAGGTAGTTTCTGCTGAGAAAGAAAGTGCAAAAGCAGGTTACCTTAAGCTGATGTATAAGGCTGACTTCTAATCAGTGCTTTTCTAATCCAATCGATGAAAAGGCTGAAGCTCTTCCTACCAAGCCTGTGTAGCTCTTGCATTTTTTTACGAGCAGAGAAGACTTCTGGTAATGTTGCTGGGCTCAAACGTGTTGGCATGTGTTCCTGTCTGGCAATGGCAATGGCAACACCCATCCTGGGTGCTGCTGGGATGTCCCTGCCTCTGGGCAGAGGAGCGCTGGTACCCAGAGATCCCTGATAGGGGGCAGTGCCTGCTCTGGGGGACCTGGTGCTTTGGAAAGGTGTGGGTCCATGTTCTGAACTTGGAATGAAAGAACAAAATGGGAGAGGGAGAAATTTCTGAAAGATACTTTTCCACCATCTGATCATGCTGCATTTCCCCCCCCCCCAAATCCCTCTTTTGTTTTTCTCCTCCTTTGTTTTCTTATTTATTTTATACACAAACTATCTCTGTGCCCTTGTGAACTTGTGATCGAAGTACTGCAGTGCACTTAATGTAAAACTGAATTTAAATTCTTTTGAGAAGGTGTTGGTAGGAGACTGCAGCCATAAACTTGTTTTTCCCCATTCTCCATTCTTTGCATATGTTTGACATGGAAAAGCAGAGGAGCAAAGGTAAACTTAAGCTGTGTATTCCTAGCTCCTAGCTTGTTTGCTACTGCGAACAAAAGCAGCTTCAGGTTTTTCTGAATTTTTTCTGTCTGCAGCTTTTGGTATGTCTTGTCTTCCAGTCACAGATGCTGCCGTTGCTCAGCTTTCAAATGGGATGTGCATACGGAGTATTATAGCCCTTCCTCCATCCTTTAGCCACACTGAAGCCTGTAATATCTTGGGAGAAGTTGTGTTTACACTGAAGCACGTCCCTCTTGAATCAGACTCATGCATCACATGAAGCTTCATGCTTATTTTGCACAGTGACTCTCAGCCATTGCATTACTTCTCCAGCACAATACAATGTATTTGATCTCTTTTGACACCTTTATTCACTCAGAAGATGAAAGGGAAATTACCTACAATGTTTGGTGTCTGCAAATTCTTCTAGAACTGACAGACAACATAAGCAATCATATCAGGGAGGGCAAGATTTTATCTGGCCACCTTTAATTTCTGAAAGTATCTGGAAGCTGCCTGCCTGTACACGAGAATCTCTTCACAACAGGAATCACAGAATTGGTTGGAAGGGACCTCTAGAGATCATCTAGTCCAACCCCCTGCCAGAGCAGGTTTACCCAGAGCACCTCCTTTTCACTTTTCCAAGCATCAATCTCATTTATATTTCCATCTGAATTAAGGCCCCAAGACTAAGGTTTCTAAGGGAATTGGAATTTATGACCCTTTTGACAATATCTACAAAGAGATTTATTTTCTGAATCCTATTTTCTTCAACTGCACTTGAGCAATTGGCAGGGAAAAATGGAAATATAAACAATTACTCCAGTGTGTGGAATCTTACTGACTTCTCTCTTTTCCTCATTTTTCTTCATCTAGTTCAAAGCTATGCCAGGTTGAATGGCTTGTGGTTAAAGCACTGGAGTTGGATGCAAATGATCCAAATAGAAATTTCCAGATATGTCAAAGGCTTCCTCTATGAAAACAACAGTTCTGTGAACTCTGCATGTATTTTACATACAAAAGGTATCTAAAAAAAATGACCTTCTCTTATATTATTTTTGTCTGTTTAGACAACCATAAAACAGCCTCTGGTTATTTGAAACCCTTTCACTTTGTTTCTTTGAATGAAATGCCTCCTGTTTGTGTTGAAGTGATACAGGTTAACAATTTGAACAAGAAAAAAAGATAAGCATTTGGTGTACTAATTTCAGGAGCAACTGTTTTCAGTAGCCTGGAACCCGTCTGCAGTATATTGATGATTCAATTTGTACAGAGTAGCAGCTGCCCTTAATGATAAAGAAAAGTGACTGCTCTGCTCTGCTCCGTGCCAATTTGACATGGCAGCAGTAGTCTTGTGGAATGTGACATGACAACCTGAAATAATATGTAGATGAGATGCCGCAGCCATGTCATGAAATAACATAAATTACTAAAAATGATAGGAAGAGAAAACCTTTTCAGAGCAAAAATATTGAGACAAAATGTTGTCACTCATCACATCTGAGGTTGAGAGGAATATGCCTGTTTATGTGATTCCTTCTAGAAAGGGTTTGTTTTAAATAGTCTTTTATAATTAGACTTCTTAAGATCAACACAGTCATCAGTAGACTTTAGCTTGTCATATACAAAAGTAAGGATGATTTTCTAGCATCTGCAATTCTTTTTAGTATAAATTCTTAGTGTTTATGGACATATGTGTGGCCACGCTCAAGAGGCCATGAAGGCTCTTCCCACATAAACAAGTAACACATCTCAACAGCAACACATCTGGACAGCACAATGGAGCTGAAGTTCCAGGCCCCACTCTGTGCACATTTCAGAGGGTTTACTTCAGGTAGCTGTAGTCTGCCTGGTCTGCTGCCCAGCATTTGCTGGAGGGCAGTAGGTGAGATCCTGGAGTGCATTTTCCAGTATAATTTTATCCTGGATTAAAATGGGGTGCTCCAAGCACAGCCAGGAGAGCATCTTCAAAAGCACACCCTTGATCACAGCAAGGCACTAATACATGTACGTCCAAAGACATCTGGGCTCTGAGTGCCTCCAAAAGATGAACCAAATTGTTTGTTCAAACAATCAGATTAATCCTGCTGGAGTTAAGAGTATTATCATTGTGCTGATTAGAATTGGATCTATGGATGATCCTTTTATCCAGGAGCTTCCTTCATCCTATTGGGTTTTGCTGGTTCAAAGAAAATGGAAATTGTTTCTGAACCATCTATGATGTTGGGTAATGGAAAAGCCAAAGCTTGACCTCTTTGAATCATTACTGTTACAATTAATGTCAACATTGCCCCTTAGACACTGTGCTGGACAAATCTTTATGTCAGTATCTACTCTGAACTTCCTTCCTCCCTTCCTACTCTCTTCAGCCTTCTCTTTCTGAGAGGAGAGACCATGCTTCATTCTTCTATGGAGGCTTCTGCTGAAGAAAAGCAACTGACAGTGAAAGTCATATTCTGACATCAAACCCTCTGACTTTTCAAAGCATTGCTCAGGGTTTTAGATGTGAGGCTCCTGTTGAATTTAATTGGAGCTTTGCAGCTGCACCAAAGCTTTCAAGATGCACACCCTGAAATATTCATGTTGCCTTTCTCTCTTTCCTTTCTCTCAGACACATTTGTTAAAGTTTAAAGGAAGTGCCTTCCAGTTCTTGTAGGCACAAATTTGTGCTTGCATAGTCTATGAAGACATTAGCATTTAGACATTGAACATCCTTGATTTATATGCACCAGTCACTTGGTAAACAGCTGGAGTGGTTGCATATATGCTGTCAGTTAGTTCTGGCTGCAAAAACAGATTTCACTGTTTAAAAGTCAAGCCCTATCAGATATCTGCTCTTCTGTTACTTGCACTTAAAATGCTAGAATCAAAATCCTTTTATAATCCCCCCTGTCCAGGCAGAACTTTTCTGTTACTGGTTGGTTTGCTCTCAGTTTGCAGGATCCCAAGGTTGCTTTCCTTTCAGAAGGAGAGCATGACACAAGAGAGAGCTAGGGTATTAAAACATGGATGTATTCCCATGGTTTGTTGTAGCACCCTGGAACAGAAAGTCTGGGGGCAGGGCTTGGCTTTGAGATGGGTTTGTTCAGTGTCTGAGAGAAGGGGTGTGTGAGTGCTAGGCACAAGAAAGGGCACTACGATGTCATAAGGATGATATAATAAGGATGATATCGCTCATTTTAGAGCCACACACGTAGTGAATACCTTTCCCAGAGGAATCTCATCTTCAGAAATTACTTCAGAAATAATTATACTCTGTTCTTCTGACTTAAACCCTTCAGAATTAGTCAACATCTTATTTTTGAAGCTTACCCATCTCTGAAGGCTGCCTAACATGGAAGAGTTCCTAACTGGCCAACTGCAAAGCAAGTCTGCTAAATATTCTGCCTGCTAAAAGAAGTGGGAGTGCTTCTGTTTATAGGGAATAGCCCAAGAGAAAATAGCAGGAAAGCAGCTTTCCAGTTTCTGCTCCTCTGGTGACGGGCTGTGTAGCATTGATTCTGTAACCTGTTGTCATCACAGTCTGCCCATCAATAAAATGGGTATAAAGGTAAAAGCAAGAATAATGAAGGGCAACCTGGGCAAAAGCTGGCTTTTTCATGGCACTTGCCAGTTTACAGAGTTGCCGATACTGCAAGGACATGCGTTCCTGTGCTTTATAATTCCTTGCTTGTTAGCTCTATTGAATTAACTGACCACATGCATGGCCCTAATCTATTGCAAACACAGAGTAAAATGCATTATCTTAAAACACCATGAAGGTGTTCTGGCTGAGAAGCAGAAAATCAGAAAGATCTGATTACTCATTTTGTTTGTAATTGTAGCTCCACACCCATAATTAATGTTTCTGGGCTGATCTGAGGCCTTCAGAAGCAAAGGGTTTTAGGAGAACTTGTCGTACTTTGGTTTGCTGTTGTCAGGCTTTGTCAAATCTCTTGCATGAACAGACTTCAGAAATACTGTTTTATCCTTCAGCCTGGGAAAGATTTGCCTCGTCAGCAAGGTGCTGCTATTTTAGCTGCCTACCTTTCTAATTGAATTTAGAATATAACAGAATCATCACTAGCAGCCCTGCAAATCTTCCCAGTTTGCTTTGGATAATTTTGTCTTGCTGCTGCAGGGTTTTCTGCATACTGTTGGGAATACCCAAGGAAAAATGCAAATTGTGACATAGAATTACTTAGCTCACCGCAACAGCCGACAAGATCCAAGTACGTTCTCTGTGTCTATCTCTGACTGCTTCTGATTTCACTTGTTGTCATGTGTTCAGATTGGCAATTGTTTTGTGTAGATAGACCTGTAGTGTTAATATCCTGCTTTGATGGTATTACTCTTCAGGAATATTAATGAGTGACTTCGGTATGTGGCACCTTTAAAACCGTTCACTGCTGGTATTTTTTTAATTTTTTTTTTTTTTTTAAATAGTGAAAGAGCACTGCTGAAGGCCCTTTGGGTAAATAGTGTTTAAAGTAGTCCATGCGTTTTAATTAGCAAAGAAATACATAGATAAGGATGAAAGATTTGTTTTCCTCGGGCAAACCATGAGAACATCAGGCCCACAGGTAGCTTAGCTTATCTCCAGAGAGATTACATTTATATCTCCTCGTCTAAGTCTTAGAAATGCTATTTTGATACAAGCAGTACAAATTAAGGCAAGATAAAGGTGTCTTCTCTGCTGGAGGTTTAAGATCCTTTTTGCTGCACGTTGTCAAGGTGTCCTATACAGGAAGGGGGGGGAAAAAAAAAGCAAAACTAGAAACAGAGAACTGCAGCACAATGTGTATGAGACTATTTTTGTGTGCACAGGAAAAATGTAGGTTACTCAAATGATTGGTCATAGGAGTGGGTTGATTGTGTTTCCTGGTCATGAATCAGTGGATTCATGAAGCATGTTTACATGTTTTAATGATTAAAAATAAGTTTTCTGTGCTAGCAAGTTTCTGGTAGAGGATGCACCTTTGGTACTCACCTTTGCTGTGTAGCTGCAGGCAGGTAGTTTAACTCCTTGTTTTATTTTATTTTATTTTTTTAAAAAAGAGCCAACTTGAGTGTTTTAACCTCTTTTGAGAGGTTAAATAACTACCTTGTGGATACACAGCATATATATATATATATATATATGAACTCTCCTATAGTATACAAGGGCTATGTTTTGAGGTGGGAGTTCAGCAAGTGCTCATAGACACAGGAATTTTTTGAGAGCCTCCATCGGTCTGGTCACTTGAGCTCTAAGCAAGGGTTATTGTTTGCTTCTTGGGTGGAGTAACTTAAAAACTGAAAGAAGATCAATCCATGTATGGAAAAGGCTGAGGAAAGATGTTTTGCTGTGAATTACTTTCCTAGCTGCTGTAGTGAAAGGGTATGCAGGTTGCTGCATTTAGAAATTAACAAAGTTTGTTGTTGCTGGAGAATGTCAGGACAAGGAAGGTGCTGCTCATGCCGAGTTCCTCATAGGGTTTCAACTCCTTCCACACCATTTTCTAGTTTTCTAATGAGGTCATCAGCTCCGGTACAGGGAAATCTGCGTGACTTGACTGAGATCAAATGGAAGGGACACAAACTGATCAAAGGCACTAGAAGGCCTCCTGGTTCCCAGTGAGAAGGCTGAGTCGTGGATGTTTCTGCTTCCTCTTCCTTCTGTGTTACAGAAGCAGCTGGATTTGTTCATGCCAAAACAGAGTGAATTGACTGAAAGACTGAGATCTTTCTAAATGCCTGCCTTAAGACCATTGTCAGCACAGCTCAGATGAAGATGCCTGTTAGGTTGGAGATAAAGGAACCCATCATACCTTGCAGTGTTTGTTCTGTAGATGCTGGTCTTAAAAGGTGTCTGATCCTGTACTGTGACAGACATCATACAGACCCAGCACTGCCCATTATGTTTTACTTCAAGAGGAGGCTGAATATGCCACAGAACCTGATTGAGATCCTGTGATTCCAGAATAAATTCTTGTAGAGTTATTGTATGTTATTCAACAAAGCAAAATGTTTCTGAAAGGCATCATCTCCAAGTGCATGCTGCAAGATTGATTTGATTTCCACACCTAAACCAGATTTTTTTAGTATTACTAAGCCCAAGACCCAAATGGGAAAGGGATGGTGCCTGCTCTCAAGGTTATGCACTGATCTAGGTAGCCTCTGGGTTGCTCTAATTAATCTCTCCCCTGCTTTGGGGATATTCAGAGCAAGTGCAGGCTGGCAGCCAAAACCATTAGGTCTATGCCAGACAAGGGTCCCACATGCTGGTGGGGTCTGTTGCTCTGCCTCCCAGACCCCTTGCTGTGCTGGTGCCATCCAAATGGGGTAGCCCAGAGCTGAGAAATGTGAGCCTTTATGTGAAAGGCTCTGAAAAATGTGTGCCAGGGCTGTAAACATCATCATGTGTGATTATGGCAAACGCACGAGTGGATTTGTTAGAGTGCAGAAGATGGAAATGCCTTCTGCTTCCTAAGCAGAAGCCTTTCTACAGGAGCCTCTGCCATTTACTGGTCATTTGTTGTGGTCTTCTGAGAAATAAGTCAGTGCTGTCTCCAACCTAATTACCAGTGTAAAAGACAATTTATCACTTACCAAAGATTTGATTGCTTTTTCAGCCTTGCATGGCCTCTTGGTTGATCAGTGGAATTGTGTACAAGATTGACATCTTCTTAAGGGAAAGTTTTACAAAACAAAAAAGGAAGAAGAAAGAAAAGAAATAAAGGACCCCAAAATTCACCCTCTTATTCTGTGCCTTAATGTCTGTCAGATGTTTTTAATATTTTTTTTTGAGAGTAAGTTTATAGTAGTTCTCATTTAGAAAGCAGGAAAAATAAAATCTCATTTAAGAAGTCTATCTTTGGGTTAATATTTTTTAAAAATGTTGCCCCTGGGAATGAAGATGCAGCTTCCCATAGCCTAAAATGCAAGAGTCAGCAGGAGCAATAGCTCACTTGAAAAAAAATCTCAGGCATAATTATTAATTAATGTACAAAAAAAGATTTGCTGTGCAAAAATCTCTGGCTTGTTTCTCATTTTTATCACCGATTTCCTCTTCTTCTGGACTTAAGATTGCTTGTTCAGAGTTGCATCTAATGTTATATTTTTGCAGATCAAATAATCAGAAGAAAACAGGTCATCTGTTTTGATAGATACCACATAAAAGGAAATGTTTAGACCACTATAGCCGTACTCAAATTTGATTATAGGGAATTAAGTTTCTTCAAAGCAAATGGCTTTCTTTTACTTCTTAGTATTTCCCATGCAATTAGCAAGTTGGTTATATTAACTCGGTTGACAGACGATATTACTGATCTTATCAACTTTCACTTGTGTATACAGGGCTTTATTAATTTCTTGTTTGCTTGTGAACTTCTTTGTCAACAACAAAATTGGTGGGTAACTGCAGAACATACGTGTCATGGTAATGTGTTGTTTGCTTTGCTTATCAGTAAATAACAAACTTCTGGCAAGTAAGAGCAACAAGGAGCAGGTGGGTCTTAGGGGTTTCTTTTGCTACTGTTGGCACTTCGTTGTGTTGCTAAGTTACAGTAGCTTCTGGCTTCTACTTTAGAGGGTAGAAGTTATTTTTAAATGTATAATGAACACGGTACCAGGGACTCGCAAAGCTGTTCTGGAAGTGGCTGTAATACAGGGGGGATTGTGAATGGGGTCTGAAGGCTGATGCTGCAAAGCACTGGTCTGATACAAAACCAGTTTGTGCCATCGCATTGCAATTACAGAGGTGTGTGTAATTTATTTTTTATAAAATGCCTTAAAAATAGCAAACAACAATAATTAACCACTGGAGTGGATGATACCTGCCTGTGACTCAGAGTATAGGTTGAGCATGGTTGTTTTTCTGAGAATGTAGGAATGATCATGACTAGAAGTAAAAAAATTTCCAAATTAAAATCTTTGAAGAGAATATTCCTATAATAGATTCTGTTTCCTTACTGAAAACTTAGTTCTTTTCATCACTAGTCAAAAGTTTTTATTCCTCACATTGCAACAGTGATTTCATTATTACCACTGTGGAGATAACAAGCAGCAACACCCACACCACTAAGTAGGAATTTAACTTGTTGCAAAGTCATCCAGCAGGGTCACTGCTCTTCCTTCTTCTGAGGCACCAAAAGGGAAAACTGAGTGGTATTACTCAGGGTTTGGTTGCTCTGATGACATTACAAAGGCTGAAGCTCTGAACTGAAAAATGGAATCAGCTTTCATACTGGAATTGGGAAACACATACAGATTTTTATTGATATTCCAGTTGGTGAGAGGAAAACATCATTTTCCTGCTGGTTAGAAGTTGCACTCTACCATCTGTTGCTGGGCAGTGTAAGCCTTTTGAAAGGGCTGGAGTTCGACTCCACTTGGCGTCAGGCTTAACCTGCCTCTCTAGTGGGAGAGAGGAGTCCAGGGGGTCAGATGGTGGGAGCATATGACTCAAAGCTGCTGGGAGACATTGGAGGATGGCCTGAGTCCAGGGAGATGAGCACAGGGTAGCTTAATGCAGAAAATTGCTAAGTAATGTGCTTTGGCAGCAAGTTGTCTGAGTGCTGTGAAATCATATGGGGAAGGGATGCCCTGTAGCAAGGGACTGAAACCCAAAGAGAGAGATGCATAAAGCTAGTGAGTCTAGAGGGGAAAAAAAAAGGGAATTTCTGGCTGCTGACTGAGCTTCTGGTTTATATCAGTTAACAGTTTCCAGGTGTGGAGATGAACTCAACATACCACTTGCCAGAGGGAGGCACTTTTGGTAGATTCCAATGCAGCAGGAGGTGAGACCTTGATAGTATATTATCTAGTCTGAGTTCTTTCATCCAGTCTTTCCTTTTCCTGCTGAAATGGGTCCTGGAGGAGGGGTTGGTTTGTATGGGGGTTTTTTAAGAGTTGATAGAGTTGTCTCAGCTCTGCTTCTGATGAAGTGCATAGGTGGCCTACTCCTGCTAAAGATATTTCCATGGGGGTGTAGGGAATATTTTTGTCCATGCAAGGGAAATGCTCTTCTCTGCTTATTGGGAAGCTGATAAAAGACTGCCATTGTTGTGTTGTTTTTTTTTCTGGATACCTCAGTTTTCTCTCAGGCTGAATTGTCTAAATTCTAGATTCTTATATGTAAGAGGAAAAAAATATGTGAAACCTCAGAGACCCAGCTGGGATGAAGCAGTGCAAGCCCCAGGACACCAGTCTGAGGGAAAAAACAGAATAGCTGTCAAGATGACACTAGCACTAAGCATTTCTTTTACAGATGGTTACAGGTATGGACTGACTCACACAGGGACTACCTGAGGCACTTCTCCCTTCGTGCCCCCAGGAGCCTGCCAGGATGTCTGATTCATCCCTGCAGGCTGAGACAGAACCATCAGGCCCTGAAAAATGGATTTCAAGGGGATTTCACTTGTCTCAACGTGGCACTCTTCAGGACAGTTATCCCTTTGCAGGGATCATCATACTTGTGTCTGGGCTTCTTAAGGGAGGATGTGCTGGTTTTCCAGCCTCCCCTGGGACCTGGTCTCCTTATGCAGTGACATGGCTTTAGAGACATCCTTTCTTCTTAGAACAGATAAGTCAACAGGGGGTCTGCAGAAATGGGCTTTTGAAAGAGAGTCAGTGAATGTAATGGGAAGCAGGAAGCTTTCCATAAGATTTTAAACCTGCCCCTCTGGAGTCTCAGACGAACATGCCTATGCTCCAACTTTATAGCCTCTAAAATGCAGAGAGAGCATCTAGTCAAGTCTGTGTCCTTCTCTGCTCAGCACCATCAGTGGTATTATAAACAAAAATGAGAGCAGCAGATCACAGCAGAGCTGTTGTGGGAGACTACAGGGAGACCCAGCAGCCAGAGCCAGGTCTGTTATTGTTTTTTCTTTTTTGTGGGTGTGGAGTTTTTTTTGTTGTTTTTTTTTTTTTTTTCTATAGACCAGTGAGAAATTCTTGCACCTCCTGCAGGCCTGATCATGGAAGTTTGTTAAATGTGAACCACAGCTCATTCTCAGCAATTCAAGAGCAGACCCAGCTTAAAGCTCCTACCATCTGTCACTTGTCACCAGCACTGTCCCTCCAGGCAAAGCTGTGGTGGGGCAGTGCTGCAGCAGCCAGCTGTGAAGCTGTGAGTGGAGAAGCAATGCAAAAGGAT
This sequence comes from Podargus strigoides, assembly GCA_028020825.1. Classification (NCBI taxonomy): domain Eukaryota; kingdom Metazoa; phylum Chordata; class Aves; order Caprimulgiformes; family Podargidae; genus Podargus; species Podargus strigoides. Next base: position 13,219,192 of record CM051632.1, on the reverse strand, counting down.
GATTATTCACTGGTTTTCACAATAAGGGAAATGGGGAGCATCTGAGTCTCACAGCAGGTTAAAAACTCAGAAGCAGCATTATTTCCACATAGTGCATAACTGAACTGTGGGGTTTGATACCATGTGATTTGGTGGGGTTAAAAAGTTTGGATGACTTCCCGAAGCCACTGGGAAACATCATGGAATGAAAATGCACTGACTGGTAAGAACAGTCATGCAGAAAAATCTGAGACTGGTAACTCATCCCAGTTCCTCACCATGGAAGGATCACTCTAGACCTTTTCTCTCCACACCTGCAGCTGACTGACAGGTACTGCATTAGACCTCAAGTGCACATAAGCCAGTATGACAATTCCCATGTTTCTTATACTGGCTTTAAAGCAAGAAGCTATGTGGATTGAGATGATTTTGGGCTCTGTCTGATATTCAGTCTCAGGCCAACAAAATGGCCAAGAAGGTTGAAGAAAGAAGAGCAAGTATACACATCAGGATTTATTACCATCATTTGCTATGGAACAGTCTGGCAAACTCTTTAATTCAGCACTTGGTTTGTAAAATAACATCTATATGACTGTGCAGTCTCTATATTGAAAGATTTTATAACTGGAGTAGTCACATACAATGGTGGGGGCAGCCACAAAGATATTGCAGTAAGTTGGTGACTGGCCATGTGAGATGATGTGGAGCTGGCCTTGCTTATCCTATCAAACCAGAGCCACTATCAGCATGGTTCACAGACTTCTTCAAGCAGTAGCAGTCCATATAGATGCTTGCCTTGTCACAGATCCAAAGTAAAACATGTTAGTCTTAATGTAATGAAAGAGATCAAGATAAACATGTCATCTTCATCTTTGTTGTGAGCTGAGAGTATACGTATGAGCAGTTACTGTAGATCAACCAGTGTGTGGTAACTCATTACACTGCAATAGCTTGATCATACTTCTGAGCCCTTGAGCTTCTCAGTTTACTGCAAGAATCCCCAATTACTGCTGAGCTCATACCTCCTCTTTGTTTTTCAGTGAGCAATTCTACTGGTGTTTTACGCCTTTCTCTCCCTTTACCTGCAATTCCTTTGACATTTGTCTGAAACACACCTTAAATCCCTATGTCAAGATATAGTAACTAGTGGATCTTGTTGTTCTTGACCTTTTTCAGAACCTCACAAGGAACAGCCCTGGAGCTGTTTCCTCTGAAGTACACTGACCCATTTATATCGATGACAGGTGCCAAGCTGCAGGTTTCCCACCTTGGGAAGGAGCAAAGGTCTCTGCTCATTCAGCCCTACGGAGGGTTAATTATTGTTTTGCTTAAAAAAGCATTCGGCTGCCCTTAGGTGTAGGAATTATTTAAGCCTTATCTGCATAATTATCATGTTTATTGCTCAACACAGCTGGATGGATATGAAGAGTATGCAGTTTTTGATACACACTTTATGTCTGAACCATTACGAGGGAAAATGATCATCTCTTATAGCCCCTGCAAAGAGGCAAGCAGTAATAGTTAGTTTTCTGACTTTAAAAAACAAATCCTAGGACCAAATTTATTGGGCCTATTTACATATTTTTGATGCTAAAGCTTTTCCTCCCTTTATGGAAATGCGAGCAGTGGTGATGAACAGCCAGGATTTTGAAGGGTGATTGGTGACCTGAGGTGCTTTGCTTAGTAGACTCAAATTGCAGAGAGGAGGAAACAGCATCACATGAAAGTCATTCGCCTCTTTCAGGGACTGCTGTCAGGCACCCAAAATCACCATTTGACTTCAGAAATCTTAACCACTTCTAACATCATTGTTGTTGAGATATTTAAAATGGGAATTCTGGAGTAGCCATAAAAATGTAGAGAGCATTTCAGTCTGTTTTTTTTTTTTAATTTATTTTTTTTTTTTTTAAATCTTGCGAGATGTGTGTTGCTCTATTTGAAACTATAGGACGTTGTGTACTTTATAGGTAAAGTTTTATGAGGCAGTGATGTGTATTTCTGTATTTGTAATAGCATGCAAGCATTTAAATAGTTCAACTTTGCCTCGTTCATTAGAGAGTGCTTACTGTTTCAAATTCTGATTATTGCATGAGACAGCATACTGCAGTCTGAGGGCTCCCTGGTCCAGCCTGCAGTCTGCAGAAGTTTTGCAAATACCTGCATCGCACAACCCTGGAGCAGCAGCTGGTTTGCACACTGGTGTGACTGCCAGTGATCTGGAATCATATGAGATACAAGCAAGGGCAGGAATCTCCGCTGTACATTTTAGCGGCTGACAGCTCTTTTTCTGTCAAAAGTTGGGGCTGGGATGCTATACTGGAAAAAAAATGAACATTTAACGTCATTCTGATAAAGCTGATATCACCATTTGATCTCAGCAACTGGGTTAGGGGATGAGAATATGAAAGGCCTAAAAAAGTAGCATTTCAGTTACTGTCATCTTCATCAGTGATGTGAGAGCTATTTAATTTAAGACCCTGACTGTTTGTGGTAGGAGTAGGTACCAGTCAGTCTGTGGTCATTAGGTGGAGTGCTAGCTAATTCTGTTTTCTGTTCGTTTATTTGTTGTATGAATGAACCTTCTAGTTGTGGTTGACAAGAGAATGAACATGGTGAAGTGACAGGATGGAACTTTTGCATAAAAGCCTAAATAGTTAGAAGGGAGGGAGGTGAACACCCATCAGTTACAACTTCTCTCCTTTGCTCTGCTAATCTCGCCATGTTCTATAGATGATAAATTATCTGTCACTCCCTTTCATTGAGAGACATCTCTTCCCATGCTAACATCTTGCCCCCACTCCTCAGTTTACCAAACTACCTTCTCTCTTTCTGTCTGATCAATATCTCTAGTCAGACAAATTGCTTTTGACTATCTTACTTTTAAGAAGATTGTGCGTGCAACTTCCGACTGTGTGAGATGGTCTCAAAAGTTCTGTTATCTCCACCCATAAACATTACCTGGCTCTCAGTTACAGTTTTGTCCCTAGGAAATAGGTGGTGTCATTATGGCCTGATGATCGTGGTATAAAATACCCATCAGACTAAAAGGCTGTTTAGCAGGAGGTAGCTCCTGAAACTCTTACATGTACATAAATCCCTTTGGCAGTGGAAAGACCTCCTGAGCCACAGCACAGAAACTTTTTTGCCCTTTATCCTACAGGCTGTGAAGTTTAGAAGAAGAATATAGGAAGTATTTGATTATCATTATCTCTCCAGAATGCTTTTCCAATGCAAAGCCATTTCAGGACTGAGCACTCGTTTAATCTCCTTTTTCATTTCTGCTTTACAGTTCTGCAGATCAGCACAAAGTGTGAACAATTTGTCAGGTGGGACAGGGGATCAGGGTCAAAATCTGGAGTCTGATCCTGGGTTGTGAGCTTGGGACTGTCTCAAGCTGAAGGATACAGTACTCTCAAGTAAACTTAAAAGATACGTGTTTTAATTGCTCCTGGCCACTGCCAGGTGACTTCTCTGGGTTTGCACAGTGTGGGACTATTGAAGGGTAAACTTCTGAGGCATTTAAGGCATGCTCCTCACTAATTGCATTCACAAACAGATCTTCCTTCTTCCCTTTAAAGCCTAGCACTACAATCCTCTGACAACTTGCATTACATTCAGAAGGACCATTGTAGTATTATATCATGTCATGTTTTGTTGTTTTTTCACTGCCTGGTACTAACAGGAGGTGACATTACATGAGTGAGCTTATGTAGCTAAAGTAGCTGTGATGGTGTGGACTGTATCACCTGAACTGAAGTCAAGAGGGTGAAAAAAAATACAGCAAAGAAAAACATCTTGTTCTTTGGGAAGTGCACTAGTTTTGCAAGCAATGGGATTCAAAGGAGACATGCTGAATTATTAGCAGACATTTCAGCATTTTTTCTTGGGGAGGGGGGATCTTACCATGATCTGTTTCTGTCTTTTCAGGGTTTATTATCTTAAAGTATTTGCTAATGGCTTATAGAATATTCTTGAATATCCTGTTTACTTGCTATTTTTGGCTATTAGTCTCTGAAGGCATATGTTATCATCTCTGCACCTTGCTTGGCTAAAAATGAGCAATAAATAAACAAGAGATTTGGGGTTATTTTTTGCTAATTGCAGTCTTTGTCTTAAGCAAACACTCATGACTTGTGGTGATTGAATCTAACAGAAAAAGGCTCTCAGGAGAAATTTGTTGATGCTGTTATCAAAAATGTCTTGAAATCTTATGTTAATTCCAATAGACTGTACTGGACATGGGACATATTTCTTACTTAAGGACTTGTCTAAACTGATCCATCTGTGAGAAATTTTGAATCAGTCTTCTAAAAAAGCTCACTGTACTTTTATATGAGAAACAAATTCCTTAGAACTTCCTTTATTCTGAATTCTTATTGCTCTTTAAGTTTTACTGCACTCTACTGATGCGGCATTGTTATGTGGAGAGCACCTCTAATTTCAGACGTCTCCCTCCGTGTTTGTTAGCATATGCCTGATAAAGAGCTGGGAGAAGAGCAACAAAGTAGTTCTGAGCCCAAATCAATATAATTACACAGGAAAATTAAGATTGTACAGTGTGTTATCTGTGTAAAGAATGATTAAGTGGTGGGAACAGTAAAGAAAGTCTTAAAATACCTACAAAATATGAGCTTTGGGAGGAAAGAAATATATACAAGTAGAAAGTATAAGGGAGAGTAATATAATGAAACAGAGGAAAATTTGTTTTAAGTATCAGCCAAACTTCTGACAGCGAGATGTGTTGTTTTATGATATGGTCTCTCTAGGCAGGTGGCAGTAGTTCAGTGTCTGGCACGTTTAAAGCTAGACCAGACAAGACACTGAAAAATGAATGATAAGAAACAATCCCACGGCGACAGAAGATGAACTAGAAGACCCAAGTGGTTGCTGCCAATCTCAAGATCCCATGCTGTTGCTCCAGGTATGTAGAGCCCAGGAAGGGAGGTGTTTTTTTTCTGTATTTATACAAAGCTGAGAAGTTTGACTGTGCCATCTGTAGTAATCATGTCTTGGCTGAGATGAAAGGCGAGGTGAGGATTCCAGTAAGCTTAATTCTGTTATTACAGTATTAAAAGAGTTATTTTCTGTAAAAATATTTTTAAAAGTCTGTCTCAGAAAAAAAAAAAGGGTTAAGATGAAGGAGTCCTGCATGTCTGCTTTTGCCTCTCAGGACTGAAAAAAATGGATAAGCTGTAAGAAAAAATTAAAAACCAAACTGTGTTGTGTCTGATGGATAATGCAGCCAGAGCCTGGGGATGTGTCATCTGTCTGAAGCTCAACAGAATTTACATTTATAAAGAAGCAACAACAACAAAAATATGCTAAGAAATAATTGGATTCACCACCAAATATCAGAGACTTTAAAGTGAAACTTTTTTAGGAAAGAAATTAGAGCTAAAAAACTCCACGAGTGTATGTTACATTCCTTAAACTTCAGGGTGAACACTCAGGTGCTTTTGTAAAGCAAATGCTTGGTTTACCGGTAGACAAAAGAAATATGTGATACTTCCATGGGTTTTTGAGTCAGTTTTCTCTGTGGAGATGGTGCTGAGCCATCGTCTCATCAGAGCAGGAGTCTCACATCCTGATCTTGAGCTTTGAGCTTAAAGGTTCGGAGTTGGGAGCAGCCGTGTACGTTGGCTGTGGTATCTGAAATACTTCAGTGAGGAAATGGAGATGAACAAAGTGTAGTGGCCTGTCAGTCTTCTGGATGTCTCAATAAATGATTTCTCAGGAAATTGCTAAGCAAAACCTTCAGCTTTTGTTTTATTCCACCACTCTCTGCTGAAATAGGACTTGTTTGGCGGTGTGGCTTGTGACAGGTGAGAAACTCGAGTGACTTGTCCAAGGTTGCCTTGGGTTCACAGGGTGGATGGGGTATAAACCCTGACCTTGAATCGTTCTTTTTATGGCTGGACTCTCATCTGGTGGCTGGGAGTTTGGTGAACCTTGGAGGTCAGTGGTAAATAGCTCTTCATGCCCAGAGAGTGGTGCAGTGTGGCTCACCTGGTAGCTGGAGCCAAGCCATTGCAGGGATCCCTCATCCTCCCACCGAGGTTGCTGCAGAGCTGCTGCTCCTGTGGCATTGTCCTGGTGTGGAGAGCTGTAGTATCTGTCACTCAGTGCCATGGTCAGGCACAGGCAGTGACACTTGGTGCACTGAGAGGTGTCTTTGTCTCTGCTGTGACCTACAGCTATCTCCTCTGCCCCTGCTCCCTGTGGCTTCTCTCTGCAGCCCTACTCCAAAATCCCTTGTGTCTCCTGGCTCCCTGCCCTGCTCTCTCTAACCCTCCCTGTCACCTCATAAAAATCTACAGGAGACATTGAAACTCTTGCTGAAGAGCTTTACGATTCTTTCCTTGCCAGCTGACAGCATGTCTCAGCAGCTTGTGGTCCCCAGTGGGTCAGTAACCATCCCCAGGCAGGTTAAGCTGCCTGCAGGATGGTTAAAATGGACCAGGATATGCTTTTCCTACCCAGGACAGAGGGCAGTTTGTGTTGTCTCACTTGAAGCATGAATATTTAACTCCTTTCAAGACAGGAAAGGGCTGAGGGAGGTTTGATGGAGCTCAGATTTAAAGTCAGGAGCTTGCTGGTCCCAGTCTACTTCTATGCCAATTAGAGAAGGTTGCCACTCTCATGGCAGAATTTCAGGCAAGGGAATTTGAATCAGCATAGTATTCCATCGAATGTAAATGCTCTGACTTAACCTTATTTTAACCTTTGCATGACTATAGAAGGCTGCTGGTTGGAAGAGATCCCAGGGGGGTGTTAAAACTGTCCATGTGGGAGAGTTCATTTTATCACTATAAACTGTGCAGATAGTTTGCTGAGAAACTACGTAAATTATTTAGCAATAAATGGTACTTGTGATTTTAGGAGAGCGCTGCAGATTGATAAGCTGACTTTGCAAAGGTCAGCAGCTGTGACTTAATTGCTCAAGGGCCCCCACTAACGATCTCTCCCGTGCACCCTGTGCTGTGGTGAGCGTGCCTGTGTGAGTGGGGCTGGCGAGCGGCAGGAACAGCATCTTCCAGGGGCAGATGTGCTGATGCCATTAGAAGAAGTAATGCCAGGTTCAATTTTCAAACCTGGTCACCCAACAGCGCTGTCATCTGAATCTGAAAGACCCTCAAACAGCTCTTGTGCAGGTCCAGGTGAGCGCAAGTCCAGGCTGTAAGGAAAACTCATATGGAAATTCTCTTTGTCTTTTCTTTTTTCCCTTCCCATTTTACTGTTTCCCTTGGTACTCCCTGAGTTGATGCTATTATCCTGATTTAGTCCTAGACAAGTAATTTCATAGCTGCTCTTGTCTCACGAGCCTTTTGTAATGTTTTGACTAAAAATGTCAATTATGGACACAATTATTTGCATTGCTGAAGAGGTTTGCATGGCTCTCAATCTCCCGTGTGTACAATTCTTTTAATTAAATTTGCATTTTAGTTGCATGTTTCCCAGGGCTCTGGGTGGCGGCACTAGTTTGAGAGAGATGGAGCTCTGTTTTTCCACAGTTGTAAAGGGTTTTCTGCAAACAGGTACATCTCTCTCCATGTTAAGCTATCGATTTTGTGAGATGATCACTAGGAAGTGATAGGCTCTTTTGGAGGCTGTACATCTCAGTAATTTCAGAAGTCGTGACTTGGCTGTTTCTATATTGCTGACTCGCAAATTTGAGTTTTGCTGAGTGGTAAATTTTGATTTTTGCCAAGTTGTGACCGACAAAGTAGAGAGCTGTGCAGTCACAACTTGCTGAGAGATATCTGAGGTGCTTGGATTTCTGAGGGACAGTAATAAAGTTTTTCTGTTTAAGCTCTTAAACTTGCTTCCTAAACAGGCTTCAGCTTAATTGTTAACAAAAATTTACATGGAACCACGTATTCTTTTTTAGATAGGTAACTGTCCTAAACCTTCAAAGGAGAGTAGCTCTGCCTGGAGATATCTCTGTCCTAGTCTGCTAATGGGAAAGGAAATACCTGCACTGATTTCAAGGGATGCTGGATTAGGAATCTTCTGTATTTTATATACTTTTGGTCTGACCTGTTCTTTTGTAGGTAGCATCTTAAATATCAGACCACTTACCATTCACACTGAATGGTCACACTCAGGCCTTCTGCAAAGCCATAGACACTGCAAGTAGATCTTCAACATTGCTCCTGAGTTTCCCTTGAAAAAATCCTTTGTAAGAGCACAGGTGAGTGGGGAGCATCCAGGGCTAAAGAGCGCTGAAGTGCGCAAATGGTCCTGATGTCAGCCAAATGAACTGGATCATCCAATTATTTTCAATTACAATTCTGATCCTTTCCTTAATGTTTTCCTATGCTGATATCTGTGTGGGTAATGTAGCCAACTCTAGCTTTATGATCCCCCTTGTTGCAACGTGCTGTGCTTAATTACCTTGCCTCCGTAACAAACAGACATTCTGAACAATTAGACAATAATATGGAAGCAGGAAGGGAAAATAGCTCAAGATACTTTCATTTTAATTATGCTGATAGTGCACCCCATGGTTTTGAATCAATGCTGGAATAATGTTCTTTTGATAGTCTTCAATAACTTTAAACGAGATCTAATAAATTTGTATTTTTATGTGAAGTTTAGAAGGAAAAAATCCCTTGTTGTTGATTTTATTTCCAATTGAAAATCACAACTCCCGTGATTTGTACACTTGGGTTCTAATTGGATGTCCACCCACATTGAACAAATCACTTAAACACCTTAATTACTATACTAGTGGGGATTACACTTTGAGCACACGTTTAGTACTTTCTTAAGTTGCTGCTCTGTTGCAAACCCATCCCTGTTGCATTTTAGAAATTGGTGAATACAAAGAATTATATTCAGGACTTTTTTTTCTCATATACAATCATAAATTTCTATGCTTTTTTTTTTTTTTTTTTTTTTTAAAAGCTAATAAGCTGACAGTAAGCACTGTAGACTCTTTGCAAGTAGGAAGACTGGTGTCATAAAGTGTATGTCCAGCTGCTTTGTTCTTTAAAATTAAATGAAGCTAATTTTGGAAGGGCTGCTGCTGAGCCACACTGACACTAAGGCACAATTTTGCTGTGTTGTGCTACACAACCACAGGTGCGTATTTAGATCCTTAAATCTTCTTCACCAATGTCATAATAATAAAATAAGCAGCACTAAACCAGCCAATTTTCCAAGATGATATGGGAAGCAAACAGATTTGTTAATACAATTTACATGGAATTAGCATAATTTTTAAACTATGACTTTTGACACCTCTCCTAATATAAAAAAGCATCTCAGGCACATGGAAAGCCTCTGTGAGCTGCTCCTGTAGTCTTAAAATAAATAAATAAAGCAAGCAAAATTTAAATAAGGCACTTTAAAGCTCAGAGGATGTGATAAGAAATTGGTTTCCATTGTTGGGAAATGTTTAGGGTATTTAAGGAGATACCCAAGTGTGCCATGCTTAGTTTCTAACGAATTCAGTAAGGGTCATGCTGGGATACTGCTGAACCGAGGTCCGTTTCACACATCTTCAACTCCCAGTCTTGCAGGGAAATGCCTGGAGGTTTCTGGTGTTTGACTGTCCATATTCAGCTTTGCAGGACTCAGCACCTCTTGTCTCTGTGTATATAGCTGAGGGCAGAAACTGTCTTCAAAACCCTTAGTTCGTGATGAGCGCTCGCAGGAATATTTAGTTTGGTAAGGGTTTTGTCCTGTTAAATCTGGTTCTGAAAGCTCCAGTTTAAATTTGCACAGCACTGTGGAAAAGAAAGCTCTGAGTAATCTCCCAGTGCCCATGGGATGGCAATGTGGTTGGCCAGGTTTGTGCTCAGGTGCAGCATCCCTGTCAAGCCCTTTGGGCGTATCTGCTGGCTGGTTCTGCAGGCACGATTGTGGTCCATATAAGCAATGTATCAGTTTGCCTAGGGAACCAGAAAAATGACTTCCAGAGGGTCCAAATTATTACAAAACTGGTATGACTTTAAAAGAAAAAGTTCTTTCCTCGTTAGGTGATTAGTACTTTGAAATTCCTGTCTTCAGCTGCGTTTCTTAATAAAGCCTGGCCTGTGATGCCTATTAAAATAAGACATTTCTCTGGTTACTGTTTTAGGCTGCACAAGTTTTTACAAATTATTTGGAAAAAGAGTTTCAGCAGAGGATTTTTAAACAGACAACCACCTTTAGAGCGTGTGTATAAGCACGTGCAGGATGCATGTTCAGTTTAAGATTTTTAAAAAGCAAGTGAATGATACATACCAACCTTTGAAAAGGGGTCTCATGCAAGCATGTGACACTAGCTGCCAAATAAAGTAAGCTCCAAAGTTATTACTCATTACTGAAAACCTTGTGCACACTGAAGCACTTCCTGCTCTAGAACAGGCTAAACCAGCATGACTATTGCTGCTCAGCATTGTGGTTTTACCTGACTTCTTCAAAATTGTGTGTAACAACACTACTGCTTAGATGGATATAGCTTGTCAAATGGTGTGACAAACATTAATGTATTGTGCTAGCCTTTGTATCACTTGGTATACGGTGGAACGTAGGTCCCAGATGCTCAGGTGATAGTGTTCCTGCTCTGATCCCTAGGCTGACTTCTCAATAATCCACTTTGCTTATAGGGTCCCTTGAGCAAAAGTTTTGGAAGGAAAAGCAGAGATGTCTTTGATTTATAGACATCAGGTAGACAAGTGCCTCTGCTTTCCAGACTGAAAGCTGTTTTCTACTAAGCAGCAGATATAGCTGTCAGTAAGCAAAAATATTTGGTATCACCTGAGTTTCTCAACCACAGCAGAAGTGAAGTGCTTCCTGTAATATGGAACATTTACAGATAATATTTGTCGAGTAATTGCCATGCAATCACTGCTCTGCTGCCAAAGATTTCAGTCAGCTGTTATTAATCTTGCAGTAAAAATCCTACTGGGGATGGTGTGATGAAAACATCTCAAACGTTTGGGAAAGTGACATAAGGTCAGTTGGTTTGATTTGACTTGATGTGGGTATTCAATATGCTGCACTCTCTGGTGTTGAGAGCGCTTTCATTTCGAATCTGAAAAGTGGGAAGCATCTCGGATGAAGAATTAGTGGGAAGCTGGAATGCAATTACTGATATTCATGGTATCTAGAAAGAAAGAAGAACCTGTTGTCCATTGGGGGACTCTGTGTTGTGCTTTTTCAGAAAAGGAACAAGAAATCCAGATCCAAAATACTAGTCATTTCTTCTTGCTACGTAGCATAATTCTGATAAGGATTCTTATCCTTTTCTTGGAAGATGCAGCCTTTTAATTTGTGGAAATTAGATTCCTGATGACAAATCCAGCTGAACTTTTCTTTGAATTTTTTCATTTAACAGTAGACAAATCTTATAGCTAATCTGAATCTAATGTCTAATAGCTTTAATTTTCCTTATCTAATATTGAACAGTGTCCGATTGGTTTTAGTTTTGGTTCTGAGTTTTCATTGCTTTCTTCTGCCTAATGATAAATATTGACTTGTTGCTATGGAAGGTCAGTGATCCTTCCCTGCAGGATACCCCTTCAACATAATTTTTAGCATGTGTAATCTAACTTTTTTGACAACTTTCACTTGAAAGCAGTGAGAAAAGGGATCTATTATCAGCTTCTTTTATGACTCAAAGTTGAGCCAGGGTGTGGTTTCCCTGTGGTTCTGCAAGCTATGCACTTCCCCAAGTTTCTGGTGCTGAGTCACCAAAAGCAGGATCTCATCATGTAGTTTCTGCTGTCTACATTTCCAAGCTCCACAGTAGTCAGTGTTTCACTCCTAAACTGAGCTGTCAGAGTAGCGAGCTGATTGTTTCTCATTAAGGTTCTGCAAAATGCTCAGCTATGTTTGGAGGAATTTGCTGCAACTTTCCCTGACCTTTAATTTAATTTATTTGTTTTTCTTCCACCGAGGTTCTCAAAGTCAGCAAAAGAAATATTCTTACTGGGCTGATTAACCCGAGGAAGTATCTCACTTCAACGAGGGTGTAAGTTAGGTAAGGGAATTCTTCAGCAGAGGAGTTCAGTGGAGGTAAAGCAGCCATGCAGTAGAGGCTGGCTGGTGTGAAAGGAATTTTAATAAAAATGGGCACCTTGGTCCAGTTTCTATGGCAAGACATCTCCTTTGTCACATTATCACATCCAGTGCCTCCCTCTGAGCTCTATGCAGAGCAGCCAAGTCTGAAGTGGCCCTATAATCTATTGTCCAACCTAGCCCAGGAATTAGAAATATCAGTTTTTGTATTTGTGGTGATAGCTCTGTTGTAAGCTGGAGTTGTTCCTGAAACCTTGGTTGAAATCCAGTGCAGTTTTGTGTGTTGTATTTGGGGGGACCACTTGATTCTTCCCTTCACTGATCTGCTTCTCTTATCAATATTTGCTGCGCTCCAGCGATGTTATATTTGCTCTTTCTGCAGAACACCAACTTCTGGTCTGAAATTTCTATATTTTATGGTCCACTGAGGTGAGGAATGGATTTCCTCTTGTTGTATAGCAGGGATCTATACAAATATCCTCTCACTGCTACTTGGAATCTAATAGCTTAAGCAGTTCATTAGCAGTGTACCATAGTTGCTGCTGTTTATTGTTGGCAGAAGGTGAGCTAGAAGAAATATTATGCATTTGTTTCACCCTTTGCTTTTTGTGTGTCCACAGAAACAAGCCCATATTCAGCTTTTTCCAGTGTTGTGCTAGAAAGGTGGGCGGTGGGTGTTTTTATTTAAAACAGAAATGTACTTCTGCATTCAGTGGTTGCAGAATTCAGTGAGATGAAGTGTGTAACATGAACTTGTAGAAATCAATTCTGTGGTTGAAGAAGAATCGATGACCCTAAACAGAACTAAAAGTATGAGTAGCTCTCTTTGCAATGTTTGCACTGTCACTCTAGAGTAGCTATGAACACAGGGCGAGCTGGAGACTGCTCATACCACCACGCTATCTTGAGAGTAGCTGTCTTACATATATGTGCAAGGATTCCTGAAGTTTTAGGTAAAATTAAAGGTTTTGTAGCCAAGTTGGCAAAAATGATCTGGAAAAATATAATATCCCATAGCTGATTATCTCTGCAGCACATGATACTAGAGTCAAGATGTTAGATCCTTTGGAAACAAATTAGCTTAAATTTTATTGAAAATTATTGATTTTCATGGTCAGAGGTTAACGAGGTTTGTCTTTCATTTAGCTCCCCAGCTCTTGGGAGAATAATGAAACTGCCTGAAGATACACACCATTCAATTAAAATCAACAGATGAGTCAAACATATTAGAGTTGATTTTTGGTACTCTATCAACTTTTCGTGCATTTTAGTATCTTGAGCTTTTGAAGGAGTGTGTGATGGGATGGTTTTTGAAACACATGGTATCTGTCAGTTTGTTGTCTCTCTCTAAAAGTCTGTGATGCCTTACTGATAGGAAAGCATCCTGAAGACAAGATTATGTGCACTAGACTGACAGATCAGGGTTGATTAGATAAGTGTTCTGGGGAGAGGGGATGCATGTAGTAGAGAATAGGGCAGAGAGAAAGTATCAGAAGATGGCAGGATTTTTTTTATACTCAAAAGCTTCATTAACAGGTTCTCTAGAATAGTAGATACAGCTGAAACATGCCTTCCACACCTTTGTGTTTAACTTGGGGTATTTTGTGAATAAAAACAAAAAACCAAGGATTCCTTGAGCAACAGAGGGCTGCAACACTGATGTCTGCCTCTTCTCTCTCTGCGTCTCATTCCAGTAGCAAGATGCCATTTTTCCTCAAAATTTGAAGGAAATAATTTTCTACTCCAACTGTGCCTGACTCTGTTCTGCCAAACCACTGTGGGACATAATTGTTATCCTCTGGTGTATGAACTGAGGTCTCTCAAAAAGTATTCATTTCCGAAGTAGTTGACAAAAAAAGAACTGAGGAAATTTAACCTAAGTAGGTTCAATTAGTTACTAAACGGTGGTTATTCACAGGAGCAGAGCTACTGACCAAAAGGTGCTTATAAGTGTGTGCTGATAAAATCTTAGCAGTTGCTCACTACCCCACTAGCTTTCTGGCTGGCTGAAATGCAGAACGACATATTCCTGGGTGAATTTATAAAGGCAAATATGTTGACAAAGAAATCTAATGAGAGCCTACGAGGCTTAGTAAATGAGATTGTTGGTGGTTTGAAGGGATCATTGAATATGTTGATTCCTAAGGAACTCTGTCTCTCCTTCTGTTTTTTCTTATACCTCTTCATTCTATAATGGGGCCAAACCACTCTGCAAGTTGGGTGTAACAAACCCTGGAGCTCTGCTGTTCCAAAAGACAAGGGGAGGTGGGAGGGCTCAATCTCATCATGGTGTATGCCTGAGGTGGGACCTCCACCCTGTTGCATACTGTGAGCTAGCTGCAGCACCAGGCAGAGTAAATGGACAGACAGGGACTGTATACCATAGCTGTTCCAGGCAACAACCTGAGAGTTTGCATGAAGGTCCAGGCACTGTGCTTGATATTGCTCGATCTGCAGCACTCTTCAGCCCAGCAAGGTGGTTCTGAGTGTCAGCTCAGACAACTAATGTTTCTGCAGCATTTTTGACCTTTTGCACAAAGGGGTAGTGATGGTGCCAAATGACTGCAACCTGGGTTTTGTCCTCTCTGTGGGCAGAGTCAGCAAAGAGGGTTGTTTCCTCTGAAATCACAAAAGGCTGCAGGAAAACCTAAAAAATGGCACAAGATCTTTAGAACTTAAAATTCCATCACTGTGGGGTACCAGAAGCTGTCAGATAACCAATCAGCAAACTCTTAGTCCAGATCAGACTGGAGTGGCTGGTGTTTTACCTTTTTCTTTTTAGGCTGATGACCTATACTACATGGGCTAAATTTGTGTTTGATGTAAGGTCTCTAAAGCTTATAGTTATGAAGGAAGTCTTGGGACCATGGTACAAACCGGGTCATGTCAGGGTCATGCGTACCTACCCAGCCAGCTGGGATGATGGCTCTTCTCAGTGCTGTGTAACTACCCACTAATAACAGATTGTCAGGCAGTGCTGCTGCCTGCAAAATGGAGGACCTTTATAAGAATCTGCATCTGCTGTAAATTAGTCATTAAAAGAGGTGACTCTTTTTTAGTACTCGTGATTCCTGTCAAATACTTCCTATTATGCAGTGGGAGTTTTTTTAAGTAAAGTAAAATATTTGCTATTTTTAGGCTGAAATATTCCTAGGTTCAAGTTAAGACATGCCCTTCATCCTTCAGAGGTACCCAGAATGACCTGGAAACTCAGGCAGTAGGCAGAGACAGACAGAGTGTTTAGCCACATGTGTGAAGTTCAATGTGAGACCAGGCAAACGCACCACCACGAGTTGTCAGGAGGAGTGTGGAGGACCTGACTGCAGCCATGTTATTACCAGCAGTGAAGGATGTTCATGAAACTGTCACACTATTGGGAGAGTTGATAATCTTCACATAACTTGAAAGATTTGATAACATTTACCAAGGATATTATTATCTTGAAGGTTTTCCCTTTTGTGTTCAGCTTCAGCAGCTCTGGCATGGTCCAAAAGATGGATTTCCATAGATGTTCAGATACCCCCTGTTCCCTGACTAATCGTGGTCTACAAGGAAATTAAATTTAATCAGTCTCTGAGAAGTACCAAAAGCTGAGGCTCTTTTTCAATCTGATTTGATTCCTAGGGTGTCCACAGCAGCAGAACATTGTAGGAAAATCAGCATTCATGCTCTAGCCTTCAACAGTTACCCTGTGTGAATATCATGAACGCTATTTCATCATCATGAAGATTAACCAAATGAAATAGAAAGGTCAAATACTAAAAAAACAATTAAATGAGCATTTCCATCTACTGAAAAAATCAATCAAGAATGAAATTTGGTTTTCCAGTTCCAGTAACCTCAAACATAATTGAATGTATATTTCTGAGGAGCTGAAAAGACAAACTGCTTCTGTCCCACCCTCCAACCAAACACATTTTGGCAGCAGTGGAGAAGTGATGGTTTTATTTCAGAAGTGGCAAGCGCTAGCACCTTCCACTCAATTCAGATCAGGCTTCTTCGATAGCTTTAAACTACAGACAGCTAACAGGTTTCTACTTTCCATGTTTTGGTGACACATTTTGAAGTTTCTCTCATTCTGTGACATTAGCCATACCTGGGAGGGAAGGGTCCATGTGGCCTCAGGTTCTCTCCCCAGCAGTGAAAAGAGTAACAAGAATGGTTGCTTAGGAAAGGGATATAGGCAGCAGAGCATGTGCAGGGCAGTCCTCCTCCTCCCACCTTCTGCTGCCTAGGACCCAGGCTTGGTGTTTTTGGATCATCGTTTTTATTGGTCCTACTAGACCTCTCTTCCATAACCCATGTGCCCCTTTGGAAACAGTTTGTCCTCTTTTGCCTCATTCAGGTGCACTAGTGATCACTTACAGTTATTTCTTTAAACCTTCCCTAGTAATTCCTGATATGTTACTAGACATTTTGATTATTGTTGAGGATTGATCTGATTTACACTGGGAACTAACCAAGGACTCCAGCATCCATACGCTGTCTGGCAATAGCTAATGTAGAACCTATGGATTTGCATGTATAGTTATTTTTCCCAGCATGCATTGCTTTCTTCAGCAAAACTGGATTTCATCTACCATTTTATCATACAGTTGCTTAGTACTGCAAGTCCCTTATGCAATAATTCATGGTCAACTTTAGAATTGATTGTCCCGAATGATTTTGTATCACCTACAAACTTTGTCTTTTCACTATTCATCTCTTTTTCCAGATCATTTATGAATAGAAATGTACGTTTTCTAGTCCTTAATGATCCGCCTTCAGAAACATTGATTTCTGCCACTGAAATTGTACCCTTGTTCCAACCAGGCTTTCACTTTTGGCACAGCGCGTGTTCTTCCTTGTGCCTGAGAGTCACAAAAAAATATTTTTTAAACTTTTGCCATATGCCATTGCTGGTTAACTACGGGTCAGCTTCCCACTTTGATATTCCTGTAAAGAAAATTTGAGTTCTAATGTCATTCAGCCAGAAATTGGATGATGATCACAGATAATGCCATGTCTCTTTCAGGTGTGTCAAGGTCACTTGTCTGGAGTGCACCATAATAAAACCTGCTTTGACAAGATTCAACTGTATTCAGTCCCTATTACAAAACAGCCCAGTTCGATACGGACACAGCCTGTTCTGACAAGGCACCCAGGTCTTGAATTTATTTTTGCAATTTACAGAATTAGTTCAAAGGACTGAAAACATAAAAGTGATATGGCAGCATTCCCTGGCTACTTAACACTCCACAATTGTGGTTTAAAATAGCTTATGTAAGTTCTTCATTTTGCTGTTGCTCCAATAGATGAGCAACGTTAGCTATTATGCAAGTGTTACTGCCTAAATAATCCAAACAAAGCAGTAACTAGGCACAAACAATAAATTCACTCCTCCTGAAGCTAATTATTTTGATGAATGTCAGGTATTCAAAAACACCAGAATTTTAGAGTAGCAGATAGTTGCACGGCGACTGTGAAACGTGAGCACTTTTATAACATGCGTAGTATAAAAGAGTAGAACAGTTAATGATCACGTCATAGCTGCCTTGCTGAGGTCGGTCAGAGTTTTTGCGCTGATAGCAGTCAAGCTGGAATTCGATCCTTCAAGTTTAACATGGTAGTCGTGTTTTGTCATTAACACCCTGGCTTCCTCAGCTGAGAATGAATCAATTCTGCATGAGCACTTTCTAAACCTCGGAACAGTTTTCAGTGAAGTCATAGTCCTGCAGAAGCAAGCTTCAGACTGAATCGGATTACCTTACGCATGCGAGCCCATCCACCAGAACAGTAATTCCACCATGATGATTCTGCCTTGCTTCTAATCCTGTTTTCCATCCTGTAACTCAGCTAACTTCTTTGCAGTTATTTCTGATTTAATTCACTATGCTTATTGTATCTGGTTCCTCTGTCCTGAGTGTGGGAAGAGCCATTGTTTCTTATGGGAGGCTCAGCAATGGGAGTCAGAGAAGTAGGATTTCTTCTATCTAGAAACTCAGAAAATATCTCCTGTAGTGCTTTGGTTCAGCTGCAGAGCTCTCTGGTAACGACCAGCTCCAGTGCAGGACCAAAGAAGTCCAAACACTTCCCGAAAGGAGCGTCAGGGATGGTGACACTGCCATTGGTCTTTGAAGGCCCATTCAAAAGAAGGCTTAGTGCTCATGTTGTTATGGCAGATGGCATCCGTATCTGTGTGCCAACCTAATGTGACGTGTCTTTGGCTTGAAGCAAGGACATCAGCGCCATCTAGTTAGCTAGGGAGTTTGGTGCAAAATCGTTTTAAGCAAAGGTGACACTTCTGGCGTTAGCTGTGATGGCTGACCTTTCTTTAGATCATTGCACTCCTAATAGATCTTAACATAAGCGGCACTGACACATGACAGAAGTCCTTTAGGCATTCAGGCACTCTGCACAAGTCCATTAGATGTTACAGTCTACTGTCAGCTGCTGTCAAATCCTGCAGCTGGGCAAACAGCATTTCTGCAGGTGATGGCAAGAATATGTCACCAGACTAGTAGTCTGCATGGCCGGTGTGGCTGGCAACCCTGTCAAGTGCTCTCAGCCAAAGAAATCTGCCTTTCTGGATTGGAAGGGACAGCTGTGTGGGAGAGCAGAGGCAGAGATGGAGTCTTCTTTCCTTTGTGTCTCGGAGATAAGGTTAACTTTTCTGGTTATGTTGTTATGCTTTTCAGACAGCCCCAGTAAGACACTGGTCTGAAAGGTCACGGTGTAGGGCTTGACTCCCTACAGCTCAGTAAGTGCCTGGCAGGTGTGTGGCTGGATGAATGCTAATGCATGTGGAGTGTGCTCAGAGGACTGGCTTGGGGCATGACATGGCTTTGTGCTCCCTCCAGAGCTCACCCCTCGCGTTATTTGTGTGAACGAAAATTAAATGTGTTCTGTTGGTGAAGTTTTGCCATATTTCACTTCCTTTACCCCACTGCACTCGTGCAAATCTTGACTGTGAAATTCTCCCATCTTGCAAAAGGATCTCCTGGGTCTTACTTCTTGAACTTCACTGTGAAGTTAATTTAAGCAGCTTCTCCTCTTGTCTTTGGAGGTCCTCCTTCAGCATTTCCTTCCAATCTCCTGCCAGCAGGATGCACTGATTATCTAATCAGTATTGCTTGAAATTGTTTCCAAGATATAAAGTTATATTGTGTCATATCAATCAGGACAATGAATCTACTTGTTTTGGATTGTATGGTTTTAGGAACAGGAAAGTGATGGGGTGTTTTATCCAGTGCTCCAAGAACCTTTCCACTGGCTGCTCACCTTCATAAATGTTGCTATTAGCAGGGCTGGGGGTGGTCATTGAAGGAAATCTTTTTGATATCTAGCTGGAAGTCGTTGTCTAATTCAGTGAAACTGTGAACATTAATGATCTAGAGATCCCCTGGACCTCGTGTAGTTGATCTAGTTAATCAATTAGCTGATATGTAATTAATCTTCCTGGATTAAGTGGGAAGCCCTGTTGTGGGCTGTACAAATTAAGGGGTGGTGTTTGTACTATGGCTTTCCTGAGACTACGGTTGAAGCTCAGTAGGTATTTTAAGAACCCTATTTTCCTGTTTGAGAGTCTTAAATATTACTTGTGGCAAAAGAATATTCTTTCAATATCTGTCAGCTTTCTGCTTAACAGTGCCAATGAGAGATGAGTCCAGTTACTGGATCACAGAAAGTGGAAAAGACTACAATAGTGATTGACTGAAATTCGAATATCATTCACAAATGCATGTTTTAAAGTTGAAAGCAATGCACACAGTGCATGTATTTTCTTTTGGTAATACTTGGGATAAAGCATACATAATTTCAGTCTTGTGTTTATGAACTTAAGTTTCTGCCACAGACAGCAATGAAAGAGTAATCTTTCTTGCTTCCCACTCTGTCAATCATGTATTTCCTCCTCCTTTTCCTGTGGCTTTAAAATTTGTGCAGTCTCACGGTGAATTTTATTGGTCCATTGATCTAACTAAATATGAACCCTGCAAAAAAAGTTTAGCTTTTAATCAGAGCTGCGAACTGTTCCAATGCAGTGTGCAGCTAACCCCGGAGAAGTGAAGGGTAGGAGAGGGTACTGAGAGCAAGTGGGGAGAGAGGCAGGGCAGCCCCTTCTGGTCATCATGTAGATTGTAGATAGATCAACTATAAAGTTTCAGCTGGACTTCAACAATTTATTTGGGGATTCTTGGAAAAATGCGGCTCCCTTCCCTTGAAGTTTAGGGACTTCTCTTGGAGTTTAATGAAAATATGACAACTTTTGTAGTATAATATACTGCTGCCATGAATAACTCCTTCCACCACATGTGCATAAAAGAGGTTGTGCAACTAAAATAAACCTTCTCGTGTTCCAGGAAGGAAGAAAAGTTAGAACATTTACAAAGTCTTCAGGAGAGTTTGGTTTTGATTCTTCTAAACAGAAATTGTTTGAATTTACATTGCAAAGAGTTGATGCTATACTTGACATAGTCAAATGCTTTTTGCACACCGTGCATGCTGAGCGTGCTGCACCTCTAGAGTGCATAAGGTGAATGCAGTGATGCTTTCCAGAATAGTTTGAAAGCAATGTAGTAGTTTGCTCTGTGTTTCCACCTGTTCTAATAAATCTAGATCCGGTGCTAAGAAATAACGCAACTACCTGTCTGCTCCTCGAGAGTCTAAAGGCATTAGTGCATTTCTCTGAATGAAATATGTTCATATCATCTTACAATACATCACGTTGTAAAACAACATGACAGTGTGTCAGGATGTGACAAACAACTGGTGCAGTGCATTAAGAAATTTAAATGAAAATTAGTTTAGACCATTTTTCTTCCCATCAACTGGAAGAAAAAGGGCTTGATCTGACATTTGTAGATCAGTTAAGTAGCAGAGAGGAGCTGCGTGTTTTATCCCTCTCCAGTTCCTTGCAGGTAGTCTGTTTGTGGGCATCTTTGGACATGCTTAATTAACTGTAATGATGGGGTTCTTGAAGAACATGGTATGCAATTTTGGGGAAAGAAGAATCTCAACTGCTTTTTGAGATGGATTTTGATGGTTTCAAAGAAAATATATATACACACACGTCGTTCTGCAGTCACTCTGAGCTCTGTCATACTGAAGTGACATATGGTTTCACAAGTGTTTCTAACTTCCAACTTCTCTTGCTTGATCTTCTGTTGGACTCTGTGTTAAATTTTATTCTTGATTTTTTTTTGAAGTAAATAGATTTAGTTGCTTAAAAATTATTTCCCTTTGTTACAGTAAACAAAGAGGAGAATCTGATCTGCAGAATCATGTATTCTAGAAATTATATCCAGCCAATCAAATTATAGAAGATTGGGACATGTCCTATTAATATTATGCTGCAATGAGAAACGACCATTTCTTAAATCTTGTGCCTTAGTTAAGAAACTCGAGTCTTAGTTAAGATTCAGATCTCATTCCTGTTTCGGAGTCCATGACTGCTTAGTTTCATTAATGAAGTCTTATGAAAAGCTTCAGGAAAGGCTTTAAAGAAGTCAAAGTTTTTGGTGAAGTTGGTTTTCAAGACTTTGCTGACCCTTTGGAAGAATTTCAGGCTCGATTTTCCTTTATAGACTTTGTGCTGATATCCATTATGTGATTTTCATCTCGATACTTTATAATTCCATTTTTAATTGACTTTGAATTAAGTATCCATTTTTTTCATTCAAAATCACTTTCTTATCAAAAACTCCTTAGCCAGTCTTGATGGCACTTAATTTACCATTTCAGCAGTTTCTTGCAAGAGCGTTATTATATAAAATGATTTCAAATGTTAATATTTTACAAGCTTGGGGGGAAAGGAACTTTAAAAAGTAATTATTTGAGAAACAACTTATGAGGCTTGTTTCAAAAGTTACTGGAAGGAGATAGACAAACAGTGTGTTTGCACAAGCTCTGCTTCTTTAGGAAGCCAAGTTGGAGGCAGAAGGTCTCAGAACAGCTGGACATCTGGTAAACCTCTGGTTTGGTATGGGAGAGTGTGGGAGCAGAAAAACATTTTTTACATCAAACATTTCAGAAGAACACAAAGCAGCCCATTTTTTTATACACAGAACTGGGATATTTAACATTTGATGTGCTGCATTCAAAATGGAAAACATTTATTTATAATTTATTGGTACTTGGACCTTCAAGATAGATATAACTTTAGCCAATGTTTTCCAGACAAGGAGAAGAAAGCAGATAGATATGACAGATCATGCTCTCTTCCTTATCATTAATTTAAATGGGATCAAGATCTCACAGATGGTCCTGACCTTTTTCCTGGTTTAGTGGTGGCTTGGCCAATAAGCTCAATTCTGGGGAACTCCTTGAAAGAAAAAAAACTCTGAAGGGGAGCCTCACCTAACCCTTACAATAGCAATTGGTAACTTTGTTAGAGCTGGTGATGGAGGTGGTAATCACAGGAATTGGAATAGCATGTCTGTTCCTCAGGAACACAAAAAGCTTTGCTGTAAACAACATTACTGCTCCAGGAAATCTTGGAGAATTGAGATTACAGCATTTCAATGTGTTTTTCAGTAAGCAGCCTCACTTGTAGAGGATAAACATTTCACCTGAACCTATAAGTGCAAACCTAGACTTGTTTGTTGAACTACTGATTGCAAATTTTTGGCATGTTGCTCTGCAGGTATAGAATTGTAAGGGTAATTGAAGGGCTGAAGTTAATGTTCAGTCCCTTGGAAAATGCATTTTTTGTGCACTCAGAAATGGCAATTTTCTACTTTTAATGTATTAGCCGTAAAATAAATGTTCATTCAGGTAATATATTGCATTGGAAACTTTCTGGAGATTATAAAAAGGGATCGTTCTAGCCACTGTGTGTTGTTTTTTCTCAGTTGGTGTATAGGAGGCAACATGGCAGATCTGGAATGGGGCATGCTAGAAAAATACCGAAGAGTCCAGGGCATGATTCCTTCTCTTTAGAGGATCCCACTTTGTGCATTAGGAGAGCAGTAGCAAAGGAGTGCAGCTATTGCCTGCTTGACTTGGATGTCATAGTTTCATGGACTGTACATGATAAAATTCACTGAACTGATTTCACATCCCACCTCTCCTAGAAGGACAGTCAAGCTTCTGAAGCACATCTACCTCTCACTGGGTTCTCTCCTTGGACTGCTACTGAACCAAAGAAGTCATCTGTGCAAGGGCAAATTTCCCCATGATCTAGGGGCAGGGATGTTGCACCCTCTGTTCCCTCTGAGACATTTTTGGAGGAAAACCCACTAAAAAACACCCTTGCAAATGTTTGAGTGATGTTTGGAATAGGTGGAGTGATTTGGCTGTGACTTTGTAAAGGTTCTCCCTTTTTCTCTTTGTCATTACTAGTGCTATCATACAAAGTAGTTTGGTCCCTGTTGAAGACAGTCCCTAAATGTCAACCCTGAAAAGATACAGTTCTTTAATTAGCAGGGCCATTTTATTCCATGGATGCTCCTTAAAAGCTTCCCTAGACCCTATAATTTCTGCTCTGATAGATTGAGATTTTTTTTATGTTCACTTCTAAATGTCTTTGTTTCTTTTGTAATGGATTAAATGAAGTTTTAACAAGGCTTATGGTGAGATTCCTCATCATTAAAATAACAAATGGTTGAAAAGCTGCCTTCTGTCTTGCAGAAATCTAACAGCATTAGTGGACCATAATCCAGCTGGTAACTGATTGCTGAACAACTGCAAAACCTTCCGTACTTTGAGATGCTATCAGTACATAAAATATGTTTTCATGAAGTTTATTGAGCAGCTTATTAGCGGAGGTTAAGGCAATGGAGCTTCACAAATTCTATTTAGCATTCAAAAATATTTTATCTGCTAGTTTCAGGTTTTTCAAGTTAATTGGGTTTCTTTTATCTATTCTGGATACATCAAGGTAATATTTCCTGAAAGATGTGCAACATTTTCTGGTTCTAGCTTGGTGTCTTTTTGGTTCTAACCAGATTTGAGAAACTAAGGAAGTTTGTAGCCTCAAAAGGTGGATCATTTTGTTTTGTTCATATTTTAAGGTTCTTGATTCATCAGAAGGATTCTCTTGTCTCCCTGGAGCTTTTGAAAGTACTAAAATGTTGCTGACATTGTCCCAGTTATTCTGTCCTCATTTTACCACTTCCTTTAAAATCCTCCCCAGTAAATGTGGTCCATCCCAGCTGACTTGCCCAGGGACACACTTTTCCCAGCTGGAGGCCTTGTTCTCCATTCCACTGGAGATCTTTGATGCCACTCCTGTAATTTGAAGCTGACACATTGCTAGGATTTCCTCGGGGCAACAGGAAGCACTGGGTGACACAGGGCTGCATGTTCTTCCTTCTTCCTAGATACAGAAAAAACAAAGGACATGGTTGTAGGAACTGATGCACACATGTATCTTCCAGCAATTTCTGTCTACCCTTACAGTTTCTTGGGCTTATGGGCACCCAAGCACAGGCAAAAGTTGTCCTGAGGCTGTACTTGTTTGAATCACAGATCAGCAAGGAAAGTGCTTCAACCTGCTGCATCTATTTGAGGGACCAAGCAGGAACAGAGGGCTGTTCAACGTGACCTTTGCTATTTCTTTTTGGTTTTGACAGCCAGAGCCCCTCCATCAGGCAAGTGGCTGGAAGCAATCAGTCCCAGCTCCTGCCTGGTCCATCTGTCTGTCTGGATCCCTTTACTGTGAGAACCACAGTCTGTGGAGGCCCTTTTTAAT
The DNA here is from genome assembly GCA_028020825.1 of Podargus strigoides. Lineage (NCBI taxonomy): Eukaryota > Metazoa > Chordata > Aves > Caprimulgiformes > Podargidae > Podargus > Podargus strigoides. The sequence goes on along the minus strand of CM051632.1, from coordinate 13,194,534 downwards.
CCATTCACACAAATCAAAGCCTTTCTTCTCAGCACCATTACGATCTCATCCAGATTTCTTTCCTGAGAGTGCCAGCCTGTTCTCTAGTTTAATCTCATGATCAAGCCTCTTCTAGTGTGTTAGCAACAGCATAAAGCACTTCTTGACATGTCTTATGCCTTCTGGACACTGAGTGCTTGACAGCGAGTTTTATGGATTGTTGGCAATGAAAGTTTTGAGTGCTCAGTTCACAGCTGAGGAATGGCATCACACAATTTCCTCCTGGAATTGCAATTTTCATTTTTTTTTTTAATAGTGTTGAGTCCTGCTGACATGCTTTGCACACCAAAGGAAAAGCAGCGAAGGGGAATTTTGTTATCGTTTTTGATGCTGCCAGGATATCAGGCCTAGCATTCAGCTTACTGGGTCCAATAGAGCCTCACCTATACAGAAATTTCCAAGATCCATATTCGTGTTTTGTCTCATTTGTTTGTGCATCCTGGATACACATGGAGGAACACCCTGTTACCCTGAGGCTTTTAAATTTAAGCGTGGGTGAATGGCTTCCCTGCCCCTCCCAGGACTGCAAAACCCCTTTTCAAGTGGACTGTCAGATTACTGAGACTGTGTAGGAGTTTCCCAGATTTCTTTTGAGCTTTCTTGTCTGTAGACTATAACTTTGGGATCAGTGATCGACACTTGCTACAGAAAGCAGATCTGGTGTCAGAACTCAGTCTTAGGAATTTGGACATCTAATGGAGCCAAACATTGTTAACACTCTTCCTTGAGCATGAAGAAATTGTCTCTTACAGCTCTGTAAATTTCTGTTACAAACACCCTTGAATTTTAAAAATTATTTTTATTTCTTAGATAAGCAGCGACCTGTACAGATGATTAAAAATATTGTCACTGCCTTCTGCCTAGCAGATCCAGAGACATAAATGTTGAGGAACTTTTACCATCCAGGATTTACATTTAAAGCCACTTCATTAATTTGATGTTAGAGATTATAAATGTCCTATTAAATTTTAATTGAAAGAGTGCTTGAAAACCTGTAACCATTAAGTATTACCCCAGAGCTGCCTTTCTGGTAGGGCAATATCACAAAACTACAAAACAATGAGGTTTTGGTTTTTTCCTAGAGGTGCTTTGAGAGAGCTCCGTGTAAGCAAGCTCCAAGGTCAGTGCAGTGCTGTTTTGGAATGCCTTTAAAACACGTTACTAGCAAGAGATCCTCCAAAATTAGGTCTCTGTGCAGATAAAATATGACAGCCCTGTCTACTGTGATTACTTCAGTTGTGCAGGGTCGTCATTCTTTCCTCATCATTCCCTTTGACTTTTGGAGTCATGCTCTCCGTGCTCCCTCCCCGCTGCCTGCCCACCCCCAGGCAACCCTGGGAGAAGGGTCTCATCCAGCTCCTTGGTCTTACCTCTCCCCCCTTTTATTTCTTTGTCTGCCTTCCTATCTGTCTCGGATAACAAATTTGACTTTTGCCTGTCTTCACCCACTATGTCTTTAAACGAAAAGGTGTTCAGGTGAAATGGATAAGGTATTGGAGAGAAGAAGGATTTTCATCTCTGCCCTTCATCTCATGGAAGAATGTGAAAGCTGTACCAGGCTGGGAGGGGAAATCCCTTATATTTTTATTTATATATTTGTATATGCTATGGCACATCATAGGCCCTGCTGTGCTTTGTAGCTTCCTTCTTTCCTCTGGCATGTCCCCATGATGGTCTTCAGCTGTCAAGGGGAAGTCATTAAAGAGACTTGGTGTCTTTTGTTCAAGGCCTGGATGCCATCTGGTATCTGCTGTGCTGTGGGTCTCTGAGCAGTGGGAGGTCGTTGTGTGTGTCCCGAGAAGAAAAAGGAAACATTTTTAAAGCCTTCCTAAAATAATTCTAAGCTACTGATGATCTGTGTGTTAAAAAGTAGATTGCAGATCTTTAAAAATAAGGAATGCAAGTAAATGTCTGTTTACTGCCTCATTACAAGAAGGGAAAATGGAGAAAGGTCAAGGGATGAGGGAAAGGCAACTAAGTGAGGGATTTGTGTTTAGCATTAATCAGTGTGGCAGGCAATGGAGATACTAGGGGGTCTGAAATGCATCCAATCCTGAGAAATTACAATTAAATCTTTGGCAGAAATGCTGTCTGACCTGCTTTTGGGAGTAAGGGCAGGGAGAAGAAAAGGGGACAATCTTAACAGCGTCTCCCCCATGCTGTTGCTAATCTCTTGGAAGCAAAGATAGCTGGAGCCCTGGCTGAAACGTGACAGCTGCCCTGTCTGCAGTAGCTGGCCTGAGGCTAGGCTTGTGGCAAGAGGAGGGAAAAAACACTGCTGGCCTATTAAATGGAAGTGTGTTTGTAGATTAAATTTAGAAACTGGATATGGTGGTGTAGAAATTACACCTGCAGGAGAAAGGACCTGTTATAGCACAGGATCTCTGTGTCCTCCATCTCTCACCTCAGTGTGCACAGACGATAACCCCGTTCACAACACTGTGACAGCTTCCTCTTAAAATCTCCAGAGCTTCTCAGCAGAAGCCTCTCAGAGCACTGGACAGTTACCAGTGATGGAGGAATTTGCATCTTTCAAGAAATGCCCTCTAAGGTGTGTGCTGTGACTGGAGGGTCCTGCTGAGCTTTGCAGTGCCCCGTTCCCTGTGCCTGTCCCCTCCTCAACATGACTGAGTAGCTGTAAAGTACTTTTTGAGAACTTACTTGCCTGATTGCATGTGGATTTGGAGACAGTTGCTGCTGTTGAAGCTTGCTGGGAGTACACCGCTTTCCTCTCAACAGTGCCAGGCTCCTTATGTGAGTGGGTTGTCAGTCACTGGCTTGGGTGAAGAAATGATCAGTCAAACTCAGTAGCGAGAGGTCAACTTCCAAGCGTTTTGGTAGATACCAGAACATAGGAAAATGGGCTGTTGGTCCATTCATCTCTGCTGAGGAGTCATATCTAATTGTGCAGTTTTGCAGTGAGGAAAGGTGAATCTGGTAGAAATCAGAGAGAGGCCGTGAGCTGACAGGTACATGTTGGTCCTGCCTTATATATACATTAAGGCTTCTTGGTTTCTGTACATGGCATGCTGTCATCCCACGGGTCCAGAGATATTGCAAAGAGAAAAGGACATGAATCTCATCTCAGCTACATGCCTGCCTGTCTCAGACAGTTTGCCAGAACCACTTGTCTTTTCCTGAGAAAGGTGTTGGGAGAGGAGTGCATTCCAGGTGCCTGTCGCTCAGGACAGTGGTAACAAGCTGTGCATCTCTCACCGTTATTGGTCATGCAAAGTGTTTTAAATTAGCCAAATACTCCCCAGATCTTTACCATGTTCTGGCAGGAATAATAAAAGAATTGATAAAGGCATCATTCGTCCTTTGTCGCTTCTTATTGCGCTCCCTTCCCCTTGTGTTTAGCACCACTGCTAGGCAGCAGTGAAGGATTCTTGTAGTAATGAGAATAATTCATAAAGAGGCTTTATGCTGTTTAGAGCTATTAGTGCCTGAACTACAGTGGGGGCTATCCCAAAGTGGGTGGAACATTCTTCCCCGTGATCTTCTGAGTGTGGATATCTGGGGCTTAGTGTACAGAAATTCTTAATAGCATTAGTGACTCAGGAACCTCATTTCAAGCCTGCTTCTAGATGATACTGCTGTAATTGAGCATGCCCAATATTTATAGGATTCCAAATTAAGCATTCATTTATGCTGCATTTGGAATAAATGAAACCAACATCATACCTTTTGGTGGAAGAGCCGCAGATGCAGACAGAAGCGCTCACAGCTTTTGAGTCTCGTGTTTGTTTACGTCAGTGGATGTGGACTCTTAGAACGACTTCCACTGCTGATTATTTTCAGTTAAAGCTTTGGGGATTTTAAGAGGAAACTGTCACAATACTGTGATCAGGGATATTGTAGCCTCTGGATGCAAATTAACTACCAAACTTTAAAACAACAGATTTACAGGATCTGTTTCAAATTAATTGCCAACTGTCCGTAAGCACCTCCAGCTCTTGAAGTCTGCCTCCATGGGTGATGGAAAAGGTACTGTGAGTTTGCCCAAGCTGTTGGGCTGTAGGTGGTGGTTTGCCTGGGAGGAGAAAGGGATGCGAATGAGTTTCTCAAGTGTCCTTCATGAAGTGTCCTTCAAGAACCTTTTCCACCACAGTCTTTTCACTGCACATACTGGATGCAAAACCAGCTCACAGGCCATCTCTCTCCAGCGATCAGCCTTGAGCACCAGGCAGCCCTCAAACATTGCAGTCAGGCATGAGGAAAGTGGGAAGCCAGGTTCAGATTACATATATTTGTTCTGGACAGGTCAAAAGTGTGTTCTTCAAAAAGCATAGTAGTATGGGATTGAAACTGAAAAGACTGATAGTGTTCAGGAGTGAGGTTCTGCAAGACAGTAACATGCAGTAAAAATGTACGTGTTGCCTTTTTGCACTGGACAGTACTTACTGTCTGATTCTGTAAGGACTGGGTTGGACTCGAAGCTCTTCAAGGTCTCTTCCAACCTAGATGATTCTGTGATTAAGCATTCTGTAAGCATATGAGTAAAAGAAAATATGATCTTCACTCCTTGAAGGCATAAGCACCATTTCTTAGATTTGTGTCTAGTCTGTAGCCAGCAGAGAGAAATCATTTTTCATTCTTCTTTACTGTTAGTTCTTATGCCACAGAAACTTCAGATGTTTAACAGTTTGTGCATTTATTTTTAAGGCAATAAAACAGCCATTTATTCCCACAAAAAAAGTCCTAGTAAATTTTGCTGGTTAGTGTTTCTATTTCTAATGCACGTTATTTATTACAATTTCTTAGGGGAATCAGAGTAATTTGCCTACTTAATGTTATCTTCAGTAAATCTAAGTAAAAGAAACTTAAGCAAGATCTCCTGTGGCTCTGGTAGATTTATGCTTTCTTGTGTCATAGCTGTGGAATACAGGCATGAAGCTGGTAAGGAATATTTTATTTTTCTCTTGCTCCAAGAGTGCTTCACGTGCATTAATACTTACCAACATAGGTTGCTGCTTAAATTCAGGATGGTTTTAAAGACCATCAGGAGTAGCCTTCGGTGATATATAATGTTCATATATCATCAAACATGCAGAAAGTATGGAGAAATTATGAGTTGCTTATATATTGGTGCCAGAGCTTAGACCAGAATAGAGTTTGAGTCCAGTATAGTAGTTGTCACCAGTTTGAAGGAAAGAGAAAGTATTGTTATTGCAGTGACCATGTAAAAAAAAATGCAGTTGATGTAAACCAGGAATACATTGCCAACAAAAGAAACAAGTAGTACGTGAGCATATGAATATGTAGATGTTTACCTGAAATAAGGGAGATTTTAAGTAGAAGAAAGGTGCATCTCAGATATGGGCCATCACTTTGCAAATTTTAGTTGGCAGTTGCATCAGACTTGAAACACACTGTACGGACAGTCTCTGTATCAGCATTTCATCCCTTAAATGGGGGCCTGAAGGTAAAGAAAACATTTAATAGATCATACCTATTGCAATGATAAATCATAGACCTTTGCACGAGCGGCTTTAGGAGAAGCTTATTCATCTTTGCACTGGGCTGTTTTGCTCTGTGACAGCATGCAATATCTGTATGTGATCAAACTTCTTTTGTGTGTTGCTGTTTGGTGCTTAGATAGTATAATGATAGGGACAAAAGAGGGATCTGCAAGGGAACAGCAGACAACTAAAAGAAGCTGATTGGCACTGTCTGGGTGGTGCAACATAAGCAGCTCAGCTTTCCTGTGTGTTTTACATGCCACAGAGGGAACCTTGAGACAAAAGGCAGAACAGCGTATGAGTTCAGCACGAGCACATTTAGTTGGAAGCAAAAGCAAACCAGAAAAATGCTGGCTTTTCTGCATTGTCCACCACAAAGTCTCTTTATGGCTCTGCCGTAGCTCTTACTTTCCCTTCATCATAAACCAGAACAGATTAGTTTCTCCAGCTGTGTAGATTGTAGAGCAATACCAGTAGTTTTATGTTCAAGTTTAATGCAGTAATCAGTCTTTTAGGGGATGATCAGCAATAAACAGCATGCAATATTTGGAGACAGATGCCCTACTATGACCTACAGTAGGGTGGTTGTGACAGAAGAGCCAGAATGGTGTTAAAATGCTTAATATTTAATTTGAAAGTTATGAAAGGCATTATGCTATCTAGCGATTAACGTTGTTCCCACTGAGACAAACTATTTTTGCCAGACACAAGTAATTTCTTCAGGCCTCTTGTCTCTTGAAAAACATGAGAAAAGCAAACATTTTGTGAAGATTATGCATGAATATAAATTATGCTAGGACTTAGACTATCAGCTTGACCCTGTGTTAAGCTGTGTGTCACAGCTACGAAGACCCACAGCTCTATATTAGAGCAGCAGAAAAGCTCTAAGAGTGGAAAACATCGTTTCATGTTTGTTTGAAATCGGTGGTCGATTTTGATTCAGCTGTCATTGTTATTCTTTTGTGTTTGTTTTCTGTAAATGTTTCTATGCTTGAGCTGTACTAATGAAATCACATCCAGAAAGTAAATATTTATCTAAACAGTCACCAAAATAAGACTGAGAAATCCATAATAATTTTTGTCATTGTCAGTTTGTACTGTTGTGACCATTGCAATCCAAAATCCATGCTGGAAGTCCCAGAGTCATATTACATTTATATAAATTACAACACAAATGAGGAATTATGAAAAATTGATTGCATTGTACATTATTCAATCTGCCAGCCAAGATTGTTCTCTGCTGACAGGCACAAGCAGATGTACCTAAGTGACATACTGCATGGCCACTAAGGGGAAATGTTCAAGGAAAGTTGTTTTGAATGTCTTAAAGGTAGTCCAGGTACTAACTATACAGCCTTATTCAGTGATTGGTGAAACCAAAATGCAAAATGTTACCAAAAAAAGTGCTGTTCTCTTTTTAACAGAGGGATGGGAGCTTTCGGATCTTGCTCCAAAGGTTTAAAAGCTCTGCTGTTTTTCATATATGTAAAGTCCATGGTGTACATTAACTGCCTGGGAAAGATGGAGATCAATAGAATGCATACAGCAGCCATGAGACATGCTCAGCTTAGAATAATATTTTCAGGATAACTTAATAAAATAATGCGTTTTCCTTTTTGTGGGGAAGCTTTGAAAGGAACCTTACAACGTTGTTCTCTAAGTGATAAAGTACAGTTGCTGTATAAGAAACACATGGTGGAAAAGCTTAAGAAGAAAACTTGGCAGCAGCAACAATCTATAATTTAGAAATGATGCCGTTTTATCGCATTCTGCAAATATCATTCCTACTGGGAAGTTAAATTACTGCACGTTGAATGTGTAGGCAAGGGGAGCAAAATTATGACCCAGAAGAGGTCTTGCTCTCACATGTCTGTGTAGGTGCATTCCCCTGGCTACATGCACAGCTGGATTAATGCCTGTGAGCACAGTCCCTGTGCTGCTGCAGTGCTTGCATGTGTACCAGGGCACACAGGTGTTTTTCACCTCTCACTATGTGAAAACCACCCCAGAAAACACTCGTCTCTTCCTATGCAGAATTATCCTTGCTCACAAGTTTTCTTGCTTTGTCTCCCCAGTGAGAAAAAATGCTGAGGTCAGATAGTTGCTTAAAATTAAGCAAGAGGCAATGCAAAATGTTTTCAAGGAGCAGACTAAGGAAAGTGATATAAACCACAGGTATGGAGTAACTACAGACTTCTCATTAAAGCATACAAAAATTCAGTATGCTTGCCTTTAGTCTAGGTTGTCGACTGCTGTAGAGTTAATTTGTACTGCAAGAGCAACTCACAGCCCTTAGCAAGGAATAGCTGCCCAAGGTCTTATGCACCAGGTATAGCAAAGTGTTTCCTCTACTAAGAAATGTCTTTAAATTACCTTTAATCTAGCAGATTCAGATCTCCCTGCCTAAGGTCCAACCTGCTAAAGTATAACCTTGAACATGGCAAGATTCACCTGGGCAGGACTGTATTCAGGTTTACACCTGTGTTGGGAGTCTAACCACCTTAGCTCAGCCCCATCGCTATACTATTGTAGTTGTTTGTTTTTTGTCCTGGAGCTGGCTCGCATCTGGCTGGATAGAAACACCAGCCATGGGGCTTAAGTTCTCCAGCACCCACCTCACAGCTGTGCCTTTGGGCAGATTTCAAATATAGCTTAATTTTCAGGAGATAAGGGATGAAAAAATGTTCACGTTAAAAGTGTTTCTTAATTAACTGCATGTAAGTAAATAATTCACAGTGAATAATTAACTGATGAGTTTAGCCTGTCTCTTTTTCTTTATCTTTTTTTTTTTCCTTCCCTTTTTCCTTGTGCACAAAATGTCCTTGAACAGATTGCAGGTTTCTTAACTTGCTACAGGAGTGTGCCTGATATTTTATCTGCCATTTTTATTGGGTTGTTTGCAGGGTTTGTTCCCTGCTTGCCTTAGTGAAACTTTTAAAGGCAGGAATTGAAGAATAGAAATAGTGCTCTCTGCAGGGCAATTTAAGGACCCATGCTAGGGGAAAAAGCATTAAGGAATTTACAAGATTTAAACACTTTTATTTTATGGGTAAAGCTCTTTTCAAGGTGCTAATTTTCTGTCTGTACATAACAGACAATGGTATCTCCTTTGGTGAAGTCCTTTGGTTTGAACTTGTCTTATAAGAAGCTGATTGCAATGTTGTACCAGAGAGCTGGGCATTTTGGAATAAGTGAAATGGCTGTATTCCAAGCCTGAAATTTATTCCTTTTGATCTTCATGGGCCTTTTTCCATCTGAAATCTCCTGGCACAATCAAGCCCATTGCTAAACAAAGAGCCTCACCCTGTGCAGAAGCAGTGTTATTAGTCAGCGCAAAATTGCCCTGCAGGACAGTGTTATCACAGCAACTGTGTGCTGTGAGGACAGCCAGCCACGTCTCAGCAGGTTATTCCAGCGAGGGAGTGGGCTTTGTCTTTTAGTTGGGAAATCATCACTTTTTGGGATTAGATCCTTGCTGCCGGCTCAACCCATCTGTCTTTGTGGTGTTGCTTTTGCAGCAGCAGCATCAAAATGTAGCAACTCCTCTTGCTTGCTTGCAGACAGACAGATGCAGCAGATATGCCTCCTGCCTAAATTAGCAGAACGTTTTGCATAAATCTCTTTTGGGCATATTGCTGTGGATGGGCCCTGGAGCACAACCCAGTTGACTGGCAGTTTTGTATGGCTTAGTTGACACTGTAATTTTACCTGTTGCAGTGGGAGGCAGAGAAGAGAACAAGGCCAAGAGGTTACAGGTCCAGGGATGTCTCAGGGTTGATGTAAAAATGGGGGCAAAAAAAGTGGGAGACCAAAGCGTCCACATTCAGGGTGTGGGTGACCGCAGATCTTTCATCCCATCCCTTTGGGCTGGTAAAAGATGCTTCTGAATTCCTGGTGGGAAACATTTTCACGCTTTGTGATGGGGCTGCAAGCACTGCTCTGATGGAGATGTGATCCAACTTCAGCCCTCTGAGCTCTGACTCGGAACAATATGGGGAAAAACCACCCCAAACCTGAAGTGCTCCTTGTTGAATTAGAATAATGTGAGGATTAAATAAAGTAGGGCATTTGCAGCTGCTTTGTCCACTGTAACTGGGGCAGGGTAGTTCAGCATCCTGCTGAAGATATTAGCCCCTTAGCATCCTGTAGCTGCTAAGAGGAAAGGCTCAGCGATATCAGTTAATGAATGTTGTTTCTCACACTGGAAAACTAACAGAGAACAGCATATGGACTCTGTGACAAGAGTGACTGTAGGGTGCTGGACTCCACTGACTTAATAGTTTTCCTTACATCCTACTTAGCAGTAAAAGTCTAATAAAGAAGAAAGAGGCCATTATATTAATGGCACTCTAGGGGTTGCAACATGATCTCTAGGACCCATGGGGATTTCTCTGATGTCCAGAATAAATGCTCTCCTACTCTAATGACCATAAATGACCTCTCCCTAAACATGATATTGATGAAATAGCTTTAATGTTTCAACATCGATACTCCAAGCTTTGCTGAGCAGTGACATTAATCTGATATTGCATAGTGCGTGGGGAAGAACAGCCAAAAAATATGCTGGAGCTGATAAAGTTATGCAGCTTTCTAGCCTGACAGCAGCTTTCATGCTATTTTCCCACCAAGTGGAAAGAAGTCGTGGGATACAAATGAGAGAGACATTTTCCCTTAAAACCTGATGGAAGAAAATCACAGACGATTGGAAACTGCTCATAATTTCAAAGGGTACAGGGTAAACAGAGGAAGTTCTTTGAAAAGTTGGTGTACCATACTCCTGTGTTTGCTTCTCTCAGGTTACAATCTATTTTCTTTTACCTAGCAGACGTTTTTGATTACTTAGCATATCTTAATTAATATGCAAACACAGGCATGGATTCTTGCAGCATAAAAACAAAGGCATTGGCTGATTTATTATTTTAATCAGGTCAGCCTTAGCTGATATGCAGTAAGAAATAATTAGCTAGTTGTTTGTACACAGAATTGCATTGTACCCAACTCATAGGAGACAGCTTTCCCTGACATTTCAATCCCCTGCTGACTTTGTTTTCTTAAGCTCTCCTTCTGGTCTCAAAATAGGAGCGTGTAATAGTTTCCCACCTCTGAGATCGTTGCCCTCTATTCTTAACTGAGGGTAGGTGGGCTGTTTGCAGGCCTTAGGAAGCAATTTGATATTCAGTTGGCTGAAATACTGAAATAAGAGTTTGACTAGCAGTCACAGTGGCCACAAAACATTGCCCAGGAAAATCTCTGAGTATTGAGTAGCAGCTCGCTCTCTCTGCCTTGGTCGTTCTAACCAATGCATTAAAATGAATCTCTAAATTTCTTAAGTATGCCCAAGGGCTCAGAGAAGTTTAATGTAGACCAGAGAGTTGTCACATATTGGTATTACTCGCCTGAGCTGGACCCTATCTTTTCAGAAACTGGGGCACAGAGCCAAGGTTCCCCCAGAAAGGGCAGTATTGCAGTCGTGGAGAGAGTGACTGTTTCCCCCACTCCTTCCCCAAAATCCCAGCTGTGCTGGTGTCTCCAAGCTGCAGAACCCAGCTAGGTGGTGATCAATTATGCTGCTGTATCTGTCCTGGGAAAAGAGAAGTTTAGCCTGCAAGTTTATCAGTTTAAATTGTTTTATCAGTACGTAAACGTGGATTTTGTGTGCCTGGTGCTGCCTCTGTAGCTGCTGGACATTCTATGCCATACTGTACCATACAGAAGTGTAAAGGCCGTGTATATGTGGCTCTTACTTGTTGCTTCTATGCTAACATAGGAAGTTTGCAAAGTACTGAAACTTGTCTTGAGTCTTGAGTTTTGTTAACCCTTTGTGAAAACCCGTAAGACTCTTGCACCGGAGACCAGACAGATGCTGTAATTTCTGATGTTGCTCCTCTGCAAACTAATTGATGTATTTGGCACCAGGCAACAGTCATCAAAACATTTGTACAGATGTGAGGGTCTATCTAGACTAGATAATTGCTTCCCCTTTTGGCTTGGTTTCAGTGGTTGCCAAGTTGGGTAACATTTAACCTTGAGTTCTGGAGGCACGGTCACTGCCCAAGCCCTCCTAATGAGGAGCCATCTAGCAAGTTGACATGACAAGACCGTGTTAATCTGAGTCTTCTGCCTGTGAGTCTGGGCACGTTGTGGTCAACGCTGATGTATTTGCATTAATCCTGTTTCTGTCCATACATCTTAATTCACCCGGAGAGCGCTGCTAAGTTCTTTTGTTAATCGTTTTCTCCCTGTCTCCCCCCGTAAAGTGAAGTTCATTCTGTGAACAACGCTGATGAAGCCAGGTTAATAACTATTGATGTCACCATGTTAATAACCATCTTGCTGCCCATGAATCTGAGCCTCCCTCTGACGAGGTGATGGACATGACCCACTTAATCATTACATCTCCCTGTCTATGGATCTCAGCTCGCCCTGTGAAATTGTAATCGTTCTGACGAGCTAATCGCAATAATTTCTCACTGTCCGAGGGTGTGAGTTCACCCCATGAACAGCTCCAATGTCCTTGTTAATCATTGTAATCTCTTACTGCTCACAAACTGCAAAACGCAGGGATGTCTCTGCCGATCGCTTCAATACGTTGCTGTCTGGGGACTGGAAGAGCTCCTTTGCAAGGGATGCCCAGGGCACCTTATTCTCCTTCTGTCCCCAATTCTGGAGCCACTGCAAATCCTTCTCTTCAACAGCAAAGTTTTCCTGGCAGCTGTCTACATGCAACCAGCTGTGTGCTGCCTCTCTAAAGTGACATGTTGAATAACAGAGCGTGTTTGCATGCAGAGCTCTGTTGGTTCAATGGTACTTTCTTGAAAGGTGAGCTCAAAGCATGGAGATAAGCATTAAGTCAATGAGACATTTCCTTTCATTCTGCTGAGATGCACCGTTGTACTGGGTAGGTCTGATAGGACTGTAAAACTAAATAGGTGTTGATGTGGTGCTGCATGCTGTTCCCTTATGTTGGTTCCAGCATGGGGCCCAGTGCTTTTAATGAATGCTTACAGCTGTTAATGCCTCAGCCTGTAACATCCTGAATCATTGCTGGAACCTAATGGACAATGAGAGGGAAGATCAATCACAATTTTAGGGCCTTGTAAAGTCCCACCATGTTTTCCACCCTACAGCTGGAGAATGTGGTCCTGGTTGAAGCTTTCAAAGGACATAAGGGAGTTTGTTGAAACCACACAAATTGCAGACATTTTGCAAACTCAATCGCACATCTTCAATACAGGCACATGAATTGCAGTGAAGACTCTGGAATTGCATGTAATATTTGAACAAGAATCTTGGCTTGTTTTCAGCATGTTTCTCCCAGGTGCTCTGTACAGCCCCTCCCAGGGCTCCTCAGAGTGCTGGTCTTGTCTCTGAAAACCCAGCTACCTTCAGCTGCAAGTAGAATTAAGAAGCAGCTTTAAAAGAATCTGAAGAAAGCAGCTTTGTGAGCCAAATAACAGCATGAAACAAAGTCTAAAAGGAGCCACCTCCATCTTCAGAGAGCCAGTGTCACCAGTCAGCCTTTGGAGGCAGTAGGCAAAGGTCGTCTTCCCCACTGAATCCTGAGTGATTGCTTTTTTCCAGAGTGTTTTGATTGGGCAGCTTACTGCAATTGTATTAGATGAGACAGTAGACTTGTCAAGATTTTGTTTCTTTTTTTTTTTTTTAATTTTTTAATTTTTATTTTCCTCCCTCTTATCCCTGGATTGGTTTGGGAGTTTAGATTAACAAATAGAGAAGCAGTTAGTTTGATGAAAAGTGGCATATGTTCTGCTGTGGCGGAGGCAGGCTCAGGGGTGTTTCATGTCTGTGTTTTGAGAATAAGAAACCACCAGCGCTCTTGGGTAAATAACTTTTTTTTTCCCCAGTGAGATACTGGAAGTACTTTCATGCAGGTGATCTTGCCCTTTATAAAAATCCAAGGGAAGGGAAGACTGGTGTCTTGGAAAACAAAACAAAGTTGGAGGGGAGGAGACTTATACCTCAGTGAAGCCAATTAGCATTAAAATAAAGCAGGCTATGGAAAGGTGAAACTAAATGCTGCAGAAATGCTGAATTAAAGGGACAGCAATTAACAAAGGCTGAGCTCAAAAAGATTTATGAAGGTGTTTCCCATCGGCGTAACTGGAGGAATATGGGGAACCAGTGATGCTCCTTTGGTCCAGTGCCAGGGATGAAGGAAGCGGATACATCCTTTTGTTTGCTCATGTTAGACTGTCCACAGCCTGGTCAAGGTGGTTAGAGCAGGTGCAGAGCAGCCAGAGCTTCTGCAGACCCTTCCTGGGTAATCAGAAATGACAGCCCTCCCACTCCTGAGCCTCCTCCTCTGCAAAGGGAGGTGAGGAAACGTTGCAAATTTTCATTATTGTTTGTAAACGTCTTATTTGCAAACAAAATGTGGTTTTAAGACTTAATATCTGGGATGCCCTGAGCATCCATCTCCCAGACCCTTCGTTCCCTGATTAGCCCCAAAGTGAGCCAGCCCAGCCTCAGCTCCACTCCTTCACACAGATTTAAAACGTCTCCATCACTGTAGCAGATAGACTCTGCACAGGCAAAGAAGTAACATTTTTTTAAGGAGCTCAGAAACTGAAATCTCATTTTTAAAGATAATTTCAGCCATGTTTGCACTGCAGTAAAGCTCAAGACTAGGAGGCAGCCTGCTGTTTATATTCACCTTAAATCTTAATGTGTAAGCTTTCAAAAGTTTAGTAGGTTTTTTTGTTTGGTTTATTGTTTTTGGGGTTTTTTTTGGGGGGTGGGGGGGTGGTGTTGGGGGTTTTTTTGTTTCTTTTAACCAGGCTGGGATGCTTTCTCCAAGCCAAAATCAGAGCACACTGACTATATTTACCACATGTAATGCATTCTAAGGAGAGTGACAAATAATACTTATCTCAAGAAACATAAAAGCTTGGAAAAAAAAAAAAGGCAGCAGGGACATGAAATGTGAACTATCAGAGCTTTTCTCTTAAGTGTAGCCGTGTGAGAAATGGAAATATTTAAGTTTCTAGCTTAGGTGTTTTATTCTGGATACCCCCCTTGGCTTCAGATAGAGATCTGCTGCAGACAGACTGATGTAGGCAACAGAAGATGATATAAAGTGATCTTATTAGTGCCATTAGAATATATTATGTGGAGTGACCAATAAGCATTCACTGTCATATATGTTGCAGGTTTTCTCTTATACTGTGATATAAATACAACTGTGTACGCTGCAGTATGTACAACCCTAACAGTAAAGGCAGATAAAGCAGGGTATAACCTTAAGGTAATCATTTTTTCAAAATGACAGCAGGTCTGTGTGTTCGTGTATGCGATGCTCATGCTGTGTGTATGGCCAGTCTTGGCATTTATCAGTGCATCTTCTGACCTTGCATCATGGGTTCATTCCTACTTTGTAACCTTGTCCCATTGTTTATGGTCTGCTGGGACTCAACTGCATTTTGGATCTTCTGGGTTTAGATCATACCTGTGACTCATGCCAGCTGATGCTGGCATGGACGATATCAGTCTTGTGTTCAGCACTTGGGATGCACGTGACAGGCAGCTGACTGCAAGATGACTTCCCCTTCTGTGACATTAATTGCATGTTGGTCTTCTCTGGTTACGTGTATGATGCACAAAGGTAGGTGTTTGCGGTCCCCGGCACTGAACGTGCGTTAACTGTCCTCTGGTTTGGTGAGATTTTTCTACTAGAGATTACAGGAGGATCTCTTAGTGTGATAATTCGGGTATAATAACTTCTCGTCCCCTGATGGGGATGGCTTGTGAAATCTATCAAGCCATGTGGTTCTGGCTCTATTCCTAGACTTCTCAAGATAAAGGCTTTTTTGGGTTTTGTTCAAAGGAAATGCTTATTTGTTATCAACAGTTTAGACTCACCAATTACCAGCATTTTGAACCTGCAGATAGCTCTGACTGGAACAAATTTGTATGTTGGCCATCTAATCTCATGGTTTAAGAGGAAAAGCCAAGAATGGTACTTAACCCAGTCCCCACAATTTCCTCCATCTGAAACCTTGAACTAGCTCAAAATCAAGGGGTAAAATAAAACAGGAACTTCTGACTTAAGAGATTGGAAGGATTTTCTCCAAGTATAAAAGCTTCCTGACACTGCTTCAGGATTTGATTCCACAATACCTTGCTCCTATCCCTGCTTAATACAAAGACTTTCCGTTATTAAATTCTGTACTTCCCCTCATTCCCCTCTATGAGAGCTCTGCAGATATGCTGTGCCTGCACACGGGCACCAGGTCCTGCCTTCCAACGAGTCTGCCCATGTTGGTGCCATTCCCAACCCATTCCTTCTCCAACCTGTCCCAGCTGCACGCTGGGTGCAGGCTCCCCACCCTTAAATGGGTGTCTCTCTGACTTCCAGGATCTCCTTTCTAAGCTGGACAGGATAAAATAACAAGGAAAATGTCTTTTGTGCAGACCTGCCTCTGTCCATTTTCCAGTCTTAGACTTCTTCAGAGGGAAAAAGAAACCCAAACCCTGCAAAAGCAAAGAATGGGAAAATAAGCATCAACTAGGTTACATGTAACCAATATCTCTAGGGAATTGATGCAAATGAAAATGTAGAGCCTATGGGGAAAAATACAGACTTTATTTTGATTTTATATTAAAACTCTCATAGTCAGTGGAAATTTGCTTGGATTTGCACAAGGCTGTGCTAAATTACTTTAAATGAAAATATCATTTCCAAGCCAAATTATCTGTTGGGATGAATAATTTTCCTGATTTTGAATGGATTTTTTCCAGGAGAAAATCTGGCCAGTCTTGCTTTACCAAATCACAAGTTGGACTGTAAGCCTGGAAGCAGGATCCATTTGGATGTTTTAACCTCCAGTGAATAGCAAAGAGAGAATGCTGATGTCATGCAGTGCAAAATAAATAAAACAATGTGTGTAATGAGCTGTTTAAAATGCAGCTTTAAAAAGAACACTTTCCTTTTTCTCACAATCCATCAGGGCATCAATAGGTCTTTCATTGCTCCAGCACATTGTTATTAATAGTACAGAAAAATGCAGACTGTAAGCTTGGGGCTTCCATAAGTTGCCTATGGATACTCCAGGAAAAGTAAAATGCAGGTTAGATGGGCTGTAGCAAAAGGGAAGAGAAGCCAGGGTGAGCAGCATGTGAAGCAGTGTGACATATTGATGAACCCTTGGCTACATGGAGATGCTCAGGCTTTGTTGCAAATAGTTGCACCTGTGAATTAACTAAATACAGGAAAGCCCCATGTGGGTTTCCCAGTTCACAATTTTGAGTGGCTTTGAATAAATTAGGTGAAGTTTACCTCCAAAGGTAATAAGATTCATTCCAGTTTGGTAATTCCTAATCAGAACTTAAACTGGCCACCATTCTGGTTAATACTTTAAAGGGATCAGTTTCAAAAGTTAACTTGGATTCACTTCCCTGAGGGCTCCCATGTGGACGAATCCTGGTGCCTCTCAGTATGTCCACACAACCTTAAAAAAGTCATAATTTCCAGTGTTCTCCTGTCTGTTCACATTCCCTACTGCTGTTTGGTAAATGTCATACCTACCTATCCATCCTCCACACCAGAGCAAACCTCCACCCAATGAGGTTGGTGTGTTTTACTTCAAACTGTTGAGGGTCATTCTATATTTATTACCAAAAAATTAACAAAAATTCATTGTTTTGTTCCTGATGCCAGATCTTATTTTCTTTTGAACTGTAGTAACTACATACCCAATAGAGATAGTGCATTTTGACCTCGAGGTCTCTGCTGGTTATTAACCTATTTATAAAGAGTACTGTAGGCTGCAGGACCATTTTATAGCTTTTAAGATGTTTCTATGAATGGGTCAATTTAAAACCTCTATTAAAGAAAGTTCAGGGTCGTCTTCAGATTCCAGTTGTTTTTGTCAGCCAACAAAGCATAAAAACAAAACTACATTTTACAATATTAATGATTGGCTGTAAAAACCCGACATAACATTTTTATAGCTCTATAACTAACCTTTTTATTATCAAGTTACAATAATTTGCATCAAATATGTATCATCTGTAGTTAACTTTAAAACTTTTACAAGTTGATGGTATTCAATACTGCTGTAGACTAATTAAGTTTATAAATTCATGGTTTTGTTTGAAATAATATTTTATATGAAGGTTATAAAAACTTTGATTGAAGTCAGCCCTGTGAGTCAAACTTTTCCTGCTGGAATAGCTATGACAGTATATCTCAGTTCATAGGTGGAAGCAGAGGCTGGGAGTTGAATTGTGGCTTTGCCTGTGATGTTAGCTGAGGGCACAAACCTGTCTGCTGGGATGGTAAAGTTAGTTTATCAGTCACTTGACCTATTAATAGAGCTTAAAATTCACCAGTGCTGGACTTGAAGGGACTCAGTGTTGCCTTGAACTCCTGGGAGTGCAGCTTCCAGAGGTCCTGCATAGTCACAGTCCTCTGGGAATTTTCATTCAAGAGGAAATAAGGGGGAAAGGGGGCATGGGATGGCGGGGAGGCTGGAAGAAAAGCTCTCTGGACTCACGGGTAATAAAACTATGGGAAAGCAAAACAGTCAGAATCACAGTGCCTTGGCTAAATTGCATAATGGAAGTGCTTGAGAGATAATTAAAGGCTATTTTGAACTTCTTCACCATGTTTATTCTCAGTGACTTGCAATAAAAAGGAGCAGGAGAGGGAAACTGGTACAGGCTCGTCAGCAACTGCTTTTTCTTCTTTTGCCAGAGCAAAATCTACCCTCTGGCTGATGCTTAGACAGAGATATATACTTTGCTTTCACACAGCACCCCCCATTTAAAGGTTTTGCACAGTAACCTCTTGGCCCCTCTGGGACTGCTTTTGAAGGGACTAACTGGAAAGGTGGTGGGACCTCCTCTGCATCCTCAGCACCGTTGGCTGGGACGTAGTGCTGCGAAACCTGGCTGGTCACACACTCTGTACAGACTTGAAATAGCTCCTGCAGAGCTGGCGTGGATGGGGATGATTGAAATATTTGCCTGGAGCTGCTGCAATTGTCCCAGCAGTGGCCCTGAAATAAATTGTCTTTTCTGCATGAAGCTGAACCACATAAAAGCATTGCAAAGATTTGATCCTGTGCTGGCTGTATTGGTGCTGGACTCTGGAGAGGAAACCAGAGTACCCCAAATATTCATGATATTTATTTCTATGTTTTGAGCTGACTAGTACTGATGATGCAAAGGTGTTTATGATCTGTCCTGATGACCAACTGTACAGCGTTGGCTGCATCCTTTTAGCAGACATCAAAGTTAAAAATCTAGCTGACTTGAGAGACACCATAAATTGGAGCTTAATTACAATGTGTTGAAAAAATGCAGGGAAAGCTCCAATGATTATGATTTCTGGGCTTTCGAACCAAAAGCAACTGAAGTAATTTCAGTTCATTAGAGATATTCTGAACCTGCCTTGCCTAAGTGAGTTTAATTTTTTTCACCTGTCACTTATCTGCTTTTGAGAAGCATAATTGCAACATTTGTTCAGAGCTATAGGACTCTGAAATGGAAAAGAAATTTTTTTTTTAATGCAAACATTAAAAAACAAAAGGGAAAAGGAAAGACTAAGGCAGGCTTTGCCACACACACACATGCCCGAGCACAGGCATATGGCCTCTTTTAGGTATTCTTTCTTTATTTTAATATCTTAAAAATACATATCTCTCTGGGGGAAGCTTAATAAGAAACAGCCAGCTGAAGCAAAGATTTTAGGAGGAAAAAGAAGTCAGGGGACTTGTGCTGTAGAGAGAGCAGTTCAAACAGTGAAAAAGAGGACACAGCTGTGCACATCAGAAATCCACAGCTGGGGAAGCAGAAAGAATATTCCCACATCTGCCCTTATAAATCATCCCTCACCTTTCAGTTCCCTTAGTTTTCTGTTGTGTTGAATAATTTTAAACAGAGGGAGAGGTATTTGCATTTTTCTCCTTCTGCTGTTTGTGATATCTAGGTCAGTTTTGCCTCCCAAAGCACAAAAAAAGCACTGCGGATTTCTTCGGTGTCCTTCGTAGCAGGGTGTTTTTCTTACCCTTCAAAGTCAAGGATGCTCCAGCAAAAGAATAAGGGAGGCCTT
The DNA here is from genome assembly GCA_028020825.1 of Podargus strigoides. Lineage (NCBI taxonomy): Eukaryota > Metazoa > Chordata > Aves > Caprimulgiformes > Podargidae > Podargus > Podargus strigoides. The sequence continues at coordinate 13,174,959 of CM051632.1, read as the reverse complement.
AGCAGCATGTGCATAAAGCAATATACAGAGAAAGCTAAGAGGAAAAGGCATCACAGACTCTGTTTTCAAAAGCCTCATGCTAGGAAGGTCTAAGGAGAAGGTGGAAGCAGGATTGTTTTAAAAGCATCTCTCTGGACCACAGCTGAGCAATAAACCAAACCAGACTTGGACACTCACTGTAACTCTTTTGGGAGCAGGCATAAAGGAGCACTGAATCTTCAGCAATTACTGATTTCCTCCCCATTCCTAACCACAGCTGAAGACAGGGCAGCACATATGCTGTTTGCACCACTTCTCAAAGTTGGAATTTAAGAACAATGGCCAAAGCAGTTGTGATAGAGGAACTGTTCTGGTTGTGTGAGCAGTTGTCATGCTTTAGGACCAGGCTAGGACAAAGCACTTTCAGCCACTGTTCTGAGTTGTCCAGCAAATACAATCCCTGCTCAGTGGCCAGAACCACAAGTACAAAATAGTTAGATTGGCACTATACCAGCAGGTGAACAAATGTTCAAATGTTGAATATTCAGATTCCTTTTTTCCTTTTTACACTGTAGATGGACTTGGAGGCTTTCAGTCTTCATGCGTCCCTGGGTATTGATTCAGAATAACAGCTCATAAAAAACAGGAGGGGTCTGGTCTACAACTGCAAAATCACAGGTATCACAGCTCATATACAAGTAATTATTCTCCAGAGCTCAACCTTGCTAATGGCTTACATGATAATGGAAACTAGAGTTTTGCTTGTTTTGGCTAAAATACTTTTCCATATTAAGTAAAATACTGAAGTGCCTTTTGCTTGAATAATATATTCTATCATCTCAAAACATCTAAAAGAACATTTCCAGCAGCCAGTTATTTCCCTTTGGTGCTGCAGTACATCATTATAAAATTTAGCAGAAGAGAGGGATAACACCACATTTACCTTAGGATGGTGAAGGAACTGTGTTTAGACAGAAGAGAGAGAATGGCATCTTGACCATGTTGAGGTTGGAAGTTCTGCCTCACCTGTAGTCAGACTGTAGTCAACTGGAAAAATACCTTTTAATTTTAATGACCATAGAAGTGCAATACTTTGGAAACACACCTTTCCAAATTCCCAGTGAGAGCTTTGGAATGAGTGGCTGTATTATGTTGTGGTTATATATATTATGGTTATATTGTTCTGGGAAGAGAAGAAGTTTGGGTATATGTCAGTATAGTAAGAGTATATCTGTCAGTGTAATGAGAGTATTCTGTTCTCATATCAAATCTAAGGGATTAATGTGCATCTTGGTATTGTGCAGTTGGGCTGAATATAATGCCAGGAAAGTTATGCCAAGGAAAAATGATATTATTAATTAGTTCAAGAAGTCTGTGGATAATGTGGGAGACTAAAGAATGGATGAGTAGAGCTCACCGTACGATAAAACCTCTCCTGCTCATCTCCTCCTGTCCATACTTTACATTGAGCAAGACAGTTGGCTTCCCCAGAGGTGGTTGAAAGTTCTGTTTTCCACCACAACTAAAAAGAGAAGATAAGAGTTTTGCAGTTTATTACAGAGGTATTTTTTTAATATTAATGAGACAAATAACACGAATGAAAATGTTTTATTTTTGTGACAGCTTCCCAGAAAAAGAGTGAAAACTGATAACCATTTTCAAGTTTCTGGTTAATTCTTTTTAATGCTTAACTTGAAAAAAATCTGTAAAAAGACAGATTAGGTCTAGGCTTTGTAGTTATAAACACCCTGAAGACATTAGATACCAATTTATAACAACAAAACATTTCAGTTTCTGAAAGAAGCCCATTTTGAGAAAATATTTTTAGCTATTCAAGTCAGTGTTTTTCAACAAGCAAATTCACTGTAGGAAAACATTGTAATATGACCAGAAAGTAGAAATCAGAGTAATCTGAAATCATTTTTCCCCAGAATCTCTAAGCTTCCATTAAGTGCAAGGTAGGCTAAAGCAGAGGGAAACATAATTATTACTGCACAAAATAACAGAGTATTGACAGCCTGTCATTGGATCAATCGAATCTGTTCTGTAGGCTCAGTTAATAAATTGCTGTGTTAAAATATGATTTCTTCTTATAAAACACATTTATTTTCTCTCTCAGCATTTATTTTAATAATTTCTCATACCAAGAACTTGTACACACCTGCTTTTTACAACCCTGCGTGTACAACAGCTTGCAGAAGGCCGTTTTAAAGGGGATGTGAATCTCAGCATTTATGTCTGCACGTCCTTGGGTGACGAGGGACGAGTGGCGGAGCGGTGTGAAATGTGTGGCAGGGTGCCTTACAGCAGCCTAATTATCTCATGTCTGGGTGCATATCTACAGTAATCTAGACAAGTTTCTAGTTTGTTTTTCGGTACTCTGAGTAAACTTAATTCTAATTAAACATTGTCCAGTGTGTGGTGTGGCCAGAGAGCCAAACGAGATCCTAGTCTGCTGTAATTACTGATTGCAGCCAGGCTGCTTTTCTTACCTGATATAGGTCCAGTACGGTTATAAATATGCAGCAATGTTTGGGGCAATGTTATTTTGTGAAGCTTAGGAAAATGCTTGTGTGCTGTCTGGCCAGAGGACTGTGAGTGTGGAGAGCCAAGGAGATGCCATGGGTACTGTTTTCTCTGTCTAAAATATATGTCAAAATCCTGTTCTTTACACCAGGACTCAGACTTGTGAATTTACATCTTCTTGTCTATGTAATGGTCACTCCTATGTCCCCCACTGAAGCTTCCTCGAGTTAACACCTCAGCTTGTCACAGGCCAGGAACCACACACCAGCACTGAAGCATTGCCTGGGTTTGCTATTCCAACAGTGGAAGCAGCTAATGGAGTTAATGTTGCAATATTTTCTGCTCTATCATAAGCTCAGTGACAAGGCACCTCCATTTATTGTCCCCTCATTTAGGGGATGGAGTGACTACCTGAGCTATGGGAAGGCACTAGAGATGCCTGTTGGTTTACGGATGTGCCCTGTTTCCAGAAGTCACGGCTGGTCTGGCCCTTTCATGCCCTGACTTATGGCATGCACTATCATCATTCACTCCAGGAAATTCCACATCACTGAGGTCTCTCTAGATCCTTTTTCTTCACCCATCAGTCTCCATGCTTCTTCTCCTTTTCCTTTACCCATTGTCTTCCCCACTTGCTCTCATTCCAGCACTTTCCTGGACCCAGTATATCAGTCTCCTGTTCCCATATGACTCCCACTAATTACAGAGCTTTCTTGCTGCTTAATGCTACCACCTCTTTTCTAGCTAGTACTTTAAAAAGGCCGTTAGCTAGAAATACATCATCCTTCAGCTTTGGGCCTGAAGTCCACTCAGTAAGCATTTTATACAGTCTTAATAAATGAGGAGAGAAAGGGAAAACAGCAGAGGAATACAAAAAGGGTCCCCTGGGAGTAAGGTTGTCAGAAAGTCACGGTTACTTCATAACTCTGGGCATTAGTCATTTTTCTTACCATGGGTGGTCCCACTATGGGCTGAATTTTGAAAGGTTTTTCTCACTGTTTGGCAAAGATGTGACATTGCAGAGGGCTGGAGGAGAGGGCAGACCCGCAGGTGGTGGCATGGCTGCGCCCTGCCAAGGATGACTCTTTCTCACAACCTCTAGAGCCCGTTTGCTCTTGTGGTGGTTTTGGTGCTTTGTGGGAAGCCCTGACCCTGCTGAGAGGAGAGAGTTGTAGCTGGGCTTGGGGTGGGGGTAAACGAGAAGTTTGAGCCTTTGCATGGCTGCCATGAATGGCTGCTGTCATTGCCGTGCCTCCAACGCAGGACCACTGGCAAAGCTGTAAGGGATGACCAGAGAACAGATTGGAGGATTTGCCTCTGTGTGTGCCTATGCAACACATGGGGCGATTCCCACCTGGACCAGCTGTCTCCATCCCTCTTGGGGAGAGGACAGGGCTCAGCCCTGAGCAGGTACCTGACTTTAGTGTGTGCCTGTGCTTGGTGTATCACAGATCCTGCTGCTCCCAGACCGGTGGGGTAACAGCTCTGAACCATCACAGTTTTAACCCAGGTGCCAGGAGGTGCTTGCAGGGAAGGATTTTGGGAGCTGCTGGTTGTGCACAGGGAGGCTGGCAGGGCAGCACCAGCTACAGCAGTGTGGGCCTTCTGGGGGGTAGTTTCTCCTTCTGAGAAGCTCCTCCAGCAATGCACAGACTTCCCAGTGGGATACACCAAGCTCCCTCCTGGGCTGTGCTGCTTCAGCTTCCCTGTGAGGATGCTGCCTCAGGTCTCTCCTCGCCTGTCCATGGTCTGGAGGTAGATACAGCCATAAGTTTGGACCAGAAAAGATTCTGTAGTACAATTTATTCCTCTTTTTTTTTTTTAAGTTATTTTCTTAGCAGTGGGTTTGTACTGTATCATTTTCTCATCTGAGTTGCCATAATACAATGCAAGTGTTTTAAACTTCTGTGAAGGACCAGAGGAACTTGTTTTGTTAGATACTGATTTTCCACTTGTGTTTAAGCCTACTTGCTTGGCTGTTTCCAGCCTCACTGACCCAAGAAGATGATTGACCAATAAGATGAATCTCAAGGTAGAAAAAGGCAAATTATGTGGAGCTGGTTAGTTGCTGTGGTAATTCAGATGACCAAAGTGTGGGCAGTGTTGAAGCTGCTGGTGACGTTTGGATAAGGGAATGGTCACTGCTCCACAATGTAGAAGAAGAATCTGTTGATTTTTTAAAGACTATTAAAAACCTATTAAATGGAGTGGTTACAGTGAAATGCATGGTTCCTTCCTACTCCATGTTACCTGAGCAGACTGTGGAGGACCACTACCCCATTTTACTCCACTTCTTGTGTCAGACAGAGCATCGCGTGCTGGAAAGTCCCATCAAAGCTGAAGACTACTGGGAAATGTTTGTCTGTGCTGTCTTTCTTTGGCCAGGCCTCCTATGCTGTCACTCTGGTGGCTATGGAGCCCATTGCAAAGTGGACTTGCTGTCCCAAATGTCTGTCCCTCTTGCTTTTGTGTGCCCAGATACAACACGACCCAAATGACTGTATTTAGCTCTGTCCCTCCTGAATTCATATTATACCCTCAAGCTGTACTGTGCATTTACTGAAGCTCATTAGAATGAAATGGGAAATACATGTATTTCAAAAGTATTTTATTTGGAATACTAATCTTATTTTAGAATTCACGTTAAGCCATTGAATCCTTGGCAACTAACATGAAAACACACTGAATCATAATAAAATACAATGCTACTATATTCCATTTTACACCATACCAGCATGACAGCAGCTTTTTCTCTTGCTGAAAATAGGATTGCTTACATTTTATTTTTATTTGTTTTAGGGGAACAAATAAGAAAGCATTTCATAATAAAATCCAGCCATTATCTTATATCTTGCTGCACGTACTAGTAGCTGTAGGGCATGGAGAGGGGAACTGATGACCGCACAACACTCTAGCAAGTATTTCACTGCCTGGAACTTCTGTTCTGGGCAGTCTGGACCTCAGTTCAGGCTGCAGAGAGTCAAATGACAGAGCAGTGTTGCAAGCACTAGGCTGGGGGCTGCAATATACAGCACATCAGCCAGAGAAGTGATCCAACACACTCTATATCATCATAACACTGTAGGTAAGGAATAGCGTGGTGATATAGGGGAATAATACATGGCTGACACCACTTAATGGCAAACAGCAAATCGCTGTTCAGTCATATATAACACTAGGAGTCAACACACTGAAACCTCATCCTCTGCCCTCTTGTGGCAACAAGCAGCTCTGGAATAAGGATTACTGAGTACACAAATCAGTGTAAAGCTCTTCTTATCCCTTTCCCTGGCAGATGTAAAATTGTGGTTGAAGACTGAGGCTTGGTTGCTTTGGGAACTACAATTTAGAGGTACTGATGGAGCAGAGAAGAAATATATAGCACCCTGAGTGGGCTGAATCATCCCAGTTGTTTGACTCCTTTTTATGCCAAAGCACTTTATTTTTAACAAACTGCCTGGGAAACAGAGATTTAAGGCCCAATAATAGCAAGGCGCGAGTGAATTAGTCTAGTAACACCAGAGACTGCCTTGGAAATGCACTATACTCACCATGGTAATTACTAATTTTAAGAAAGTAGATTATAACAACTGCCCTATATTTCTTCTTCCTGTTTTCGTGAGGAGTGACATTTGTGTGGGATACAGTGGAGAAAATATCAGGCTTTAAGAATCAGGGGAAAATGTAAAGAGCAGAAAGGTAGAAAAAACTTAAACATAGAAGTGTTTTATTTGTTCAAACCATCTCCAAGTTGCCTGTAGGCTATTCCCTCCTTTCCTCAAGGATGGGCCAAGAGTGATCCAGCTCAGGGGAAATGTTAAGGATGGTCAGGACTGAATGCAATATATATTCTCTCTTCTCCTGCCCAAGATCTCAGTCATAACTTAATTTTCCTCTGGACTTCAGTCTTTAGTTTGCTCTGCTTGCTGTGTCCTTCATCCTGCTGGTGAGCATCTGAAATACTCCCTTGTGCTTTCTCCTTCCTCTGCTTCATTAAAGAAGTGAAAAAGCAGGAGATGCTACATAGACGAAATAGGAATTATAAAAGTGGAGGGACCTTGGGAGATCATCTAATCCATCTTTCTGCCTCAAAGGAGGTGAACATGTAATTAACTGCTCCTAGTGACTCTCTGTCTGATCTGTTCTTTGAAACTTACTGCATGGGGATTTCCATCACCTAAGAGTTTAGCCCAGCATTTCACTGTTTTCATGCTAGAGAGTTTTCCTTAATCTCTAACTAAAATCTCCTTTGCTTTTATTTAAGCCACTTGAGACTTATTTTCACACTTTTCTCATGCTTTTTGAGAACTTTGGTTATTTTTGTGGTTCTCTGTTGGACTTTTTCTCACTGGCCTGTAAACTTTCATTGCATGCTCAGGCTAATTCTGTCAGTGTTGCCTCCCACACTGGGAAGAATAGAATTATTTCGTGTATCATTTCCAGGTAATGACTTAATCTATAACTGAAAGACATTCAGTATTTCAGTGTTTTGGTCACTAAGCTCTTAATTTCAGATAATTTCACTAAATAGTAGTCTTAAATTTTAAATTTTCCCTTTTGGAAAAACATTACTTACAGGCTTTTTCTTTAAATTTGCTTTTAATTTGAAGAAAATAAACTCATGTTGTTTAACTTATACAATTATTTGTTATAAGTAGGGTTACTATCCGAATTTATTGCTTCCCTAAAGCCAAGTATTAAGTATCTTGTTTACTCAGTCCATGCAGCAAAGAAATGTATTGGTAACCACAATCAAGTATCTGAGACCCACCATAGTTAGTAGCATTTATTCTCCAATTTCCATCTGGAACATTAAAGCCTTCCTACTACAATTTCTGTAACCACATCTCCGGTATCATTCATATCTGTAATAACATGTACAGATTTCTGTTTATATCGTAACAGATATAACAGCGACTCGTCTTGTTTTTCATCTCTGTCTTCAAAGAAGACAGTCATTGTTCTGAAGATGCAATGATCACCTTTTCTGAAGTGTCCTGAGGAGATACTGGCTCTTTTAACACCATTTTTATCAGCTCTTGAATTACTTGGAACTTTGTCATGCAATCTGTGAAGCCATGTACACATCATGGAGTAGATTTTGACTTTCCCTCAAGCTGCTAAAACAAAAAGGGGTTTTGCACAGAAAGCTGCTTCAGGTGACCTGCTGCTGTGTTCCCAGGCACAAGCCCGAGGGAGAATTTTGCACACAAGAACTAGGGCTTTCCCAAGACACTATGTGCATCTCAGGACTAGTGGAAATACCCAGCTGTGAATCCATTTGACCTGGCTTAACTCCCCTAAAAATCCCTCTCAGCTCTCTGCAGTATTCTAGCAGAGCATCCCAGACTTTTGCACATGCAAAAGCTCTTGCTCTGCCTGAGTGTGCACCTGAAAAAGCTTTAACATCTTCACTTGCCTTCTTTACCTTTAACCTTACCACTTTTGCTGGGCTCCCTTCCCCCAACCCACTGCTCATACGTTTCCTGATGAAGACTAGTCCTTGCTTTTTAAACTAAACAGTGCCAGACAGAGATTGTCCCTTGCTGGCATAGAACTGACAATTTATCAGCCTTATCTAACTAGTGACAGTCTAATATTAATGTAGGTGGAGAGCCATTTTGTTGTTTATTGGAGACAAAACTCCCATCTGAAGTCCATGGATGGTTTTGCCTAAATAAATGTTGTATGGTAGGTGCAGATAAAAATAATAATCTGTCTAGTTAAAGTAAAGGATGTAAGCAGGAATTTTGTAGGTTTTTGAGCTCACTCTTGCTAAAAAAGTTTGTCTAAAATTATGAGTTTTCCTGCATGGCAGCAACATCTAGATGCTCTTTATTACCCTTGTCCAGTACTTCTATACAGGCAGCCCAGAGAATGGTGGAAGAAAAGTCAGCACAGCTCTGGTCCACATAATGAGAACCACAGCTCCTGACCAATGCAGTTGAGACCTACAGAGATTTCTGTGGGCATGGGGTGTCCCTCTGTCATCAACAGAAGAGCAAATTTGGCCAACAACCAGGGGCAAGGATGAGCTGCAGTGCAAAGTGCCTAAGTGTTTTCAGTTCTCGTGCTGGATGGTTGCGTTTGGCTCCAGAGCTCAGTGCCTGTTCGCCTGTTAATCCCCGCACAGCTTGCCTAGATCTTTCTTGAAAGATGCTTATGGAGGAAACAGCAGGAGACTGCACTGCCGTGGGGCAGTCAGGCAGCACTGATGAGGTGTGGGCTCATTAGCTTCGCAAGGAGCCATACCAGCACAGCTCCCTTGCATAGGGATCCTCAGCTAGTTTGTCTGTTGTGTGTGTGGAGGTACCAGTTGGAGTTGGCTTTGGCTTGTGCCCTCTCCTACATATATTTTAATGATGGAAAGATGAAGTGTTGGTTTACTTTCATCACTGGGGTTAGCAAGCATGCTTTCAAAGAGTCTGGCTAATTTTTGTCTCAGCCCTTTCCCAGCCTTCCTCCCACCTTACCTTGCAAGTCAGATAGGCTGCAGCAGTGGAGCAAACCTGTCTACTTTGTTCTAAAGCTGCCTACAGTAGCAGCTCCAGAAGACCCCTGGGAAAGTGATTTGCTTCCCTTAAAGAATGACTCCTCTTTCCCCTCGAAGCAGTGGAGTGATAGAGCTCCTGTTTCCCCAGGAGCCTTCCTTGAAAACTGAAATATAAGTTCAAAGAAAGGTATGTCCTAGTTCAAGGGAAGAAGATTGAGCTTTACGTGAGAAGTACTGAAGTATGCATATTCTGGCCCTGTGTGCAGAAAGACCAGCAAACTCACTGGCTAAATCTGTAGCTGTAGCATGGAGGAGACAAAGACATAAATTTCCTTCTATTTTTTTTCCCCAGAAGCTTGGTAAGTTGAGGAGGCAGAGACAGTGATGTCTTAATGTATAGACACTATTTTTGCCTGTACACCTGGTGCAAGGGTGCCATTTCCTAATTCCTGAATTATGGGAAGAACTATTTAAACTACTAAAGCTATAAGGAAAGCAATGAAGGGTTGTGCATTGAGTATCTGGTAACAAAGCAGTACATAAAATCCATCAAATAGCATACCCAGCCCTTTTTTGTGACCACTGACACTGGACAGAAACATGGCCAAAGGTTCTGATGCAATTTATTCCAAAAATTTCGTAACAGCACAAAGAGATTCGTGAAGTCCTTCGTTCCGATATCAGCTGTAGCAGTAATGGATAAAGAAAGAGAAAAAAAATCGATTAAAAGATCTGTTCCTCACACTGTGAATACAGGCTCAGATGTCCTAGGGTTTTTAAGTGTCAAAATTTCCACTGATTTCTCTGAGAATTTTAACCTTCAAGTAAGAGGAGGCAGCAGTGTATCTTTACAGATCTGATGGTTGGAGTCCAGAGCTCAGTTACACGTTGTACCCTCTGAGAAGGAGGTAGGTACATATGACACCCTAGAAGAACAACAGTAGAAAAAAAACCAAGGTGCTGAGCAACTCTAGTTTATTATGGTGAAATTCTACCTTTCCACAGTCCCATTCTCCCCAGTACAGGTACAAGAAGGTAAGGTTTTATCATGACAGCCCAACCGTTGTTTGCTTTTCCCCAGATTTCCTAGATGTTTTCTCGTCCCTTTTGTCCCATGGCACAGTCGGGCTGGAGTGACATGAAAAGGGATGGGAAAATCTCCGAGGAGAATGAGAGCGGTTGCCCTGTCAGGTGTGATTAACACCTACACAGTTAAACACCTTACCGATGAAGACATGCAAGATGTGCATGAAATTTTAAAAAAAGCTGTTCTCTTTCCAGTCATGCCCTCTTTGTAAATTACGATTTCAGGAAATTAAGCAGAATGCAGATGAAAAATTTAATGTGGTGGAATTTGGCGATTCTGACCCTTGAAAAACTCTTCCATTCAATGTCATGATGCATCCGTGCAACACGGCCACATCCATCCTACCGTATGCTGCACGTCAGAAGTTGATGATTGCAATTAAAACTAACTGGTTCTCACATAATCACAACAAGGGTAGATTTACTCAGCATTATCTTTCATGGACAATCCCCTACAAGAAAGTTCACCAATCATAATGAAATTACAGGCTGCTTTCTGGTCTTGTGTCAGCTGCAGCGCTAGTGACGAGATGAACTGTGAGCAAGGCAGCTGTGAGCGGCACGATACAGAACCACATCACTAATAGTGGGGTCGGGGCTCTCGAGCTGTCATGTACAAATCTTGTTATAATGAGAAGAGCATTAGTAATGGAGGCTGAAATTTTCAAGCTGCCTAAGGGATTTAGATGCTCAGTTCCCATTAAATTTAATGGGATGTGTGCCTCAAAATCCCATTCACAATAAATTTTTACCAGCCGTTCTTTGTGCAAGGGAAGGAGAGGAAGAGAAAAATAGAAAGGAATGGAGAGAATCAGGTATAAGAGCATTTCTTACTGGGACTGAAGGCCACATGAGTGTTGTAAAATAGCATCCAGAAGAGGACCAGAATGAAATACTGCATAGGGCTCCCTTCTAATGCCGAGGTAATTTGGGTCTGAACTCTGCTCCAGCCTGCCCGGAGAGGTGGATGGGAACATAATGCCCTCTGCGCTTTGAGATTTCTATTTCTGGACTGCAGACCTACTTGCAGTCATTAAAGCACATTTTAAAATGAAAATTAGATAGGGAAACATAGATAGGATAGCAGTGGTCTTTGGAGATGTGTAGGAAGAGGATGAAAGAAGGCTGTGAATTGAGAAAGCCTCATGTTATACCAGTTCACTTCTCTAATTAGGTCTGGTTACATTTACTTCTTCAACCAGATTTGTCTTTATTTAAATCAGGTGCGTTCTTTAAGTGTCAAAAATACTAAAGATCAACATGTTTCCTTGGTAACCATGGATCCCATTACTTTGCTTCCAGCAAGCCACCAGCTCCTAGGCTCAGCTCCAGCCTACCTAAGTTGATGCCCCAAGCTGAGTGAGTCACTCTAGGTTTCCTCTGTAGGTTAGGAAAAGAGAGAGGTGGAGAGTGATATACTGATAGTTCAGCTCTTGCTCCTGGAAAGGAGAGGGGTTCACTTCATTGAACTTCACCCACTCATACGTTATGCACCAGCTGTTAGATCTCTGCCTAAGCTTCCTCCATAGACTGGCAGGTACTTCCAGTAGGAAATTCCTTCACCTGAAGTTGTGAGTTTAAGATAAGTGCCCTGATAGGAGCCTACGGTTACCAGGTCCTGGTTTGAATGAATGCTGACAGCTAGCTAGGATGAACCTATGCCCAAATAGTTAAGAGTGAACCCCGTTGGGCTTCAGTTGAACACGCTTTTGATCATTATGTTTACATTCGCTTGTAATGAGAGTTTCCGTTACAACCATACTGATCTTCTCTTTTGACTGTAGGTTGCCTACCAGAACCCTACGTTACCAGCAGAAAACACAGCTCAGGTGTCAATACTTCCAAATTTCAACATGTGATTTTTATTTCCCTTTTTTCCCAAAGAAGAATCTGTTTTCAAGTTGTGGGTTTTTTTTCTTTTTTTTTTTTTTTTTCCTTTGTTGGCTATTTCCATGGTTCGATTTTCCATCTGGAAACAAATAAGGATAAAACACACTCTCCACCCTGTGTTTGCCCTGCCTGTTCAGTGTGAGGGATGTGGAGGCGGGCAGGAGGGATTCCAGGCAATGTGGCATCTGGAGACGCAAACTTGGAGGGGTTCCCAGGAAGGGAATATAACATTTGGCAAGAAAAGTAGGAGCTTAGATGAGAAAGGGCTGTGAGGTTTCCCCCTCTTCTATCCCCATCCTGTTGCTTATTTCTGAATATTTGTTTTATTCCCCAGCCATATTAAAAGTGTAAATTACACAGATGAGCTAATGAGATCATCTGTGCCTGTGCCATTTGGGGAAGAGGGAAACATGGAGATGGTTTCTCCTTTCTATCCTTCCTAATCATTTACCTTTATTTTGAGACTAACGATGCTCCTATTCTGCACATTCAGCTCTGCGAGCCTGGAACACTTCCTGTGGCATTCCTTCTGTGATTTGATATACATTTCTCCCTTGTGTTTATGTGGCCTGCCATTCATCCCAAATGTCTCTGTTGTCTTCTGCTATTGGTATGGGTTGAAGCTGTGGTCTGTGGAAGTTTTGGGTTTTATAGGAACAGGACCTAGATTTTGTTTGTGCAGAGCTTTAGGTTCAATAAACATAATGAGTCACTGTAAGGAAAAAGGGGTTGATAGCAATCTCCTTGTTCTTTTTGTCCCTAAATTCTCTTGAGCAATGATTGTAGGCAGTACTGGGTAAACGTTCAGCTGGCATAAATGTAGGCACATTCACTGCAGCATTGCTGATTTATGGGGATGTGACCCTATGTTTGCAATTAAGATTATGTCCATAGAACAGATGGGTCAGAGTGATGCATTTGCCTTTATGAGGCACTGAATCAGATGCACTGCAATAGATCATTCATATCACAAATTGGTGCCATGCTGTTTTAAATAGCAGTGGTGCAAGGAGGAATTTCTTGCAGCAGTTGACAGCTTTCAGACTTTAATACGTGAAGTTGCTTCTCTTGCTAAATGTTTATTTGCATGGAAGGAAAGCAAGTCTGTAAGACATTTTTAGTTTGTGTGCTGAAATCACAATTCCTTTTTTAAACAGAGTTTGAAAGATGCTCAGTTGGTAACAAGCCTTTTAGTGGGAGGGTAAAGACAGTTCTTTATTCAGAAACAGCTTGGTTGTAAATCCCTCCATAGAGACACTGTTGTTGCTTTTATCCTCACTCTTGGTAGTTGCCTCAAATGTAAATTCTCGGAAACACAAAGACTCCAACTGGGAAACACACGTCGAGTTTCTCAGCTGAGACAGGGACATTGTCACTGTGGCTTCTAAGCTCTGGGCAAGGAAAAGTTAAGGCAGAAGTAATGTCAGGAAGGGATGGCTGTGCTCTCTGATCCAGCCTTGAGTGGAAAAGCCCTGCTTCTTTTGCTGTCTGAGAGGTCTCTCCCACCAACCAGACCAAGCTGTCACTCTGTTTCCTATTTTTTACTCTGGGGAAGTTCAGGCATGGCACAGAGGATGGAAAGAACTCAAAATAAGGGTTCCCCTCCTTAATTCAAAGCATGATGGGACTTCTTCCTTTTGCACGAGTCACCTGAATTCAGAATGTTTAACCTGTGGCAGAAATAATTCAGATTGGAACACACTAATTGCACCAGGTCAATGTGACAATTGTTTTTGCATGGATCGTTTCAGAATATTTTCTGCATGTGTTTGTAGCAAGCAAATCATAGGATGTCGTTGTTGCTATAGCAATAAGCCTCATTTAGTGAACGAGGCAGGGTAGCCCCCCTCAGACAGACCACCATACTCCCACTAATTATCACTGCAATGTGGGTACTTGACACGGTTTACGTACCAGGGATATGATAGGTATCGATACACCCTGAATTCTAGGAGCAAACGGATCCCATGGGATTTATGTTTCTGAAAATCCTTCCTTGATTGAGGTTTGAGTCATCAGTGACTGAAATTTGCTGACTATAGTTGCATTAATTATACTAAGTGGGTTTTTTTTCAGTCGTGTACCATCCAAATATGGGATGTGTAATTTAGGTGTGTGCGATATGTTGTATTTTAATTTGGAAGCTTGGGGAAACACAGTGGCTTGGACAGTCTCTGTGATAGCTCTGTGAACAAGCTGAACCAACCAGGGTAGTTGAGATAACACAGCTAAACCCAGCCTTAATTCTCATGGAAAAAAACCCAGTAAAATATCCTTGAAATAGTGCATCTAGAAGAGAAAAATAAAAGCATAAGAAAGGCTATAATAATAACAACTTTTTCATGGTGTCAGCATTGTTTATTGCTTCATGTAGTGATTGTGGCATGCAGTCTTCAGGGGATGAATGTTTTGTTTTTAAATAGTCTGTGGGTTGATCTCAGCAGATCAGCCAGGCAGGACTGTCTGCATACACACCGGGTGAGGTGTCAAGTCCTGTTTTTTCCTGCTTTGTGAGAAAAATGGGTCTGGTCCTTATCCCTTTGAAATCAGTGCAAAGATGACCTGGGATCCGTTGGAAGGATCTCTTGGATTGGGTCCTGTGAATGGGATTTAAGGCTTGACCATTCAGCTTTGAATCCAAACTTGCTCCCTGAGTCACTGGAGTGATTCTGAATTTACACTGATATAAGCAAAAGGAAAATTAGTCCTTTCTTCCCAACATAAGCACGTAATGAGGAATTATCAGCTCATCACTTTACTGGTGTTGTAGTTACTGTTTCCTGTCATCTCTTCTCTCTGTCTTGTTTTTCACATACTCACAATAGATATGAAAATCAGAGCCCTTCAGATGACTCCTATAGGTAGCATCCAATTTATGGTGATGATGGGCTAGTGGCTGTTGGAGAAACAGAATGAAAGAGAAAGCAGTTGTAAAATTGCTGCTTTTTGTGGGCTGCTTGCACTTGTCTGTGAGTATTTATTATCCTAGATGGCAATCTAACTGATTCTCCTTGATGTACTCCAGCACTAATAAAGGAATTTTGCAGTATTATTACAGCAATTTTAAATCAATTCACTCAGTGAACGCAATTGCGTCTCAGAAGTCAATTATAGATATCACTTAAAAAACCCAGATAACGCAAATCTAGGCCTGTGTTTTCATCACTATGCAGAGAGCAAAATAAAATTATGGTAAGGGGAATGCACATTAGAAAACTGGAGGTGTTGTGAAGGGAGGGGACTAGCATGAAAGGTGATGTTTCTGCTGCAAGGTTTTCTTCAGGCTTCAGAGCATTGCTGACACTCTTGCTTTCCTGTCCAGCTCCCAAGTGGCCTTCAGGCAGAAACATCCCATCTTATCACAGCTTTGCATTCTAGAACAGGTCTTGCTCAGGATCATCATGAAAGCATCCAGGAGACCTGTCTGGACCTCAGGTGAATTAAAAGATACTGCCTGAGGTTAATGAGGGGTTCATCCTTCAAGGCCAACAAAAAGTCAGAAACTGATAAATATAAAGTACACTCCACCACCTGAGGTAGATGCCTACTTCTTTAGTATTATGTTTCATTCCCTTGGCAATGAAGGTCCGCATAATTTTCAGTTCCTTCTGTCACGATGTACTTCACAGAAGTGTTTTTTTCTTGTTGTTGAATCTCCTGGGAGCATTAAAAGGTTTTCTATTATTGTGGCTGGAAACAGTGGCTGTTTTTTAGTTCTTAAATTCCCTTTTTCTCTCTTTTAAAGAGAAAAGCTTTGAAGGATTTCAGAGAGTCAGCTTGGGTTTAAAGCAGAGGAGTCCCTAGAAATGAGAAATTGAGATAATTTGTAGTTGTTCATGATTCTAGGAAATGAGTCCTGATCATTCAATAAAAACACTAGCTAAAATGGGGGACATAGCAAGCAAGTGCTGGCAAGAGGTCTGTGCAAAATGAGCATAGTAATACCTCCCTTTTTTTTCCTTCTTTTTGGTAAAATCCTATTTTATCTATAAAAAATATGGTTCTGATGTCTTTTAATTGTCACACCTCAGGGCAGGGGGAGCATGATGTTTCAAGGCAGATAATACCATGCCAATACTATGATAAACAGCCAAGCAACTGTGCTCTATCTTTGGTGAAAGATAAGCTGGAATAAGGAGAGTGATTAAGACCCATGTTCAAGATTTATCTAATCAACTTGGAGAGCAGGTCAATGTGTTGTCTTGATACAATAGTTAAGGTAAAGTTGCAAGTTCAAGCAGGTTTGACTTCAGCATGCTTCCTGTGCAGCTGAACCTCTTTAGATTATTCCCTGTGAAGGTTTATAGGATAATGGAATGAATACAGAGGGGAAGATAGAACATAAAATATAATTGCTTTTTCCTCCAGCCACCCCCTGCCAGAAGCTGTGCAGTCACATGGGGTATGTCCTGGTCCTTGTCAGTCTCTGTGCACTGAACCAAAAGAGATGAGCTGCAGCATGAACAATTTTGTGGAAGAAGGAGAAGATGAAAGGGTGTTCCTAAGCTTTTTGGTCCTGATAAAATAAGATCTCCCTGCTTCTAAATCCGGAACACGTGTGCTTGTGGCACCTGACTTTTGAATATCCATTCTGATTTTTTTTTTCCATTCAAAAAATGTACATTTGTAGGCATGGAAGGGCGAGGAAGTGAAGCTGAAGAAGCAAGTCCTCTGTGGTTACTGATCAGCTCAGATCTATCAGACTCCACACAGAGGCTCTGACACAGCCCAGAGTCACTCGGACGGCAGCGCCAGCTTGAGTGAGAAGGGACACCACAGGGAAAAGAAGTAACATAGTGTGAAAAGCCATGGCATCAATCATAATTGCAGAAGTAAAACATTTTAGACCACTTCCAGTTAAGCTTGTTCTGCTCTCCTTCCATTTCTAAGCCCCCTGTACATACTGGACTGATAAAAACTTTCCAGCAGCCTTCTGTTGTCTGCAACAGGATGAAATTGTTCAGCCAGCCTTGGGGCAGAATAAGTAGAGCTGCTGTCACATCTCACCCATGGCAAATTGGCTCCATTATTTATCACTGAAGGAGATGAGTGCAATGGAGAGGCGGGGAGAATTATTGTATATAAATGTTGCAATATATGCGATTCTCACTTAGAATTATTTTTTTTTTTCCTTGTGAGATATGCTGTCTCATTGAAAGAGGGAGAAAGGTATAATTTCAAACCTGACTCCTGTAAGAGGAATTAAACAGGAAAAAAGAAAAAAGCTGAAAAAGTGGAGGCATTCTCTCAGGGGTGCTATGAATAATTTTCTTAGGAAAATGTATTCTTGCTGTGCACCTCAGTGACCTCATGAAACAAGCTTTCCTGTATCTTCCCACCGTAATATTTACTGCTGTGTCCCTCCAGCTCTTTTCCTCTGCATTCAACACCAGTTTGGCTTGTTTGTTGCAAGTGGCAGATTGGAAAGAAGTGGAGGTTACCTCTGACAGAATTGTCAAATTAAATTTATCCTGATCCCTGTACCTTCTCCAGGAGACCCCATATTTATAGTAAAGTACACACAGCTCGTAAACATTGGTTTTCAAAAACACTTTGACAGCAAATAATAAATATAAAATAATGCACAATACAATATGCAATTGACTTGTATGCCTCCCAGTCAATGCAAGCGTTATCCAGCATACATAATTACATTGCAGGCAGCACATCCTTTACCTGGGAATGACATACCCTGATAAAAATAAATAATAATAATAATAACCTTCCCCCCCATGTATGCACCACTGGGTTCCTTGTCTAAATCTGGCGATGAAGAATGAATGTGAAATTAGCATTCGATTAGAAATGAAGGAAATGCAGGATGTGAATGTAAAGCAAAGGACTATATCTATGTCTAAATATGAATGTGACATTTGTATGGCTGTGTAAATAGTCTCCTTGTGCAGCATCACTCAGAGAGGAGATGTGCCACAGGAATAGCAAAGTGTGGTTTTCCACAGGGTAGGAGAAGTCTGGATTTAAGGTGGTTTTCTCAAGTGGAAGACCTGTCCTTCATTTCTGTTCCCATCCTCTTTTTCCCCTGGGATCAGCAGGGACTTAGGAGTTTTTTCTCCCTGTCCTATTTATTTATTGTCACTGTACAAAACTCATAAAAAATGGTTTTCTCTGAATTTTTCCCCTTTTATTTTTTCTCTCAGGTTTTCCATAGACTGGAACTTACCATATCATCTGAATGGTTTTGCAATGTTTGTTTCTACATCTTTCTCTTCCTCCCCAGAACATGAAGCAATGAAGGTGGCAGATCAGTCACCCCTTACCCACAGGCAGGCATTGGCAAAAGAGTATTTACCCAGGCCATGCAGTCAGTTCATGCCATTTAGGATCCAAAGGCACCTCTCGACCTTTCTCAGTGTTAGATGTACTGCAGCTTTGACCATGTCAAGAGTTAGCTTCTTGCCTCTGCCAGGGGTTGCTGGTGTGCACAGGAGCACCCTGCACCCACACAGCCCCATTCCCATGCACCAGGCTTTGAGAACATTGGTAATATCTGCCTATTTTTTTTCTAACTTTATACTTTGAGTGTTACTCTGAAAACAAGATGATGTGTCTGCTTTCCTTTTGGTTTTGACCATGAGAATTAAGGCAGGTGGGACTGATGTTTTTCTTCCTGTGACCTGTCTCCATTCAAGACCGAGTGTGTATTTTTCAGCTGATGTACTTATTGCCAATTATGTTTAAGCAAGAAGGCAATGTATGCAGCTTGTCAGCGTAGGTGGCCTTAGAGCTAAATTCATAGGGTTTGCTTCAGGTATGTCCAATGCCACCCTCAAATCAGATCAATTTGAGATCTAAGAAAAATGCTCATTTTAGAAGAATGAAATTGTCCTTTACCATATCCCAAAGCTATCAAGAAATGTTTGCATTTGTTACAGCCAACTTTGCCATCTAATTGACCTTAAATCCAAGCATTTATGTGCTGCTTCCCAAAATAAGCATCAGTTAGGCTTAGGAGAATGCCTTAAGGGTGTGCAAGCCAAATTGTACCAGTCGGAAAGATGCTGGTTTTAAAATCAGCTTTATGGGTGAATCTTCCACCCGCTGTTAACGTTTAACATATCCCCCTAAGCCTGGGTGCTCTTTGAAGCAAGTTACCAGCTTAATTGGGACTCTTTAATAAAATTTAATGCTATTTTTTTTAATGAAGAAAGATGAAAATTTGCCTAGAGGGGGATCTTGAGCACAAGGTATTTAAAGAAATTATTCTCTGAGAATGTCGATCTCTTATCTCATTCTCCACAAATCATTTAATGAAACAACATTAGCATTTCACTTCTAGTTATAGTCGCTTCTTTCCTCTGCATGCATGTCTTTATTTTTGTTTTTCTCCTTTTCAGGGAAAAAATAAGGCACAACAAGGCTTTCAAACAACAACCTCATGCTATTGAGTGACAATTAATATGGCCTCATTCTTGCAAATGGGGAGCGAAGGTTTTTTCCAGACAATTAGGTAGACAGCTTTCTTTTGCATTTATTAATGCTGATCTAAAGTTTAACAGGCTTGGCTTTGCCAGTGACATAATTACTGCAAACCTGGGCATCTGCAGCCAGGCTCCAGGTACAAAGCAGCCCTATCGCTGTTCCCTGCAGGCGATAACCCAAAACAGGAGATGGCTTTCTGCTCCAAATGTAGATACTGAGTGTTTTCCCTTTAGATTAAACAATTATTTGGGCCCTGCTCTCAGTGCCTGTGGTTGTCATTGAAAGACTCAGCATCAGCACCTGATTCTGGGTGAATGGGAAGAAGAGGTATTACTTTTTCACTGCAATTTCCTTAAAAGCCCCAGCTCTCCATAACAACCTGTTAGGGAGTGACTGTTGCATTTTGAACTAGAGAAGGGGAATATTTATGGTGTCCTTTCCTTGATGAACCACTGTCTCATTTCCCTCTTCGCCACTTCATCTGTTGTTATCTTGGGTCCAGTTTCTTCTTCTTAAATGAACTAATTGTCCAGTTTTTGTGACGTAAGTGTTAGATTACAGTGAGTGGTGTCAGCAAATCAGTATGTTATACTGCAGATAGGATCAGGAGGAAGAAGAGGTATGGGTTATAGGAGCAATGGGGTGGAAGATAAATCCAGCCCACTAGATTTACCATTCAAGGCCAGAATTTCTCTATTCTGGACTTATACATAAATAACTGTCTTATTCTTTTAACCAGTTCATAGTGGTTATTCAGTTTTCAATACATTAGACTCTTCTTCACATATTTGTTAGTGCTTTATCTCTGTTCTGTTTCTCCCTCTTTTCAAGAAAAAAGAAACCAACAGTATGTAATTTCCATAGAACTCGTCTCAGCCACATTTTTGTCTATGACTTTTCCCCCTAATTTCAAGGAGCTATTATTCTCTGTAACACTATAATATGATCTTCATGCTTCTTGTAAGATTTAGGAGAGAGTGGATTATATGAAATTTCCTGAGCAGTCTCTGGAGTTTCTTTTCCATTCAAATCACCATATACACCCAGAGTGAATAGAAAGGAAAGAAGCAGGTCACAGTGTTCCTTCCCCCAGCATACTAGTTTAACTCCTCCATAATCGGTGGGAGTAGTTATCCTTCAGCATGGAGGGAAATTAATACATGTCCTGGGATCTAACTGGTGCTGCTGGGACTCCTCACCTGTCTACAGTCCCATTGATTTTAAATTCAGGTTGCAGGACCTTTGCATTAATATAATGTTTGTTGACCTTTCAAAAAAAGGAAACCCATTTTTAAAATATGAGGGGTTTATACACACACACACAAATCAATTTTTTTTTAAAAAAAGTTATGTTTTTCATGCCCAAGAGGAAACATGCATCACTGCACCCCAGGAAGCAAAGCAACAGACTCAATCAGAGAGGGAAATTCCTGTCTTCATTCAGATCTAAAGCATCCTTCTGTCATTTGCAACATATTCTTAACTGTCAGGCTTTCAACAGGTAACTCAGTAAACACACATTATCAAGCCAAGCCTTCCAGTCTGCCAGGAAGTCCCCACCAGGCTGATCCCCATAAACACCCCACAGATCCATCCCAGCCCTGCCTGGATACCTGCTCCAGAAAGGACTCTCCAGCTGAGTAAGAAGCCATTCAGTTAACTAAGTGGCAAAACAAGCAGAACTCATGAAAACCACTTTTCTGCTTCTTAATGAGTACTCAAAATTATGTTGCATTTTCTCCTTTCACATTTATGAAATATGTTTTAATTGTCATGAACATCCAGAAGACAAAAAGAGTCCCCTAAACGCAAACTGACAGGAAATTCTGGGGGTTTTAGGTAGTCTGTAGTAATGATTCATACATTTGCAGCTGGGATAATAACAGTCTAATACCTTGATCATATTGCATTTTACATAATTTTACATAATTGTTCGTAAGGGCTACAATTATTGCGACTGTGAAGTGTAAAACTACAGGAAGAGAATGAAAAAGCCAACTCAAACTAATACATTTAGCCTGGTTTTCTTGTGCTAATTACCCTAGGGAAAACACGTATTTTAACCTAGCAATGTTTGAATTTTTTGTAGTGCAACGCTGCCACAAATGAAGCAGTGTGTAAACTACAGTGATTGTCATCCCACGTGCCAAATTACTGAGCGCTGTTAAGTGTGTTCACGGGGCCATGCAGGTATTCTGAAATATTTCTAGCAAAGAGAGTGTGGTTGCAAGTACAGATTCTGCTCACCTGCTTGGTTATTAAACGTGTTAATATTTCTGCTCTCTGCCATACTAAACAGCATTGTCCCTGTCAGGGTCGTGAGGAATACACTGGGTTTGTGTTATTTTTGCCATTTTCTCATTGCTCTAATTGTTCCCTGGTGTTCCTGAGGAAAAGCAACGTTTAGCTGTGGGAAAGAAGGCAAAACCCACTCATCTGAAACACAAAAGCAGGTCTGAGGAAGGAGAAGCTAGGACAGCCGTCTGCTTTGGTACATGCAAATTTCAATGCAAAAAAATCATCCCCGTGGCTGGGTTTTCCCGTGTGATGGTTTGCACACACATGCACGTGGACTCCCACTGACCACGTGCTCCTGTGTGCCCCAGCTCCTTTTCTGCAGGTGGGAGGTTGCAGTTGCTGTGTAGGAGGCACCTGGAGCCCCTGGAGCTACAACAGTGCCTGGCTCATCCTTTGTACCACCACCAAACCTCTCTCTCAAAACAGCCTGGCCAAGAAATCCTGCAGAAATAACACAATGAATGCAAATTGTCTGTGTGCTGAGGGGGTGGCAGGAGGCTGAGAGCATGGAGAGACAGGCTCAAGTCATGGGGCTGGCAAAAAGATCTGTGCCCTTGGCTCCTGCCACACAGCCACTTCAGCGCAAAGTTCAGTGCTTTGGCTGAGGCTGGGGATGATGATGGAGTCACATTAATATGCCAGCCTCTAAGCTGAAGCCATTGGAATGCAGGCACATGTTTCCCTCTAATTGTTCTGGGGAGTGTGGCCCTCTGGGAGCGCTAAGTTTTTAAATTACCTCCGTGAGATTCCTCAGAGCTTGGCCGCTGGACCTGCCATCACCATTTAAAGTGGTGAAAAGCCCAGACCTCTAGACTGAGGTGGAAACAGGTCTTGGGCGTGCCTTTCACCCCATGTGAGGAATGAAATTTGCCCAGAAAGTTACAATACTATGAACTGTGTTCAGAGCACACGAACTGGGCTTCAGAGAGGTTTCTATGTAGAGGGAATGTAAGGCAGGAGCAGAAAGGCAGGCTTCTTGTGCACAGGAAATCACTCATTCGCCGCCTTAGTAGCTTATTGGAACAGCCTTTAGGTGTCATCGGTTTCTTCTGGTTCAAAAAGACCCTCTGGCTTAAAAATTCATCACAGCAAGGTATGGACACAGATTTCTGTACCCTACTTAAATTTGTTTCTTAGGTGTCAGGAAAGCATCGCCTTCTCTGCATCATTTTCTCTGTGAGTTCACGCTCAGAAGGAGATTAGATGCTACGGGCACCAACTTTGCTGTCTTCATAGGGAAAGATTTTCAGAAGGATTTACTCGGGCCTGTCATTATATTTCTGTTCTCCATTGGCTCTTGTAGTAATGGGAGGGGAGAAGATTAATAAACTGTGACTGCCAGGACAGAAAGGCCACCATGGTAATTGAGTCTGCATGGGGGTTTGAGCAAGGATCATATTTTCAGAACAGTATCTTGACTTTAAAATCCTTCAGTCTGGAATAAACCAAAATTTATTCAGTCCAATATCTTCAGGAGCCGAATGACCATCAAAGCAAAAGCTTCATGGTGGCACTTCTCCAAATGAGCTGTGTTATCTTGAAGTTAACCAATTTCCTCTTTTCCAGTTTTCCCATCCCTCAAAGGCAAACAGTAACATGCTGCCAGCACAGCACTTGGACTTCTCAGGACCTGCTGTTCTGGCAGATCAGAAATAGCTTTCTGTGCCCCTCTTCTGTCAGTCTTCGATCTCTGGAGACTGACCTGCACAAGTTTAAATTAGCTTGTTCAGACAGTGTGTAAAAATCAAAACAGTCAGCTGGTGTGCAATGGTCAGTGACTGGGTGCTGCCTTCCGCAGCACTCCGTGGTCCCATGGCCGGGGGGATGTGCAGACTGCTCTTCCTGCAGGTCCCCTCGTGGTGGGCTGGGATGGGCACAGGAGGAGACCTGCAGCCTCGCACAGATGACACTGGCAGGGGGATCAGCATACAGCTTCCCTCTGTGTTTTCCTCTGTGAGTTATTCTCCACCTCTCCCATCCACATGATGACTGCTGACACATGGTGTTTTCTGTTCGCCTGTCAGCAGCATTTATCTGTACCAAAGTCCTTCATGCTCGGTCAGATGGTGGTTGGGGAAGGAGCAAAACTCCATCATTCCTGTCTAATGTGGGACACACTTTCTGTGTCCCCTGTGCATATGCTGACTCTGAGTCATGAAACACAAGATACTCCCGAGCACATTGGCACATCTCCGTGGCACAGAGGGTTGGCGAACAGCAATACTAGGTCAGGTCTCGAAGACAACATAACTGTATTCGCTGCATGTCACCAAAGCATTCAGTTCACCCCTCTGGGATCAGCACTTGTTTTGTTCAGTGTGACGGTTGTTTTGAGCTATCAGAATGACACAAAGCAACCAGAGTGAGGAAAAGCATATGGTGCCCAATTTAGAAAAATTTGCATTTAATTTAATTTATTAATTTGATTGTGTGGTCTGCAGCACTTGTTGGCTGTCCCTGGGTCCTGAGATTTCATCCTACGCATGAGAACATCCTGCTCAGGAGTGAGCACCCACCTTTCCCCTCTGTGCACTCAGCCTACTCTGCAGGACTATATATAGGGCAGAGCAGCACAAACTACTTGATGGGGCTGCAAATTTCCCTACTAGCAGTGTGTGTAGCTGGCAATACTGTGTTGTACTCCTTAGTTACACATAAAGTTCTTCCAAAGCAAAAGACAAAGGCAATATTCTTTGTCGTCATTCTTGGTTATTTCAAAATTGCTACCCACAGCAGAGCATCATCAGTCATTAGAGTCACATATAGGAGTATTATATTCACTTTGCGGTCTCCCAGCTCCATCGCCAAGGACATCACAGTCACAATGAGACATAATCAGTGTGCTGTTGCCAATTTCGAGACATTGTAATTTAGCAAAAATTTCCTGTGTTCAGAGTCCTCTGAAGTTGCAGGAGCTGCTCTGAATTTCTCGGCATTCCTTTTATCGAGTTCGGTGTGAGTGGCATGGGGGGAGATAGAAGGCGTGAGGACCCTCGTTAGCATGCCAGCGTTCTGCCTGTGACTTGCAGGGCACGTGTGCTGCATAATAGCAGGCATGACCGATACGACAAGGGACAGCAGGAGAGAGCTGAGGAAAAGCCTCAACCTTGAGTGACCTTGCTGTTGTGAATTTTTAACTTCCTCTTCTCCCTATCGCAGCTGCGATAAAGAGATACTACACACAAATACTCTTTTGCATAGAAGATTCAGGAAGATGCTTCAAATGACATGAACGTGAGACAGCTGACCTGGTCCCCCAGAATTTTCCAGATGACATTTAGCTGGGCTGATCTTTATTCCTGACTGGTGACAGCTTGATGAGTGGCATCAGGCAAGTCACACCCCCCTATGCCTCACTTTTCCCGTGCGCAACTCTATTTACCCTCTGCTTGGTGTGCTAAGGATGTTTTTTAGATTCTCTGTTAAGAGCTGGGTAGCATTTGACCACTAACTGCATGCTGGAGTTTCATTAATATTGTATCTTATGGCAACATATTGTAACATGCAATGATTTAAAAGCTATTTTTTACTCTTAAAAAAAATCACCTGACACTGGGGCTCAAGAAATTCTCTATCCTGTCTGCAAGGAAATAAAAAATGTGAATTTTCACAGTCTGGAAGTGAGGATGTTCGCAAAATCTCCCCTTCTACTCAGGAGAGGGAAGTTTGCCCTCTTCAACAAAAACATTGCTTCCAGTGGTCCCCTTCCAGCCTGGCCAGGTTGGGTCATTATCATTTTTGATTACCAGTACTTTGATTTTATTTACCCACTGTGAGATGCTTAGGAGCATTCGGCCATGCATTTAGTGTATGGAACTTACTTTGGGGTCCTTTCCATACTTGAGCATGGAGGGATAT
The DNA here is from genome assembly GCA_028020825.1 of Podargus strigoides. NCBI lineage: Eukaryota > Metazoa > Chordata > Aves > Caprimulgiformes > Podargidae > Podargus > Podargus strigoides. The sequence goes on along the minus strand of CM051632.1, from coordinate 13,149,389 downwards.
AAACATAAATGCAGACAGATTTATTGCGGTCTAATTTAATAAAAATGTCAACAAATAAATGCACGTTTGACAGGGGAATAAATATCAAATAGGAGCGAAGCAGACAGTGGAGTAGGTTGTAAGAAATTAACATGAAACATTTTGGTTTGACAGCGACTATAAACCAAAATCGTACTTTGGAGACTTGGGGAGTGATTTAGCAGAGGTGTGCTTCCAGAGACCCAGCGTGCATGAGAGGGAGATGGGTTCAGGATGAGACCACACCACTACAGAGGGGAATGGTTTGTGATCTGTCGCTTCCATTTGTAAACTGACATTTAATGTAAGGGGAGCGAGATGCTGCCTTGATTGTTTTCCCAACGCAGGGCTGTGGGCTGTGCCTGCACGTTGCTAAGCAGCAGCATGCCAGCCCCGGGCCAGGGTCGGCCAGCTCGCTGCTTCTGCCTGGTGCTTGGGCTTGTTTGTCTCCCCTGACTCCAACTTCATGTATTTATGCTTCAAGGGAGAGGCAGGGAAGAGATGTCATCTGTGTTTTGCACCTAGGCTGGCTGGGTGTTAGCTTACAGAGTGATTCACTCAGGGTGGAATAGGAAGAAGTTGTTGAATTGATTCTCTTGGTACCCCACGTGTTCCTATCTCTTGCATTATAAATATTTTGTCCTCCACTGCCCCTCTTTCTCCAAGACACGCAGCAGCCGCCCCGCTCCTCTCAGCCCCGCAGCCGGGCCATTTCGCCAGCTGCAGAGCTTTGAGTTAAGCTTTGTCTGGAGGGAGTGTTTCACGTGTGGGGCCCATTTCTGTGTCAGACAGACTTTAAGAGGGCTGCACTAGGAGAATTTGAAGTCTCCCGTGGATATCAGAGAGCAGATCCATAGCTCAGTAGCAGGCTGTGATGCTAATAGGCTCTTCTAGTGCTCTCCATTGATTTCAACAAAATCAAGAGCATTAGGATGATGTTTCTAAAGAAAGCACACGGCATTTTTTTCTGTAGCTGTGAAATAACTGTTCAGATATCTTGCAATATTTGTTTTCAACTTTTTTTTTTTTTTTTTGGTGATATTCCCTCTTTCCTTCATCTTTTGGGCTTCAGGTTCTCATGAGTTCCCCAGGCAATTACTGAGGCTGTGGTTGCCACAAGCGTTGTTCTTTTCTCTTTATTGCAGAAATGCACTCAAATCCTGGGAGAGATTTTGTTTTAACGGCCCAGTCGATATATGGTGCTTATTCCACCTCAAGCATTACAAAGAGGTTTTTAAAACATACTTGTTCATCTTAATACCCCTGCTAAGATTCTGAAATGCTCAATATATCCTACGTGTTTCTTAACATTTCAGCACAAATCCAATATCACACTTTCACTGTAGGCATAGACTCATCACTCACTGTACTGGGGACCGTATCTCAATGTGTGTACACAGGAATTCAAGGCAGGCAGTTTGCACGGGGGTAAAAGTGCAGTGGCTAATGGGAAGGAGTGTGTGGGAACAGAGTTTGCATCACCATACGTGGAATAAAAGCTTAAAGATTTCCATACCACAGGTCGGGGGGAGTGGGGGTGTATGGAGTGGAAACTTTTGGTCCTGAAGTTCTGGGAGAATTGATGTGTGAAATTGCAAATCTGGTAGTAAGAGTTTTTAATAAATCTATCAACTCAAGGGTGGCACTGTGTGACTGAAGAACAGCAAACACAGTATCTGTATTTAAGAAAGGGAGAGAAATAGGGACACCAGTGTGTGCAGGCCTTATAGTCTGACATCAGCTCTACTGAATCAAAACTTTTGTCCAAAATTTTTATGCCCACTGCTGTGATGAGTTGTTGAAAGGACATAGGTTAGGTCAGGAAAAATATTGGTTGTATTGGTAAGAGGCTGTTAATATCTATGCATGATACAGCCATTTGTGGAGTATCTACACTCAGAAAATGTGAATTAAAACAGGGACACATGCAGACAGGGGTATTACAGAGATCAGGAGAATGGAGAGCCTGATTTACAGGAGGAGGATAAAGGAGCACAGCTTGTTGATCATAGTGAAATGAAAGCTTAGCAGGGTTACGGTTACTGTCTGTTAAAACATCAGGGAGGAAAAAGGACTGTTTGCACTGGAGAACAGTGTTATTGCAGGAACGAAGGGGCATGAATACACTCACACTGTAAATCAAAAGTTTTCTAGCCATTAGGACAGGGGGGCTGGAGCAGCTTTTTGGTAGGAATGGCAGTGAACAAAACCCCAGCTACTTTTAAGCTGCAACTCAGTAAGTTTATGGAGAGATAATATGATGCAGTGCATATGACAGCAGGAACTGTGCTCAGTGACCCCAGGGATGACTTCCAGTCTGTGTAAAGATACAGGAACTCCATTTCAAAGTCCTCATTAAACTTTCTGTGTATTTCTCTTTCCCGATTCTTCCTTTTAAAAAGGATTATCCTGTAATAAACAGGGTGGTGCCATCTGCCACAGTCTCTGGCACAGAAGGGAGGAATTGCTGTTTCATGTTAGTTAGCTGTATTGAGGAGGGTGGGGGAAGGATTTGGGGCTGCTTCCATCTGGCATTGGGGCTGGCTGAAGGTGAGAGCTGATCTCTAGAAATTCAGTGAAAAATGGTGGGTAAGGAAGGTATAAGTTGTGAAACGCCTTGAAAATACAGACCCAGCAGCTTAGGTTTGATGTGGGAGGTAAAAGGAGGGCTATGTAGAATGGAAGGGCATATTCTGAAGCGAAGCTAAGAAAATTGTCTTTACAGTGGTGTTCTTGGAGGATACAAGCAGGGCAAAATGGCAGTTTTCTGTGTTAGAGAAAAGAAAATTAGAGTTGATCTGTGGTATGAGATGATGAGAGCCTGGGTGAGACATTTAGCTGTGCAGGGAGAAGGATGACTCTGTTTCAGCAGAGGGAACTGGTATGATACATTGATCTAGTGAGAGCATGCAGGGCAGATCAAAAATGATGCCTAGGTTCCAAAGCTGGGAGAAACTGAAGTATTTCTCCAAGGCACTGGCCTGCTTCCAGCACTGACTGTGCTGCTTCTGTTGGAATGGAGCAGATTAGCAGAAAAAAAATAGATTTTTAAAGTATTTGAAGGCTCAGTCCCCTCCTTCTGTGAGAGGAAGGTCCCCAGGAGGCTGGGCTTCCTCCTGGGAATGTGCTACCAGACTCTGTCCTCCTGCACGGGGAAGGGAGAACTGGGACCTGAATAACCATGTGGAGACTGGTCTGAAATTCATGAAAAATTAAGAAAAGGTCAAAAGAAAAGGGTGAAATCTGAGTTTGTCTTTTAATTTTGGTCCCTAGTGAGTTACATTTTCAGGTGCTTCTCTCCTGCCACAAGAGTCAGAGATGTCTTTCAGTGAAAGATGAGGATCCTGAATAATTGCTCAAAAAAAGCAGTTCTCAAACAGATGTTTACAAGTTTAATGTCAGTCACAGATCTGATGGTCGGAAGTACACATAACACGTTTTCACACTGCATCATGGTGATGCATTTTAGGAACTCAACTAGATGTCACAAAGTTTGCACTTGCATCATGAGAGTGGTGACAAATTTGGCAGGTGACTTTATTGGATGTCTAATTTTCTCAGCTGTGCACACCTCCCTGCTTGTGCATTTCCTCTCCCCTCAGCGCTCTGTCCAAGTACAGGTTTCTTATGTGCTAATGCACTGTCTTCATCAAGTCATTCCCTTTTCTGTTCTTCCTCAGAAGTAAGGACCCAAAGCAGCTTCTGGTGAATTACTGAACTACTGAAATCCTGATTTCATTATTCCCAAGTCTCTGATGCAGACTCCTTTTGTCTTCCCTGGTCAGGACTGTAAGATTTGGATTCTGTAGAGTAGTTGCTATGAAAATGTTTATTGACAGTTACCCACATCCTTTTGTTCTTCTGGTGTTACTCCTTTATTGTGAGAGGGTTTGTCTGTAATGCTGTTGATCCAAACTTAAGGGTATGATAAAGTGGATCACCAAAAGCTTTGTGCAGATAGGATCAGTCAGACCTTCATTAGCTTAGCTTAAATCACTTGAGCCTACTTTAGAGGATTTTTGGATTAATTTTCCCACGTATCTCCATCCAGACAAGCCCTAAAAAAGTCATCAGCATACACAGCATGCCTTTAGGAAATGAGCTCTTCTAGGGATGAAGGGTGCTTCTAGAGAGCTGAAAGACTACAGGCATGAACTAGCAAATAGGGGTGACATGAGTGTGGCAATGGGCCACCACAGCCTTTCCCCCTTCTTCAGAGAAGCCTTCTCCTGAGCTGGCAGGGGCTCAAAGAGAGAAGGTGATGGTAAATTGAAAATTCTAGAATATGGCCTATGGCAAATATCAGTTTCACTTTCTGAGCTTCCAACATCTGCTTGTATTACTATTTGACAACCCAGATATTGCTCCATTTCTCAGTTTCCCCGGGTGTAAAATGAGGTAAAAGATACTGGTCTCCTTTGGAATGTGTTTTGATATCAGGCACTAGAGAATTTCCCAGTGTTCATTATCACCATCCTGTTAATGCTACCACTGTTATCATTTCCTGGTTTGCTTTACTGAAGTAATGACCCATTAACATTATTTTGTTGACTGTACAGATGATCTTTCAAAGCAGCAGTCAAATGTGCCATTAAGAGCTCCAGAGAACTTACTGTCCTAATTTATAAGCAGATGCAACCAGTAATAAATAGGAGATTAAAATGAAGTAATGGTCGAGCAAGTTTTTACATAAAGAGCTATAATCTCAGCTTGCTGCCTCCCCAACCGTCAATACCTCTGCGTGCACCAGACAGGTCTGCAGGTAAGGAAGTGGCTTTGGTTACTGTTGTGCATCCACTGCTTTTGCAAATGTTAAATCTATGTTAAAAAAAAATAATCCCCTGAACAAGCTCCCTGTTCATTCATTCTGGAGACACTGATGAGAAGTCGACCACGTGATACATGCAGGTTTTCCATGTGAGGCAGCTTTGCACTGCTGTAACCCCTGAGACTGCTTCCTAGGGACTCGAGGAACTAGCACAGCTCTTTGAGGCTGTTACATGCAAGACCAAGTATGTTTTAAGAGTGGTGTCAAAATAGCTAATATGGATGCTGTGTTTCTGATTTAAGAAACGCTGTGATATACTTTACCTCCCAGTGGGGAATCTGATAGTGACTCTCCCTGCCCAGACACTGCTGGACATTTCATTAGCTGAGAAATGCAAAGGCCTGCAGAGCCTGCGGAGGTGATGGGGGGATCTGTGATGTGGGACAACTTTTATTCTGTCTCAGCTCAAAAACTCAGCCAAAAGCCTTTGCCCAAAAAAGCCCAACCAAAAAAACCTAACCCAAACAAAGCAGTTACTGAAATCTGAAAGAAAGAAAAGAATATACTGTTAGTTTATGGAACACGTTGTTGTTTTATATTTAGTAGACTAAATATACATTCATACCAATAAAAAGAATAGCAAAATTCAAGGCATCATAATTCCTTGGCTTTTATTTGCATTCTTAAGTGTTGAGGCAGAGGCACAGCAATTAATGGTATCTTGGCACATCTGAAACAGAAAGGGATACAAAAAATAGATCATGTTATGAGCTCCTCTGGAAAAGGAGTGATTTTGAAAGATAATTTCCCAATTGAAATTTCTCTTTGATTTTTGTTATGCTGGCCATAATGGCCACTCAGTTTCCAGTCCCAGGAACCCGAGGCCCCACTGTCCTGTGTGGTGCTTGGTGTACCTGGTGCTCTGCAGAAGGGATGGGTTTAGTTTCAAGTTGCACACCATCATTATTTTCTTTCTCTCTTTTTTGCTTGTGAACTTCAGAAGTCCAGGAGAGAACATGCTGCTTTGCCTTCCTCATTCCCCGCTGACTTCATTCCCCCGATCAAAGCTAAAATAAGTAGGGCTGGTTTGTTTAATAGAGAGGGTCTTACACAGTCACGCCTCTTTGTTTGCCAACATAATTGAGGAGAAGACAGCTTTGGGAATAGTGCTTCTTAATTGCTCTCACAGACACTGCAAGGCACTCTGTGTAGGGTCTGGCTAAATTGGGCTGATTGTAGATTTTTGAAAAGCCTTGGTAATAGAGGAGTGAAAAAAAAAAAACCCGAGCCCTTATGTAACCAGCAAAGTAACCTTCATCTCAGCATTGGCTTTTCTCTCCATTCAACTTCCTCGCAATGAACTGAGGAAGTGGGGCAGCAGAGGCATTGCTGCCCCATCCCATGGATCTCAGGTGGGCACGGAGAGAGAAGGGGTGGAACTGAACATCTAGGTGTAACTTCTCATCTGTTAAAAAGTTCAGCCTTTTAATAAAGCATACGTATGGCGGTAAAAGCTTCCTTCCTAATGAGTGCCAGAGTGCAAAAATCACTGTTTCTCAAGGGAAGGCCAGGCTGTAACCCTCTTGATTTTAAATCAAAGGTTGCCTTTCACTCCTCAGTCCTTTGCAGTCCAGAAGAAGTAGGCAGAGCTGCTAATTAGGGCACCGGTTGCGTTTTTTTGGTCTGCTCTGTAAGTTGTGACAATGAAGAGACTTCCTATTCCTGGCTAAGGCTTTTAGATAAAAGAAATGGAGGAGGGTTTCCCGGGGACAGATACCCCTGGCCATGGCATGGATGAGCCTTCCCGGCTTGGGACGAGGCTGAGCACAGTGTTGTCCTTGCCCTCTGTAAATGCAAGCTGGAGCCTGGGAACTAGACTCTAATTTTAATGATGCTATTAATGAATTCTTGGAGTGGACCTGTCCCTCTTTTAGGAAAGGCTTTTAGTTCTATAAAATTATTCTATTTTCTGCTATTTAACAGGTAGTAGTAAGTAGTATTGATAAGTATTCCTACAATGGGGGCTGGAGAGGGAGATATTTTATGTGACAATGGGGACAAAAGCCTCATCCTTTTTCTGTTACATTCATTACCGTTTCTTTTGTTTACAAGAGTGTCTTACTCCATCAGAGGTATTGCAAATTGTCTCCTAAAGGTAGCAATGAATTCACTAGACATATATCTAAACCTTGACAATTATTGTCCTTTGCTATATGTTTCTTAAAGCCTTGAATAGCATTAATCACACAGCTGAGGAAAAGCATATGACCTTCTCTGTATCAGTCTTAGGAAGATCTCATGGATTAATGGATGCCCCCTCCCTGGAAGTGTTTAAGGCTTGGTTAGACATGGCTTTGAGCAACCTGGTCTAGTGGGAGGTGTCCCTGACCATGGCAGGGGTGTTGGAACTAGATGATCTTTGAGGTCCCTTCCAACTCAAACCATTCTATGGTTCTATGATTAAGAAGCTGTCTACCAACAAGAGAACCATAAATGACTGACCAACTAAACTAGTCCCCATGGTAAAAATGAGAGTTGGAGAGACAACTCACCGGAGCCCTGATTTATCTGGGTACAAGTAGGCACCTAAAGTCAAATTTATGTGGTTTCCCTGAGACTGCTCACAGCTTGGCTCTTTGTGCTTGCTTTTGGGCCCTGCAAAGATAAAATGCTTGCAAGCAAATGCCTGAACACATCCTTCTCTCAGCCTTATCTTCTTCTGAAGCTGCTTTAAAGCTTATCTTTCCTAGAATTACATCACAAATATCCTGGACAGGTGGCAGAAGACATTCATACTGCAAGATTAGTTACGAATTGCAGGTCACTTGCTATTTTTGTCACTAACTCAGTGCCCTAAACCCACTCTGTGGGTTGCTGCTTGCTGGAAACTCCATGGGTTGGGGATTATCATTGTGTATCAATTTATTTAAAAAAAAAAAAAAAAAAAGCACTGACAATACTAAAATAAATAACGCAAACATTTAACATTTGGCACATCCTTCAGTGCCTGACTGCAGGAGATTGAAAAGCCTGACGAGGATTCAAATTATCTTAGGAAACATTTATAGTTCAAACTGCTTAAAGGAAGCGGTTGGCTTTTTAAAACTTTATGTTACTAGAACTTATCAAACATACAGCTTTTAAAAGAGAATAAAATGGAAGGTTGAGAAAGGACTTTTCCCCCCCCAGACTTTCTCATTTGTTTTGCTAGAAATGACAGCTGAGAACAAACTGACTCTCCTCAAATCTGAAAAGATGAGAGACATTTTAGCAAGGACACTTTTCTCCCACACTTTTGCATGTATGCTGGCAATAGGAAAGAGTTAACAAGACAAATAATGGGGCAACTCCTCTGTTATGTTCTTATCCTTCAGGACTTAAAAGCCCTGACAATTAAAATCTATTTTCTCTTGAAAAAAAACCCCACAAACAGATTTAAGCTTTGTGTTTTTTTGGCAACAATGCAGAAGTCTCCCTTTTTCTATTTTGGAGTCTTTCCAAAAGTTTTTTAAATGGGCCTTCAAAATGGCCTTCACTTTTACAGATATTTTAGCTACATCACTGTAATTGGGAGCAGAGAACCAACATTCAGTGAGGTTGCTCCTTGTCAGTTGCCCAGCAATCTATTTTTGGTTCAGTGTCGTAGAGCATCATTATCAATGATTTAGAAGAAAATATTCAAATACTAATGACAAAAATTACAGATGACAGAAAAATGAGCAGATTAGTAAACAATAAATCACTTTTTGAGAGTGATCTGGATCCAATGAGCAACCAGCCTCATTTGAAAGATGGAGAAAATATGAGGTTCAATAACCAAGAAAATAGGTCATGCTTATGGGCTGAGGTGACTGTATTTTTAAAATGATAAACACCTCAGTGTGAGCTGGCTGCAGTGGCTGGGAAATTAAATTGGAACCTTGAACATGTGAACTGGGGAAGAATGAGTTCATGCAGATATTGCCACTATGTTGAGATACAAAGATAGACCATTTTTGCAACTCTATGTTACAAATTTAGAAATGCTTCTGAAAAAAAAAATAAAAATTACAAGAATGGTTTGAATTCTAGAAGTTCTGGCTTGTAGACTAAAAGTGGCTCCATCTCATTAGTTTTTCCAAGAGATGTTGGGAGGGATCTGAAAAGTGCTAACCCAGAGAAAGATTTGCGGCAGCAGAGCACCCTTGGTTGTCATGGAGGACCTCACAGCACGACCCAAGCCAAGCAATTGGAATTGCTTTTAGTAATCAACAGCTTACACAGACCATAGTGGTTTTCCCAACATTAAATACATTTTTTAAAATGGGTTAGGGCATCTCTCTAAAAATCATAGTAGCATTCAGCTCAGAGTTGTAGGGTCTTCAGTACCGTCACTCCCTGGGGGTTCCTCTGTCCTCCTCTGAAGATCTGGAGCTCTTGGCTGTAGATGCCTGTTTGTAGCATCTCTCTCAGTTAGGAAGGAAGCACAAACATTTATGAGTTTGTTCAGCCTGGGGAAGAGAAGGCAAAGTGTGGGGGGAGACCTAAGTGCTGCCTTCAGGCAGGGGGAGCCTCCAGGGCCAGGCTGTGCCCAGTAGCTCTGCACTGACCCTGCAGTGAGTGGGGAGCAGAGATCAGACATTGCCTGGCCGTGTCCATCCTGCCTGCTGCCTCCCAGCATCTGAAAGCACTTGACTGCCTTCTTTTAGGCTAATATAAAGTACTTTACATTAGGCAATCAGTGATGGCAAACAGATAAGTCCTTTCCTTTTGCAGTGTAGGGAGACTATTAGAAATACTTGCCCTGAAAAAAAAAAGGTGCCCTTTCAGAAATATGCTTTGGATTTAGGGACTCTGCACAGTCCTTCATCTGTCAGCTTCCTCCTGCGTTCCTCACGTTCGATGCTTCACTGCTTTTAGATTTGTTTCTGCCCGACTATCCCTTCCCATTCTCCTGTGACTAATATTTAGTTGTACGTTACCACTGAGAGCTTCTGCAAGGTGGTAGCACAGCACATATGGGACCCAGAGGAATTCTGAAACGACCCTTTTAAAAAACACCAGCATAAAATAAATTAGAAAAAGGAAGCAGCTTTTGGGAAGGCGTGATACTTAGAGCATCAGCCCCAGTGAGAAGTTAACTCTTTCAGAACTGGCTTTGCCCCACCTGAAGTCGGTGGAGAAACTCTTCTTGAGCGTTTGCTCAGGTATCAGCCTCCCAACCTTCCTCCTGCTTTCCAGTCCTTGTTTCATCTTCAAACCTAGAGTGTTATGGTTGCATATTTTAACATGTTTCTCACTGACCAGGCATGTGGTCAAAAGCTGCAGCTGCCTGATGCACATGGCTGCTCTGAGGCTGATGGAGCAAAAGGCAGAAGTACATCATATGCAGGAGAGGGCAGCCAAACCCTGTGTCCTTCTGGGGTCAGCAAAAGGGTGAGGATAATGAAGCTTTAAACAGAATTAAAGCTCCTATACTGTGATTTTAATATATGGCCAGAAACCTAGCCAAGCACCATCAGTCTCTCTCCTCTCCCTTCCCCTGATATACGCCCAGAGATGCACAGACCCTTTGAGGTGCAGTGGTTACTACGTGAGTAAACCGATGATGAATGCTGCTTTTACAAGTAAGCCTTGAATCTAGTAGTAGCATGTACCAGAGGTGGCATGAGGGAGATAGGAGGCTCTGCCACTTAGAAAAAATAATTTGGGACAGAAATTTAGTGTTTAATATGTTTGTAAAGAGTCCAGTGAATGTCTGGGTACTCCCTGGGCAGAGTAATAATTGCACTTTTGCTTTCCTGTTTTTTATTTATAATCCAGTACAGCTAGCCCTTGAGTAAGCATAAACTGCACTTCCATCGTATTTCCATTTGGGTTATGAATATTTCACACACCTGCAGTCTCAAAAGCACATAATTGCAAAACCACACACAGGGACTGAATAAACACTGTTGCTGATTCTTAATGAGCCATTAATCAGATGTTTAACTACAGGTAATTCCCTTGAGTCCTGGTGTCCCAAGAAAAATCTGTATTCCCTCTAAGTCATAGAAAAGCAGGTGACTTATGAACAGGAAATTGCGAGCTGCAGACTGAACGAACGACATTGGCTTCCCAGGTCAACTCCTAATGGGGAAAAGTAAAAATTTTTAATTCCCTTTGGGAGTCTAAGTCTCACTGCCATGGGCTCTGAAGTCATGTACGGACTCTGTAGGAGCTAACGACTTTTGCTTCAGTTGTTGAAGATTTTGGCAAGAGCTGGGAAGATGCTCTGGTTGTCCCCTGTCAGTCGGTGCTACCTGCTCTTCATGGGCAGGAGTAGGACTATGATTCTTCACACAGTGTGACGTCCTCCTCAGGATTTCACCCTCAAAGGAGAGTGTGTATTCCAGCTGCATTTTAACAAGGAATGGATAATTTTATGGCCACTGTTATTTGTAGTTTTGCATGGTAAATTAAGGATAATAAAATCATATATTTCAGAGTATACAACAAACTCTACAGGGGTTAGGAAGGAAATTTCTTCCACCAGCAAGTATTTTGTTGTTGCTTAGGTCAAGCTGGACTGAAAAGGGCATTTCTTTCATCAGAAAAATAATGATTTCCAAATTTTGTTTAATTCCAAATAATCTCACTGCTGTATTTTGTGCATGAGATGATGTGCTGAAAAGTCTTTATTCAGAAGCACTGCAGTCTTCCACTAGAACAGATCAACGTGTTTGAGTTTATAAAAAGAAAAGGAAGGTTTTCCTAATTTCAACAATTGTATCAGAATGGGACTGGTTTCATTCCCTGTTTCACTGGCACTGAAATGTTGTATTGTGCTAAGACTGTGTGAGTTACTGATGTTCATGACAGATCTGCTGTAAACAGCATTTCATAAAGGACACAATAGTTTTAAGAGCTTATCCTGTTCTCTTTGTAAAGCAGTCACACATTTTCATATTAGCCAACTGGTGAATGTAGTTGGTTTTCCTCTGAAGAGCATGCACACAGAGATGAAGCCAACCTACACATGTTAGGTATTAGAAGAGCTCCAGGTTATTAACTATGGAGAACAAAAGGTTTTAGACGATCTCTCCATCTGTTTCTCCCTCCTGTGCCAGAGACACAGTGTAGCAGACCGTATCTTCACAGACATTTTCCAGGTGGAAAATGTGCATACAAGAAGCATGTGCATCAGCTCCTATATCTCTTTCCCAAAGCAGAAGCTCCTTCCATCACAGCTGAAGGAGCCGTATCCCAACAGCAGACAACCATAAAGCTGACAGTTGGAGTCTCATTCATGCTTCTATTCACTAGATGTTATTTCCTCAAAGGAAGCTCAGTTTAGCAGAGTAGTCCTATAATAACTTATTAATTAAATACTCATTAACACTCCATGCCTGCCTTTTTTTTTTTTTTTTTTTTTTGTGGGGATGTGCACAAGGGACTGCTTGAGGGAAGAATGAAAGTGTTTGTACTTGCCTTCTTGCAGAGGGACTCTACAGTTGCACTCCTGCCTGTATTGCCCTCTTCCTCAGAGACTTGTGTAGAGACTGGGCTGGAGGAAGATTTGGGGCAGCCAGGCACTGCACTGTTGTACAGCTGTGTCCCAGAGCGATCACAGACCTGGGAAGGAATACATGGAGGGAATACATGGATCTTCCTGCAAATAACGCCTGCTCAGCAGCCACTGAGCTGCCCCAGCAAACATGTCCCACCAACATGTGTGCTAAAGAATGTCTGTATGATACAAATAAGAAAAGTTCATTTACAGAAGAGGTGTTATTCTTAATCCCTTCCCATGGGTTGTGTGGCTTGCTGCCAACAGATGCAAGACATGCTGCTGCTCCACAGCAGAGAGCTGCAACAGAGTCAGTGGCTATAACACATTGGCAGCTCTGACCCATGCTCGCAGGTGTAATCACCATCTTTGTTTTCACTCTTGCCAGCTGTCTGGCACAGCTCACAGCAGCTTTCAGCCCTGGCATCTGCCCCTCTGCAGAACAGAGGTGGTGAGAAACCTGCCACCTTGCAGCCCTGCAGCTGGGGGAAGCAATGGCAGATGTGGACTTTGATCAGATACTGCTTTGCTTCTCTCCTGATCTCACCTTCTGCTGCCTGTGGCCACTGATTACAGTTGATGAGCATGATACCTCATCTCCTAGTGAAGTTTCTTATAGTTCTTGGGCTGGTATGGTCTCCTCCTGCTGCAGATGAGACGCTTTCCTGGGTTGTGGAGCATGGTATATGGTGAGGGGAAGAGGATGTGGTAAAGGGGGCAGATGACACCAGCTAAGGAAAGGTGCACTACTGGCTCCAGACTTGCTTCTGTTGATAGAAGGCTGGGCAAAACTCACTCTGGGTTGGACTGTTGTTCAGCAGGATCTGTGTGGTCGTTTCATGTGCAAATAGGGGAGAGGTGCTGTGGAAAAATCTAATGAGTAGGATGTAAAATTCTTGTTAAGCTTTTCTTGATGAAACAGTGCTTACCATACAAATAGGAGGATATATCATTCATCATTGCTGGTTTTACCTGCCAAAAGAGAGCTACAAGTTGTTTTTTTTTTTGTATCCACAAATCTTGAAGTTCACTCTGATCTGGTTTCTCTCTGAAAAAAAAAAAAAAAAAAGTACTTTTGAATCTAATAAATCATCCTCTGGATTATTTACAAAATATATATAAATGCCAGCACCCCCTCAAAAGATGTAATTCAGTGTCTTAAAATCAAAGTACTCACACTGGGTGACTGGTTCTGAATATTCTCCCTAAACTAAAAACCAGCCAGGCAGACCAACAGGTTACTATGCAAATGGCTGAAGAGCAATGATCTGCCTTCCTTGCAGGTTTAATTTATGAGCTAAATTTATTAGAGGTTTTTTTTTATTGAATGAATTACTGCATATCCTACTTTTTCCTGTGTCAGTATCTGTGTCCAAGGGGAACACAAAAAAATCAAAGGCAGGTGACCCAAAGTCTGGCACTACTTTGCATACGCAAACTAAATATTTGCAAATATCAGTTTGAAGCTTGGTACCCAGCACAGCTGTGATTCTTTTGGTTCTGGAAGAAAAGAAACCAAGGTGGGTGCTGCAGCAGAGAGTGAAACCCTTTCCCAGGACAGCCACACAGACCTTGGCATTGGTTTCTGCCAAATGGCAGGTCAGCCATCAAAGGTGCTCCCCAACCCATGCCCTTGCTGCCTCCCATGTCATGGCCCTACCCAACACCACTTGTTCTTCGCTGCCACCCAGGGAGTGGGCACAGAGACACAGCACACAAAACTGAGTGTTAGGGATGAGAATGGTGCTCCTGAAAATGGTGTGAGATTGCAGCAGAAATAAAAAATAGGCAAAAATGACACTGTGCACATGTCTTGAGCTTCAAATTATTGGCTCCTTCTGTATCCTGGGTGCCACCAGTAACTTTTTCAGACCTGTTTGGAGGACTTAACTGAGTGTCCTTCACCTGTAACTCTGCAGCTTCATAAAAAGATCCTCTTCTTGGAGACTCTGATTGCACATAATTTTTTTTTCCCCTTCTAAATTGCAGGTTAGGGATTCCCCCAACTGCTGCACCTAAGAATTGAGGAGAATGATCTAAATCTAATATCAAATTACAGACAAGTGATAAGAACCTAAAGCCACCTTAATGTATAATGAGTATAATGTTAAACACATAATGAAGAAATATGCTTAGCACTGTTAGATCAAACATAATAAAACTATGTTATGGACTACTGAAATCATAGCAATTTGGCATCTTGTCATTGCAGTGCAAAACAAGAGAAATTTATATTTTAGCCCTGATTTTCAAAGCATCTCCAAAGCTGAGTATCTATCATTATTGAGGCTTTTTGCCTGCATGCTTTTTTTGGACATCTGTTTATTTTTTTCCCCCAAAACACAGATGTTTGCCCTGTATTGTATTCATATGAACAGACCAACCAGATAAGCATTCAGCTGCTTTGTGCACGTAACTATAATCATTTCGTATATATCAGGAAAGGAAAAGCCAGCCCCATAACTGAGGAAAATGTCAGCTGAAGTAGAACAATGTGTGTGAACATGCATTCAGTGATAGACACCTGATCTCTGAGATTTCGGCCCTTTAGCGTAAGATTGATGTGGAACAGTTTTCAGTTTTGACATTCTGTTGGAACTGTCAGAGATGTTCCCATCTTTGCAAGGAGGGAAAGCTGGTGTCTGGCTCAGGAGGTGGCAAAGTAAAACAGCAGAGACTCAAGGAAGTCTGATCTGATACCTCTTCCTTACCATACAGCCATTTGAGATCTCAATGAATAAAGACTTTTTACTGGTCATATGTCGCCTTTTCCATCAAATGCCTCTGTGCTATATTTGCTCTTCTTGATCCTTTTTGGATCCAGCTCCAAATGATGCTCATTCACCTTTAATTTCAAGCGTGTTCCGAGAAGTGCAGGGATCCCTCAAACACTTGAGGAATACTCATGAAGGTGAACAGATGATAATGAAGACTGCTGTGCACACACGGCTGGGTGAAGCAGGGCAAAAGTTTGGGTTACACGTAGCACGGGGATTTAAGTAGTGGAATTTAATTTTGAACTAATTTTAAAATAATGGAATTTGATTTTCTATGCTCCTAATTCTGCCTAAGAACAATAGAATCAAATTCCTTTAGACCAGGCACGCTGTAACCCCAAATATTTAAATAGAGTTGGAGTGTCACCAAGGGCTGAGCCTGCCTATGTAAATAAGCTCCAGCAATCCTCAGATGCTCACGAAGGTGAACTCTGGGCATGGCTTACACCAGCACAGCAGAGAACAGAATCAAGGCCTTTGTGTTCAGTAATTTTGACACACTAATGTATTCAGCTCTCAATCACCTAAGCATCAAAGCAATTAAGCATAGGTTTTCTGCAGTGCATCTTAATCGTGCTGTCTTCATTGCACATGATAGATGATCAAGCTCACATGGCAATGCAGAGCATAAGGCAGGGATGTCCATCCCCTGCCCAGCTACAGCCTCTCACATCAGAGCTCTCCTGCCATGCAGAGACAGCGGTTGGTGCTCAGGTACATGTGCCTTTGACCTGTTTCCCATTCAGTGTCTTTGATCCCATTATTGGGACTGTTTGACCTTGAAATACCCTTTATTTTTTTTATTTTTAAGTAGATTAGGAAGCAAGCTTCTCGGAGGGCTTAAAAGACTCTATGCTAAAGATGATTTCTGCAACCTGATATGGATTACCATAGCTACTCCGTGTGAGCGTGGCAGCTTTCCAACTCCTCTGCCAGGAATGATCTAAAAGCTTTTCTTTTATTGTGTCTTGAGGTGAGAGTCTGGCTTTAAAAAGCTTTCAGAATTCTAATTCTTTCCTCCAGTTTGTTGGCAGGGGGAGCCCAGCGCCACTCTGATGTCCGATATCGCTGATAACCTACAAACGACGCGTTCGAGATCTCTGGTTGTGTATGTCCAATCACTTAGTTAATTGAGAACACAGAGAGCTGCAGCTCATGGCATCACCATTATCTCTGTGATCTCTTATTCCTCTGGCCTCTTTCCAGGCATATTGTTTAGGGCTCATGACACTCTTCCTCCGTCGTGGAACGTGTGCGTTTGCTGGGCCAGAGCTGTGGTTAGCAAGAGCAGCAGAATGTAAAGGGCAGTCTCTTGAGTCTTGTTATCTTCTTATGCACAGTAATAACACAGTCTGCATGCCATTCATGATTTTTATTTAATAGAGTTTCCTGGTGTGTATTTTAGGATTCATTTAAAAATACATCAGTGATGAGCAGGGTAGGAAGAAGAAACTGATCCAAAAAATCTCTCTAAAAACAGACCAATAACTATCTTCTCCTGCCTGCAGCTGACATTTAGGAGTATTCTTAAATCACTTAAAGCGATTTTTAAAAATCACTTCAAAAAAAAAAAAGGAGTCTGAGGGAGAGATTATTGGGTGGATTGCCTGATGCCAGCATGAGTTGGGTGAAGAAATAGAGTCCTGAGTTAATGTTGAATTAGTGTTGATTAGTGATTAGAGTGAAACTGTGTGGAATACCTCAACATCGCTTATGGCACTTTTTTAATGATGAAAAATCCAGGTTACTTTATATAATGCAAATTTCTTCTTTGGGATTTTAACTGGAGCTTTGCAGTAGATCTTGTCAGTATGGCATGGACCACTATGCGGACCACATCTGGGGCAGAGAGTGTAGTTTCCATCTTATGTCTCTATTTGGCAGGTCCAAGATCTGCCAGGAAACCTGCAGCTGAGGTTGGGACACACCTCTTTTCCCAGTCTCAAATCAATTCTTTATCCATGAGACTATTCTTTATCCTGCCATACTGTCTGGAAATGATAAATTATTCCTCTAGATAACAAATACTTTCTTCTTCCTCCCCACTGCTTACCCCTTGTTCATATCACGGTCCTTCCTAGCTTCAATAGTTGGGTGTGCAAATGCCCAGGTCAGAGCGAAATGTCAGCATGCAGAACCAGTCCAAAACGTCTGGATTGCTGATACAGACATTGCTGCACATTCATCCATCTCCCTCCTGAAATCAATAAGTGAGCTCAGCTCCTGAATGAGGGGTCCCAGTAGAGCCTTCACTGTAAGTTTTCTGCTCTGGTCTTTGCTTTTGGCCGAGTGTCCTCAGGAGCTGACAGCGCTGCAGCCGTGGTGTTCACTGCAGGCAGTGCCAGAGCTGCTTCAGCCATTCACCATCAGATCCACCAAGCCTGGCACAGAAGACATTTAAAATGCCATGAATATTTAAAACAAAAATCAAGCCCTCAAGGATCCTACTTTTCCAAATCATGAGCCATGACCAAATACAGACATAGGTAGTTTACTTAATAAAAATTATGCCTTCTTTTCCATTTCCCTTTGTTTCCTTTTCCAGCAGCACCCTATTTAATGCCTGGGGCAAGATTCATCAGCTGGAGGCTGGGTTTTTTTTTATGAGATTTGACAAACATCATTCAGGAGTCAATATTTTGCCAAAAGCTAACCGATAAGTCTAGGCGCTTGCACATAATTTACTCCTTTTCTTTTATTTCCTCTTTTTTTTTTATTTTTTATTTTTTTTACTCTCCTCTTTTCATTGGGGTTTTGAGTTACTGGCAGCAGAGCAAATGAGGTGTGCTCGTGAAGCCTGAAGGCTCCGGTTTTGTACCTTGCTTTGCTCCCTGCCTCAGCTTCATTTTGCATGGCTTCTGAATAACAGCAGGAGCACTGAAAAGCCACTGTGTCTTTATGTGCAAAACATACAGCTCTCTGCTGAATTCCTTGAGGTTTCGTTATTATTTGATGAGGGGGGCAACAGCAGTTCTGGCAGGACAAAATTAACTTGTTCAGAGGAGTAGGATGGGGAATGGGCAAAGGGGATGAGGTCTGCAAATACCTTCAGGCTCCTTTAAATAACCAGGGCTGAACAAAATGAGGTGGATTTTGGTACAAAGAAATTTTTGTCTTTGTGGATGGACCTTATGCGGAAACGAGGCATAAAAATTCTCTTGGCAGCTGGATCCCTTCCTAAACCTGTCCATTCTTCAGCCCATAAAATTATGGCTCTAGCTTTGTACTAATGTAGTTAAAGAGCAGAAATATCTGGGGCCTTAAATCATGTGCAGCAGTGGCTGTGTGCTGCCGGATGCATGCAGAAATGCCACAAGTCACATTTTTTCCCTTGTGATAAAGTTGTTTCTGAGCTTTTGCAAAGAAAATTATACTGAAGATTTTGTTGTTTTGTTTTTTTTTTTTTGTCTGTTTACCTTATGAGTGCTACTGAGGCATTGTAAGCAGGGCAGGTATGAAGGGGTACTGAGAGGAACCGGGTACTGCACCAGTGCGTTGGGCATCTGGTTCCATCAAAGCCCAGTTTACCTGTGAAACCTCCCAAAAGGAAGCAAATCCAGCCTGGTTTCCCTGAAGGTAAAGAGCTGCCTCGTGAATGAGCTAATGCTCACCTGGTCATATGAGAAGTGTTTATATCAGTTTCAGAGAGAAGGTTGTTGTGAAGAAGTATTCCCTAAGACTCAGGCATGCTAGTTAGTTTGTAATCATTTTGGGTTAAATAATTCAAAAGCTGATGCAAAAGTAAATTAGTAAGTAGTCTAAACAACGTGCTTTTATGGCAAACTTTATCAAAGAAACCTAATTTTCACTCTCTGATTATATTACATGTCTGGGTGACAAAAATGATTATAAATTTAGCGCATTTAGACTTCTGTAAGGTGTTTGACTTGGCACTGAATAGCGTGCTGATGAAACATTAACACTATTCAGAAACATTAGAATGTGCATCTGAATGGATTACAAAGTGCCTGACAGAGCTCAAAAAGTAGTTGTCGATGGAGAATCAGGACCAAATGGACCTGTGGTTTCTGGGGAGCATTAGGATTAAGTATAAGTACCAAAGCTCTCTGTTGTTTGTATCAATGTTCTGTAGCAAAAAAACAAGATTAAAAATTTTTGCAAAGCACAAAGATCAAGAGTGGTAGGCAGTGAAGAGGAAAGGAGAATGGCACTGGGGAAGCCAAATCTTTCAGTGAAGAAGATAAGGAATCCATCAAACTACATGTTGGACTGTGCAAAGGCACCGCCCTGCACGCAGGAACGCAGGCAGCACTCATGAGATGAAGGGAGCAGTGCTCCAAAAAGCCTCTGTGCATCCATCCCACTGTGATGACCTGATAAAAGGAATTTATGTGGCCTTTAAATATATAAACAAGGAAGTAGTGAATATAGGAAAAGAGGTAATTTTGCTTTTACGTGCAGCATCACTAAACCCAAGTTTCAAATAGCAAAATATTGTGTTGAAACTTTGAAAGGATACCGAAAAGTTGGAGAATGGGTAGGAAAGCATGACTAAAATTATTTAAGGGCCTGAGGAAATGTTTTAACAATAGGAGACCTGAAAGGCTCAGTGTGTTTCATTGACCAAAAAAAGGTCTGAGGCAGTATTTTTGTGCATGAGTCTGTTTCTGGGAAGAAAATACTCTGTTCTAAAAGGAGAGAAAAGTGAAAGAAGAGTATCTGAAAGCTGAATCAGATATCATTAAAGGAAGTGTGGGTTTTGATGGGTTGGGGTTTTTTTTTGGGGGGGGGGAGTGGGTTGTTTTTTTTTAACTGGGATGTGATTTTAGTCATTTGAGTAAATTATTCAGAGGGGAAAAAAAAAAAAGAGCATTCTCTGCTTTTCGATAGCTCCAGAGTAAGATTTGCTGCTTTTCTCCATTATTGACTTTCTTGGGACTTATAGCTGTGTTTGATTAGAAGTAGCTGGGTAAAATACAGTGGTTTGTTATAAGGTCAAATGAAGATCTTATGAGTCTTCCCAGCCTTCAGCTTGTTGAAACTATAAATGCATATGACCACACTGATACTAAAAATGATCTTACATGATTTCAAAAGGAAAAACCCTACCAGTGTTATTAGCTCCCTCGTGTGCGACAGTTGTTGCTCATGCATTTTTAATGTTTAAATCTGGAAGGCTCATTGACATTTTGTTTTGAAATACACGATGCTGCTCAGCAGTGGAGTACATTTGTTCCCGTAGCTGGGGCTGCCCGGGTGCGTTCTGCCCCATCCAGCTGCAGAGGCGTGGCAGCATTTCTTCAAGGGCCCAAAATGCTCCACCACCATCAACATGGTTTGTGCTGAGCTAATGTCGAGGCTGTCCTGGGCTGCTCTGGCACAGCCAGGGCTCAGCTTTCTGTTCAGGAGTATCAGCAGCAACAGACAAAGCTATGATAGAAGGAAGAGATTTATGATGCAAAGCTGATTCTAGCATCAGGCTTTAAAGATTTAGAGGCAAAAGGAGCAACTACAGTTATGAAAAATGTCAAGAAATATTTCCCATTAGGAAGCAGTGGATGAATTCACAGCTTGGCCCAGCTGTGCCTGCTGTCTTACCTGTGTTGAAGGGCTGTTTCTGATGTTAAAGCAGTCACTTTGTGTTGAATCTGTGCACAGAAGTGAACGTCTCCCTGCTCTTCAGCTGCTAACCACTCTGAAAATAACTGCTCAGTCAAAAATCCCCCGTTTGGATACCAGTTCTGCAGTGCTCTCTCCCAAAGCTTTGCTGGGTGGGGATTCCTGCCTTCTTGCAGTTGAGCTCCCCCCAGGTGCAGACCTTGCAAAGTTTAGATTTTCTCAGCTACAGCCTCAGTTTAGGGTGTGTTTCATAGATTTCCCCTCATTCTGTTACCGTCATGACTTACCCATTTGTAGCAACTAAACCTCAAATGCATCCACATGTCAAGTAGCTGGCAGTGACCTTAGGGACCTCAGTAACTACAATTAGGGGCAACAGTCACAACATACTCCAAGGGCAGTGCCTCTTGCTGGGAAGCCTTTAAATTCCAAAGTGAAACTATAATTAGCTGTAATCGTACCCAGAGTAACTTCACTGCTATAATTCTCAGCAGGAAAACAATTACATTGCAGCAGTATAACCAGACAGACATGCTGTAAATACAAAACATCCTTTGGAAATATATGCTCCATATTCTAAATACATTTCGAATGAAGGCAAACAATTCTTTTCTAATTGGGATTCAAGGCAGACATGCTGAGGGGATCCATTTTTTATTCCTTCTGCTTCTACTTTTTTTTGTTTAGCAAAGATATAGTTAATATGTGTTAGTTAATATGCTAACGGCACGCTCAGACTGTTGGAGGAATGGCAGGGGAGAACTGACCCTTGCGCTCAGTTTGTGACTTTCCCTGGTTACTCCTGTCCTTCTGAGACGAAGGTGGGTGTGAAGAGGGGATTTGAGTGGGGTTTTGGCTCTGGAGAGGATCGCAGGACTCCTGAAGCACAAAGCCAGAGCTGCTACTGCTGGTGCTCAGGAGGTGCAGCAGCTCTGTTGAGCTGGAAGTCTCCAACTGATTCAATGCCCCCGGTGTGCTCTGGTCACTAGAGGGCAACAGAGGACCACAGAGCATGTGGGGTACTGACAGGTTCCTTATGAAAACTGCATATGCTTCAGGGTCTGTCTGCCTGAAATCCTGCTGCTTCTGCTGCAGCAGAAGCTGGAGAAGCAGTTGGATATAGAAGGGAAAACACCCATGACTTTCTTTTTCTACGCCTTTATTTGCTGGAGAGGACCCAGGGTTGTTATCTGGGGCATGTTGCAATCCTTTCCTTTCCCCCATACATTCAGGACTTAGCAGATGGTCATGCTAAGTGGTAAGATGTTGACTTGCCAGGGGTTATTTTAAATTACCAAGCTTGGAATATGATTCTGAACTCTGTTCAGAGAGCCTGCAACATACGTAAGTACAGTTTTTTTAGGAGCTTCATTCTTCTTTTATGGGGTTTTATGCAGCACATGTCCCATAGTTGTTCAAAGAAGGAAAATTTGGCCATTTGCTGCTGACTAGTCCAGCCCCTCTTGGGGAAGGGGAAGCAGTCAGGCTGGAGAGTTTCTTAGTTTCTACCATCCCTTGTCCAGTTCAATAGGGGAAGGAGATGGGGGCAGGACAGGAAAAAAAAAAAAAAAAAAAAAAAAAAAAAAAAAAAAAGGCAAAAAACAAAGCTCTAAAGAAATGTATCTAAAAATCCATACATTTCTCTGGGAACAGAGGTATCTTCTTTATATATATTTTAAAATAATTTTCCTGCAACACATTCAATATGATGGTTTTATAAACCTACAGGAAGTTTTTCACTATCCATTGAATACTTTAGGTGTTTTTCTATGAGGGAGGAAGACACAGGCTGATGTGGTTCTATCAGTCAGGGTTTAGCTTCATGTGTTGCAGTGCCTAACGCTGGTTCTGGCCATGACTGTTAAGGTTACTGTGAGATGTTGCAGCATTTCCTATAAGTTTTCCACTGATCTTAGTGGACATTCTACCAGTCTTTAATAAGAGTGACTAAGTTGTAGGATTTAAGGAGAGCAGGGTGAGCTAAGGTTAAGAAGAGTGAGTACCAGTATCCATCACAAGTGGTAGTACACAGTATTGCCCAAGGCAGAAGATCAGGACAATGACTTTCTTCAGAGACTGAAATAACCAAAATTTCACTTTCTTTTTTTTTTTTTTTTTTTTTTTTGGGTGAGGGAGAGGAAAAGAGAGACAGGAAAGGAATAAAAGAGAGATCTTCCAGAGATCGCAAAGGCAAACCTAACAGCTCTTTATTGCAGCTCTCAGAAGTTTAGAAGTGCAGCCTGTAACACTGAAATGCATGGCTTGGGGGGAGAGCTAAATCAGGCTCCTAGCACACACCAAAGGGTTTTTCTATATATATGTTTGTCACTGCAAGTAATGGCTGTGAAGGAAACAAAGTGGAGTACAGCTGATGTTTAACAGCCACTGCACAACCACTAAGCTACTTCTGCCTCAGATCTGGAAGCTTATATGGGGGATATGTGGTAGGTTTCTCTGCTCCATGGTGACAGCTTATAAACCTGAGTTTCCCCTAGATGTGCCCTTTTTCCATGCTTGTTCTTTCTTACTGTGTGTGAGTAGGAAAGATGGGTTCAGGTTGGAGCTTTAGATTTACAATCATTGAATTTCCATTCATGTTTTCAGTGAAAACACTGTTTTACATGTACCACAGGAAGGGCTTACAAGAACATAATCAGTCTGTGCATGTGTAAAAGCACAGATATATATGTGTACATACAGGTATACGTGCCACAAATACAGACAAGCATACGAATGCTGTATTTCTCTTAGAGCTCCAGATCTGAAGAGAACATGAAATTCCTGTGTCTTTGTCTTTGCACTGGTTTGATTTGCTTAGAGCAACGGGAAGACACAAACAACACATGGGATATGGAGGAAAATAAGCCATTGTCTTTACGTTTTGCCTATATATACACCATTAGCCTCACACAAACCATGACTCACTAGCAGCAGGTGTCCTGCTGTTATGTTAGGCAGATTAGTAATGATAGGGAGGGGGCTGCTCTCCCTATATGGTATCCCCGAGGGAAGCTAAAAATAGTTCAGAGACTTCCAGCAAAGTAAAAGTATTTGTGAGCTTTGAGCGAAGTCTGCTTCTGAAGGTAAGAACCAGAGCTGATCTGTTTAATCTACCATTCCTTCTTTTATTTTTTTTTTTTCTTTCTTTTTTTTTTTCCTGTCTGGAGCTTGCCTTGGCAGTTGATTGGCAAATGTTATCTGGCACAAGGCTGGGAGTTTGGAATTATAAACAGTTGCTTTCCGTGGTTGGGGATTGACCAGTTAAAGAAAATCAGTGTAAGAGAGAGCATTCACAGCCAAGGCAGAGACAACACAGGAATGTGTCTCAGTTAGAAATAGTTGCCTTTTTTTTTTCCCCTCTCTCAATTGTTGGAGAATCTGAACAGCGTATGAGCAATCACAGCATGTGACTCTGCTCCGAGTAGCAGGCAAGCTATTGCTGGTAGTTACACCCACCATGATACAAGTCCAGTAAGCAAAGTCATCTGCAAAGTTATTGTAGCAGCTGAATATGAAAAGAGAGGAAGTGTTTGTATTTCTGAGATACGTGCAAATCGGGGTGCTATGTGCGCTCCGTGGAAGTGTGGCTGAGATTTTTCAGCCTTTCTGGTAAATGTATATCTGTATACTCAGACATGCTGATAGGCAGACTACTGCCTAAAAGAAAAAACACTGTTTCAATGAAAAACTGTGGAGGATAATAATGTGTGTGTGTGTATCGATGTGCATCCACATCTGCATGCATACAGGGAGACTGTGAGCTGCTGGACTGCAGGAAAGCCCCACAAGCCTTGCACTGAGCCACCACCTGCATGGCTTTGTGCACCACAGAAATGGAGATGTGAGGGCTGAGTCTCGCTTCTGAAAAATGAGATACAAGAGCAGCTCATTACACCAGAATAACCTCATGGGCTGTGATGGATTTCCTCTGATTCCTCGAGTGGCATCACTGCTATTGATAACAAGCAACTTCTGTTTGTGGAAACAGGGTAAAAATCTGTTTGCCCTGCACGAGGAATCTCTGAGGACAATGGTGTGCATTGCACACCCATGTGAGCACGCATGGGCACCCTCCTGGAAAGCTGCTCTCTGGTCTTTGAAACCTCCCCTGACTCCAAGCCCTGGTGGATAAGGATTTTCTGTATGTGTCTCCTTCTCTGCACTTGTTTGAGGCTGATTTTGGTAAATGAGTTCCCGAGGGGTGAGTGTGTCCAGGGGCCTGGCTGTGGTGCAGCGGAGCAGAGATGGAGCAACTGTGATCATGGTGGGTGTCCCGCTGCCTGAGCTCCTGCCAGAGGTGTTGAGAGCCCAGCAGAGCCTTGGATACCCAGGCTGCTGGGCTGGGATCAGTACCAATTTCCCAGCTGGGCCAGTAACTCCCTTGACCGCGCAATATGGGAGATGGGGAGAGACCAGCAAACTGCAGAAGCAATCTAATTTTAGCTCCCTGATGTTGGGCCAGCTTCTGCTAACATCAGCGTCAACGGCAAAACCGACGTTAATTTGAGTGGGAAAAGGACTGAACCCAAATTATTATATGCTGGCCTGTGTAATTATCTTTATTGGCTGATAGGGAAGGAAGACCTTATTCGCTCAATGCATTTCTATGGCTGCCTGGCTGTGCTCCAGTGATGCACCAGCCTGTGAGCAGACAGGCTGGGAGAGGGAGATGGGAGTGTTGTATCCGTTCATGAGGGGCTGTAATTCACTGTCAGCCCCAAATGATTCACTCCTGCCCATTTCAACCTGACAGGTAATGGAGTAACACCCACAAATATGGTGGGTAGGATTTAGCTCCAGGTGTTTGTGGAAAAACTTTTCCTATTGAGTCTAAAGTTTGAAATCCTGATCCCTGTGAATGGCCACAGAGGAAAGCACATAGGTTTTGGTCAGTGTTAAACATTGAATTTCTAGACTGGTAAAAAGAGCAAAAATTTAAGAAAAGAGCTACATCCTATATCCAAAGACAGGGCAGATTTGCTAAGTGCAAAGGATAGACATAAACTGAAGAGAAATCCTGTTTGGCAGCACAGAAAATCTGCTGGGGTTGGCAGTCTGAAACATACTCTATGATAATTGTTTTCTTCTCCAATAAAAAGTGTATTGATTAGGGTAAAGCAGAAAGGACCAGTCCCGATGGAGCTCTGTGTGGCGTTTTACTGCACTGTTTAGTTCAAATGGTCAGAGTTGATATTTATGTGTTTTCCTCTGCTGAGCAAACTGAGCATGACAGAAGACAACATAATTTAGGGTTTTCTCCTCTTTCTGAAAATGAATTCCTACATGTGATTTCATGTGCTCACATTTTCATATTTATGGGAAGTCCCAAAATCTAATTTCCATTGTGCCAGCTCCTGTTTAGCACAGACTTAATTTTAAATAAATTCCCATGGCAAAATAATATTATGGCATATTGAAACAAAGCAGACATTTAAATAGAAGCATGCTCAATAATCAGTTCTTCCTGAAAGCACATAACAGCAATGTTACGTTTGTGATAACTAAATGACCAGTGAATGTAAGCAACACAGGCCCAAGATGGCATAGAAAGGTAGAGTTGCTCCTGACCACTGCATGATCTCTCCAATGCTCTTGAATCTCCCTGTTTGCTGTGAGAGGGTGCACGAATGATTTGCAGTTGAGAGGATTCTCTAACTTGTTTACTCCACTTAATAATAATTCATGACAAGGACATCAAGATGCAAACCATGCCAGGCAAGCTCATAGGAAGGAGACCACCACGGTGGATGCTGTCAGTAATCTTATTGCAAAGACTATAGTGATTCTTTGGGCAGGTCTCCTTTAGCTGGCCATCTGCTTTGCATTCCCTGGTGGTACTTCGGTTTGGATCTCCGCTTTGTTTGTCATTTCAGTCTCCCACTTTATTATTTCCAGAGCCAAGTGAACCGCTGCCAATGGCAGTGCAATGAGATTGCATTGTGAGCTTCATGACATGGTATACTTTTTTTTTTTTTATCTTGAAGCCTCAGCTCCTGGAATTAGTTGATTATGCTGGAATCCCAGCATTCATTTTAAAAAAAAAAAAAAAAAAAAAGTGGGTCTCTGCTCCTCACAAACTAAGGAAAAAGCTTGGAAAAAAAAGGATCCCTGCAGACTTAGTAATCACAAGCCAAATAAAAAGAGGCGCTTTTTTTTTCCCCAACGTCAGGCTGTTTTACAGACAATCATCCTATTTCTGAGTCTCTCACTCACAGTTTTTGAGTGCTGGGTGCTGGCAAACCTGAGCAGCAGCTGTTCATTTCTAAAGGCAGGGCAAATAAGTAGAGTCATCTCTGATAGGCAAAGTCCCTTTATCTTTGCCCGGGCTGCGTTTCCTTCTGCCCCTTCAGCACACTGCTGCCTCGGGTCACTACAGCACTGGGGACCCATTGCAGCAGCTCACATCCCAGTAAGTCCCAGTGAGAAATGGGAGGACGAGAGTTTGTGTTAACCAGAACTGTGGTTCCCTTGAGGTCAGGAGCAGCAGCTGCCACTGTCACTGACCCCATAACTTTAAATAATCTTAGCTATGGCTGTATGGCATTTGTGTGTTCATGGCTCATCTGAAATGTGCTTAGGGCTTGCCCAGTCCTGTCACTTTTTCCCCACCTGGGGGATGTATTTGGGATGTAAGTAGTAGAGCTGGGAAGGGTCCATAATTTATATTTCAGTTTGCCTGGTATACTCTTTTCTTACTTTTATTTTTCTGTGGGAAAAGCAATGACAGTTAGGACCGATTTTAACAAAATATGTTTGTTGGTCTGGATTTTTCATCACTCTGGGCTGGGGCCTTAGGGAAACATATTTCCTTTTATTGCTTTTTCCAGTAACTGAATGGAATTAGCTTTCCCTGCCATTGCTGGCCAACTGGATCCAGTGCACAGTGCAAACCGGTGCAAGTGAAGGACAGCTCTCATGAATTTTCAGGGGGGAGGAATTAAAAGTAAGAATAACAAATTGAAAATGAAGAGCTGTAGGTTAAATCTGTTGTTGGTCAGACTTGATGAAATTTATGGTGCTTGATACTTCCTAATTTCACTGATGTGCTTTGATTTTCTTTCGGTCTGTCGAATTTCTTCAGTACTTTCACTTTTTGTGTAGCTGGAGATGAGATTAACCCAGAAATTTTCCTTATAACCTGTGACAAGTAGAAGGAGTGCACATGTAGAGGTGTGTGTACAGGGCAGGACCTTTGTGCACTTTCCATGCACTGTTCAAAAGCACTCGTTGTCATTTGCAAACCTTTTAGATGGGCAAGAAAACAGCTTCTCTAGGCTGTCAACCTGTGTGATATTGAGGTGGAAAAAAGAAAATTCTTGCTAGCCATTTAGTTTTTTTTATACTTCATTCAATTTTAACTGGTGTTGTTTTAGTAACAGTGAGGTTTGGTGGCACAGTAGCAACAAAGTAAAAGACCTCAACCAACTGTTGATAAACTTTTGTAAGAATCAAATTTCTATTCTGCCAATGTTTACAGGCTAGTAGTAACAACTCAGCTATGTTGACAGAAGCAATCCCTCTGTTTGTGTATCTGTAGTTCTGTTTAAGTTGTTTCAGGGTTCTTCAGTAATTATTCCTCTTCCTTAGAAAAGAAAAACAACCCAAGTCCTTAACCTGGAGAGAGGGAAGGAGATCTGAAACAGGATAACAGCTTAGGTTTTATTTTTTAACTCTACCCTCTGCCTAATGTAGTTTAGTTGGGTACTGATTTTACAGACCTCTGATGAGCCCAAACCTGGCACTTTATTGGAATTTTAGGGGAAGTGAAGGGCCTGGGCTCACAGAGAGGAGGGAAGAGCAGCAGGTGGGCATGTGCTGGACAAAGTTCTCCATGAATACAAGTGTAACTTGTCCTGGCAAGCAGCAGTCAGTCACTACTGAGTTTATTGCAAACTTTTTCAATTTTCTACCTTGATCCTTAGCTCCAGAATAAAATGTGGAAGGAAAGCATTCATTGCCATCTGGTAGAATCATAGAATTGCCTTGGCTGGAAAAGACCTCTAAGATTATTAAGTCCAACCATTAACCCAGCACTGCCAAGTCAGTAAAACCAAAGCATTTGCATATAGTGGCAAAACAGCCAACTTTTTAAGGTAGAAAAAAACCCATTTCCACTGACTCCAACACATGAAACTCAAAGGGAAGATGAGACATGTTGCTACTGAAGTCTTTGTACCACACGCTGGGTAGCCAAGTGCCTGCTGCTGCGGTGATGCTTTGCAGGTTGGGCACTTGGGGACCAGCTAGACGTAAGAGCTGGGGTGCTGAGGGTATTTCTGTGCAGCCAGAAGCAGAGTGGAATGCTTGGGATTAAATGAACAGTAAACCTCACTTCCCTGATTTTTGCTGGATCCTTTGGAAAAACTGCACTGCCTTATCTTAACCCTCCCAAGGGCCGCAGGGAAGGATGGCCCTGGCAGTGCCCTCCTGTGCCAGCCGTGCTGCAGTCGGTCAGGTGGGGTCCTGGGGGTGATATGGGGGGGGTGTGTGCTGCACATCCCCCCTTGTTCTCCCTGGGGACATCCGCTTCCCCCAGCCCCTGGCCATCTTCTCAGAGAAAGAGTTGAGCTTGGCTGCTGGCCACAGTCTCCTTAGCTACACGGCTTTGGTAGGGAGAGGGATGGGGAAAGGAGGAGGAGAAAAAACATTAGAGGAGGAGGAAATGTGGGGGAGAATGGGGGAGGAGGTGGGAAAAGGGGCAGGAAAAAGGCGGTGGGAAAAGGGGAGGGAATGGCGAGAAGGGGAGGAATGAGGAGACGGGAGAAAAGTGGGGTGAAAAAGGGGAAAAAAGGAGAAAAGTGGGGGAGAGAAAAAGCAATAAAAGGTGTGGAAGCGGAGGAGAAAAAAAACCCAAAAAGATGTTTGAGGAGAGCAGCGCCGCTCCCGCCCCGTGCAGCCGGGGCCGGTGGGCGTGGCCGGGTGGGCGTGGCGGGGTGGGCGTGGCCAGCTGTGTCCAGGCTCCGCCCCCTCCGCTGCCGCCCCCCCCCAGCCGGGGCCGGGGCGCCGCGGCCGCGTGTCGGAGGCGGCGCGGCTCTGCGCCGCGGCGTGAGGCAGCGCCGCGCCCCCGCTGCCGGAGGAGCCGCTCCGCCGCCGGCCCCGCGCTCCCGCCCCCGCGCTCCCGGCCGCGGCGGCCCCGGCGGTATGATCTCCTGAGGGGCCGAGCCCGCCCGCGCCCCACCGCCCGCCCCGCCGCCCAGGTGAGTGCCGCGGGGGGAACGGGCGCCTCTCGGACTTGGTGGAGTTTGGGGGTTCTGGCCGCGGCTCTCCGGGTACCCCGCCCGGTGCGGGTGGCGGTGCCCCCCGCGCATCCTTCCGCTGGCTGCGCGGTGGCTCCGTGTTCGTATTCCCGGAGGGAAAAGTGGCTCACTGAGGCGGGAGGATGCTGCCCGGTCCTCCGGAAGGCTCGGCCGGGGTTTGGGGGAGATGCGCTGTGTCTGGGGGAGATGGAGGGGTGGCTCGGCGCGGCCGTGGGGAAGGGACTTTTGGAAGTGACCCGGCGGTGCTGCCAGCGGCGGGGATGCGCGGCAGGACGGAGCCGATGGGTTGAATGTTAAAAGTGTGCTGTGGAGGGGGGGGATCCGGCAGCACCCGGGGAGCAGCAGGTGAAAACCAGAAGAAATCAGGCTGAATCGGGGAAAAAAAAAATAAAAATCTGTGGGAATACCCGACCGGGAGAGGGATGCTGTTGGGGTTACCCCGGCGGGTACCGGGGCAGGGAGTGACCAACAGGTGCGGCGGGGGAGGCTGTCCCCACCCTCCGGGGTGATGCTGTCCCCCCCCCGGGTCGCTCCCGCTGAGCCGGTGCCGCGATGGGTGCCGCGGACCGGTCCCGGACCGCACCGGGCTGAGCCCCGCTCCGGGGCGGGGTGTGCGCTGCGCTGGGCAGCGCTGCCAGATGCAAACTTCTGGGGATGAGGTACCGCTGCCACCGGAGGTGAGGTGTTCCCTGCATGGATTGTTATTTCTTTCCTGTAGGCAGAACGTATCCAGTAACAGAAACTTTGTAAGAAAAGTAACAGATTTCCATGAGAATCCTTTCCCGAAGTGTTACAGAATTTCCCAGGCTTGTTGGGGGGTGCATTGACAAAGCACTGAATTTCCCGGTGGTCTTCTCAGGGAGCAGCTAATAACTGCAAGAGATGCGTTTTGGTCTGCAGCACTAAGAGTGTTTCTCAAGTGCCTTTGCTTTAGCACTGGTGAATTTCGGGTGTAATATGTAGAAGGCAAACAAAATAATAAAGCCACGTAGAAATAATTATCAGCTTATGAAAGGGTATAAAGCCCATGGATCCAAATCATTCCTAAGTCAACTTTTAAAACAGCCTCTCCCTAGACAGCAATTCACGGCTTTTTTCAAGGGGAGAAAGGATGGGTGAAATGGAATTGTCCAAAGAAAGTCAAAATGAATTGGTTAATATTCAGAGGGGTTGATAAATGAGCCGTTAAATCAACACTTGCATAGTGTCTCGTTGGAAAGAGAAATGAGCAGCTCTCGGTGTGTGCTGGGCAGCACAGGTCAGCAGTGAGGGCATGGCATCAGTGTGCTGGACTGAGCCCTCCTCCTGCGAGCGGGTCTGTCTGCTCCCTGACATTGCACAGGCATGGGAAGGAGCTCTCCTGCCCTGTGCGCTGGGGAGCAGCATGTCCTATAAACAGCCACAATCGTCCCAGCTTCATCTCAAAGGAGGGAAATCTTGGTTATGTTTCATTTGCTATAAATTAACATAGTTCCATTGACTCCTCATGTTGATGTCTATCTGTTGAGATTCCACCCCTGTATTTCAAACTACTTCCCCCCTCCCCTGTATTTTGAATGCCAGTTTGAAGGAGCAAATTATACTGATAAATGGAAAAATAAGAGTCATCATTTTGAAACAAATGAGACATAATTCCTTGTAGTAAAAGCTCTTCTGAGAGCATCACCTCTCAGTAAAACAGTGCATGGGTTTTGCTTCTAAACCCTTTGGTGAGTGTAGGTGCAGCTGTTGTAACATTGTGGGTGTCACTAAAAAATTACCATTGTCTTTGCGCCTTGAAACTCTTGTGTTGGAGTCCACTGAGGATGTTGACTCTGTCCTTATTGTGCCTTCTGGAAACTTCTGACACTTTGAAGAATCATGGATCATGTGCCCCTGATGTTTTTCACGTGCACCTCTTTGCTTTTGCAGGTAACTTAGACTAGTTAATTTTGCTTAAAGCTTTTAAAACTGAAGAAGCGACAGCTCCTTTGTTTTGCGCATTCAAACTGAGTATTATGAAGAGGAAATTATAGAAAGACTTTTTATTTTTTTTCCCTTTAAATGCTCAGAGAAGCAGATTATCCAGGCTCCAGCTGAAGGTGGGGTTGTAAATTGGCTCAGGACTTGAAAAAGCTCCTTGCCTGCATTTCATTTGGCCAAGAGGGAGTCTGTATGCAAACGCTGGGACAGGTGGAGCCATTTATACAGGTGTTTGTAATGATATATTAGTGTTACCTAACCTGGCCTGTTCTTTATTTAAGGTGATGTGTGTGGACACAATACAGGTGCAGGGATCCTTGAGGTGATGGGTTGGTTATTAGGTGGATGCAATAGTAGTTGCTTGAGTGCATAGGGAGCTTTATATCATCTGTGATGAAGCAGATGGACAAATTGTGTGTTTCCTTTGCAGGAGAGGGGGTTCTGGATCTGGAAATGCCTTTAGATAGTGGTGGTGTGCATTTTTCAAATGTTTTGCTGTTCTTAAGGGCCAGGGTAGCTGCAGGTATTGTGCACCAGCAATGTCTGGTTAGATGAGTCATCACTGGCTTCTAATTATCCTTAAGAATAAAAGGAGTAAAAAGTTTTTTCTGAAAACCTACCATGCCTTGTAAGGCTCTCCTGCTGCTTCTGTTTCCCTGCTTGCTATTTTTCTTTGAAATCATAATGTATTTCTTTGGTTCTTTTGATAAGGACTTAAACTCAAGCTTGCTGGGAAATGGTCACTATGTTGAGAAAGTGCTGGCATCTCACTGACTTATTTTGGGAATACTGGAGAAAAACATAAAAGATTCACTTGCATCGATTAAAACCTCCAGGGCAATCTTCTAACACTGCACTTCTCTAGGTGAAAAATTAACTTTCTCTGTTGTCTGCTCCTACTTTTATTTCATTTGTGAGAATCCCAGGCTCTGTAACCAGTTTACACCGAGCCCCTTAGGTGTGCTTGAGGTGGAAAGTATCTCAGCCTAAAAGCTCACACACTTGTGCAAGATAGGATTTTAGCTTAATGACAACCTTTGATTAATGAGGTAACTGAAAAGGTTTGAATTTTTGGATCTGGAGTGAAAGCGTAGGAACTTTCTGCATTTCATCTGCAGCTTTCCAGCACTACACGCAGCTAACAGCTTGTCTCTCATTGATTTTAACAAGAGATTTTTTGCTGAATATGCCTGGAGTAGTTTGAAAAAATATTGTTAACTTTTTTTTGGCAGTAGTAGGTTACTAAACGTAATAAGAACTTTGCAAAGTCTTGTTAAATAAGCTTGAAAAATCTTAGGTCCTAATTTAACCCTCCTCCTCCCCAGGTTTAAGATTGTGAATTCCCTGTGAATCCTGCACTTTTTTCCCCTCTACTTCCATCAGCTGTGCTCAATAACAGCTCACCTGGACATGTTTTGTATCTGACTCCTTTTGAAATAGCTCAGAAGGATCCTATTGACATTACCAGGCACTAGGTCATGCTTGAAATCTTGCCATTTGGGTGCCAAGCATCTTCTTTTTAATTTCTCCCCCCACCCAACATATTTTTAGCTGTTAAATGTGAGCACACCTAGTGAAAATGGATGTGTGGTTGGTTTGGGTAATTTATTTTTGGCCTTTGAAAAACAGAGGGATCTTGCTTTTCATTGAAGATGGAGCACCAGGGTGGTTATCTGCTCATCTGCTTGGCAAGGGAGGATGCTGATGCCTCACAGAGGTGAAAACTTAGTAAAATCTCAGCATTGCCACTCAGTCAGAGAATCCCGTATGGATATTGGGGTTTTATTATTTTTATTTTTTAATGTAATGGTGTTTTTAAGAATCTGTTGCTCACTGGATCTAGTGCATTGTAACATGGCATGCTGAGTGCTTTTTAGAGTATTTAATCAGAGGATGAAAAGCCCAAATGTCTGTACTGCAGCACTTACCTGTGCTGTCTCGGTCTCGCCTCCTTCAGGGGAAGTGATGGCATTTCAAGAGGGCTTGGGGTGGGAGGTGTGCATCTGTGTTTTGTGTGCTTTGCGGCTTCCTTGCTTTCTTTTGATGTGGACCTGCCAGGACCATCAGCCAGGTTTTGACACTGTGTCACATGAGTTCTTCTGATGGAATGAACCCACTGAAATGTTCATCTTTGGATGCAGAATATTCCCATTATTGGCCCTCAGTCCCAAGGGAGCGGTAGGGTTTGTCGGGTTGGGTGCTGGAGAACTGTTGTGAATGCAGAAGAGCAGTGCTGAGACCACATCTAGGGAAGTGTAGTCTGCTGCTGGGATGAGCCTGGAACTGCTAGGATCACCTAGCCTTCTCTGGAGGTTTGCCTGGTTTATAGCTGTCGTCAGAGACGGCCACCAGCTGATCTGCTGGTTTTGACAAGTGAGCAGGTACTTGCACTGTGGGAGTTTGCATCAGTCCAGTTACTGCTCTGCAGACCTCCGTTAAGCTGTGGTGGTTGGCAGCTACAGCCTGGCCTGGTGCACCCCTCTGCAGGGGGGGGTGGGAGCATGGGGCTGAGCTCATCTCTCTGGTTGTTTTTCCCTTTTTCTGGCATTAGCCTGAGAATTAAAGTTTGTTCCTTTGCAATACTGCTACAACTCAAGGACCTCTTGCTGCAAGGCAGCTCCGTTATTCTCTGTAGTGCTTGGATTGCTCAGCAGAGGGAGAACAGACCTTATCACACAAGGCACCCAAAGCCACCAGCAGCCAGAGCCACATTGCTCTGACTAACAGCAGAGAAAGGAGACCCAAAACCTCCCACCAGCTTGATTCCCCCCCTCCTTCCCTTCTTGTTTTAAAGCTTAGAGCGAAGCTGTGATTCTGCACCTCTTGGTCAGAAGTAGCTGCCTCTGTCTGTAGGTTAATGGGCCATTTCAGGTGGCAGAGTAGGTGGCTGTGATAGAAAAGCTGTGTCCAAATTCAAGAAGCAGCATGGCTGAAAAATCTCATAAATTCAAATGCTTCCTCATATTTTCAGGAGCTTTCCTAAATATTTAGGAATAAATACTGGAGAGCTGAGCTTTAGTAACTGAAGATTTACATCACATCCAGAAATGAACAAAACAAGGAAAACCAAACACTAACCACTTGAATTAGTTGAAATTCAAGCAGCAGCTAATCCACATGACTCATCTCCAGGCCAGATCTTTAGCTGTCATAGACCAGCGTAGTGCCATTGATTTCCCCAGCACTGTGCCAGTGGCTGGAGGGGTGGCCTGCTGTGGTTCTGGGGGAAAGTTTAAGCAAAAGATTAGCACTGAGGTGTTTTGGGTTTTTAGGTTTTGGGTTTTTTTTTAAACATGATATTTTTGGAGGATGGGAAAGGTATTTGGTTGAAGACTAAAATAGACAATATGGTTCAGTAGAGATATACTGTGCAGAAATCCAGGAGAATTAGACCTTTGGTTTTTGTCAGAGATAACAGCTTAATGTGATAAGAAAATAGCTGTTAAAGTGCTGCCAGGTAAAGGCAAGATGATAAACATGAAGGGGAAAAAAAGTGATGGACAGTTCCTGCAATTGGATTGAATAAGGCAGTGTTTTGGAGAGCCAGCTTGTTCCCTGTCTGTGGGTGATATGGTTGGCTTCGGGGCTGTGTTCTTCAGAGCAAGGGGTGCTAGTGCTCATACACCACGTAAATCGATGTGGTGCTGTTTCCTGAGGCTTTCAAGAGGCAGAGCAGATTCAGCCACTCACCCTGCTAGCATGAGGCAGTTTGAGTGGAGCTCCAAAAGCTCTCCCCTGCTTGATCAAAGGGCTTGACTCAACTCTGCACTGGATGTTTTCTAAGTAAATGGAAGTGTTCTTTTAAAGCAAGAGCCAAGAGCCTGCATAGGATGATGATGATGATGATAAGGCTCTTTACTGTCTTTTAGACAGGAAAATATGCCCAACTGGCAAGTGTGGAACATGCTGCTCAGAAAGTAGAAAAAGCATTGTCTGGAGGTGCCTGTGAGCTGGGGATGAGGGTCAGCCTCCCAGGGAAGGCTTTCTCACCTTCTGTGCTGGCTTGAAAAAATAAATCCGAGCTAGAGCACGTTTGCTTTCAAATTCTTACCTGCCTGGCAAACTGGTTATGAAGAGTCTGCATTTCTGTTCCTGTTGGAGACCAGTCTCTATCCTTGCTTCCAGCCCAGCTCTCCCAGTGCACAAACCTGTATCGTCTTCACGTACCAGCTGTGCTCTGCTGGGAGCAAACGGTGGGGGCGATCATGTCGAGCTGATGCTATTAACAGCAGAAGAAACACCTCTCTCCTGAGGAGAGTTCATCTCTGCTGGATAATGAGCTCTGTTTCACTCGGGACTGAATTGCTGCTATATCGATCACAGCAAAGCACAAATGAGGATGCAGCACTGGGCACTTCCTACAGCCTCTCCTATACATAGCAAATAGCTAATTTAATGAGAGCTGTTTTGAGCTATTGGATTGCTGCTAGCCTGACTTCTTATGGAAGAATCTTGTGCAGTTTCTCTTGCTCCAGTAACTTTTTGAAGTCTTTCAAAACTGTGCATTGCAGCAACCCCCAGCTTTTATTCTGACTTTCAGACTGCTGCAAGTGTGAGATCTGGAGAGGAGCTGGGGAGTAAAGCTTGAGCTATGATGCTGTGAGTTGCCCATGTGTAAGTTCAAGATGCATAGCTGTGGTATGAGAGCCTTCCCATGACTTAAAAAATAACCTGTACATTTCTCTTTGTATATATATATATATATATATATGAATTAAAAAATTGTTTATGCAGAAAGCAAAAACTTTGTGGAGTATCAGCATGGGGAACCTTAATCCTCTTGCAACTTATTTTATGGATATAAATGGGATGCAAATGGATTTTCTACCTGACGCTATCTGTCTGAAGAAGGATAAAATTCACTGTTGTTACTGTCACGCTCAAGTAAAACATTAATTTTTAAAAACTGATTTTTACCAGTTTTACATTAGCAAGTTTACAGATATTTCAGCTGTCAAATTTCATCTTTTAGTTTATATGACTTCTCAAAGAAGTGAGTCAGAAATAAACATTAGAGCAAGAATTTACCTTATTTAACCTCACTACCTTTTATTTTGTTTCAGTAAGGCCAAGGAAGAATCATAGCCCTTACAGAATATTGCTCAGTTTTCTGCTTACACCTTGGTCCTGAATAGCTGAATTATTTTGCAGTTTTGTTCACAGAGCTTGCACTAGCATTTTGGAGAAAATAATTAGCTCTCTTACTGTTTCAGTATAGGCACTGGGAAATCCACTTTTATCTGTTCCTGCTTAACAGAGTGTGCTACAAAAGGCTTGCCTTGCATGTACTGAAAGGTGATTAATTTTGGGGGGGTAATGATGAAACTGCAGCACTTTGATGATAGGTTGATTATTTTACACTCTGCCAGAAATGGATACTTAAAAGGAGATACTAGATCTGAATGAGATATTCAAGAGCATGTTAATGGTTTGAGTTAGCTAGTAGTGAAGAGGTGAATCCTACTGCCACTGGTGTCAGTGAGAACACTGGGAATGGAGTCAGGTAGGGAGTAATTAATTACCAACAGATGAGGGTTTTTGAAGGTGTGAATAAAAGATTTGATGCATTGGTTGAATTGTCTGAAAAACAAATCTGTTGGGTATCATTATTTTACCCTGTTCTCTTTGTCCTCCTTCTTTCTGTCTGACTTGAGCAATGGAGCTCTTTGTCTGCTGGGCAACAGGCGCTTCTAAACGCCTCTGCCCAGGTTGTTATCTCTTTGTCAGTTATGGCACGGACCCTATGCAGCCTGATTTTATATGCTGTTACGTGCTTTACTTTTACACTTTGAAAATAATTTTGAAAGTGGACATTTTACTTACTGGTTTATACAAAAAGCAGCTACATGTGAATTCTGGAGTGTTAGAGTAATGAAGTTTTCTGTTAAGAGATGTTTCCTGAAAGAACTTTGTGAAGTCAGAAGTGAATAATTTTAAGCATCATATTTAACAATCATCTTATTACTTACATGGAGGGTATTATAGTTGAATAAGAAATAGAAAAATGTGACAATTAAGAGTTTGGAGGAGGGAGGCAAGATGTATGTGTTGCACAGCTGGTGTGTCCTAGCACCACAAGGAGACCTCACCTCTGCTGTCCTAGACTGAGAGCCCTCTTCAGCATGTCACCACCCCTCTTACAGACTTTGACTTAACCCTGGCATGGTCCTCTGCCATGACTTCTCCCTTTCGAAGATGATCTTGTTTGTTGTTGTGGCTTTAGACTGGTGTGCTGAAGAGCCAAACATCTCCCTTAGTGCAGGCTTGAGTTCATAGCTTCTTCCTGCTTCCTCCCCTAAGCTTTTTGGCCAGCTTGGACCTGCATCCTTGGGCTACAACAGCATAAATTATTTAATGGACTCAGGGTGTTCTAACTCAACCTGTGTATTATAATATATGGTATTTTAGGTGTCTGTTCAGTGCTGGGTTTAGTACTTACTGTGTATACTCTAAAAAGTTGCTTTTTCTTGCAGCCCGGAGAGAGAGGACAAAAAAAAAAAGTGCAGGTTTTTTCAATGGAGGTGGAATATAGAGTGTTGGGCTCAACTTGAGCCTGTCCTTTTGGGGTGGGAGGTGGCATAGGTGACTCTGGAAGTTTTTTTTCTTTTCTAACTTAAAAGACAACTTGCATCTAAGCTACTCCATAATTTCAAGCCTCGTAAGATATTTCCCATTTGTTACCTTGATAAGACCAAAGGTAAAATTTTATGGCACATTGTGAACCAAATGGTTAACTATCTATTAAATATCTTTGCTTCCGGTACAGATGGAAATGAGAAGTCTCTCTTACAAATCTCAGCCTAATTAATACAATTTATCTAAGCATGCTCAGGCTTATCCTACTAACACTTCACAAGAAAGTAGAAATTGTCCTTACTATGTCCTCAGTCTCACAAGAAAGTAAGAGCAGCTTGGGTGGTCAGAGGAAAGGCTCACAGAGCTCAGCATCCTGTCTGTGATACCAGTCCTGGATGGCTTGACTCTTTTTCAAGCTGTAGAGTCTCAATGTATTTCTACTTCTG
The DNA here is from genome assembly GCA_028020825.1 of Podargus strigoides. Lineage (NCBI taxonomy): Eukaryota > Metazoa > Chordata > Aves > Caprimulgiformes > Podargidae > Podargus > Podargus strigoides. Next base: position 13,110,477 of record CM051632.1, on the reverse strand, counting down.
ATGCATTCGTAACAGATAAGGCTTTTCACTGTTTAGAAATCATTTTGCTCTTTTGATCTATCACAGTTGCATGTCTTTGTACATTTTCTTTTAAAGATGAGATAAGCAGAAATATGTGTTTTTAAGATGCAGATAAATCATGAGTTTATTTAGTTCCATAATGGTATTTTGTATTTCAGTCTTGGTATCTTTCCTGAAGAGTTCTGAAATTATTTGCCTTTTTTTTTTTTTGGTTGCTGCTGAGCTGATGTTTCCAGAAAACTGTCTGTGATGACTACATCTCTGTTCTGCATTAAGACAGTTAATTCAGAGCCTGTCAGTCTGTGGACAGTTGTACTCCTTTTTTTCCCGTGCAATATTTTGCATTTATTAACATTTAATTTACTCTGTCGTTTTGCTGTCCAATCACAGTGTCTTGAGACTCTTTTGCAGCTTTCATATCAGGTATAATTTTACCCACTCTTAATCATTGTGTTTTGTCAGTGAAGATGAGCACTTCATTACCTCCCTCCCCTCTCCTCAGACCATTAAAGGCTATATGGACTAGTACAGGTCTCAGCACAGATGTTGAGATGATGCATTAACAACCTCCCATCATCATGACAAATGATTCTTTATTCCTCCCTTTATTTCTGTTGGGTTTTGGGGGGTTTTTTTTGCTAGTTGTTGATCCTTAAGATGCCCTTTCTTTCTACCCCACCATAGCCTACATTTTTTTAAGACTCTCTTAAGATTCTTTGAGACTCTTTTCTGAAGGGTTTGGGAAAAGCCAGATGTACTGCAGCAGCTACCTGCATGTCCATGCATACCGTGTCACCTTATTTACATACTTGTTAACTCCTTCAGGGAAGTCTAACAGATTCGTTGAGCACAACTGCTCTCTACAAAACCTCTGACTCTTCCCAAGTATATTATGTGTCTGCTGATTCTATTTATTGTATTTCCTATCAAATTTTCTTGTATTAAAGTGAAACTCAGTGGTCTGTATCTTGGAACATTTGACTTTTTTATGAAATGTTCAACTTTGGAAAGACAATGAAAGAAGTGGGATATAGTTTACATAAGATTTTGTGGATATTGAAGGGTTTTTCTTTTGTCCCTCTCTGAACTGCAGTGTTACAGCTTTGTGCAGAGTTGTGGGATCAGAATCAGAAATGGTGAAAATGATGGGTCTGCATCACTGGTACATCACCACGGTGCTATCGTGTTATACTGCATGACGCTGCCGAATTTCACCATGAAAATTTTCAAAGCAGTGTCCTGAGGTGTACAAGATGAGACTTTATCAATGGTAATAAGCTTTAATGTATTTATTGTGAGAAATAAATTGAACACTAGAACTCATGTTGACTGGAACCAAATGTTGCATTACAGTTTCAAGCCATTCTTGTATATAGAAGTATCAAGACAAGGGGCTGTCTGCTTGCCCAGTGAAGGAACTTTAATGAGTGTTCCAGGTTTTAAAGGTTCCAGAAATAAAACTTGTAAGTTGGGAAAATAAGATACTTTTATTTTGCTCTCTCCATCTTTGTTCATTGCTCTACAAAACTCAAACAGAATACCAGTACTGCAGGCTTCTGATGCCAGCATTTGTCACTAGCCTGGTATTGTAACTCTGTTTTATGGAAAATTTAATGTTAGAAGCTTATCTATGTTCTCAGCAGGAGAATCTGAAATACATATATGAAGTCTTGTAATGAAAAGTAGTGGGAGAAAACTATAGTCTTCATAAATGCCCGCCTCGGAAGGGGCCGGCTGATATGCCCTAATCCTTCCTTTCATTTTTTCGCTCTTGGTCTCTCCTGAATCACCAGGTTGTGGTGGGTGTGTTCCTTGTGACCTTATGTGCCAAGGCTAATAGAAGTATTGAACCTCTCTGCTGTAGCAGCTGAAAGCATTTACTCACTAAATTGTCATCTTGCTCACCGAAGGGTGGGCAAAGTCTTGTCCAGAGGTTACAGGACCATCGGGTGTAAATCAGCATGGTCTCTAAACTTTGTCTCATCAAGAATTTTCTCTCTGGTCCACGCTGGTGACCTTGCATTAGAAAGAGGCATGTATTGTGGAAGTACATGCTGTCCTCTTAATGCTGAGACCTGGGTTTCCTGTTTTGGCAGTCAGCAGATTTTTGTTGTAATAAACAGCCAGTCTCAGTGGATGACTTCCACATAAAATTGGATGACGATGGCACTTAATTGTGTTGTTCTTCCTTATTTCTGGGATTTGCTGTGCCTCAATTGCACACCTGCAGTTAGAAAGGAAACAGATTTTGTCTTTCGTGGAGCAGCTGCAGTCTCAGTTGTGAGCCATCTTGGGATGGTGGCAGCTGAAAGAAATAAAATTTCCACAGTTCGTTATTTAATCCCAAGAAGGCAGAGCCCTGAATGTAACAGTACCTCAACGTGTTCTTTGACATTGCTCATGGTGGCAAGACTAGAGTTTCCAAATGAGAACTGCCTGTGTTGCTGTCCTTGTGCTGCTCCCCCAAAACTGAGATGGCTCTGATCACCCCTCACTGTGCTGGGTCACTGTTGGTGCAGCTCAAACACCCTATAATGGCATTGCTCATCACATCTTACAGCACCTGAAATTCAAGCCTAGGTTTTCTCCAACTGGGTGGCTGCTCCATGGAGCATCTTTCCAAAGATGCCTTAAACTGATGGCAGCAAAAGATAATTTCTTTTTTCCTTCATGCACCTCTTACTAAGTCACTTGAGCTTTCTCATGTTTGCACTCCTGCTTTGCTTCGCACTTTAGAGGGAGTCATGGGTTTGTTTTAAATGAATTCCCAAAGACAGCTAGATGAAAAGTAAGTTAACAAGGCCGTTGTGGATTTCAACAAGTTCAGCTGAGCTCAAGGTACAGATGAACCTGCACTCACCAGCATGGTTTTTATGCCTCCAGCCAGCCAGTGTTGTCTGCTCCATTTTATTTCAGAGCTAATTGCTTGTCCTTATTCTCTAGTTCATGATCCTCCATACAGATGACCACTGGTTAAACTGGTCCTTGGTACTGCAGGGTGGAAATACTATGTGCAGATGGAAATTATGCCTGCAGTGTGGTGCATTCTTGAGTGAGGTCAGTTAGAAACATGATTCAGAGAAACAATGGTAGGCAGCTCACCTGCTTCTGAGGAGGTCTAGAGCCGTGTGGAAGCTGAGAGGAAAGAGAACTGACCTGTTGTTCCATTCCTGGAGATTGAGAGCCCACTTCAGCATTGTAGGGTTGCTTGTCCAGTTGGTTCATGATGCTTAAGCCATGCTGGTGCTGCAGTGACTTGGAAGAGGGATTGATCACAGGACCGTCGACATCTTTGTGTGAAGAAACCATCGAGATTCACTGCATCAGCCTTGTGATGGCAAATGGAAAAATTTAAGCTTTTCACTGGGGAGAAATCACTGAACTCTTGTTCCCATTGTTGAAATGACTTGCTTTCCCACACCAAATAGGTGTGCTGGGCTGAAAGGCCGTGTGTGTGATTGCTTGTTCCAGGCTGCAGTGCCCAGCTGCTGGCAGGGCTGGGGTAGTGCCCTGGTAGCCGCTGTGGTGCAGGGTGTGTGGGATGTAAGCTGCTTCTGGAAGGTGTTGCACGAATATGCACCATGTGCCAGCTGCTGGAAGTTGCCTTCGATCGCATCCCATCTCACTGGGTTTCATTGCACTTGTATAAATAACAAAATCACTGCATCAGTTTTTACACAGCAGGGCTGTGATATTGGCAGTGGTACCTTGTTAAAATGAAGGACTGTCTGTCTTATTACAGATAATGTGAGACCAACCTGCATTTTCTGCTTTCTGACAATATACTGTGCCAGATAAAGTCCAGTGAGAGTTATGTGCAAGTTCAGTCACTTTAATACTGTTTTTCAAGAGCTGCTGTGTTTAAGAGAGTTTTTTGTTAGCAGGGGAGAGGTGAGAGTCTGGTGTTTGCTTCCTTTTTAAGTTGTACAATAATGGAAGAGTTGTTTCAAGGGATAAATGTGCCAAGGGCAGGAACAGGGAATTGTGAAATCTGCTTGAAAAAAAAACAGTCATCAATGTGATTTGCATTGATAATATCTTTAAAACAACTTCTGTGGTTTTGTTTGCATAAAGCTTGCTTTGTCCATATTTATGGCAAAGATATGTCTCTTTCTGTATCTGTATTTATTTTAGAGGCTGAAGTATCAAGTATATGAGTATGGCATGCTGCAGATAGTAAATTTTGACTGTAAGCTTGTAGATGTTCAGAGTATCTTGTACTTCAGTTACAGTATCTTTCTGCTAAAAGGAGAGAAAACCCTTGAGTCTGTTCTCACTACCATTATAAATTTTAAAGGAGAAATGGTAATTCTTACTTTTTTTTAGTTCTCCTTCAATGCCACTGCACAGTTAAGCCAAAAAAACCTATAAAAGCATTGATAGGCGTCCAAATCCCTGCAGCGAAAATAAGATGGCCAATAGCTGTAGTCACATCCAAGTTCACAGGTATCTAATTTGGGAGCCTCAAGGCCACATTCAGTCACTAGAGCCTCCACAGAGCGAGTCAAAGCTCTGAATTTAGAGCCTGATTCTCTCCTGTGAGTATATGGTGAGTTGAGGTTCCTGACTTGGATGCTTAAATTAGCTGCCTGGACTGAATTGGTTCTCCACCTCTTCTCTCCGCTTGCCTTTTGTGTCTTTGAAAACACAGTTTCCCTCCTCCTTCCTCTTTATTTTTTATTTTTGAAAATTATCCAGGATTAGTGAGTGATAATGGATATGGATAATGGATTCAAGCGATGGGAGATCTGCCTAAGGATGCTGAAGATAGAAGCACTTTCCTTTTTATTTAAAAATTGCATCATGTTTCCATTTTGAGCCTTAGTGGATCTGACTGTGATTTCCAGACACTGGAGCTGTACTAGATGAGGGAGCCCTGTAGTAGGAGATGTACTTTCCACGTGCAGGAATTAATTAGCTGTAATTAGGTTCCTGCTTCACCTTATCATTCATGAATTAAATACCCTTAATTCCTTTACTTTTTCATGCATTTTATTCAGATTGTGATTAATAGCTGAGTACGGTAACACTACGAAGCTGTTCCAACTTTAGTGTATTTTATAAGTACCGTACCAGTGTTGTGCACAGAAAATGAGAGAGGTGGGGGGAGCTTTCAGCCTAGGTCTGGCCCTCAGCTCTCCCTACAGCCGTCATGGTTTGAGAGGGGTTGGGTGTCGATGGGCTGTCAGTATTGGTTGTGCGTTGGAGAGTCTCTTCCCAAAGAAATCCCCAGTGCTGTGGGGTCAGTGATGACGAGCAGCACCCAAAGGGGAAAATGGACCATTTGTCCCAGGGTAAGAGAGTAAAGAGAGGGCATCATAGTAGTTTCCTCTTATTTTCTGTCTTTTTTATCCTGACAGTGGCATTGAAGCACTTCCTAGAGAGAAGACGTGGAGAAAGACAGGAGTTGTGTGGGTTTTGGTTTTTTTAATATGAAATAAGGGCTTTTTTTCTTAAGGTTTTTGTTTTTATTTTTCTTTCAATCTGTAGTGATAGTGGTTTATGCAGTTGCTTGTGCTTTGAAAGACTGACCTATTGTTGGTAAGGAAGACACGTATTGGCTGGTCTGTGAGCACTGTCTAAAATGAAGCTGGTGAAGGTCAGAGGTAGATAACAGATCAGATCAGGCTTTTCAAGTGCTGTCAGTGGAAATATCATTGGTGATGCCTGCACTGGAATAGTGCTGATGTTCATAGTGACTCTCTTGAGAAAGATGAACCTAAACTGGGCCAGGACCACAGAAAAATTGGTGGTATGATGAAAGCCCTGGAAAGGAGCCCTGACAGGAGATGAGTAAAGGAAAATAAAGGCTGAAAAGAATCCTGGTCACTAATTAAAAACCTACTGGAGGGGAGTACAAATCAGGAAAAATAAAAAAAGTTAAAGCAAAGTATTGGAGCAAGAATAGAAGATATACTTTGGCTCTGAACCAATTTGTACTAGAAATGAGGAGGACTATAATTAGTAGAGCGACATGCTTTGAAGGCTGGGTAATGGGGTGTAGTTCATAGGAGGATTAAGGGAGATGATGGCCCTTAGGAGGGCCATGCCCCTGGAAGGCTTTGCTGGTTCTAAATAATGTTTGTTGATGTATCTTCTAACCAGCAAGTTAGTGGCTTTTCCTCTTTCCATTCTCAAACTACATATTTTTTTCTTTAAAAAAAAAAAAATTCACAGCCCGTAGTGCTTCTAGGCTACATTGCTCATCTTTACAGGCTTTTTTTTGTCCAGTCACAAAGGTCAGAATTGTTTTTGCTGTGTACAACTGTGAGATTTAATAATGATGCTGGTTTTGACTTGACAGCTGGAGAATCACAGAATCACAGAATGTCAGGGACTGGAAGGGACCTCAAAAGATCATCTAGTCCCATCCCCCTGCCAGAGCAGGAACACCTAGGTCAGGTCACACAGGAACATGTCCAGGCGGGTTTTGAATGTCTCCAGAGAAGGAGACTCCACAACCTCTCTGGGCAGCCTGTGCCAGTGCTCTGTCACCCTCACTGTGAAGAAGTTCTTCCTCATTTTTAGGTGGAAGCTCACGTGTTCCGGCTTGTACCCACTGCCCCTTGTCCTATCATTGGATGTCACTGAGAAGAGCCTGGCTCCATCCTCATGACACTCACCCTTTACATATTTATAAACATTAATAAGGTCACCCCTCAGTCTCCTCTTCTCCAGGCTAAAGAGACCCAGCTCCCTCAGCCTTTCCTCAGAAGGGAGATGTTCCACTCCCTTCATCATCTCTGTGGCTCTGCGCTGGACTCTCTCAAGCAGTTCCCTGTCCTTCTTGAACTGGGGGGCCCAGAACTGGACACAATATTCAGCTTCTCTGCCCCAGCTCACCTCTGCAGCCCAGGCTCTCTTCTTAAGGCAGGAATACATTTCTGGTTATCCCATTCCCGACAAGAACTGAGCTCTTCTTCTGTTTGCAAAGCCAAGGAGTCCTTTTCTGTAGCATTCATTTATATTGAGTGGAGAGAGTGAAATCCCAATCTGCTTTTGTGTTTGGATAGGACTGGCTGACAGAGCTGTTGTGTTCGGGGGAAGAAGGCTCAGATAAAGCAGCTCTGGGTTCTCATGCCTGAATTCTCCTCTGCACAGTGCTATGTCCTCTGTGATCAAGACATAGTGTATCAGGAGGCAAAATAAGATTCCCAAGCAAGCTGCAAATCAAACAAATAATTTCTGTTTCCTGCCTTTTTTTTTCCCTCCCCAAAGGATATAAAGGCATGGAACAAGCCATGCAAAAACTGATTTGCCTTTCCATTAAAACCAGATAAAAACAAAAGTGAAAGAGAATCTTTAATGAAACTGAGAGAATGACAGCATCACCATTAGGATCACAGAAAATAAAGGTCAACACACAGAAAATACTTGGATGTCAGAGTCAAAACAGTGGAAGACTGATTGCAGAAGATGACCAGTCATCCTCAGGTTGGCTTTCTGAGTGCATCCCAATTCATGCAATTTCCCAGCATTTATTTTAGCTATGCATGTGGTTTTTTTTAATTTATTTGCTTATTTTTTAACTGACTTAGGCCAGAAATGCTGTGCATACCTTTCAGGAAGTTTTTGCATAGAATGCCTGCTATTCAGTGAATAACAATAATAGTAAATAATAATAGGAAATGAAATCCAAGAGTTCTTTGTTTCTTTGTCTAATTAACCCTGAGAATTAGCTCCTGTGTTAGAGCTTTCTCAAAGAGGATGAGTGAGGAGCACAGGTAGCGTTAGTACTAACATGGTACAAGCAGCTTGGAACATGTTTTGATGGCTTTTTAGTATTTTGGATCAGCAATACTTTTTTAGGCAACATCAGATGTGGGGAATGCATAATCTTTCTGAGCAGCCAATTAAAATAATGACTTGGATGGCAGGTTCCTCTACTTTTTCCTCCTGTGTATGGCTGTACCCTTCCTATCACAGAAGTTGTATCTTAATTGGCAATCCCCTCTGCATCTGCTCACTCCATCACCCCCTGCAGAGAGGCACAGTGCTTAATTAAAAGGGAGTGAGTTTGTTTATCTCTGGAATTTCACTTGTGTTTTGTAAATGTTTCAAAGGCAGATGAGTTTATAGAGACATTGAGAAGTAATTAATCCTGTAATATTAACACTTTAGGAAAAAAAAAAAAAGCTGAAGTCATTTGAGATAAGAAGAATCCACAAAGTTGTCAAACTTGGTATGTGCATTGGAAAGAGGAGTGTGGTGAGACCCGTGGGAGGAGCCAGTCCTGCTAGGAGGGTGATGTGACCACCATGAAAAGGGAAGGTTTTGCTGTACCATTCCTCTAGTGTGCTTCTCCCCCTAAAGCAGTGACTGCTCCTGGACATGGCAAGGTTGATCTGCCTCCAGAGAAATTTTAGGCTGTGGCCAAAGCAATGAGCCTTTACATGGGGGGAATGTTTTATAGTCATGAACCAAGCTGGCAGCGCATTACTTCTAAGCCTATAGTGAGTCTCTAAGTCTTCTAAGCCTACTGAGTGAGTCTCAGGCTCTTCGGAGTTATGCGTCACCTTTAACTCTCTAAATTACTTGCAGAGGACTATGCGCTTTTGTCATCAAAATTTTAATTAAAATCACTGCTGAGGTGTGATGGGATCCCCTGAGACAGATGTGAACTTCTTTGCATGGCTTCAGAGACCAGCGGTCTGGAAAATACTGCTCTTCATTTTAAGAGAAAATGAGTGAATGAAGTTCTTGGGAGCAGCTTTTTCTCAATACCGTAGCTTTTTTGCTACCTTATATCCTACTTCTTGTTCTGCCCAAAGGAAGACATGTTGCCTGGGCTCTGCTGGCTGGACTTTGGGAACTGCTTACAGCATAGTCATCTTACCAGGGTCTTGCTAGGATTGTGCTAGCTGCTGCTGTACCTGTCTCTTCTCAGGCCAGGTTCTTCTGAGGGGTTCTGCTTCTGCCATGGAAGGCATTACATCGCTTCAGCTCTCTGCGAAGCTGAGTAGTGATTGGTGTTTCACACCACTGGGTTTTAGAAAGCCCTTAAAATCAGGTGATAAAATATCTAATCGTTGAGTTGAGTTTCTTCCCTGCCTTTTTATTCCACCCTTTGCACCAGACTTTAGCCAGAACACTGCTTACAACAGTCACTTATTTGCAAAGGCTGAAATAAGGGTGGTGTAAGCCCAGGTGTGACCTGTAAAGCAGCACATACATATTTTATATACCTGTAAGGGACAACGCTGTAGTTTGTCTTGCATCCAACAATGCAAATGATGCATGATGAGAACTATGCTACGTAAATGGGTAAGGAGTAGTAGTGCCTAACTGTGACTGCTGTGACGTTGTTTGGAATGTATACCAAGTTAGAAATTTCATGTGAATAGCAAGCTGCTGAGTATCTGGGATTGTCTCAGTGATGTTCTTTCACATTTATTTGCCAGGCGCTTGGCACAAAATAATGTGTTTTAGTCTCTTCTAGATTTTGGCAGTGCTGAACCACGAGCACAGCACACTCAAGGGAACAAGACAAAAAAGTTAATTGAATTTATGCTGGTGGTATGGACCAGAAATAAAGCTGCTGGGTAGATTACTGAGAGCTGTAGTACTTACCCTACCTCCACTGGCTTATTAAATATGATCAGCCTAAGCAAAGCAGGTTGCTCTGTTGCTTTCCATCAAGTTCAGAGTGATGTGGCTGAAGTGATTCTGTGATGATCTGTCTTATGCATGGTTGGAGCAGGGACTGGAGCGTGAAGTAGAAAGTCTTTGAGTACGTTGTACTCTAAGTTGTGTTTCTGCTCCCCTGAGCCGGAGGCTTTAACGGCATGTCTCGTGTAGTTAGTGCAGGGGTGTATCAGTCCCTTCATGTGCTTGCTTGGGTGGGGGAGGAGGAATCCAGAAACCAAAAGATTAATTACCTGAAATTTTGGTGGTATTTTTAATTTAGTTTGTTGTTGTTTTGTTTGATATTTGGGAGAAGAGGGGAGTAAAGAAAAGCTCTTCGGGACTGGTAGTACTACGGAAGGAATAAGAAACCATCAAACAAATGGATTTCCCATTTGCTCTGTGCACTCTGCTTTTCAGTTTCATTAGGACACATTAAACTCATGAGGGTGACCAGTGAAATTGTCCTGACAAAGATTTCTGCAAGGACATCAAAATAAATAAGTAGGGAAGAGTGACTGGAAAGACACTACCAATTACCAGCTTCACCAAGCTCCTTTCTTAGTTTTCTCACAAGTTAATGGAGGGGGGGGAGGAGGAGGAACACACCTTCATCAGAATGCTGCATGGGAGAACAGGGTTGCTATTAAAAGCCCAATAATGACTTGTATCAGTTTATGCAGATTTGCACTGCTGGGTTACTCTGTGCCTGGCACTTGGCAAAGCACAGATAACATTTAAATCAGGCAGTAAGTGTAATTAAGTACTACCCTTCAGCGCATCTCTCCTTTTAAGACATTTTTATACACCGTGATTTAGAACATGACAATTGGGTGAGATTAAAGCAGCAAATTGTGCCTATAAAACAAGCCCTGAGAATAGCAAGGGACTGTAAAATTTTATAAAGGGGAATACAGCACATGCCTCCAAGCCGATAAAACTTTTGTGAGCAGGGAGATTAACTGTGAAATACAAATAAGATGATACAGTATGCGTAGCATTCAGATAGTAAATTGCTTGTTATTGTAACAACTTATTTCCTCTACCCAGAAGATTTCTTACTTAACTTTTCCAGAAAATCTCACCATGTGAATGATTCATTAACCACTGAAGGTGTGGAGAGAAGGTAGGAAGTCAAACAGCAGTGATGTGCCTGTAAAGGAAGCGATAGCGTAAATATAGTGTGACATCATCTGTGCTGAAAGACGTGCAGTCAAGCTTGTGATGGGTTTCTTCCCCAGCTTCAGGTGAGTTGTGTTTGCAAAGGGAAAAAAAAAATCCTTATTTCAAATCCTTAATAAGACCCATTGGAAGGTTTTCTTGGGAAACAAAAATATTGCTTTATGTGAAAAGCCTAAAATGTTGTGTTCTGTGGTACTCGACAGTGTTTGGCTGTTTGGTTTCTGCTGCAGTTTGAATGAATCTGAGCATCTTCATCAGCTGCACTTGGCACATCTGAAAGAAAAGGCTCTGAGCCTTTTAGAAACTTCTTTGCAGTTCTGAAACCTGGTGGGCCATGAGTCACCTTGACAAATCGCACTGAAGTTGTTGTCACTGATAGTAGCTGAAAGGCAGAAACTCCTTTAGTGTCACAGGTCTCACTGGCTTCTGCTGCTCATGACCTGTTGCCTGTGCGTTATGACATTGCCTTTGAGTCTTGATAAATCTCATCTATTCTCCCTTCCCTAATCCTACTCCATTCAGTCTTGCACTGCTTTTATTTTATTGATTAGCATAACTGTCACTGAGTCTAAATATATTCAACTTAAATGTCTGGCAAAGGGATGCAGAACCCAGGAGCCTGCTTGTTTCTTCCCAACTGCATTAGTTGTAGAGAGAAACTGTGTTGCTTTTTAGACCATTGTACATCAGTCACATTAGAAGGGAGATCATGCATGTGGAATGGGGAGGTTGATGGCTGGCTTACTGAGTGTTTGGTATTCTCTGACCACCTTTGCTCTGCTTAGAAAAAAGCCCGAACAACTTTATAACACTTAAATTTAATGATGTATTGTATAAGGAAATAGCAAAACTGCAAGAAGAGGTTTAAATTATTCTGGAGGTGTAATAGGGCAGTTGGGTTTTAAATACTGAGCAGACGCTGCATTACAGACAAAATCTGCTGCCAAGCCATGGACAAATAGCAGAGTGAGGGGGGAAAAAAAAAAAAAGAGAAGAAACAAGTGGGATCCTCTGAAAATCCAGCTGCATGGACAGATAACCATTTTGTGGGCACATGTCATGCTCAGCCCTTATTTTGATTGGGGGATGTTTACACATTGTGTGTTGCTTTTATGCTTGACTTCCTTTTGACTTTTGAATTTATTATTCAGTGCCATATCTATGTTTGAGATTGTTTTGATATTGTTAGGGAGATGTCAATATTTCTGAATCAACATTAAAATAGTTCTGGTATATAGAAATGTTGACCTTTTCTTCTTGCTTGGTTTGAAAAGTCAGTTCAAAATGACAAGGTTTTGTACAGAATGGAAATTCCTCTGTCTGTGCTATGCAGATACTTGCGACCAAAACAGATGCTCTTGTCCCACCAGTCCACTGTTCCTTCCTGGGAGAGCAGGGTGAGAAGAAAGATGGGATGGGAATTTGCTTCTCCATCTCCTGTTGCTACTGGTTGTCCAGGAAGCTCCTGGATGGGTTCACTGCTCCAGCTCTTGCTGCGCTCACCTCAAATCACAGTATCGTTGGCTCACTGAATCAAACCAGAACAGTTAAAATATTTCAAAACACCTGTAGGAAGTGATTAGCGCAGAAGAGATTTTTGAAAATAGAAGTCCCAAATATTCGAGACGGTGTTATGACAGGCTGTCAGGGAACAGCATGTCGCTCCTGATCTTGGTGGGAAGGCAGCTGCCTCTCACACTCTTTGCACTGTTTTGCCTTTTAGAAGCGTTGGCTTAATTTTTTATATTAGAGGTGGTAGGCAATAAGCACAGAAAACAGTGGAATATTTGTTCTATTTGGGATGGAAGGGCTTCATCTAAAAAACTTGACTGGTAGGTTGTATTTGACTTATCTGTATACTTTAGTATTAAGATTTGTTTTCTTATTAGACCTGGTTTGTATTTGGTCTATTGGGATGGCTGTGCTTGTTGATTAAAAACCAAAAAAAGGAAAATGATGTATTTTTTTTCTCAAGGTAATGCTCATCATTTTTTAAGTTTATGTTTAAAGCTCCTGAGAGTGAGCAAAATAGGCAGAGGTTAAAGCGAATTGCTCTGCTTTACCTTCAGCAAAAGGTGCAGCAGTAGGCACGTCAGTATTCCACCTTGGGTAGGGATTTGTAAGCCCAACTCTGGTAATGTTAATGGGAG